>JAWNMG010000857.1:0-1200000 GCA_035044245.1 Drosophila nr. fundita
AAATATACATATTAATTAAAAAAGAATTAAAAATTATTAGTAAAAGTTGTATTTAGAATTAAATATGACTCACATAATTAAAGGTGTGCTGGCAGTGCCAGCAGATCGCAGAGACGAAGTTGATAAGATTAAACAGATAAGCCGAGCACATACAAAGAAGTATTGTACTTTGCCTAGAGTAAGATACCAGCCAGTAGAAGTTAAACAAAATGTCGGCAAAGAATACAATAAAGATGACAAGCAAACTACTGCCATATGCCGAACTGAGAAGCATAATCATTTGATTTAGTTGGCTGTAACGCTGCTTGAGTTCAAAGACTTGATTCACATTCGGAGTCTGTCGAAGACGGCTGTGTTGTCTGGCCAATAATTTGACACTTTGCCGTAAGCAGATCACACGTTCATTGGCAACCAATAGATCCTGGAGAAATGCAATCGACTTGAGCTGAATACCCAACGCGCTGGGATAGGTTAACATGTAGAAAACCGTAAGCCAATTTCTCGGAAATATTATTCTAACATAGAGAAGTGTACTTTGGATCAGAACAAATGGCATGCAGACTGCAGCTAAACATAGAATCACACTTCGAACATTCTCCGCTGGCAAATGTTCGACATCCAAATGGAGCTTTAGTTGACGGTGTGTTCGACGCTGTAGAAATGTGTCCAGCAAAATGATGATATGCGATAAAGCCACCGATAGGAGCAACATCACTGAACACAAACAGTTGAGATCACAGAGCGGGAAATGGTTTAACTGTCTAACAAAAATTAGACACATCGCTGCATACCAGCAGATCCAAAAAAAAAATAACACAGACTGCAGGCGAGGCAGTCGTGAATACCACCGAACCCCAAAGAAACACATTCCCAGATGGAATAACTCCGTAACAACAACCGAACCACTCAAGAGCTTCATGACTACTAATAAGTGGGACTTGAACACTACCGTATATACCTAGGTTAAGAGTGACCTAAAGTGCCACGTCAGTAAGGCTCTTAACATCAGACAATATGTCATTGTCATAATTATTGAATTGCTCTAGCTTTCAGCTCTTATTGGGTAATTACGACATTGGATACAAACTAAGATTATACATTGAAAAAAGCTAAATGGCAAGATCCTAACTTGGGGAATATTTCATATTCCATAAGCAATCCGTAGTCGCCCAGATAAGCATAAAAGCCTTTTCAAATTATTATTATTATGATTGGGGAACCAGCACTGCGACCTATAAGGTCTATTATGACCCCTTCTGAGCCTATAACTCTCCATCAACCCCAGCTAGAATCTTTGTTGGGTTGAAGGCTTCCTTATCCTTAGATTCCATAACATGCATCCCTAGGATGCTGCATCTTTTCCTAGTTAAGGCGACACATTCTGCTAGGATATGCACTGAGGATTCCTCCTCGCTTCTACATTATTTCTAATTTACAACATATTCATAAAATAAGTTATTGTTCAAGCTCTAATTTGCTAATAGTGCTATTTATTTTCTAAAATTTGCTATTAATGTTATTCTGTTGTCTACTCACATTTTTCTCACTCGCATCGCCATACCAGAAGAGCGCCATGATAAGGATGCCCATGGAGAAGCAGTATGCGCAATAGTAGATAACCATATACACCCGCTGCTTATCATAGACCTCTAGGATGGTCCAGTATGCATTGGAGATGAACTCCAAGCCGGAAGTCAGCTGGAGCCCGAGAATGCTCCAGCCATAGCAATCGCTGAATGTCTCGTAGCTCTCGTAGATGCGATCGTAGCTCATGCGCAGTGTTTGCAGCTGTTTCCAGTCCTCAGATGCATATGGTTGCCAGATATCATTGCCGGCAGCCAATCCCAGCAGCGAGTGACGTAATTGCAGAGTGCGTTGATTCAACTCTATGATTTGGGTGAGTAGTTGAATGTAGCGAATGCGCATCACCCATAATTGTGGCATTCCCACAAAGTGCGCTGGAGAGGTTTCAAAATAGGCATTTAAAACGGTTCTGATTATATCACAGGAGAGCAGTATGCCCAGCAGAAGGATATGCACGGAACGACGACAAACGCGCGATATTCCAAGACGCTGCATCTGTAGTTTCAATTGAATGCCCAAATCCTCCAGGCGTACGTGTGTGCGATGTTTCCACATACTCTCCACTTGGATGAGTAGACACAGCAATATGTTCCCCATATAAACAGCCGCACCGGTAACATAACCAATGTCTTGGTCAATATGCAACCATAGGTGATGACTAACAATCCAGATATTAGGCAGAAAATAGCACCACCAAATGCAACGAATGAGCAAAGAGAGCAGCAACCACAATAGATCGGTTACCAGCGGTAGGGGCACCAAACCCATCATCCAGTAAGCGCCCGATAGGCAGCGATTGGTTAGGTTTTCCACTAAATTCATGGCGCTCCCTAAGAACTCTGAATCGAGACTGTGCCAAATAAGCTGAGAGCAGCAAAAGGATTTTAATGGACATAATACATCATTCGAGGAAATGCGCCCTATGACAGGCTAAATGCCACTGTTAATAATATTTCTTAGCATTTGAACTGTAGTCTAATTGAACTAGATGTACTTAGAAAGATATAGACATAGAGATAGAGAAAGAGATAGAGATAGAAATAGAGATAGAGAATAGAATAGAATAGAATAGAGTCTTAATACCACAATATCAATTTGCTGACTCATATTGGTCGCCATTTGTAGACATTCAAACATTTGGCTGCAAGACTTTTTAAAGGGAAATTTGCCAATAAAACTATATCAATAGAATATATTAAACAACTGGGTTCAGGGTATACCGTAGTCGAGCTCACTCGACTACAGCATTCTTACAAATTTTATAATTTTTTTTGAGTTTCATACATGCATACAGACATTTTTAATTAAATTAGATGTGAAATAAACATAGACGAGCATTGTGTTAATCATTTATGACATCTCTTGAAGTTGTGTATTTGCCGACTTGTCTGCATCCTGTGAACTTTTCTCAGCAAACCTAAACTGTATGAGTATGACCAGATAGGTAAGCACAGCGCCGAACATCTAAATGAAGACAAAATTTATGAAATTATTTGGTTGTTTACAATCACAATTAACTGTTTAATACTGACACTACTCAAGAGCTGCAAATTGAGGCTAAAAAAGTGCTTGGCATTCACCACAAAGCGTTGATGCAAGGCCTGCAACATAAATTCGCTGACTAAATCATTGTAGCGCTTGCTGCCCATAGGTTTGACCAGCTTGGGGATCAGACAGCCAATCTGGCGACTCTGAAAATGAAACAAGACAAAATATTAGATATATAATTGTGAGATTTAATCAGAAATATTGTGAGTGACCCGATTTAAATTTGAAAAATCATTATTTTAAAAATAATTCGCTTAAAAAAATACATTTACCTATTGATTAAAAAAGAATTAAAAATTATTAGTAAAAGTTGTATTTATAATTAAATATGTCTCACATAATTAAAGGTGTGCTGGCAGTGCCAGCAGATCGCAGAGACGAAGTTGATAAGATTAAACAGATAAGCCGAGCACATCCAAAAAATTTTTGTACTTTGACTAGAGTAAGTTACCAGCCAAAAGGTGTTAAACAAAATGTCGGCAAAGAATACAATAAAGATGACAAGCAAACTACTGCCATATGCCGAACTGAGAAGCATAATCATTTGATTTAGTTGGCTGTAACGCTGCTTGAGTTCAAAGACTTGATTCACATCCGGAGTCTGACGAAGACGGCTGTGTTGTCTGGCCAATAATTTGACACTTTGCCGTAAGCAGATCACACGTTCATTGGCAACCAAAAGATCCTGGAGAAATGCAATCGACTTGAGCTGAATACTCAACACGCTGGGATAGGCTAACAAGTATAACATCGTTAGCCAATTTCTCGGAAATGTTATTCTAACATATAGAAGTGTACTTTGGATCAGAACAAATGGCATGCAGACTGCAGCTAAACATAGAATCACACTTCGAACATTCTCCGCTGGCAAATGTTCGACATCCAAATGGAGCTTTAGTTGACGGTGTGTTCGACGCTGTAGAAATGTGTCCAGCAAAATGATGATATGCGATAAAGCCACCAATAGGATTAACATCACTGACCACACACAGTTGAGATCACAGAGCTCTGGATGGTTTGAATGTCTTACAAAAATAAGACACATCGCTGCATACCAGCAGATCCAATAACAAAATAACACAGACTGCAAGCGAGGCAGTCGTGAATACCACCGAACCCCAAAGAAACACATTCCCAGATGGAATAACTCCGTAACAATAACCGAACCACTCAAGAGCTGCATGCCTACTAATAAGTGGGACTTGAATACTACCGTATATACCTAGGTTAAGAGTGACCTAAAGTGCCACGTCAGTAAGGCTCTTAACATCAGACAATATGTCATTGTCATAATTATTGAATTGCTCTAGCTTTCAGCTCTTATTGGGTAATTACGACATTGGATACAAACTGAGATTATACATTGAAAAAAGCTAAATGGCAAGATCCTAACTTGGGGAATATTTCATATTCCATAAGCAATCCGTAGTCGCCCAGATAAGCACAAAAGCCTTTTCAAATTATTATTATTATGATTGGGGAACCAGCACTGCGACCTATAAGGTCTATTATGACCCCTTCTGAGCCTATAACTCTCCATCAACCCCAGCTAGAATCTTTGTTGGGTTGAAGGCTTCCTTATCCTTAGATTCCATAGATTCCTATTTATTTTCTAAAATTTGCTAATAATGTTATTCTGTTGTCTACTCACATTTTTCTCACTCGCATCGCCATACCAGAAGAGCGCCATGATAAGGATGCCCATGGAGAAGCAGTATGCGCAATAGTAGATAACCATATACACCCGCTGCTTATCATAGACCTCTAGGATGGTCCAGTATGCATAGGAGATGAACTCCAAGCCGGAAGTCAGCTGGAGCCCGAGAATGCTCCAGCCATAGCAATCACAGAATGCCTCGTAGCTCTCGTAGATGCAATCGTAGCTCATGCGCAGTATTTGCAGCTGTTTCCAGTCCTCAGATGCATATGGTTGCCAGATATCATTGCCGGCAGCTAATCCCAGCAACGAGTGACGTAATTGCAGAGTGCGTTGATTCAACTCTATGATTTGGGTGAGTAGTTGAATGTAGCGAATGCGCATCACCCATAATTGTGGCATTCCCACAAAGTGCGCTGGAGAGGTTTCAAAATAGGCATTCAACACGGTTCTGATTATATCACAGGAGAGCAGTGTGCCCAGCAGAAGGATATGCACGGAACGACGACAAACGCGCGATATTCCAAGACGCTGCATCTGTAGTTTCAATTGAATGCCCAAATCCTCCAGGCGTACGTGTGTGCGATGTTTCCACATACTCTCCACTTGGATGAGTAGACACAGCAATATGTTCCCCATATAAACAGCCGCACCGGTAACATAACCAATGTCTTGGTCAATATGCAACCATAGGTGATGACTAACAATCCAGATATTAGGCAGAAAATAGCACCACCAAATGCAACGAATGAGCAAAGAGAGCAGCAACCACAATAGATCGGTTACCAGCGGTAGGGGCACCAAACCCATCATCCAGTAAGCGCCCGATAGGCAGCGATTGGTTAGGTTTTCCACTAAATTCATGGCGCTCCCTAAGAACTCTGAATCGAGACTGTGCCAAATAAGCTGAGAGCAGCAAAAGGATTTTAATGGACATAATACATCATTCGAGGAAATGCGCCCTATGACAGGCTAAATGCCACTGTTAATAATATTTCTAAGCATTTGAACTGTAGTCTAATTGAACTATATGTACTTAGAAAGATATAGACATAGAGATAGAAATAGAGATAGAGCTAGAGCTAGAGAGAGATAGAGAATAGAATAGAATAGAGTCTTAATACCACAATATCAATTTGCTGACTCACATTGGTCGCCATTTCATGACTTACTTTACTTGAAATAATATATTTGTAATGTTTGTACACTGAACACAGAAAACATAACAATTAATTAATATTGAAAGTTATATAATAGTTTCTACAATCATTAAAAAAGGTTTACAAATAACTTAAGTATCTCTTAATTCGGTTGCAGAAGAGTTTTTATATTTATTTGTTAAAATAATCTTCTTAATTTGCAAGAAAGGTGTAAGTTGTCATATATCAATACAATCTCTGCATAAACTCACATATATTGCCTCCAATTAGATGGATAAATTTGTTCAAGTATAGATAGATTCACTTAAGCTGTACACTTGAGAAATTGTCAGGTTAGCAACTTGAGTAAGTACTTCACGCCAACTACCTTATTAGTTATTTTGTACTTGCATCACAGTTTTGCTTGCACAGAATATGCCTCTGGCTAATTTCTGCTTAACATGCACCAAATACGTAGGACTGAACTTATCGAAGACGTAAGGGGTTCATATTACCAAATTCATCCATTTCAAGTTGCGGAGATAGGCAAACTTCGTAGCCTGAGGCACTTTTTGTAGAAATTTCTTAGCAATCCAAACCACTGAGTAAGTACTGCTGAAATATGATGCGAGCCCCTGATGTGGTGGCAATCGAGCTGTGGAATCCGATTAAAAAGTTGAGTCGTCAAAGTTGGATTTAGCTCTTCCACCCACTCTAATATTTATCTGTCTCGCTCTTGCACTCTCTCAATGGAGAAGCGTTGTGGACGCAGTTCAAATGGCTGCCGGTTTATGAATTATGTATTCTAGCCAAAGGGGGACTTTGCGTTCAAAGCTAAAAAGTATCCACTTTTTTATCCACTTGGCTGGCAAACAACTAAAAAGGGTTGTGGTTGCTTTGAAGATTAGGTCGAGCAGCTGGCTGCTGGCATCCCTGCTCCGTCTTCCACCCAAGACATCCTCTGCATTTATAAGTGCGCTGAAAATGCATAATTCGCACATACTTAATATGAATTGAGAGTAAGTCTTTATTCACAGCTTATGAAAAAGGAACTCAACTAAGAATGCAGCCAGGAGATACTCTCCCTATTTATAATAATAAAATAACATTTAAGATGCTGTCGTTTACCCAAAAAATATACATTTTTCCAACATTATCATATCTTCTTTGATGTGTGCGGAGTATATAAAATGAGTGCACAAGTTGTGTCGAAACATTTTCCGTGCAACCTCCATTTGTCTGTAAAAATATCATTTTTCCATTAAGATTTTCATAGTACACACATAAATGTTGAACATGCTTTTGGCCACAAAAATTGCAGCAGTTCCACAATGAGATGAAAACAACAGAAGAGATTGACAATTGCATCATTGCGAGAGGTCGTTGGTTAACCACAAAGATTTTACTTTAAAACAAGCTCGTAAAGGTGTCGAGAATGGAGTAATGCAATTTTCATAAAAACAACAATTTCTTATGGCAGCTATCACGCTGGTCAGTTGTCCAGTTGTTGAGCAAATATTCGAGTCTCTTATTTTTTTGTCAGCTTTCACTCCTTGCTGCACTTTCCAACAAGAGTTTTGTATATTTAAAGGGCGGAATTTAAATGAAAATTAATTACAGTTTCTTCAGTTGGCAGCGGATATGTTGCAGGCATAATGATACTCAAATGTGAACTGCAAAGTACTTTGACCCCAGTACACAGATTAAATGATGGCCAAAAAATAATCAAAAATAAAATTGTGTGAAATTTTAATCTGAAAATAACTTGTCAACTCAATTCCAACCAGCTTCATGAAATGGATTTGGAATAATCGATTTTTGCGATAAAAGTGGTAAGCTTCAAGCTCATTTTTGGTATGGTTCATTTATTTGAACAACTTTGTCATACCCTATACGAATAGAGTACCGAATATTTTGATTTTTTATATGAGTTTTTTAAACTGACCTGCAACAGAGTGGAGCAATAATCTAGATGGATAAATCATTATTATGACCAATTTGAAGCGTTTTGAAAGTGTGCCGTAAATTTATATTAACAGCAATTTGGCAGTTGTGAAACTAAAGGAATGTGTTAATATAATTATCAATGCTGGGTAAAACTGTGATTTTATTTCTTCCATAGATAATTCATGGCAGTTTGTCGGCAATTTTTATGTGGCAAAATGTCGATATAATGCGCATTCCTTACGACTAGTGACAGGGGAAACGAAAATACATAAATCTAAAATTCCAAGTATTTGAGCACCAATAAATTTTCATTTTGATAAACCCTTAAGCCTTTTCATGGCCAAGCAAACTTTTGTGATTTATGAAGTTTTCAGCTACTTCGCAGCACTTTGGCAATAAAACACAACCCACATTCGACATGAGATACACAACTTCGTGTTTATGTATTTACATTTTAAAGACTTCTGCAGAGCACGAAACAAAACAAAAAGAAAAGGACTCAACAATAATCTTCATGGGGGAAAAGAAATGTTTTTTTATGTTCGATTATATTTCATAAACCAAATGCCATAAAAATGACAATTTCAATAAACAAACTCAAGTGTAAAAGAGTATTGTATTTTTGTGTTGAAATATATATATACATATATTAATAAAAACGAACATAAAAATGTGTTGTGATAGAAATGTTTCAACTGTTAATACAGATTGCATAAATTTCATCGATTTAAATTACAATATTACAATATGGTAGATGGATATCAAATTTGAGTTGTTTGTAATTTGAGCACAGCTTGCGCTGTTGTAGCAAGGATATCCATAAGCAAAATGAGACATGGCTCCTTCTAATATTGTTGATTTTCGTATGCATGCCCTGGGATGAAGGGATGAAGGATGAAGGATGAACGTTGAAGGACACATGACATGGGGATGACACCAACTGCGTCAGCTGGCGATCAAAGTCAAATTAAATTGAAACAACTTTTTTGGCGTTTTTGGCCATGGTCACAGCCCTTCGTCTGTCTTCACGACGCAATAAATATATGTACATCATCTACATACATGCATATATCTCACATACATTAGGCACATATCAAGCAGCAGCAGCAGCAGCAGCAGCAGCAGCAGTTAACATGAAGAACATGTTCCTTTCACATTACGCACTTGTTTCCAAGTATCGTTCATTCAACTGAGACGTGACACCGCATGCCAAATGTTCATGTTGTTAGTTCATCTGAGAATTGTGCAAACACTAAATTGAACTAATTCATTCAATCTCCCTCTCCCTCTCTATCTGTCTATCTTTCTCTCTATGAATCTCTTGTTTCTCTATTTTAACTATGCTTCGCTCGTAAAGTAATTTTATATTGCACATTGAATTATTTACTTTTCAATGAATACCATTTCAGTAAATATTTCAGTTGGAATATTAAGCAAAGCTGTCATTTTTCTGGTAACATCTGAATTTTAATTACTTAATACAAAACTGTCAGCTTGCAGTTTAAGCAACATGAAAGAATATCGTTTTACATGTGGATTAGATAAATACTAAGCAAAGTAGCCAATGAATATTTATAAAAATGTTATCCACATGACATTTATTTTGGCCAATAGTTTCATGCTGACAAGTTTCGTTAGTCATTTGGTTTTATTTTATACAATAACATTTATCTATCCACTGTATATATAAACGTATCCATTCGAATTGAATGGCATCACATAATGTTATTATTTAAATTAAAGCATGTCGCATTCTCTTATATCTTATTTCTTGTTTTAATTTGTCCATTTTAACATTACGTAGGCCATTTCAAACAGAAACAACATATGGGGCATGCTCCAATGCATTGTTTGGCCTCTGTGTAAAATTGCTGTCAGGGAATTATATAACAATTTTTTTTTTTTTTACTCGTTTATTTGTATGTGTGTTGTGGCCATAATAACCGTACGTGTTTAGCAACGCTTAACCGATATGCTAGAGTAATTTTATTTTTTTGTAATTTCGATTTGAACGCCTGGCGCCAAATGAGGCGGCTAAAATGGGACGTCGACTGTTTTGTTGGACTGTTTGGTTTGTTGTTGGCAACTTGCCAACATTTAATGACCAAAACTAATCACAAATCGCTATGCATTACATACAATAACTGAACATTTTCAAATTGAAACTTATCTTCAATTTACGTTGGCGGATTCTATGCACTTTGCGCACTGCCCGCATAATAAATGTATTTGCTAATCAGCGGTGAAATATTGATTTACGAATTTATTATGCAGATAATCATTTACTGATTAAATAGTCACGATTTGGATTTTAATAGTATCTTTTCGATTATTCGAGAAATTGTAAAATAATGAGCCATATTTGTTTTACACATTTGGGGATATTTATTAAATTAAGTGCTAGTAAATAAATGATGGGCTGTTACACCAGTATTTTATTTTTGGAGGAGGAAGTTGAATTGAGTGGAGGAATCAGTAGAATATCTGTGTTGTCCCAATAATAATGTTAGCTATATTTATTATGCTGGCAAAGGATCTCATTACTAACCCAGATCAGCTCAAGATAATACTCACAAATGTAATTTATATTCTCAGCTATTTTCAACCGGTAGTCGCTTAAAAATATATTTGGTGCAAGTTTTGCAGCCGCATAATGTGACATTTTCCTCAACTCGTTTGTTGTTGTGCGGAATGTTGCGTTATTTATGCATGCGCCTGTTGCAGCTACAGTTGTTGCAACTCTCGGTTAGCGATTTGAACGTTGTTTCTGTTTTTTTTTTTTTGTATTTGCTGGAATATAGTTTTGGTACTTGGTAACTTTAGTGTGGCTTTTAAGTTGTGTATAGCCATATTTGTAGTTAGTTGCAAGACCAACCAAGACCAACTGTAGCAGCAGCTGGATGGTAAATAAATCACGTATTTAAACAAGTTGCCAAGTGGGCCCCCAAAACTTCAGAGTGTAAACATTGCACGTACTACACAAGTTTAGTTTATGACAAATGTTCACAGCATTTTCAAATACTGAACAACAACGCATAATAATGAACAAAATAAAAAAAGAGGTTTCGGGCTGTAGACTGGGACTTAAGAATAGAGCAGCAGGCCCTCCTTATCATCCTCTATTTTGCGCTCCCAGAGCACCTTGAACGAGATATCGCCACTGAGGGAGCCATTCTTCTCAGTGGGCGTTAGATAGCCGTTGCTGAACTGCGCCAAGATCGGCAGAATACCGGCGATGGCCGCTCTGGTTTCGCTGTGCTGACTGGAGTGCAATACCAACACGTAACCGTTGGGGAATATCGCAAATCTGATTGCAGAGCCATCGACCTTGTAGGTTATAAATGGTCGCGTCTCTCGATTCCCGATCACATTATCGCTATGCATTTCGCTCAACATTTCCAGATCGATCTTGAAGGGCAGACAGAAGGAGGCGTGCACAATATTCTTACTGTAGCTCGTCATGTGTGGCTTGTAGTTCAGGTTCTTGACCAATTGGACGACCTTCATCAGAGCCATGCGTGCCCCGGTGGCTGTCAGGGCCGAAGATTGTATTTTACCACCCGCATATAGTTTCAGCTCTGCACTGGGATTACGTAGACGCACGAACAAAGCCGGATGATTGGCGGGCTCATAGAGTGCGTCATCCATGAGAATTGAGAGCTCGTGGAGTCGAAAGCGGCAGTTGGCATCGACGAGGCTAGTGAAGGGTCTATAAAGCAGCTGTAGATGTTGCTCAATCTTGGCCAAGTTTTCGATATTATCGTATATATTATCGTAATCGATTTCAAAGTCGGGTATTATTGGAGTTTCTTCAATATTAGACTGCCCACAGCAGAGGCAATTTTCGTGGTCAACTTCATTCTTTTCCAGCTCGAGTTTTTCATTTAACGCAAGTATGTGTGATGTTCCAAATAGGCTCTTCAGTTTAGTTACCTCCACACCGCCATTGAAGGTAGCACTCTCAATTACATCTTCTGTCAAGTCGTTTTTAACAAAATCTCCAATCACATCCGCATCTTTAGCATTATCCACATTAAAGTCCCAGACCAAGTCATAATACTCTGATTCCACTTGCTTGGCATTACCAAATTTATAGATTGGTTCATAATCTTCATACCAAGGACTCGCGTCACTTGCAAAATATTTTATCTTTTTATCCGGAATGGTTTCTATTATAAGATTCAGTTCCTCGAGCAACTCTAGCATAATGAACTCCCCAATCGTCGTATGCCCACCTTTATCTTCAGTATTATTCGAAACTTTAATAATGGCATCTTTTTCGATCATTTTATTTTCATTTATGTCTTCAATTTTTTGTTCACTCTTTTCTTCATTATAGTTAGTACATTTGCTGAAGTGTTATTAATAGAATTTATTTCAAAGCTTTCAACGCAAGTGCTTACCATTCTTTATCAATATCCATCCTCCATGAATTCAACTAAGATACTTTATCTGCCTATAAGAGTAGTGGGTTCAATTTAATATAAATTTCAATAAATTGCACAAAATTTGAAATATGTAGTTCGGCATCTGAGAGTAAAGGCAACGTTTTTCTAAGTCTGACAACATTTAATATTTCCCAAGCTCGTTGACATGAGCCCTTTTATGCTCACTCCAGTCCAGATCAGTTGACTTGATAATTTCGAAAGAAAACATCTAAAAATTAAATTCTTAAATTATATTGCAACTTTAAAATATGAATATCAAATAAAACAATAAGATGTAATAAATTATTTGTTTGCCGTAAATTTTAATCCGAACTTCTGAATTGATTGATATCCAAATAACCTTTAACCTCAGATGGTGTTTTAACAACTGTTTTGTATATGCACATGACAAACTATAGCAAATTACGATTGAGGCAAAAAAAATTGTATGGTTTCTCTTCATTTAACTTATGTCCTTTTATGTCCTTGTCATGTTCAAATTTACACACTGTTGACCATATTTTATGTCCATTCTGGTTATGAAGTTTACAGTGCTGTCAAAAAGAGTTCAGCGACATTTTAGTAAATATTGAAATTTAATCAAGCAAAGTGCAAAACACACACATACACTCACACACACACACACACACACACACACAACGAACAGAGGCCGGCAATGAACAACAACATTGAACACATTCACCCCTCAGACACCTGTCATCGGCGGTGGCACTTGCTTCCTGCTGGCTAGCATCCAGTGCTTTACAAGGGACACACAATGCCACATGTGAGTGCCAGTGTGTGTGTCTGTGTGGGTGTGTGTGTGTGTGCGAGTGTATGTGTGTGAATATGTGTATGTTTGGCAAAGTCAACAATCAATTGAATCGATTTCATTTTACAAATTGCGTTGAATTTTGTGGTGCTGCCAGCTGCAATTGACGGCGAAGCCAGTGGCAACAATAACGAGCTAACCTCAGTCCTTGCACATCACAGCTGCAATGGGTGACAAAGGGACAAAGGGACAAAGGGGGGAGCCGAGGTGATGGGGAGATAAATGTCTCCATTATAGCAGACTGATTTTGATGGTCAACTGCAACTATACGCAACAGCTTCTAATTGGAACTTCACTTTGAGCAGCAACGAACCGCAGACAGAGAGGCAAACTGGCTGCCGATGGATATCGATTGGATTTCTTGTAAGTAATAGTAAGATGGATCATACCAAAAACTGCGAAGGAGGAAAAAAACACAATACATTTATCCAACATATCCTTGTTTTTTACGTAAGGCATTTAAGTTTACCATCAAATTTAATTTATTGTTGTCACTATTATAACTTTAGCGAAACTGATTCGATTACAGTCACTTTGTTGATAATTAATATAAACTAAGAAAAAAATATTTAGAATTCATATAAAAAAAATCCATTTTTCAAAATTATCAATTTGATTATGGTTTCTCAGCAATATTAATAATGGGATGAGTTTCATTGGCTTTTGTATTCAGTTGCTAATCAAATTTATATAAAAGTTGTACAACTAAATCCCATTTGTCAGAGCTGAAAATGCAATTTAGGATGAGGGTCCGTAATGGCGCTGCTTAAATCGATTATAGACCATTATAAGCGACACCCAACACAGCCGGCAATTAATAGATTTTTTCGTGGATGGACTGCAGCGGTAATTTTGTGTAGGCGGTAATTAAAAACTGTGGCGCCAGCTGTGACCCACCATGGCCGTGGCCCTTGGGTAAATCCCATGGTCTACAAGCTGCGCTTGTGTTGTGTGGGCGGTTGTGGTGGTGTTGGTGGTGGTGGTGGTGGTCGTGCAGGTTAGTTGCCCACTCATTTTAATTCAAATTGAAGTGGCGTTTTAGTGTTGTGCGAGTAATTAGAGCCCAAAGTCGAATCGAAGCTCGCTGGCAACTCAAATGACATTTGGCCAGCCCTCCTGGTTTCAGTTTCCTAATTCCAGTCCGGATTGACCCAATGGGTGACTCTATCTTTCTCCCTCTGACTGGTGCCTTGTGGCCTGTTGGGTGTGATGAACAATTGGAGATAAGTGCAGGCAGGCATGAAATATGGCAAATAAAGCGGCGCCCTTTGCCTCGACAAGCACTCGCATATAAAATGTCGCCATCACGCAATGTTTTCATTTACCTAATCGCCATTAGATAGAGCAAGGGGTAGTTGGCGGTGTGGAGGGGAGAAGGAGGGGGAACATTTCGAGCATTTCGTGGAATTACTCTGATGTGTTAGTGGGTTGGCCCTGTGGCTGATTTCCATTGGGGGCTTCAGAGTCATGTAATCGTTTTGTGCTGCGACTTTTGCATTTATAATTTGTTGCAATATTTGATGTGCACTCACCGAGCATTTAAGTTGAAAGCGTTACAACGTTACCACAGCTACGCCCAATTCCAAAGAAAGCTTAATAATTGGTTCAGTGCGATTGCGATTGTATTCAATCAATGTAATTTACAACTTTTCGAGACCTTATCGACCGCTTCTCGACTCAAAAACGATTCATTTCAGCTCAAGACTTATATTTTTCTTGGCTATACAATAAAAATCGTAATCGTATTAAAATCAATTTTTGCTGTTTACTTTCTAATTAAATATTGCTTTAATATGCTTTAAATAATTTAGTTTTTAACTTCTAAAGCGCAGAAGCTTTTTAAATTTAGAGATTTGTGTCTTGAAAATAAGTATTTATTTTATTTTTTGCAGTTCACGTTGAGGGCATTATTAAAGTTTAGTCGTTTTGGAAATTTATCGTTCGACTTGTGGTTGGGAGAAGGTAAAGACTCAATCCACTTGACACATTAATAAATGTTGTAAAATGCCATTGACAGTTTTTGGCTACAATATAGAGTGTTAAGTGCATTAGAAAGTTTCTCTCGATATATTTTATAGTCTGTGTTTTGTTCTTGTCTTCTCCTCTATCAAATTGTGCAGTTCCACGCATGGTCAGCACGAAGATGCAGCTGGAGCCGGTGCTGCTGTTGCTGCAGGGTGAAAACCATTCACCCACAACTTAAATTGAGTGCTCGTTTCTTGCCCTCTTGTCTTGTCTGTGGCAACTTTGCAACTTGCTGTCTTCGAATCGGACATAGTCCATCGTCCATAGCCCATCGCCCGCATCCACATTCGCATAAGTCCGCATCCGGTGGACTCGGAATGGCAATTGCTGTCGTCATTGGCGCTGTTGCTGTTGCTGCTGCTTTTGCTGAAGGTGTTCATGCGTGCCAAGGAATCAATAGAAAAAGTTTGAAATTACAAAATTGGAAAGAAAACAAATAGTGGGGCGTACGAAAAAATAAACAAACAAACAAACAAAAACAAAACTACGAACTGAAGCATCGGACCACCCAGCAAAATTGTTGGCTTTGGCCGGTCCCCAATGGCAAACAAATCCTCTGACTCTCTGACAAATGCTGAAAAGTTCAACTGCAACTTTTTTTATATTCCAGCTCACATTCGACCACACACACACACACACTGGACACGCAATCCAGAAGGAGTTCGCGTACATAGAATATTCCATGTACACATATTTATATGCTTCTGCCAATGGAAGAGCTGTCAGCTAACTAAAAACATTGCAACATGCGATGGTAAAAAAATGAATTGACTAAAATAAAGAGTTTGCGTTTTTTACTTATTTATTAGAATCCCCAAATGAACAATTTAACAGTCCTGACAGATGCTCGCCAATTAAGAGAGTCACATTACTGCTGCTGCTGACTGCTGTCAACTTGCAACATGATTTCCGATGGCTTAGTCAAAAATCAAGTTGTATATTATAGTAATGCATATTAAGCGGTTTAATTTATTGATAGATGCTCTGGAATACGACGTTCTATTCACGCCCAGAGGGTCTGGACATTGTTGATGTCACATCTGTCTCCTGTCGATGCGATTCTGTGGAATCTGCGTAATGTCATAAATTATGCCTCGTTTGGTATTTAAAGCTGGCATTGTTTCAAGTCAGTTTGATTGGGATACACACACCAGCACACCAGCACATCAGCACACCAGCACACCCATGCCAAATGCACATTCCTCCTGCCACCAGGCGGCAGCAGCGTAAATGCAACTTGATTTATGCTCAGCAAAATGCAACAAAATAAAATTTGTTACAATGGGGAAACATCGATGAGATCAAAGTGAGTGATTTATAGGCTGTTTATCGGCTTTGGCCGGTTACAACATGATGTAATTTTCAACTTCACATTTACATGGCAGTTTCAAGTGCAGTTCGACATTTTACGCGAATTAAATTTGCCTCTCTTTAAGCAGAAAATCTGCACGAACGGAAGGACAAAATTCAAACAGCTTGCAGAGTTAGTATTAGTAAAAATTCTAGTACTATATTTTAAAATAATTACAATTATTTGCATACATATGTATATATGCATATATATATGCATATATGTACAAATGCATATATATATTTATACATATATAAATAAATAGAAGTAAATTTATTGTGCCTTATAACCAGTCAGATCTAGCTTGTAATAGGGTATATGTCAGCAACTATAATTCTTAGACTTGTTTATTTTTTACTATTATTTTTTTATTCACAGTATGCAGTTTAATATAATGAACTCATCTTTTATTCATGATGCAACTCATCTTTAAATATTTGCAAGTCGAAATCGGTTTTAAATGTTGCTAAACGATAAACTACTTTTTCAAAATATTATTGCAAACTTGGATCAGGAAGAATTATTTCGAGGTATCCTCTTCTGCTCTATGTGCCTGCCTTCAATTTTCAGTTTACGGCGCACACCTTTCAAAGTGTGTAAATTTAGAGCTTGGTGCCGCGTTGCTTTAAGTTGCGACACAATGTAAGACATCTGAGGGAATGTTGGCGTTGCCGTTAAAATGTACCGTTAATTTCCCAGAGGCATCCGCATTGCATATCTAAAACATGAGCCAACTGCCAACAGGGACCGCAGGATGGTACACTGTAAAGAAAAACTGCGTAGGTGTGAGGGTGAACGATGTTTCACTTAATGCCTCACTGCTTAACTCGGAGACGTGTCAGGCGAATGGAAGGGTAAACAACATTAGTTGACTTCAGTTCTCTTTTGTTACCTACTAGAATATATTTATCATATTTGTCATATAGCTAAAGCTTTCTGTAAGACTTCTCGGAATACCAACAATGTTTCACATATAATACTAATTTATATTTTATTTTAGATCGGGTTACTAATTGTAACTGGCAGACAATTGCAGTCGACTTCAATGCATGTCAAGAATTTGTTTGAGGTTGCAGAAGGGAAGAAAGGAGGGAAGGAAGGAAGCCTTTTTACAGTCTCATAAACAGATGCAGGATGGCAAGGACACTCACTCAACTTGAGGGCTGTTCAGAGCTGATTAATGCAATGCGCTTGGAGCACATAATATATGAATTGCGTATACGTTGTGTAGGACGGCTTTGAAGAGTTTGTTAACGCAATAGATTTGCAGTTCCTATAGCTTAATGGCCATAGACAGCTATTTTAGCCGGTTCTCGAAATTGTTGCCAGATAAGAATGCATAATTAAAGAGGCCGGCAGCGCGAAGGAGCAGCGAGAACATTATGGACAGACCGGTAGAGAAAGAATTTTATGGCTGCTAGTTGAAGGAGAGGAAGGAGCTGGATGAGACGGACAAATATGAGGAGTAGGGAAAAGAGTCGCATAAATTCGTATTCACCGCATCATAATGTCCGCAAATCCTGGCTCGGGTCCTTTGCAATATTAATAAGCACTCGAAAATGAAAAGGAGTCGTGTCAAGGCGAGTATTCTGGCCAGGTCTTTAAGGAATTTTAATGGGCTTTGGTCAGGTCAAAGTGGCAACGCAGGCAGGCGGACATTTGCCGCAGTTTACCTTTTGCATATTTGATGCTTGAATTTTAATGAAAATTAAATCGAAATGTGCGACACCTGAGTTACACACTGAGCGCACTTGACATTTATACTTAATCCTTCTTGGCTAACAGCTGCTGCTCGGCGGCACCCACTCTCAACTCGCGTGGAGGTGGAGGTATGGGAGCGTGGTTGTGTGTAAGTCAAGCGCACTACAAATGGCAAATGGCCACGAGCAGCAAATAATAAAACATGGCCCACTGATTGATGACTTTGACTTTTGGCCATAATTTATCATAGATATCAGGCAGCTCGCACTTATTTTTGCTGCTGTTTGGCTTTTGTCAATGGCAGCGAGCGAAAAAAAACCAGCAGCCCCAGCGGCAACAGATGACGCTCATTCCGTTGAAAAATGCGCACAAAAGTGTCATAAAAGCCGAGCCGACTCGAACCGTGCACAACAACAACAACCAACAACCAACAACCAACAGCCAACAACAATAGGCCGACAACGAGCCTCAGCCGGGAGGAGCAGCGTCGGGGCCGAAAACTAATTGCAACAAATAATAAAAACTAATAGGCTGTCGAAAACGGAGGCCGGCGGGCGAGCGGAAAACAGGCAGTGCTATCAGTCCAGGAATATACTCCTCCGCACCCAAGCAACTCCCCTCCCCAACCACCCACCCACCATCCTTCCCACGCTCACATGACATTTGCCTGTGAAAAATGACAACGAAAATGGCCAAGGCGAAAAAAAACTGCAAGCAATGGCAAAGGCAAAGGCAAAGATCATCATCATGAATCATCATCAGAGCAGTCATATGACACAAACACACACAATCACACACACACACACATACTCACACACACATACATAAGCATACCCAAGCAGACAAAAAACAGTTAGACAGTTCGCAGTGTCTTCCACTTCAACTTATCCATGTGCAAGTTAATGTCCTGTCAAGAAGTCGCTGCCTCCAAAGTTGTGTCCTTAAACGTCACAAATTGCTTGCTGCGAATACCGGAAAGGGAAATGAGGAAGGAGAAATGGGGTCTACGGGGTGTATGAGTGTGTGTGTGTGCTTGTGCGTGTAGTGGTTAGCAGCACTTACAAGCGCTTTATCTAAGCGCTTAGTTCAGAAAGAAACCAAAAGTTTTTCTGTGCTGCACACAAGCATTTTTCGTAAGGTGCGAGAAACGCATTAATTAAACAAAAGTACCTCAAGTAACTCAACTTTAAACTTGCTTACATTGTAAGCCGTCAACTCGGCTTACTTGTGCATGTTTCAATTACCTTAACAGCACACATGATTGGTTTCTGCAGATCTGCGAGAGTTTCAAATAAATAACAATTTTTATTATTTGATTAAAGCAAAAAAGTTTAACTTTAGTTTCCATACTCAAATGCATAGCATTTCCATCTATACGTTTATTTATTTAGTTGTGGTTTGATTTTAGAATTCACACATAAAATAATTTATTCGGTTTGGAGTTTTTTATAAGTGAATTTGCATACCTCCCTCAATTGAATAGCAGCTCAACTATTTTCAGCATGCAGCAGAAATGATGATAAGCTTAATCCCTAAACACAGCTCCGTTTCAAGCAGTTCTCTTGGGAACTTTTCAATCAGTTGCATTCTGTTGATATATGTTGGCTTCTAACTTGGTCATTTGTATTTGCATTTCTATTCAACTTTTGCGACGCTCGGATTCTATTTTTTTGTTCCATTCTGTTTTTTTTTTTGTCAATTTTTGCCAGTCTTTTTTGTTCTCAGTTCTATACACACATCTCGCCGAGTGACACTTTGGCATGTGCGGCCAATTAGTGATGGCAACGACGGCTGCAAACAAATAAAAATCGCTGACGGCCAATTCACGGCAACCACTTCATGGTTGATGCCAGCAACAACAGCAGTCACACACAGACGTTGCTGCCACTGCATTTTGTTGCAAGCAGTGCACATTTTTATGAGTTTTGCCCGCCTGTCCGACTGCATGACTGACTGACTGTGTCTGTGCTCGAATGTGGAAATAGAGACATGTTGGTTTTTCTATTTTCGATTTGCAATAGTTACCATGTGCCACAATATACTCGTACATACATAAACACGAATATATATGTATGTGTGTGCGTGTGTTTTTGTGAGCGCTTGCCTATATGCAACTTTAGCCATTGTTGCGGAAACATATACACACACTGGTAGTTAGGCAGGCGGTGAGGCAGTCAGGCAGGCAGGACACATATGCTAATACATGAGCGCAACCAACCAAACAGTGTTCTCAGTTCTTTCACCGCCTCCACCCATCCATTCCGTGTTTTTAACTCCAAACCACTAAAGCTTCAAATGGATTAGAGTAAAGCAGCATTCGGTTAAATATATACCATATTTATTTAATATAGACCACAACAAATTAAATAATTTTAATCGCTTAAACTGAGAGCATAATCTAACAGTTTTATTTATTCGCATATTTGTACATTTTATTCAAATTTAATGGGAAAACAAGCTCAAAATATGTTCTTGTCTTTGGGAGCTTTTTGTTATTAGAAATTTCAGCAACGTTTTGAATTCACAATTATTTACTTCAAATAACTAAATTTAGTAAAATTTGCAATACTTTCAGGGACCGATAGACAAAGAATATCCGCGTGGAAGGACGCTGGATTGATTGACTCCAGTTGTTGGGTTCCATTCTGGTCCACAACGAACACATCAAAGTTGCGTAAATTGATGACCAATCGCTTTTGGATCTCGACCACGCACATTTTCAATATCTCGTAGGCCTCGGCCTGGCTGAGATCCTCCCTCCAGTAGCGCTGGAAGATGCTGCCGCAGAACAGGCTGCCCAAGCCGTGGCCGGCATGATTGATGGACATTGAGGCGCCATATGAGTCAATGTAATGCAGATCAGCTCCCTCGATGGCATCGTAGCCAGCCATGAGCATCGATACCTGATATCTGGTATTTGTTCGGATGTAGTCCGCTAGATTCTTGCGCGTATAGTGCGCTGCACCACGTGGACTCAGATGATAGCCATTCGAGATTCTGTAAAGCTGCAAATGTTTGGCTACATAATCGGTGAACTGCAATGTGTCCCCGCCATCGCCCACCGCGGCCAACATTGAAAATTCCGATAGGCGATGAATTTTGGATTGATCTGTAAATATACTATATATATATAATATACTAGACTATCAGACTATATGCGCATTCATTTCACCATCTTTCATGAAAATCACAGATTTTGCCTGCATTGTGTCACAAGCAAGCATCACAAAATTTGCACCCTTAATCCCCAAAATCGTTTCCATCGCCATCGTTATGCCGAATTTTGAAGTGGTTCCCCAATAAAGTTAAGTGTAAACTACGAATTTTATTTATCAACGTGAGTGAAATCATCTCGATAACTCGATGTTAATAAGTACAAATTGCTCTTAGGAGAGTTTAAAAATATATTTTTTTCTTTAGAAATTGGTTTTTTATAATATCTTTCGTAAAAAGAAATGAATTTATATAAGGTAATTCTATCATTTTTTTTTTTCATAGAAACTTTACTGCAATAAATTTTTTGGGATATGAAATTAATTTTACTTCAACTGTATTCTGATAATTCAAGATGGGAAATTATGTTATTCATATGAAAGTCAATTGGAAATTATAAAATTATTAGAAAAAGAGATAATATAATTATATTTTCCTGGTGCTTATATGTGCCTTATAAGCTGCTATTGTAAACGTGTGTATTTCATTACGGCTTTGACTTCTCGGTCAATACTACTTGAGATCTAAAGAAAAATCGCTTTAAGCTGTCCTGTGACTTGTATTTAATATTTGTGTTCTGTGTGCTGCTTTCTAAGATCTTAATCTTCGCCTCGAGTGTCAGCTATCAAAGTACAAAACGAATAGGCAGCCTTGCAGTTGGCCAGAAAAGTGGTCAGCGCGATGGGTATAAAATTTCCGGCCAGCTGTTTTGGCAGTCTCTGTGTGCGTTCCGCAAAGATGATCGCATTCCTGCGATAGGCCAAGCTCTGATCTACCCAATTGCTGCAGTATACGGCACTCTGCAAATGTTTAAATTGATATTCGGCCACGGTGCCATAATAGCAGACTGGAAAGATTTGCATTGCGAGTGCAGCGATGAAGGATACATAAAAAGCAACACCGTAGATATCGTCCACATAAAATAAGAGAGCGCACAGAGCGGCACCCATATCGATGGAAATCAGAACAAACTGCACCAGCAATGGCCACGATATGATGTCCATGGTTAGCTGATGTATCCTGAGAGAAAGAAAAGATTAATAATAATAATCAAAAACTACTTTGTTGAGATAGTAGCAGGTGCTATCTATGACTTACCTGTAGATCTTCTCTTGATCCTGTATACAGTTAATGAGTTTTTGCTCATTGGCACGCTGATCGCACAGATCGTAGCCAATTTGAGAGATGCGTATGCAGAGCAGCTCTAATTGGCCGGCAATCAGAACGAGCACCATTGGCGGGAACACATCGTCCACAAAGTTCTGCATAATTTGCACGAAGACGCACAGAATCTGATGCAGGCAGGCAATGATGTAGATCGGTAGCGATCCACTCCAGTTCAAGGGAAACCAGGCGGAAAAGGGTAAAGTGCGCTGACTGCGAAACAGAACCGTGATATTCGAGTTGAGAAAAATGAGAGCATAAATCCATTTGAAGAATGTCGTCATTATGCGCAATATTCTATTCATCCCGGAATGACATCTGCGCTGATCATCCGAATTAACACGTGTATCCAACTCAGCAAGAAGCCGCTCAATTTGCAGGACCTTGTGCAGCTGCTTTATATAGATGAAAAACTTTGCTGACGTGGCCAACGATGTGATGGCTATGTTGAAGTTCACCAGATTGTCCAGCGGCAGCTCAAAACTAAACATGACCATGGCAATCATCGTCGGAAATGCAACTGTAGTCAAAACATGTAAAAGCACAGCTCTCCAAAAGCGATAACTTCTCAGATTAAAAGCACTCAGCTCCACGGCGCCCAGCAAATGCCACGCCCACCAGTTAATGCCGAAATAATCGTTCCGATGAGTTAACATAGCTGTAACCTGTGCTTCCGTTGCCTTTGCCAACTGAATATGAATGTGCTGGGAATACACAGTTTGAGGCTTTTATATACGGACATATGTCCAGTCGACATTAAATTGCAATTCGCACAATTATCGACATCAAAGGGACACTTAATTGCAGCCATCCAGCCACGTTCGAAATGTCTTTTTATTTAATTGTGAAATTTTAGCCATATGGTGTCGAAAGGCAAGCGCAATCCTTCTGCAAAATTCGCAAATATTCACAATTGAATTGTGTAATTAATGACTTAATCTGTGCAAATTATTTTTATTTCTATCAAATATTTACTTTGCTATAGTATTTTGTGTAGGTCATAGTTCACGGACACCATCTTTATCAACAACAAAGATGTGAAAGCAGTGTTGATTGATTATCGAAAACTTTTGAAACTCTTCGACACACATGCGAATTATTTCGAGAGCTCCATCAAGAGGCAAGTCTGGCTTCCACATCTTCTGCAAGATGCTGCCACATACAGAATGGCCCACTCCATGGACGGCATAGTTGAGGGTCTGTGAAGAGCCTTGGGCATCAATGGAACTCAGCAGTGATCCTGTGTCATTATCGTAGCCACCCATCAACAGTGCAACCTGATGTTTGACTCTGTTGCGTAGATTGGCAACAACTTTGTTGCACATAAAGTGAACAATCGCTGGTGTATTCAGAGGATAACCATTTTGGATATCGTAACATTTGATATGGCTTGCTATATAGTTTGAAAATTGCACAGTGTCGCCCTTGTTGCCAACCACGCCCATCATGCAATACTTTGAAAGGAGTCGTATATTGGAGGGATCTGCAAATGGTGCTTTAGAGCATTACTTGAAACTTGCACTCTGCAGAGATGGCTTCTACTTACTATCCTGTAAAACGAGCCTCTCCATCGACAGCGAGTATGACACAGTCACGCCCCTTTATACCAATAACTGTTGCCATTTCCACTGTTTGTTTAACGGAGTTAAATTATAGTATTATGGCAATGTGAATGACGTGACAGGTTAAACAAAAGCTTCTAATTGAGAATTGCTTGATTCTATATGATGGAGGATTCGAATCTACACAAA
Source organism: Drosophila nr. fundita (assembly GCA_035044245.1). NCBI lineage: Eukaryota > Metazoa > Arthropoda > Insecta > Diptera > Drosophilidae > Drosophila > Drosophila nr. fundita. The sequence goes on from JAWNMG010000857.1 coordinate 24,340, forward strand.
ACACTATTTGAAAAAATGTAAATCACTCAAGTAAAGTGTGGTATAGATAAATAGTTTCATCCTGCTATATATAAAGTCAGTCAGTTGTGTATATTTGTACATCATACTTGGCGCTGCCAGACGCCAGCCGCCAGCCGCAGAGTTGCATTCGTTGCCTGTGGACTTGACTACGAGTGGCTCATTTTGATAATGCGCTGAACAAGGTGGTTGGGGGAGGTCGTACTTAAAAGCACTTTCGTTTCGCAATAATTTTCAGCTTTTCCGCACTTGAACACGCTTTCAGGCTCTCAGGCTTTGTGGTTTTTTTTTCCATGATTTGGGCTCTGCATTTTACTGTCTCTATTGTTTGAAATTTTAATATGATGGAAATGCGCTCAATTTTGTATAATTATCACATCTATTTTTGGGGAAAAAAAAAAAATATTTCCGCAATTAAAATCATATTTTCTAGCGCTCTTCAAATAATAATGACGTCCCATTCACATTCCTCTGTTGTCTTTGCAATCATGATAAAATAATGAATGCTCCAATTAAAATCATGAATTTTACCTCAGATAATGCTGCATGCAAATTCATTCTACAAAAATATACATTTATGTATATATATAAATAATATATTTATATATATATATGTAAATAATAGAATAAATAAACGTATTTTTTCATAAAACATAACACATAATAAACACTATAATCCAAAAATTATTATTCAATTTGATGTTTCACTGGAAGCATGTATGGCCACACTTCCGTCGAGCGTCATCTTAGCGCTTAGCTCTCGTGCAACTTTCGTGGCAAGAGAAACTATCGATTAACTTTTAAAAATTTACCATGTTCCGAATGATGCGCACTCAGCCTGAAGCACCCATCCACCAAGTCCAATTTGATATAAATCCACTGAAAATTCGCTCATGTCAAATTGCCAATAGAAATGCGTTTTGTTCTCTGAAAAACGCTGAAAGGTGGCAGGTGGATTTTACAACACTGATTTATTTAACCGCAACGATAGTAAAAGCAAAAATAAGGAAATAAATTAAAATAATCGATAGTTCCATTTTCTAAATCACATAATTATCGATGTTCTGCAAATTCGGGTAACCAATATTGTCGTTGATCAGTGACATGCCGCAACTTTGTGGCATTTTCATTTGTTTTTAAAGTGCTGCAACATAGATCACATTCTTAGACTACCATTATTCGATCACTTTGGTAATCGATGACGTGCAAAGCGTTAGTTGTTGAAGTTGCTCGATATTTCCATATCGTGCGATAGTAATCGATTATATGTAATATAGCGATTGTTTGTATTGCAAGTGACGCCAACTAATTGGGCAAAATAACAGAAGTTAAAATAACTTACAGCAAAGAAAAAACAAAAGATATTAACGATGTTTGGTCAGTTGAGAATTTCGGATGGCTCTGTCGAATATAAACTACTCCATTCAATTGGCATGGGCTCATTTGGAGATGTGTATAAGGCCATGAACACCAACGATGGACAGCTCGTTGCAATCAAAGTTGTGAGGCACATTGAGAATAGTTTGACTTTGCGCGTGGAGTATAAGGCATACCAACTTTTGAAAGGAGGAAATGGTATACCTTGTGTGCACAAGTACTTCAGCACCGTCAAGGAGCATGTACTGGTGATGCAGCTGCTTGGACCGTCGCTGGAGGATCTGTTTGACATGTGCTCACGTCGCTTCTCGGTCAAGACGGTTCTCATGTTGGCTGGGCAGATGATCGAACGAGTTGAGTTTATACATAGGAAGGAAATTTTGCATGGCGATATAAAGCCCGAAAACTTTGTGATGGGTGGAGAGAGTGCTCTTCATCAGTTGTACATCATTGACTTTGGCCTGTCCAAAAAATTCATTGACGAACGGAACGTCCACATACCATTCAAGCAGGTCCCAAAGATGAGGGGCAGCCTTCGCTATGCATCGACCCATGTCCTGCAGGGATGGGAGATCAGCCGTCGCGATGATATGATTTCGTTGGGCTATGCCCTGATTTACTTTCTGCGTGGCGGTCTGCCCTGGCAGGGACTGACTGGACCCAGTCGACAATTACGCGAGATGATGGCCGAGAAGAAACTGTCCATTACAGCCGAGGAGCTGTGCAAGGGCTTTCCGGATGAGTTTGCCACTTATCTGATGCACTGTCAACACACCGAGTTCAATAAGCCGCCCAACTATTTGGGCCTTCGTCGTAGTTTCCAGGATCTATCCACTCGCCTCAAGTACGTCCATAACGATGACTACGATTGGGTACTGCTTGCTCAGGCCCAAGCACACGCCAAGAAAAACAAAGATGACGAAACAAATAAGAGTGCATCCAGCAGTACGCCCAAATGTCAAACGTAAGCAATTTTTACTTTGAGTATTTATATATTTTTTCAGACTTTTGTTTAATTCCCAGGCTTTATCTTTATTTTGTGGTGGCAATCCATTTTAGCAACATGTCAACTGTCCGAGCTGCCAATTTGAAATACACAATTGCAACTTTTCTAAAATGAGTCCAATTAACACAAGTCAGATTCGTGCAACGTTTGCATTTTGTGTGTGTGTGTGTGTGTGTGTGTGTGCGTGCGTGTGGGTGTTTGCGAATGTAGATGTGAATGTTCTGGGTAAAGCCAGGACTCGAAGCAGCTGTCAGAAATGTCTGTCGGGGCCAACATGGTTGCAGCATTCGTAGCAAATGAAAACGTTGTAAATGGCAGCATCCAATTTACGTTTGCAATTAAACTGACACCAAACAGACACTTTTGATTTAGCTTGCAGTTTTCCGATTTCCCTGCCATCTCCATTGGGACTTGACTGCTGCACAGAATATGACATAATATCAGATCTGCTTAATCCCACTCTCTCTCTCTTTCACTCTCTCTCTCTCTCATTTTATCCAATTGTTTAAATGTGTGTTTGCCTAGGAGAATATTAATACAGGTTTTTTTTGGTATAATTGATGAAGTTGGTTGACTTCCTCGACGGCTGGCTGGATGGTCTCCCATACGACAACCATTCGGCGGCATCTGAAAATGTTTGTGTAATCTGCCATTTAACAAGATTCCAAGTTTTTTGTTGAGCAATTTTAATTACAATTTAATTTCAGTAGGACTAAAGGTTCAGAAGGCATGGCCAACTTAGAAACCGTGTCAAGAGTCAAAAACATTCTGTCTTTACCTTATTCCAACTTTGTTCCTTTTGGTTACTTGCCACAACAAGTGTGTGAAAAGCAGGTAAAACAATAAGAGCTGTTGCACCTTTGTACTCTGTAGCCACAAAAATCGGTGTCGACTCTTATTGTAAATATTTCCTTTCCAGTTCTTATTGCAAAACTTTCGACTATTTTTATTAAACAACAATTTTCTTTGATAATATTTTTTAGGGATTTCTTAAAATTTGTTTGAATGCTCGAATATGTATGTTAAAACTGAGTACAGGGTATCTTGAAGTAAAGCACTCTTATTTCATCGTCTTTTCTTCTGCTGCACATAATTGCATGAAGAAAATTAGTGACGAGATTTGCGCTTTTGAGAGTCTCACCAGGTGAAAACTTTTAATGAGCAATTTCGTTACAAATTTCTAAGTGTTGCCGCATTTAATTTTTTTAATTAAAAATTTGTACGAACCAGGCTCGTTGTTGTGTTGTTGCTGAAGTTAACGTGCAGCAAGCATCTTAACAACATGGCAGACAACCCTTCAATTACACGATTTTTCAAACTGACCTCCACGTCGACCTGCTGGTAAATATCAGAAAATACGAGCACACTTTGGCAGGTATCCCCGGCCATCAGTTTGAGCATCAATCAGAGCAAGCGAGGTGTTTTGTGCCTCTGTTTATATTTATCGGGGCTGAGCCCCATGTTAATGGTCAATTGACACGCCACTTGGCTTTGACGGGCGCCTCGCATAGCCCCACTTCGACAGCCAGCCAACAACCAGCGGCGTCAGTCTCAAAAGACCAAATGGTTTACGTTATTTTTTTTTCTGTTTCGCACTTTGCCACGATGAACGTGTGTGTGTTTGTGTGTGTGTGGGTGTGTTTTGGGCTGGTCAGCAGTGGGTTTGGCTGCCATTCGCACCCTTGCACCCTTGCACCCTTTTCGGGCCCGTAATGAGGTGCTAACTGAGCGTGCTGATTGCTGCCATTTTTGATAAGGTGTCCGCATTAATATTTCGCTTGCGTTTAGTGGCACAGTTTCTGTCCAAAAGCGAACTCCAGCAAACGTTTAGCACTTTGCTATAGGTGTGCATATAGATAGAGGGAATGAGGCATCTACTTTGAAATATACTAAAATTAACAGCTGATTGGCATGTTAACTTAGGGGGAGGTTTGTCTTATAGCAACTTAACATTTGTATTTCGAGTTGCAATTAAATTGTATATACAAAATGGGATTCATTTTAGCAATAACAGTTTGGTGATTATTATCAGAGTAATTTATTTATATTTGATTTGCTGTTCCAATTTGAACTAAAATCTCAAAATCAGGCACTCTCGTCTGAAGCACTCTAAGATGTTTATTTATTATAGGGTATGCGATGTCCGTCATTATCATAAGTATCCCCCTACTTACCAATTGCAAGTGGGGTATTTTATTTATATTTTTTCCATTTGGCATTTGGATTCTACTTTTGTTGGCAATGCATACTGGCATTAAAATACATTACAGACTTTGCAAATTGAATTGCCTGTCGTCAATAAAACATTGCTTTCCCAGCAGTGCCAGGACCACACCCAATATGCAAGTGTGTTGTATATACGGATGTGTGTGTGACTGTGTGTGTGATTTTATATCACAGTTCATAAAGCATTGGGGACTGCCAGCAAGGCAAAAGAAATGTGCACAAATTGCACTTGTAAATAAATCAAATAAAAATATCTTGTTATTATGGTAGAAGGACACACTTGCTATCGTCTCCTTGCTGTTGTCCTCGATCCTTATTGCAGTGGTTTGCAGCGCAATATTGCGTTCTAAATTGAGTTACATTTAAATATTTCGCCATTTGCAATTGCAGCAGCACGAGCAAGAGCACCACTCCAGACCACTCCACACCACTCCTCTCCACTCATAGCCCCACTCCAATCCTCACCGCATTCCGGACTAGTTCCAGCTTAGTTATGCATGTGTGAGCAACACTCAAATAGTTTGCGTTGCCAATTTTTGTCTCTTAGTACTTAGAATCGATTGCTCATCGGCATGTGGATACCCGGCCGAGATCTTTTTGGACCCTAGTCGATGTCATAAATTCAAATATATAAATTGCAGTTGGCAGGTTTTTTTTTTGTAACGTTTTAAGTTTTGGAGTAATCAGTAAACAATCTATTTGATATTTAACTGCAAATTACGTTAGTTATCATCTCTCTGAGCTATGTAATGTATGTATTGTAAACACTTTATTTAAACACTTTTTACTTTTTTTATTTTGCAGGTCCAATGATGAAACTTCGGACAATAAAATGGACCAGTCAAGCGCCATCTAGACGGAGCTACTAAGGCCCTATCTCTTCCATTCATCCCGGAGAATATCGGTCGACACACACATCAACTCGCAAGTAGTATTTGCCTTAAGCAATTAATAATACAAATATAATTCAAATGTATTAAAAATACAATTCTTAATTAAATTTCTGCAGATTGGGCGCAGTACTTCAACAAGCGTATTTATATAAAATCTGTAGCCCAGATGAACAATGACTGAAGGCATTCAGGATCACTCGCACTGCTGAAAGTTTTATTGGCAAATGTCTTTCGAAGCGAGCAGGAAAACAAAATCCTGAAAAGCTTACTGGCATCCACTTAATTCGAATAATTTCGATTTCCTTTCGTGCATCGAATGGCAAACAGGGCGTATAATTGATTTCATTTCCGCTCCTGCCACGAGAACTCAAGCAATAAATTCACAACTGCACAATGCGACCACCGCGGCTGAGAATTTGAAAATCGTGCGATAAGATCAGAATGAAATTTGCATAAAACTGCATTTAGATTGGCAACAAAACAAGCCACAAGTCCAAACTCAAACCGAGCGAAACTTTTCACGGATAGCAAAATGCAAAAAGCGGTTTGCAAATAACTCGCAGAAAATTGTTAGCAGTGCCCAGTGATTAATTATCTACATGAAAGCACGCTATTTACAGCATTACCTGACCTCACGTCACAATCCCCCCCTCCACGCCTCTGCCACTCTGTTGATGGCTATGTTTATGGACTGTTTAGTTTTGTGCCTCTGATTTTAGCTTGGATAAACCAGTTGTGGAGTTACGCGAAATGCCATTGCTGCTGATTTCCATAGTGCACTTTATCTAAATTAAAATCTAGAACTTCACCAGCTTCAGCCCCTTGCTCAGTTCGAACTAAGTTTTGCCAATATTGCGATACCCCACAAGTATTAGAATGGGTAACACGGGCACGAGAGTCAGTTGAGTTGACTTACAGAGTACTTAATAATTTACTTTTCAAAATTAAGTATTAAATATTTATAGCAAACGTTTATAACGAATTGGAGATATTGGTCTAATATTTAAATGTGTTCAAGTTTATTTCTATAAAAAATTCTATATTCTTGCCCCTCATATCATAATTAGGTTTGGCATCTGATTTTCCTTAAACTGAAGCAAATTTGCTCATGGATGATTTTAAAATATAGTTTCATCATTCGATGTGAAAACATTTATTATTTTCATATTTCTCGACATGTTTGGTAATAATCGGTTGTTAGATTAGGTTTACAGGAAATTGTCAAGAGAGCGCTCTGAATTAGTTGAAAATTTTTGTTAAATGAACAGGAAATCATCGGAGGCTGATGCTAACTGGTGCTGGTCATGAAATGTAGTTGTGGCTTCATCCTCTGGCTGCATAGCTCATGAAATGTTGACCCGAAATGACTTTTGTCAGCGACACGAGATGATGTCACTGTCAGCTGGCAAAGTAAAAGTATCGCTAAGTATGCTCCATGTCCCTCCCCCCACTACCACTACACTGCCTGCCTGGCTGCCTGACTCTTGTGGCAAGGACAACGCGACCAAAGTTGCCGCGTCCTCCGCAGGTAAATTGTGTTTGTGTGTGTGTGGTGGGTGTTTGTATGTGTGTGTGGGTGTTTGTGTATGTGTGTATTTCAATTTAGTCGGCGAATAAATTGCCAGCAATAAAGTAGAAAAAGTGTAATTTGTTTGGCTCGTTTGTTCTGTGTGTCATATCTGTTAGAATGTATCTAGAGCCCAGCAATAGCAATCCCCCCCTCCTCACTCCTCCTCACTCCTCCTCCACTAACTCAGCACTGTGCGGTGTCTTTGTGTCTGCAACTGAGCGATGAGATTCTTATTTTAATTTTGATTATGTGCCTTTGCCGCCTCTGTCGGAAATGAACGCATTCTCAGCGGATTTCTGTCTGCCAGTTACATTTACAAATTGCTCAACGCATTACCCCAGTTTACCTCACGCCTACCCTCCGCCCTCTATCTCCCTCTCCTCTCATATAAATTGAGTTGTATGCCGCACACACACACACACACACACAAGCATACACTAAAGCGCATTTCCTGAAGTTTTTGCTGGCGTTGGCCCACACACAAATAAATGGCCACTTAGCCCAATACAAATGCAACGTGATGCCGTTAAGTCGATGCTTTTAGCATTTGATTGACACGTGAATGCCCCAGCAATAACAACAACAACAACAACAACAAAATGAAATACTTGAAATTGCTGGCCACTTAGCAAAGCATAAATACCCCAACATCTAAAGGAAGCTTGGGTGGCGCAACGGCCACAATAATTCTGAATAGTTGCGAAAATGCTGAGCAAATAGCACCCCGAATTCCCTGGATTTGACAGCTCTACAACTTAATTAACGAAAGGAGCAAAAATAATCAGTAATAATAATTTTCCAACAATTAATTGTTATTATTGTAAAATTTTAAGATTTGCTGAATTGAACTTTATCCACTCAAACTATGATAATATTTACACAAAATTATTCAGCTTACCGATGATAAACATACTTTCCAAACAGATCTCTACCGAAATATACTCAAAAATATATTTTCTAAATTTTCTTAGCCTAGTTTCACAACTATTCTCATTCTAAGCTGGTTCTAAATGGGCGCTTTGTTAGATCACTAAACATGCGCTTATGCAGTCATTTCCAGTTCATGAATACTGTGAAACACCGGGTCGGACAACATATTGCTCTCGAGGATTTGAGCACCCACTCAAAAAACATAAAATATACTCACACACACACCCAAAACAAGAGCATTAAAAATGGCATGTGTGACGGGGGGGGAGGGTGAAAGGAACGCTCGTTTGAACGGTCATTTCCTGGATTGAAAGGTTCGGGGTTAACATCTTATGGGCCAAAATGGGAAGCAGTTAGCATAATGTCGGCACTGCTGGCAACTTTACAATGGCCAACTTGTGGGCCATTAACTAAAAAATACGAAAACAAGTCGAAGGCATGCGAAACGCTTATTAAAACGATACTTTAGTCTCCGTGTGCTCAGTGCACAGGATATGCGACATATCCTGCGGTGCAGAAGCACAGGTAATTTAGATTGTGACTGCCTATCTGGCTGGCACACCCTGATGAGACCCTTATGTAGACCCCGAGTTGACATGCAGGTTTAGGTTAAATAGATTAAGGATATCGCTTGCCACTAAGTGTTGTTGCCGTTGTTGGGGGCGCAGTGCACCTGCGGCCAAGAAAAGGCCAACTAAGCGAAACTGAAAGTAATTGCCAAATATTGAGACAAGAACAACTCAACACACACACACACACACCCACATAGAACAACACTTCAACACTCAACACGTATAGCTAAACGTGGCCAAGAAGTTCCTTTTACCAGCAGTAAATTGAATTATTAATGGTGTTGTCATTGGCATTGGATTCGCCTCGTTGAAAGTTGGCCGCGACTTTAGCCTGCCTGCTTGCCTGTCTGCTCGTTAAGCACCAACCAACCAACCACCCATCCCCAAACCCCCTCTCCCCCATACCCCCAAAAAAATATAAACTTGTTTGTCCAGCAATACAATTAAGTTGTCCGTCATCGCCACAACTGCCCCCAAAATTGAACCCCAACAAACATGAGAAGCTGACTTTCGACTTTGCCCGTAAGTATTTATAATGTTGTTGCTTGGGCGGGCCTGTTGAAGTTGCCCCGCCCCCTCTGCCCCTACTGGTTTTGTGGTGATGAGTTATGGCCAAGTAGTGGGGATGTGATTTCCGACAAGTAAATACAAATGAGAAGCAACTAGACAATTTACCGGAAAATTAGGTATATATGTATGTAGGGGCAGTTAGGGGTAATTATTACAGTGTATTCCTATTATTAGAAAGCACAAAGAGTGCATTAGAATGAAGTTATCAGATCTGATTAATATCAACTTTGACTTAATTATAGACTCAATACGGACTGTCTATATTTGAATTTGATTTATTAATATTTCTTTCGATTTAGGCACCTCTTTGGCTAATTGATTTTAACTTTATATTATTTCGACTTCATTTCGCTCTGAAACATTTTGTATCGCTTTTATGGATCTTAAGTTAATTAGAAAACAACTTCAAAGTTTTCATTACATTGCTAAATTTTAGTTTTGCCTTAAAGTGCCAGCAGTTTTGAGCTTGCATTCATTTAAGCAAATTAAAGAGCTTTTTGTAATCGAGTTCGAGGGCAGCTGGCGTTGTCGCCATTTCAATAATTAATAAATTCAATATTTATGTTCGTCAAATGTGATAAATAAATTGCCACTGCTGTCGGATACGATATGGTTGGTTGTATCTATAAAGTCCATTTGAATGCCGCTCCCTGAGGGCCGAACTTTGGGCCATGTGTTTTGGTTGTCTGCTTGCGGCCAATGTCCATCGATTGGCATTTTTATGTCGCCTGACACTTAACCTTATTAATTTTTTGCTGTACTGCGTCTAAGTTTCAGTCACTTTTGTCTTTTGTCTCTGATCGTCGCCGTTGTCTTTCGCAAATGACGTGACATAACATTTTTTATTTGACGCTGGCTACTGTTAGTTTGTGTGTTTCGGGCCATGGTTTATGAGCTCATTTGTCGCTGGGACACATAAAATAGAAATTTAATAACGCAACAAGGGAATCCAATTAACATGTAGTTTGCCAGTTCTGTCTGCGCGTCCTTAAAGTTCAAATTGTATGCATAAACTCATCGAGTTTATATAGCCATTGGGGTTATTTGTGTGTGTTGTCGTTTCATTAAAAATGCAAATTTCAAGCACATCGTGAAGCGTTCTACAAAGGCGCGATTACGCAGTTCAAGTGCCCCGCATTGTTGTTGTACTTCTTCCTTAGAAGGGGCGGGGCGGGTTCACAGGGGACAAGGTAAGCTCGCATAGGCCGCCTGCGGGCCACAAATGCTGGGGCGACAGAAGTTATCTTCAAGTGGCCACTCGTCCTCGTCCATGTTGCCAAACAGTTGGAGAGCCTCACAAAGGCGGAACGTGCCAAGTGTGCAGCCAGCCAGCTGTTGGAGACCTCAACCTGACACCCCAAACACTTTGCAAAATGCACCTTGGGCAAACAATGAACAAAATGTTTGTGCACCGTCAACGGGCGACAGAGGGAGAGATTTCGCATCATCCTTGGGGGTAAAATGCATCTAGATGATGTCTCCTGCATTGCGTATGTTGATTCTAACCACCTGTGTGTGTGTGTGTGGGTGAACTGTTGTAACACGATGTTTGTACGCATATGTGGCTGAAATTGCTATTAACCTAATGTCAACGCCACAGTTGCGATTATGTTTGGACTGCATTCCATTTACTTGTGCCCCAGGCAACTTGCCTAATATGCAACAACGTGATGAAGCTAAAGATATATTCATAACAGCCTATTACATATGGAGTTAATACCACCCAATTTTCGAGATGAATGCATTGGATATTACTCATTTGTCAGGTAGAATGCTCTTTGGTCGGTTTTAATTATTAATTTATGGTAATAGAGCTTTGATGGAAACATAAATTACATCTTTGTTTAGCTATTGCAATTATCAGCAAGTTGCTTACACAAATTATTTGTACATTTTGCTGCCTTACTTTGGGACTCGCTGAACATATTTGTATAGAAGATTATGTCGTTTAGCTATTTAATGATTACTTTAGAATATTGAAAGTATTTTGAGATCTGTTGGCAAACGTTTGGTTTGAAATGCCAATAATTTCTATCTGTCAATTTGCAATGCTTTTGATGACGCACATGCTGAGCAGTAAATTATGAATTTGAGGCATAGGCGAATGTGCTTCAATATTAAAATTGAACACGTACAAAACGTGAGCCGACTGACAGCAACAGCCTGACATCAGAGAGAACAGATGATTTGGGAATAGTTTTGTGGCCAAGGCTTTTCAACGAATATCTCTTATTTTTGGCATTTAGATCAAAGAGTCGGGCACCAGCATGACGCATCAGCATTTATACCCTAACAGCTATAAAAGGATAATGAATAATACATTTATATGGCGAACGGAACATTGTCCCACAAAGGTATATATAAAAACAAATTAAATGGAAAACACAATCAAACAATAGTAAATTAAGTCTGTATTCAGTCAGTTATCAAGAGAACATATTTGAGAATTTTAATGTATTAATATATTATTTATTTGCATTTATGTATGAACTCCTAGCTGCAGCGATCTATTCACAGTGTATCTATCATCTTATTGGCATTATTTGTGCCATTCTATTAATAAACGTACACATTTGTGGTAGCAAGTCGTGTGCAAGTAGTAGTTAAGGCCAAAAGCAGACCACATTAAATATTAAAAGGCCACGGCACAAATGTGGATTATGTGAGGCTCTCTGGTGCTTTCAGTGCTCGGTTCGTTTAGTTTTAGTTTTTGGCCGGCATGCACAATAAATTGTATTTAAAATGAAAGAAAGCAGCAGGCTACAGGCTACAGCAGCCAACTACTCCATATTCCTGGCACGTGCGAATCCATTCTGATCTCCTGACATGGCAGCAGGCAGTCAGCCAGGAGGCAGCGAACAACAGGCAGCCAGCCAGCCAGCCGGCAGGACGACGATGTTTGCTTTTTGACGTTTACAAATTACCCACAGCTGGCACAGCAAATGCCAAAAGCATTCTGTGTGTGTGTGTGTGTGTGTGTGTGTGTATGTCCTGGATGCTATATTAAACGTACATATGTTTAAAGCCACCTAAGACAGTCAAATACCAAGCATCCCGCATCCCGCACCCCGCACAACTCTGCTGCGCCAGCACCATGTCAAAACAAGTACAAACATGTGGCACTTACATTTGTCAGTTTGAACATGTGAGTGTTTGTGAATGGATGACTGTGCCCCCTCTTCCGCAGGACCCTTCGCACCCCATTGCCTAGCCGCAGTTAGTTTTGTTTTTTGCATGCATAATTCATTGGGCTTTCGGATCTCATCAAATTGAGCGACCTCGTTAGACACGTAAAACGATGTCAAAATTGTCTACAGGCAAAAAGCATTTGTTATTTCAATTATTTAAATGTAATTTTGCAAATTGTACTTTTCCGCTCAAAATTCTAAACAATATTCGAAAGGACATGCGAGGGCGACTGAAAAACTTTACGCTCTGATGAAGATATTCAAATTTTTCAAATTGTGACTTTTGAACTATGTATTTTTTAAGCTGATTGTCCTTTAGATTAGTCATCATGTCATCTCGCTGAAGAGGTGAGGAACTTATCTTGTGTCTCACACCAAGACGATATCATGGACATTATAATTATAATCAGACTTGGCTTATCTGTATTCTATTGATAAGGAAAGCTACCAGTTGATTACCTGTCGGTTGACCCTCGTCTAGTACTGCGTATCTTATTTATCATTCACAGCTGCACAAACAATTGCATTGAGGTTGCATTCGCTCTGCTTTTATCTCAATTGTCAACTTGTCCTTGCTCCCAGTTAACTTCGTTAGTAATAACAATAAATAAATGAAATGCCTTTGTCGTCCTTCTCGTTCGCACTTGGCCTCGGTGAATGCTCTTCTCTCCTCTTGTGCAGGCAGGCACTGAGCTTATTTAATGTTTCAAATATTTTAATTGCAAGTCAACTCTTTTGATTTTTCAGCACACCAAAGAAGCATTTCTCAAGTGGCAATTATGTCCTCACCCAGCTGCTGAGTGTGCACTCAAATTGGCAAAAGAAACGCTCCTTGCTTGCTTCTTATTGTTGTTGTTGTTGTTGCTCTTGTGGTTGTTGTTGCTCTTGTGGTTGTTGTTGTTGTTGTTGTTGTCGGTTGTTGCTCGTTGGTTTTGAGTGTTGCCAGTTAGTGTTGAATCTTGACAAGGCCCAAATGCATTTAATTTCTTAAAGAGGCGCGTAATTAGTTTGTCGCTGCACAGACGAGTGCTTCTCACAGCCACACACAGCTACACACACTCACATACACTCGCACACACACACACACACACACACACACACATCATGGAAATAATCGCAAGCACTCGTTTACGTGCTTATACTCAAACTCACACTCACCACTCAAACTCGCACTCGCACTCACACTCATGCTCGTACTTATATTATGTAGCACATAATTCGAGGCGCCTCTGCAGTTGGCCCGCCTCTGGTTGGGGGCTCGGAATCCTTGTGCTCGTTGGCCTCGCTGCAACAGAGGCCACTAATGTGCCTCTTTGAGGTTTCGTAATTAATGTTTAATTGCTGCGAAACTTTGCTTGAGGTTAGCCCCCAGTTGCCAGACAAATATATATATATATATATTTTTTCCATCACTGAAGCGAAACGTTATTAAAAATACACCTAAATCTGTACTCATTGAGGCCAACCGCAATTGTGTGCTGACTTCACATCAATTTATGTTGATCCGTCGATGTGCAAATAACATTTGTTGCACCTCTCTTATTTTTAGAACTATTTATCTAACTTTGTTACCAAAGTATTTTTCGTCGATGTTGGCCATTTAAATTGTGTGTTTATTTATTTATTCAAATTTTATTCAAAATATAGTTGAAATCTCGAATCGTACGTGTCGCATGTGTGATGTTTAAAAAACACTCAAATTGCTGAATAATTTATATAAATGAGGTCACCCGAGGCGCGGTCATAGCGTTTATGTTAGAAAGTTTAATCAAAAAACAAAATCGCTTAGAAAGCAACTAATTTACGCTGCGTTATCATGGCGCAAAACTTTTAGCCATTTGCGCATCATAATGATAAAAGTTGAACATCCCCGCAGCCATGTAAAAGGTGTTGCCAACTGGAATGGCTGAAAACAACCGGCGAAACCGTTACATGCTGAACATAATTATAACGCGCACTGACAAATTAATTAATGCACTTGAATCGATGAGACGAATTTAACAAGGTTCAACTGATGGAGCTACGAACATTTCAAAGGACTATTGCTTTGGATTTATGCTCATTGCGAAGCGGAAGGAAAAGCGCTTGAAAAGCATAGGGAGAAAAGCAGATCAGAGCAGAGCAGGGCAGAGCAGAGCAGAGCTGAGCAGAGCAGAACTGAGCAGAGCAGAGCAGAGCTGAGCAGAACAGAGCAGAGCAGAGAGAGAGAGGGATGATGAGAAGTGCACACTTGAATGGCAACATTGAATACGCATTCGCTCGAAGAGTTCACATGTTAATTAAATAGAAAGCCCAAACAGCAGCGCCGCATAACATTGCGTATACGTTATGCAAGACACTCAAAACTCAAATAGAGACGAGACGAGTGATGTGAATTTTTGAGTGGACTTGAGTGGAGCCGAGTGCAGTGGAGTGCAGTTGAGCCGAGAGTCGAGAGTCGAGAGTCGAGAACAGAGATGAGGACAAAAGGAGGTTGCGCTACCATTCATATCAATTTGTTTGGCCAACGCAATGAATTACGGCTTATGACACAAGATGAGCAGAACAACAGCAATATGCGACTCATAGATGGCTACAAAAATAAGCAAATGGCAATTTCAATACTTTAGAGATTGTGGCCAAAGAGAGTGAGGGGGGTGGATGGTGGATCTCAAGTTAGGAGAAGTGGAGTCATCGCCGAGTGCTACTCTCAATTTACAGATTTCATTTATGCAAATGAAGTGGCTTCTATGATGCCGCATCTCTCGGCATGCACAAGAGCACTGCGAAGCACACAGCTACCACAATCCTCCCGCCTTCCTCTCCCACTGCTTTGGGGATGAGTAAAAAACAATGCCAATGCCAAGACAAGTAATGAATGAAATTTGAGCAGATTATTCAGTTCCTTTTGTGCAACAATTAAACAATTTACGTACATTTTCGAGTGCTCTAACATTTTGCTAACTAATTACGCTTGGGATGAGCGCTCGAGGGGGCCAAGGGAAGTTTGGGTAGGAATGAGGAGGAGTGCATGGGAGTGGGAGACCCACGGGCGTGTCTAGCTGTGGAGTTAGCCGAGTTCATTTGCGCTGATGAACCTGAGCAGTATGCCTGCGGGAGATGAGCACTACCAAAGAATACATAAAGCTCAATTAGCAATTGGAGTAGCTGCTAAAATGTAAATGAATGTTTTAAGCAACTTGATATTTTCACATTTAAATTGAATCTACGATAGTCGTCAAATCAAAAAACAACCGACAGGTATAATAAACCAGCTCAACCACAATTGGTAATTAATCGAATTCAGTGCATCTATTCCTGAAAAAACTATTGCAGCATATACAAAATAAAATAAAAAACACCAAAAAATTCATATTTTAATTTTAAAAAATGAGCACACCAAATAATGAAAAAATACAAATAAAAATACGTTTTTGTATTAATGAACAGTCACTTAATTGGAAATGCTCGTTTTATTTAATAATATATATTTTATTTATCCTGAAATATATCTAAGATGCAAACTTCCTGTTATTGGTTAGTTAAACTGTCTATTTACTATTATTCACAATTAAAGTTTAAATTCACAACATAAATTAATTACTAGAACAATCGGCATCGATCGGAATGAAGTGTGAAATTTGTAGTTGGCAATATGCACTTTGCTTAAGTGTCCTTAAGACCTTAAGGACTTACGCTTGTCAACAGCAAAACGCAACGAATGTGGACTTAGTGGGGACCAAGAGAAGATCCCAGTTCTCAGCGCTCAGTTCCCAAATCACTTTCAAACCTGTGCACACTGATTTCGAATGCCTGCCCAATGTATAAACAAAGTACATATACATTATATATATATATATATGTATATCTGTATAAATGCAACAAATCTACGTATAAAATGCATGTGAATCTGCGGAGCTTTTACGATTTGGCCAGCTGGGATTATGTGCTCAACGGTTGTGCAACTGTCACTATCATTGGCAGGACAGGAGGGCCAGGGGTAGTGAGTAGGGGGTAGGGAAAGGGAGTGCCAAGGGGACTGGGCTGTGCGACTGTCACACGAGCGGACAACGACAACGGCAACTTCAGTTGTTGATTAAATAAAAGAGGAACCAATGTAAAAAAAATAAAACATTGAAAATGTGGTGAAAAAATGAAACTGCGCTGAACAAAGGCAAATACAAAATGAAAACTAAACCAGAAAAAAGTTTACTTTTAACATCGATTCCCTGGCCATTTTTTAGAGCACTGCAACAAATGCTACAAGATAAAGGTAGAGGGTTAGTGTTACACAGAAACAAAGAGATGGCGATAGAGCTATATATCCTATATATATAGAGAGAGACGGAGAGAGTAAGAGATGAGACCCGACAGAGTGCAGCGAATAAATAATTCAGGCCGAAATGTCAAACAGTGTCGTCTAAGGATGATTTTTGCGGAAGTTGTTGGCATCGTCGACTTCTCGTTCCATCTGCAACTTTGCAGCATGAATAAGTAAGGCATTGTCTGGGCCAACTCGCACCCCTCCCCATTCCTCTCCAGCAAGTCCCGACATCATGCCTACTCCATTGCTTCATTGTTAAAAAGTTGTTGACGCTGATGCTCGCTACGTGTAAAAAGGTGAACAACATCTTAGACTCGCAATTGAAGTGACATTTCACACTGCATGCCCCCCCTTTGCTTCCCTACTTTCCCTGTCCTTCCAGCCCCTCTCCAATGCTCCTCTTCCGCTCATTTCGCCATGCCTCGCGTCACATCGTCTGTCTGCCAGAGTGACTTCTGTTGACTTCTGGCGCTCACGTCGCAATTATTTGCAGCAGCAAGTTGAAATTTATACCCGCAAAACTTTTGCCCAAATACATACACAAAACCAACCCACACACACACACACACACACATACACACACACACACGCACGCAGAGTGAATGAATACATCAAACAGCGATAACCATCCCTTGGACCACAATAAAGCCAAAACAAATAATTTTCATCAGGCGCAATTGTTTGGGCGTTTCAGCCCCTCCCTCTCTCTTCGCCGGCACTGTGTCCACTTTTAGGGGTTGTTACACTTTCTGCCCTTGGCTCTCATTGCTAGATGGCAGTTTATTAAAAATTGTGGGCCCCAAAATTTAATCAAAAACATAAGCAAACGAAGTCACCAGAAATCACAACACTTGACGCGCAAAATTCGTACAACTGAGCAAATCAATCCCCGCCGCAAGCACCCCTCGCTGAGCAGCTCACCCTTCATCACCCCCCCTCCCTTCAATGATGCACCGGATGTTTTATATATGTATATATATATGTGTATTTTTTTTCGAGCACTTGCCATCATGCCAAACGTTGACCGTCGTTCGACATCCCTCAATGTGTCGCCAACCAGGGGGTTGGAGTGGGTGGTGGTTACTTCCGTTATTGCTACCCCCTTACCGACGTTTGCCCTTTCTGGCTTTCTTGCTTTTTTGGCTGTTGTGCAACTGTTGCTTCTGTTTCAGCATTTGTGGCCATTGTTTTTGCTTTTGATTCTGTTTCTACTGCTTTGTTGTTGCAATGTGTCGCATCATTAATTTCCTACAGTTATTTGCTTGCAACCCCCAAAAACCCCCCGCTTTCGGGCGGGCACCCAGCCACCCCTTTTGGATGTAACTCATATCACGCCTTTGTATCAGCGCCGTCGCCAACATAAATTTTGATAATGTGTCAATTTATGAATAGCCCAATTGGCGTCCGCTTGTCCATTTGACCGAGGGGATTGTCTGCTGTCAGCATATTGATTGTTTTATTGATGGCCACAAAAGGCGATCAGAGACCGTTTCTTTGATTTTGCGGATTGACAAGTGTATCGAATATTAAGAACTTTATTTCCAGCAGTTTAGCATCAGCGATTAGTCGATCTTTATGCAAATACATGTCAGCATTTGTTCAAATATAGACATATATAAATAGTTCCCTTATGCTAAACGAAAATACTAATGGAAATTATAAATAACTCAATTTATTATATTTTTTATGGTTTGTTTATTAAATAAAGTTTCATATTACAAAAAGTACTTTGTTTAACAAATTGCGTGCGCTAATTGAGAATAATGATAAATTCGAACCAACTGAGTTATTGGCTAACAATTGGAACGGATAATCGGAACACGAGTTAAATTTGTTTCTAATGGGATGCTCGAAGGGATTATGAATATATTATGTATGTATAGCCTTATCCTGGGTAATCTCTTGAAGTGTTGTATTAATTTGAACACTCAGGCTTATTAAATTATTCATAGTCAATGTTTGTTCAATTAGAGTAAAAGCAGATAGCAGTGACTAATTAATGAGCAGAGAGCATCATCATTAACTCTATAATACACACGCAACATTCCCGAGTAATCAGAGTAATTAGGAATTTGTTTTCATTTGTCTCTCCGATTTGTGCTCCGATGAAAGACAGAAGGCGCAGTTCAGCAATTTATTAAGTGTGTGGGTAGATCAACATTGAGGCTGGAGGTCATCTTCTGTGAATGCAGAAAAGATAATTTATGTATATTATTTGCCTTACATCAAATGAGTGTGACGCCCTCTTTAAATGTGTGACTGTGTGTGTGTGTGTGAGTGAGTGTGTGTGAAAATGCTGCCACGCCACGCCACGCACATTTCCAATGTATTCATTTGTTTGTAATTAGGGATTAAATAAGATTACAACCATCAATATCAATTATTCGAAGGCTCCACCACATGCCAATGTATTAGTTGCCGTACATGTATTTATTACAATTTACGCACAGCTGAAAGCCGACCAAAAAGAAAAACCAAACAAACAAGCAAAAATTATGTAGAAGGGTCTGCTCAACTTGCTGCTACTCTGTGTCAAAGTTCATGTCGATCGCTTTTGGCAGTTTGTGTATTTTATTAAAGGCAACTTGAAGAGGTCTTTCTGAGCTGTACTCAAATTATAAATTAAATATACCAAAACATTTCGAAGACAACAAGCTACCCTTTGCACAGATTGGTTTTGGCTGAAGGGTATTGACACAGAAACAGGCAGACAAAGCCCCTGCCCAATTTGGTGTGCGTGAAGGAAAAAAAGAAACGTGTAACAATAGTCGGGGCACATTACATTATATAAATTAATGTTGATTTAATGGAATGCATATTCATTTGGAGCCACCAAAGTACAGTTTGTGGGTATTTAGTTAATTGCAATTAAACTCGGTCCAGCAAATTGTGGGCTCAACGCTGACCCGCGGCCCCGTTCTGGCCCCATTCGCCGCTGAATATGCCCCATGTGGCCAGTGGCCATTTATGTGTAGCAGATAGAAAACCTCAGAGGGGAGTGTCCTCCTCTTTGCGATAAATCCGCTTATGTCCTGGCCGCACGTGCATTAGAAATTGTAAGTAGATGAGTTTCGGACTGAAAGCTGACATTTGATTGAAAAAGTACAAACAAATTTATCACTCTTAATGGTAATGGTTTGCTAAGCTCGTGTCTATTATTTAAGTACACTTATGGCCCAAAAAATGTGACAAGCCAAATTACTGATATACCTTGAAAAAGTAGTGTTAGAAGTTATGTTTCAAAGTATGTTTAAAGGTAGTTTTACTTGCTACAACTAACTAGTTAACACTTAATTTTTTAATCTTGCTCTAGTTACTTGACTATAACTTTATAAAGTATTGTGAGATACTATATATATGAGAATTAAAATTAAATAATCTTATAAGCCCAAAAATGCTCTTAAAATGTTTATTCAAAATTCAACTTATTTCTCGCAAGCTTTTCTTTAATTTTCACTTGTTCATTTAATCCATTTTTGTTGGCATTATTATAAATATTTCAATTTCTCTGGAGTAGCTAACAGCATCTAGAATATTATTAAAAAAAATAAATACATTTCATTTTCATATTATACCAGTAGCAATTGGTGTTTTCTCTTGGTTCTTGGCCAACTAAAAAGAGAATTGCAAATTACACGTGTCCGTCCAATTATTTTTGCCGCAATCCCAAGAGCCAATTTTAAATGTTTTGAGTGCATTTTATGAAGTCGTTCATTATTCTCTTTTATTATTTTTTTCTAATTCAACAAAATTAGCAAATAAAAAAGTTTTTTCCGCAAAATTACACAAATGTAATTCAAATGACATCGGGAGCAGGCCAGCACGACGGCGGAGACGATGAAGATGCAGGAACAGCAGGTCCCTCTCCACCCAAAAGAGGCAAAAGTCAAAATGGCAAGACAGGGCTCAAGGCCGAAATGAGAATGGGGCGTGGGGTGGGCACATAATGGGGGGCCTGAGCTCATTTCCAGGGAAAACTTTTTGAAAATTATATGATAATTTAAATATACAAACAAATTGTGTGGCATTTTCGATAAAACTTTGCCCATTTCTTCTGCTTTCAACGGTTGCTGGTGCTGGCCAGTTGAGTTATTAGCGTATTAAGTGCACAAAGCTCTACAATCCCCATAAGAGTACGTAAATATTTTATACACACACTGAAATATCTGGTTCCCAGCTGAGGATTGCGGAGTGGGACGATGTAACTCATCTATGGCTCGTTCAAGTGACTGTCAGACGACCGTGATTGATGGAACTGACAATTGCGGCAACATCCGCACGACAATGCGAAAGGGAAAAGCGCAAACGCAACAACAGCAACAACAACAGCGACACAGCTCAGCGAACCATACCAAATCAATCTCCAAACATCGAGAACCCAATAGCCAAATCCACCCGCCCACTTCAAATCACTTCCCCCAACTCCACTTTCCGATGTATGCAGCAATTTTGGCGCTGTCAACTTCAAAAACAGAACTGGCACATTTGCATGACAGCTCAATTCGTGAAATATTCGTTGATGAAACCATGCGTGTATATTTGAGTGTATGTTTGTGTGTGTGAGTTAGTATTTGCCGCATATTGAAACTTTTTATCTGCATCATATCAAGAGTTTATAATGCGCTGTGATTCTGATATATAATAATATGCGAATTTCGTTGAAATTGTTAAATTGAGTGTTTATTTCTTGTTTTTAGGGATTCTCAAACTCATCTCAATTTTGCAAACTCAGCATAGACACAAATTGGCTTGCATTCAAATTGGTAAGAAAATTCAAATTCAGCTCATACGCTTGCTAAATTGGCTGAGACAAGACTAAGCCGATCCTTATGCTAGCTTTTTAAATTATACATAAAAATTTGAGTTTTATTGATTTTATGTCAAGGTTATTTACAAAACTGATTTTGATAGTCGTAGTTTACTCAATTTTAATAAACTTAATACATAATTCTTAGTATTCGTCTAGCTAATATTTCGCAATTAGTTAAAACAATTACTTGCTGTAAACGACCTGAGTTGGGAGTCAGATTTCAGACTCAATCCGATGTGGTAGGCTCGAGCGGGTGTTACGTGCTGCATTACACTCTATGTCATAGGTATGGCTTAAGTGGCCGTTATTATTGCATGTACCGCAGGTGTATACTCCATTACAGTCTGTCTACCTGCCAGTCTGCCAGTCTGTCTGTCTGTCCGGCTGTTTGTCTGTCTTTCTGTCGTTGTATGCGGGCATTTGTAATAAATATTTGACGCAAAGTCTTTTTTTATGGTTAAACTGCAGTCGAATGACACCAAGCCGCACTTAAAATACCAATATTCGACAGGCCAAACCACAATTAATACGCCGTTGTTGGAGTCGTTCCCGTTGCTGTTGCAACCATCTGTCTCTCGTGTCCAGTCGCCGGCAGTTGCAACTGGCAGTGACTGCGGCAGGCCGTGGTAGTTTTTGCAGTTGCCATTGCAATTTGAGTTTGGGGTCCAATGCAATCAAAAAGGATTCACATCCGCAATATCAGCGATGACCTCAAAATCAACATTGTCCGTCTGTCTGCTCGTCTGTTTGTCTATCCGGCCGGCCAGCCAATTTATTTGTTGACCCGTGGGCAATGCAGTCAATTTTTCGACTGCCTGACCAACTGACTGAACTCCTCTACTACCTCAATTATCCTGCTCTGAGTTGCAATCTGTGCCAGCTGAACTTCTGACCATCTGACCATCTGTCTGACTGTCCGTTCCTCCGTCCGTTCGTCAGTCCGCTCGTCCGTCCGTCTGTCTTGTTGGCCTGTTTGTTCGGCTTTTCTGGAAATAAACCTTTGAGTCGCAATTTTTACGTTCGACTGCGGCAGACCACAAAATAATGACAGGAAATTATCTCATAGTAAGAATATGGTAGGTTGTCGGATGACTGCCAGAATTCCCTCTACCTTCCACCTCCCCCTCGCGCCTCACCCTCTCTTCAGTGTGCTGCCTGCCTGCTTGGCTGGCATCCAAAACAATTTCGCTCTGTTGTGATTACGAGTCCTGACCAGCGCAGTCCGTTGACAAGGGCAAACGAGTTTGCCCGTTGCTGTCTTCATTGGCTTTCGTAATCTGTTTGTAGGCTTTGTGGCATCTGTATGTTGCCTCAGTCTCTTCTTTCGCAGTTCATTGTCACTAATTTGCTGCAATTTGCCAACTTACAGCATTTATTGAAGTCGATCTGCAGCTGCTACAACCTTTGCTGCAACCCGTAACATTTTTAATTGAAAAATTGAATGCAACACTTTACTATGATGGCGGCAAGTGTCGGTGGTGGTAAGGATGTGGGTGCAAAAGTTTATGCTGCAACTTTTTACACCTGAAGTGACGCCGGCGGGTGAAAAAATTGCTCAAGTTTTATAATTTTGTTAACATCAGTACAAAAAAAAAAAGAAAGGCAAACGCGAGCTCGCCCTGGCACAAAATGGAAAACACTTTGTAAAAAGTGCAAAGTTTTGTTTCATGTTTTGGTTTCTCGTTAAAAGGTATTTCGGGTTTTCTTTTCTCTTTGTTATTAACCAATTTGCAAAGTGCGCTTAAGTTCACAGCAAAATGGGCAACGAAACAATGGGAGCGAAACTGAGGCAAGTTTTAATTTTGCTATCAAATAAAATCGTTCGCTCTGAACATGCCTACCAAAAAATGCCAAGCTAAAACTGAATTGAAAACTATTAAAAAAATGTCAAAAAACTAAAAGTACGAAGAAAAAAAACAAACTGTTGTCGAAGCAAGCATGGCTTAAGAGTTTTCATGTTTAATTTTTGATTAAAAATAGTTACTCTGAACTTAGACAAGATTTCAGTTGTCTACGCCAAATTAAAAGCTCTGATGTCGTTGATAACTGATTGATATTGATGTATTGAGTCTAAGCCACAGCGATTTCATACTATTACAGTTAATGTCTTCCACTTTTCCGAGTATTTACAAAATTGTTTGGCAATGTAAGAGCGAAAAACCCCTTTATTAATTGTACCTCAGGGCACAAGTGACAGCTCTTTGTGGATTTCAATTGTTAAATCTAACAAATGACAACAAAATGTAGTTAAATACATGTAAATCCATGCAACACGCAGTTGAGTGTGTGTGTGTGAGGTTGTTGGTAGCTGTTGCTTTGCTGGACGTGCCAGTTTTATCCAGCTGAAAGGTGTTAATTGAGTGGCTTCATTTGTCCAACGGAAATGCCCATCAATTAAGGTAATCACGCAACAAAGTCACACTGTATGCCACGCCCCCGAAAAAAGCCATCTGCCACCCAACTGCTCAGCCACCCAAACACACACACACACACACAGGTCGCCGACCACAGCAGAAAAGGCCAGCAAAGAGTGTCTGTGTAGTGTGCTATGTGCTGTGGTCGTCGGCATTAACGACAGCCGTCTAAAAAACTGCGTGACTGACACGCCAAATCCGAAAGACCATGTCCAAGACCAGTCAGACAGCCTTGTGGCAGAAGCAGCGTACTCTGCACTGGCGGGTTGAGGGGAGCTGGACGGGTTACATAGACGGTGAATGGCTTTGTGCTTGGCTTTGTATCTGGACACAAAGGGAAAAAGAGCTCCTAATTGGCCGGCTAACTGAAAGTGGTTGCGGCTTTTCCTATTCACATGTCAATCAAAGCAATACACACACAGCCAGAAGACACACACACGCACACGCACACCAACACACACATACAATCCATTTGGCTAGAGCAAATTCAAAGAAAATTCGCCACCCGCTGTGACAATCAATTCATTACAAGCGAAAATTTGACATATTTTAGACACACGCACACACACACACAGAGTCTACAATATTTACATCTCCGAAAAGCACACATAGAAAGAGATGGAGACAGAGTGTGTGAAAGAGAGAGAGAGAGAGAGACAGTGAGTGAGGAGGGAGGCACACAATGCAAATATGCGAGCGCGCATAAAATGAGTGGGGCAGGGAACACAGAACGTGCTGCAACATCAAATGATGAGATTATCGTAAACTCACAGGCACCATAAAACAGCAACAGCATCCGTCTCTTCTAGTTGAAACGGCCTGTACGGGCCGTAAAAAACGCTTAATAGTCCATTAAAGGGATTAACACAGGCAACAGACTGGGCTGGGCCAAATAGCTGAACAAATTCCTCGACATGGCTCATGTCAATCGTTGGACTCCAGCAGTCGGCTCTGCTCCATTGTCCGATATATAAACGATGCTAAAAATCAAACGAGCGACTCGATTTTCCCAACGGCCAACGTTGCGTATGAGCGATATTGAAAAGTGTGCACAATCGAATTGAGAGAATTCTTTATTGCTATGTCTGTGATGGCCGCTCTGAGGCTTAATATAGGCAAATTAAACTAAGCTCAGAAAATTGCGTTTCAGTCACGTTCCGGGCAATACTCAAAATGGCTCCATTTCGATTCTCTTCTAAGAGGGCGCAAAAGTAAACCAAAACCGGAGTACAAATATAAACACATGCAATGTCTGGCGAGAATACGAAAATGTTATTGTCGACATGCTGAACTTGAGATACTCTTACCAAATTTTTTATTTTAAATAAAAGAAATACATTTGGGCAATGAAAATCAAATGATTGATTTTGTACAACAAAAAATTGGTATATATATAAAACATATAAAGTAAATAAAAATTAGAATAATAAACATAATCATAATAATAATTAATAACTATAAATTGGAAATGTAAACAAAATAACGATTTTCACTTTTCTTTGTTCAAAAATGGTTTAAGCCAAATTTTACATATTGCACGAAAATGTTTTAATACTCCCTAAGCAAGTTAATGCCAAGAGCCCACAAAAAAAAAAATGCTGTACACTCTGAA
The DNA here is from genome assembly GCA_035044245.1 of Drosophila nr. fundita. Taxonomy (NCBI): domain Eukaryota; kingdom Metazoa; phylum Arthropoda; class Insecta; order Diptera; family Drosophilidae; genus Drosophila; species Drosophila nr. fundita. The sequence goes on from JAWNMG010000857.1 coordinate 49,829, forward strand.
AATAATGCAATAAAAGTGGCATAAAAATAAAAGCACACACACAACACATACACACACCGATACACACACTCTCACAGCATTTTGCAATAACATAACAGGCAAATCATGGCGAATACAAAAAAAATAACAAAACAGCAAGAAATCATAAATGTAATTGGACAATTTTATGCGTCAACAGGGTGAGGGTGAAAAATGGCAATGCCTGCCAATCCTGGCATCGCCAACGTTCTGCAAATAAAAGTTGAAATTGTCGCAAATTCTAAGAAACAAGAAATTTGCCACAAAAGGCGCAAATGGGAAAGGGAACTCGTCCCCAAAATTGCTGTATCCCTTGCCCCCAAACTCAGCGTTATGCGTATGACGTTGACGCTTTGCCCATTTAAACTTTCTGCGACAGCTGCGGGTTCAGTTAGACTTACATATACGCCCCCCCACACACACACACACCGACTGGCACACACACTGGCACACACACACCATCTCACAATGGGGGTCGCCCCATTTCAGTTTATTGCCAGCAATCAATTAAAACGGCAAGTCATTTGTGACAAAAACATTCGCAGACATTTGACTTTACAGACGAAACTCAGTATATATACATACATATATATACTGTAGAAAATCGATATATATATATATACATATATATAATTGCAAACGTATTGTAATATTTCAATGTCATGCTGCATAAGGCGATATCTGACGATAAACTTTGGAGTACGCAATTCATTGCCTGCAATTGCCAAGCCAAGTGTGAACGCGAGCTGCGTTTCAAATTGCTGTACATTAGATATATAAATATATGATTAGAAACTATGAGAGAGATATACATTATGAGATATCGTAGTCAAAGCGAATTATAAATGCTCAAATTAGAAGACTGATTCCATTAGTGAAGCAACATTAAAAATGTATTTTTGAATGATTCAAATTTGAAGAAAATTATTATTGTTACTATTATGATAAATATTATTCTTAGTAGTAGTATTTTTATTATTAAATATTTAAGTATTTATATATTAATTTATAAATTAATTACATGCAACATTTTGATGTATATTAATTCATCCAAATAAATAACATATTAATTTATTGCATGGCATTTGTCCATATATGTATATCAAGTGCTTTTACCAATAAACCAATAAACAAATACATGTATGTATGTATGTGCAGGTGTGTGTGCATGGTATATGTATGTGTGAATCGTCAGTGGACATTTTGGCAAATAAACTCCTGCAATAATCATTGAAAATGTTTGCCTAATAAATTGAACCTACACAGACTTTAGTAATTCCGTAAATCCAAAATAAACATGCTGCAGTTGCAGGGGCAAGTTGCAGGGGCCTGGTCAGTCAAATCAAATGTGTAGCTGCTAATATTAAATGTACACAAACGGAAGAGTTAATCCTTATCGACAATTTGACATCAGCAATTTTCGATGCTTTTGCTTTCAAATAACGGAAACCATTAAGTTGTCACATGGACATGCAGTTGAAAAAATACAAAAAACTGTAAAGAGAAATACTTTATTTCAGTTGTATGTGCTAGACTAGAAAATACCCTGTATCTGCTACATTGAAAATCAATTAATTATATTGTAACAGAAAAAATGCACCAAAACTGAATCAATGAAAATTTATCTGAATTAACACAAACATTCTTTGGTAATCTTTATATCTTTATAGTAGATATATACCGATATTTCTATGGATTAATAATTAAAGCTATATCTTGAACAATTTAACAAAATTAAGCAGGCAAAGTGTCTACAAGAGAAAGTTGTAGGTTTATTAATACCAATTACATTTGAAATGCTTCGCAACTTCTGCTTCTGACAGTTAAATATCTCATTTGACAATACCCATTTGGGCACTTTTATACAGGGTATATTGAACCGAACCGAACGAGTGGACACTCGTACATCAGCTGAGGGAGAGGATAGCAGTTGAAGAAGGCTCTGTGAACTAGCATCAGGGATATGTCCATTTTCAAATGTTGCGGCCAATGTGTGTGTGGGTGTGTGTGTATGTTTCGGGTATGAGTGTGAGGCAGGCGAATGCCACAAGTGGTCATTCAGACAAATGGCCAAATGGTGGCGCTCATGAATAATTCAGATTTTAAATTGCATTTATGCAAATGCCATGCGGATGCTTGCAGATTTTCGCCGCTGGCTATCGCGAAACTCGTTGCCACCGCTGCCTGGACCTGCGCCTGCTGACGCATTTGCAACTAAATGCCCCCGAAAGCTGCGAGTTTTTCGCTAATGCACAATTTGTATGCGTCAACACTTTCGTCAGCGGGGACCCAGCGCAAACGGGGCGAAGGGGCGTGGTTGCAGATGAGTGGGTGACAGAAGCGGTTAGCACGAGATGCATTCATTTTTATCAAACCAAATATCAAAAAACGGCAGAGAAGTAGTAAACTTAAAGTCACATCTGCAACAGCCTCTCCAGAAGCTCATGCCCCAAAAAAAGGGGCCAAGTGAATCACTGGCCTGGCAGCAAATAAAATGGTCGTCAGTTCGAGGGCCACCTGTTTTGTGCTCAACTCTTTTGCGAATTATATGTGTGTGTCGCAATGCGAACTGCAGATGTTCCCTCTCCCTCTGTTCTCCTACCTCCCTCCCTCTCCGCCTTCTGCCTTCTGTGCTTGCCTGTGCACCTCCCGTTAAAGTCTCGGTCCAGAAACTTGCAGATTTATTGCGCAGAAACTTTTATTGCCTTATAGAATATGTACGAGTTCGGGGCCAAGATGAAGATGCAATCTGGAACTTGTTCGAGGGATAAAACCATTTGGCCAGCTGCTTTCGAATAGTGCGGGTAATTGTAGTACATAGTGGTACGCCATTTTATTATACAGACGGAACATTAGTATCTGCTCTCTGTTATCTTTTGCCTGTTGCCCCTTATCTGTTATCTTGTATCTGTTGTTGCCAAAGGCATTTAATTGTTCGCAGTCTACTCCGTGAATTGGCTGTTTGTTGCAATTTAGCATCTGCCAGAACGATAAAGGCAAACACAGATGTTGCTGCTTATTGGCACTAGTTTAATTGGTTAGTAGATTGAATGACAACTAACTTGGGGACTTTTCCTTTAGTGCTGCAAGATCTTGCAGAATAGATAGGTGGCAGAATGTTATGGTTATCAAATATTTATGATAATATTCCATCTTAAAAAACTATATGTAGTGGGAACGGATGCAAACTTTCCAAACATACTGAAGTGGGATGCATTTAAATTTGGAAACACTATTTGGATTTGGAATTCATGGTAATCTTAGATCAAAAAAAAAGAGTGGTAAGTTTAAACATTCCAAGTGAAGTAAGAAAAAGTCGAAACTGAAATAGGTTGAAGAGTATTTAAGTACACTAGAGTTTAAGTGTTATAATCTGGCTTTATCGAATAAACATAATTGCCTCTTTTTCCTCTGTCCATCTCTGATTTCAATGGGGAATCAATCAAATGGATCTAATGGACCCATCGACAATAACTGTGTGGCCTCAACTTAATGGTGCTAATCGGATTTGAAAATAAGAATGAGCACAAGAACGGAGGAGTGTGTATCACTTGCCCTAACAACGAAAGTTTAAGGTCCTTTCAATGGGCACAAAGAAAAAGGCAGAGAAACGCCAGACACACACACACACACACAAACACACACACACACACACACATTAAAGAAGGGTCGAGGATTCGCTGGTTGTTAGTGTAAACAAGCGTCAACCGCATGGAAATGGGCGCCGTTTTGCTGGCCGTCATTCGATGCGAATCAATTCGAATGCGATGCGACTCGATTTGATATTCATTTATGCGCCTCGAAGATAAGCACTAAATAAATAAATCTGCCACCTACCCCCCAAAGCCCCTAACTCCCCACCATCCCAACTGGCTGCTGAGAAAATGTAAATAAATGACTAGAAAAATATGGAAGAAATCGAAGAAGCCTCTGGGCGAATTCATCGATGACATGAAAATGATTTAGTTTCTTTCTCTCTCTCTCCCTCTCTCTCTCTCTCTCTCTTTCTCTTTCTTGCTTTCTATTTCTCTTTCTCTTTCTGTGTATCTGTCTTTATCGCTCCTTGTGGCACATGTTAAATGACAGGCAGCAGCTGAAAATTGTTTGTAACCAACTTTAAATTACAACTGTCAATCGGATCAAAACTCACACAAGGCCTAAATGTGTTAGTTGTTATTTTAGCCAACTGCGTTGCTGTTCTTATTCATATTGTTGTTGCTTTTGTTGTTGGTATTATTGTTGTAGCTGTTTATTGTTTACGCACATATGTATGCTGTTTGAAATCAGAACATCATGAAATTGTTTTTCCAACATCATTTCCATTTTGCTTGTATTTTTGCCTGCATATTTCCGTGCGTTTACAAAAAGGATATGAACAACATCCGGCGTTTTGGCTCCATAATTTCTACCAACAACATTTTACTACTCATTGCATTTGACCAAGCCGACAAACACGCATCCCAACCCAAGCCCAAACCCAAACCCAAACCCATACCCAAAGCCAAAACCCAAAACGCAGCCAACCAACCGATTTGGTTATTACAAACTCATATCTTGTGCTGTTGTTGTTTTTGGCCAAAAATAACCAAACTTACCGCAGGCAATGGGGTCAGGTTATGGTGGGTTTGACCAAATTTTTGGGCGATACTAAAAATGCTCAAAATTTGCATTTTATATTAACGGAAACAGTTGTTGCCTTTGAGCGCCCACACACACACACACACACACACGAGACCAGCCAGAGTCCCGGCCAGAACTAGCAGCTCTTCCTCTCCACCAGTGCAAGCTGCCTTCAGTGGATATTGCCTCAGTCTGATACACATTTCCCAAACAAATTTGACGCGTTTATGCATGTAAATTAAACAAATTTGATTTTAAATATCTTTTGGCAAAGGCAAACGAACCGAAACCGGCGGCCAACAAACCAAGCCCCATCCAACCTGAACGGACATGAACCCTGCCATATGCCAGAGGCCAGCCTCATAAATATAATTCTAGCAATTTCTGTCCAGCAAACGGAAATGTGAACCAGCTGGGACAAATTCACTCAGCGGTTTTTCAATTTCGTGTGGTGCGAGTATATTAATGTGGGTAAGCAAAAGCAACCACTGAACACGTCACCCCACAACCATATTCGACCACTTGTTATGTCCAATTGGAGAACAACCGAATGCCCAATGACGTTTGTCAGCTATTATATATACATATATTTAAGGTCTTTGGGAACTTAACGCTTCATTTGTTACGTTGATGTTCAACTGGAATCCAGCCTCATATTCATATTTGTATTCATTTGTTGAATTGTTGAAAACGAATAAACCAGCTTAAGCCATACTTTTTGAAATCCTACTAAAACTATCCGAAAATTATTTAACATATCAGTGCTTAAGCTGCGTGAGAGATTTACACAAAATAGTTTTATGTTTTGTGTTTTGTGTGCTTATGATATTATATCATTTACATTTATACTTTGTTCAACACTATTTTAGTTTTAGTGCATTCAAGTGCAAATTTCCTATGTTTGATAACTAGAATGCAGACGGCCCTAGCCGATTGCGAAATACTCTGATACCAAAGTAAAAACAGCTAATAAAAGCGGGCAATGAACATGGTAGGCATTGCCAAGAAATTTGTTTGAAGATACTTTTCCTCAATCGACTTTAGATATAGGATTTCTTTCCTCTCATAGTATACTCGTACAGAGTTATCTTCTGCTTAAAGCTACGTTTCTGCATCAAGTATCATTGGTTAAAGTTAAACAGCTCTCGCACTTTCTATTTGTGACTAATAAATACTTCTCACACAGCTCACCTATTTACCTGGTCAAAAATGGAAGTGGAAATACGGAAGGAACATTCGCACGTGTTGCCGCATCCACTGAACGGATTATGAGCTCAAAACCAAACGACTCGAGAGTAGTCCAGACAGCATACACAACGTGCCCGAGAGCCTGGGGCCAGAACTTTGGGCCATGTGCACCAAAATCAAAGTACATTTCAACAATAAAGTCAAACATACTGGGAACATTGTTGGCAGCACTTAAAAGTCCATTAACGGGCAGCATTAAGTGGACATTGTGTGCTTTTTAAGCACTTCTGCCTCAATGTTTGCTCTGATCGAGTCTTGGATTAATAAGTTGCCAGCCAATAAAAGGAGTTGATGCTCGGCACACAGCAATCGACCACTTAGTTAGGCCACAATTGGAATTTGTAAAAGTAGTTTCGAACTGAGTGACTGACAAAGTGATTTGCTGATTGTGTAACATAAATTACGAATTTTATCAGATTAAGTATGCAAGAATGAAGATTGAAGATAGCTGTTAAAAATATAATAATGATAAGACAGGTAATAGCTATCAGTAAAATAAAATAAGCTTAAGAAATGAGACATTAAATTCAAAAATTAAGTTCTCCAGCTCCCATAGTCTCCTAGATCCGTTTGTTCGGACACACAGACTGGCTGTTGATCCTGATCAAGAATATCGAGTCGGGAGTGCTTCCTTCTGTTTGTTACATAGTTACGCAAATCTTAATATCCCTTTACCCCATTCCAATACTCGATTAAGACTAGGATCCTGAACTCTTCTGTTATATATATTGCTAGTTCTGCATAAGCTATATGTTGCCACTGGAATCGATGCATGAATATTTAGTCCTTCCGGGTGGCCGGCGCTGAAACATAATTTTTGCTGTGCTGTGTTTTTCGTGTTTTCGTGTTTTGCTTTTACACTGGGGAATTTGCATGGCACGCAAAAGCTGACAATTGCAGCAAATTTCAATAGCTGAAAAGAGCTAACGGGCTGCTGCTGCTGTTGTTGTTGTTGTTGTTGTTGTTGTTGTTATAGTAGGTCTTTCAGTTACTGTTGTTGCTAGCCCGATTTTGCGCCGCTGGCTTTGAATTTACAGTTTGGCTGGGAATAAAACGCACGAATGCGCCACAGCCGCCGCTGCTGTTGCTGCCGCTGTTGCTGCCGCTGCTGCTGCTTCTACTGCTGCTGTGGCAGCCATGAAAACAAAAATGACAATGGCAGGCAACAAATTTTGCAATTCCCAACAGCACTTCAACTTCCGCCGCTGTCATTTTGTAAATTTTTTTTCTTCATCCCCCTGTTGACAAAAGTTGCATTGCATCCATTGAAAATGTGTCTCCATTTGAGATTTGCCAGTCAACAAATCAGACAATAAAGTAGAACGAAAAAATACAATAATAAATACCTGCAGCATTTTGCATTGTTTGGTTGCGTGTATTTGAGTAATGGGCTGACACTTTTAAAGTGCAAAAAACCGTTGGAAATACCTGAAAATGGTATCTGCATTTGGTCTGGCTAAAACCACTTGCCATCGAAATTGGAAACTGACAATCTGGCAATCTGATGAGCACGTGCACCGCCTCTCAGAGCACACGTCTATCGGGAGCAGCATGCCATTTCAACATTGCATTTGCATTTTAGCCTAAGCTCTCAATCACACCCTCACGTGTGTGTCTGCATGTGTGTGTGTCTGCATGTGTGTGTGTGGGTTGCAAAGTGCTTCCCAAAAGTTGCTGGCCTGTACAAAAGTGGGGGAGGGGAATGGCACAGTTGGCTGCATTAGAAGGACATAAACTTTTCGTAGCTGCCGCATCAGCAGCGATGGCCATCAATCAATTGCTCGATAAGAGCCAAATTCAATTTTGACAAATCACAAATAGGCTTTTGTAAACCCAAATTAATGACGGACGAGTGCTCACTGTACTACAAGTATTTCAATGCATTGTACTTAATTACATAGACACACACATACACATGAGATCCTTTAATTACTTTGAAATGTCCTTTGGGCTAATGTTTTTGATGGACTATTTGAGCTGCATTTCATTTGTCTGCCTTGAGTGCATAGGGATCAAAGTTAAGGAAAGCATTCCATGCACCAATCAAGCAATGAATCTACAAAGAAATTAATAAATATGAATGTTATTAATTTTCTGAATATTTGCACAAATATACATAAAATACATATTTAAATTAGAAAGAGAGGTTGGCAAATAATAAACAATTAATGTATTAAGTATTTGTTGCAAGTAGAGTTGCAGTATGAATAACTTGTGTTTGCTAAGTATCAATATTGTTTAAGCATGATTTTCGTCTTCCTAACTGTTGGTTTAAGCACTTCAATTAATTTATATTTTAAGTTGTGACTGTTGTTCCCCATTCATCCAGTGGATATTAGTTTACTCATTTTCTTCTCGTGCAACTTATTCGAGTGCTGTACAACCCAATTAAGCTGCAATGTATTTGCTAAAAATAGGTGGACCTAACTTTTCATGCCCCGCCCCAGACTCAGCTGACTTCCTTGGCTGACTTATTGTAGGTGTTGAATTTACGTCGTTTTCTTTGTTTTGCGATAACGAATTGCACGCAAACACGCAAATGCTTCCCAGTTGGAGTTGGTTTTCAGTTGGTGCTCGGCTGCTCCCGCTGCCAGGATATGATATGTACATAAATATGTTGTTGGAGTGCTGAAATTAATTTTGTATAGACACGAAACTTGTTTGGTGTCTCGGTGCCTGCCTTCCAGCAGCAGATGAGTGTTTAATTAAACAATTTGTGCTCAGCGCTCATTTGTGTCATTATTCGTTTTACTCACTCGTAAACAATGTCAGATTCAATATGACTATTCATATTTAAATTACAAACTTTCTTTTTTCAATTCAGACACTTGCGAAATCAAGCAAAATATTTTATTATTATTCCTTTACTCAATTTTTTGTTTCGCAGTTCAACGCCCACAATTAGTTCCACTTAAATAAATCAAAAGAAATCCTTGTAAATATTTGCCCACTGCGGCGAGCACACATACATACATATATGAAATAAATGTGCACAAATACAAAATTGTATTTTTGTAGCTGTTGCTTTTTGCATAAGCCACAATTGTTTTTGGCTTATTTGCGTATGTGCTTTTTATGACTTATGTATTCATATTTAACGAGATCCTCAAAATGGATGCGGCTGAGTATTAAAAATTAAAGTCGCTTCAAGTTTGCCAGCTAACATATATAATCGGGTCTTACAAATGTGATTTAGAAAAATGACACATTGTTTTTTGTGTTAGTTTAAAGTCTCTTGAAGTTTGTTAACGAATTGCATGTGTGTTGGCTAACTGGGTTGCTTAAGTTGGTTATGTATACAATGTATGTACATGTATTTATTTATATAACCGAATTATTTTACAATTTTAATCTTCTTCTTTTTTTGTTTGGGGTGGTAGCTGTTTGATAATCGTGTTTGTTTAAATTTACCCCAAGCAAAATGAGAGCTTTGCACACTTTTCGCCATCAACTTTTGTCTTTATGGGCACCAAAAATCCAATTAACACATGCTGCCATATTTCCGGGGTAATCCTTCCCAGAGGCGGCTGCGCAAATTACACTTTAAAAAATAATTACGAAAATGTCTGCAATGAAATTTTGCTCGAAGGCATCGCAGACACTGCTCTCATTTCGCTGCAATTTCTGAAGGCGCTAAATGTTAATGAACATTATAAAAACAATTGCAAGTAATTATAATTTGAATGATAATAGCGAAACTTCTTAATCCCCGCAACGGTAATTTTTATTTCACATTTTCTACCTCCCTCGTTTTTTACTCACTCTCTCTCTCTCTCTATCACTGTCTCTCTCTCACACACTCTCTCTGCCCAAGCTTGAGAAGGAGACAATTTACAAAAGAGTTGGCGACGCAGCGCACAAAATGTGAAAATGCATAATAATGGGGGCGTGGCAGAACTGGGACACGTAATGGGAGCGACGAAGAACAGAGAATGGCGACCGAAGAGAAATGAGTTTCTTGTAATTAAATTCTTTTTAATGAAACCTCGAAACAAACACAAAAGCTTCCTCCAAATACAACAAATTCAGCTAACAATGGCGTGAACATTCCACAAGCAAAGAATTGAGAGCAAAACGTTTGAGGACCAAGTGACAAAGAGACGCAGCGATAAACAAAGGGACCCAAAGCGAACATAAAATCATTGGACTTTTATGAAAATTGTAGGCCATAGGTGTTGCTAAAGAAAACCCATTGTTCTAGCATTCAAATCCTGACTTCCTCTGAGCGCAGTCGAAAATCAATAAAATTATTAAATCTAGTCTAACGACTCTCAACTAAAACTCCTAACTAAAGTATCACTTCCAAGCACAATTTACTATATATAGTTGCCTACTTGAACTTGCTTTAGTGTCTTGACCATTGTCTTTCTTCATTAGCAGCAGCTCATAAGCAGCCAAATATAATGCAGCATCAAGTAAATTAATTCTAATTTGTAGTTAGCCAAAGAGGAGACTGCCCACAATCATGGTAGGAGTGGTGGGGCTGCTATAAGGAGAGAAGGGTAGAAATATTGCCATCTCGTTAGCCTGTCCGGGCCACTGAGTCCTTTGCACACTTTGCAGCTAATTATTCAGATGAAAAGAGCCACAGGAGCAAAAAAAAAAAGAAAAAAAAAAGAAAAGAGAATCCGGAGATGAAGAAGAATTTTCGCTGAGCGAAAAATCAAACAACGAAATTGCTACTTGCAATTTCTCGTCACGTTCAAAACTTAATTAGTACATCAGGACATCATCAAAGATGCTGCTTCAGTGGCTTCGGCTCCGGCTTCAGCTCCTACTGCTAGTTTGCTGCTGCTCCATGCTGCTGCTCCATGCTCCATGCCGCGGCGATTGGTATGGGGCAGCAGCCCGAGGGCCGAGTCTCCACTACTGCAGAGTCTTAGGCCGTGGCTATGGATGATGCTGAGGCAGAAGTCGGGGTTGTCATTATGACGTCATGTTTCTTAATTAGTTCATTGTTATCATAACTTTTTCGGCGGAGAGTTGCGTCCATCTGCACCACAGCTCCATCAGCAGCAGCGATGGACTAGATCGTGCTCTGTTATTTATATATATATTTTCTTAGTTTGGCGCTTCATTAGCGTCATGTATTCAGTGGCTACCCAGTTGGGATTTAAATGATGCCAAACCATTCACAGCTTAAGCAGCAAATCCATTGATTTACCTAATGCGCTTTGGGTTAAGTAATCCGAATGTTGTATCAACATCACATCAATGGATTTGTTTAAGGCAACTGGTGGAATAGGTTGTCCTGTAGGCAGCTGCCAGCTGCCGTAACTTGTACAATGCACACACAAATATACACAAACACACACTCATACACACACATACACACAGCAGCACACTCGCTTATTTTGGCATGCCGCACACGTAGAAGATTTCCGCACGAATTCGCAAAGCAACTCTTGATCCCTTTGACTCGTGGACATGTTTTCTCTGGCATTCTCTTTGATGTTTACAAATTACACCAAAAGTTGGCAAACAAATTTTCTTATTCACTTTTACCAACTGCACACACAGACAGACAAACACACAATGAAATGGCCAGGCCAAGTACCCCAAAAATTCCCAACCCAAAATAAATCCGCATATTTCCCAACCCCCCTGGAGCCCGCCCTCTACCACCACCAGCACAAAACGATGAGAAATGCTTGTAAATGTGCCAAGTGAGATTGCGACCAGGAGACAACAATTTATGTGTGTAAAATACATTTACAATGCATTCTTGTGTCCGAGCCAAAATTCTCGAAACATTTTTGATCGATTAGACTATTGGATTTCCAAGATTACTCTAGTATTAAAGCTATTGTCAAGTAATAAACACAAGCTTATAGCCTTGCCCCTAAAGAATTTGAGGTGTTTGCTTTGAAAGACTGTCAAAGTTGAGCAGATTTTCCAATTTGAAGATAATATGCATTATCTAAAATAAATGACGTGAAATTGTCGCAATATTGATTTGAAATATATATAAGAAAAATATAGGTATAAAAGGTAAGGTATACAATTATATTTACTTATCTCTCCCTCTTGATTTGTCTTTACTCTCGTATTTAAATACTCGTGTACTGTTTTTGGAAGCATAGTTCGAAAAAGGCACTTGGACGCTTGTAAAACTAGCAAATACAAACTAAAAGCACGAAAATAAATAAAAAAAACTTTTAAAATTTCTCCAATTATATTTTTACGCTATAAAAACTTTGTTCCCTTACAGCGAGCCGAAAAAGCTTTGCATAGTTTTCATATGCTGATCTGTACACACCCAAACACAGACAGAAACAAACAAACACACACATCACCCGAAGTGTGTGTGTGTGTGTGTGCTGAATTCATTGTGTACGATAAAAACATCTTGAAGTCGAAGGATGTGCAAAAGTTTTTTTGTTCACTCATTCATAAGTTTTTAATTAAATTGCCGTCACATATTTTTCGAAGCTCAAACAAAGTCGCTTTTGATGAGGGTCTCTGAGGGCAGAGTGATTCATTTCGAGTACACAACTACAAGTATATTTTCAACTATTTTACTGTTTGCCATTTGTTGCATTAAGTAATGAATTTTAAATTATAAAACCAAATTAAATTCATGGTCGCATAATTGAAACCGCGGAGTAAACTTGGCATTTAATCAATATGCAGCTTTATCACAGAGTAAATGATATGTGCAATTGGAAAATGAGCAACGATGAAAATGAGTAAACCAACCACACATACATACTATATACATATGTATCAAATATTTAATTTTTCTGTTTTAAATGAATTTAAATCAAATGCATTCGATAATTGACAAATGCACAAAAAACCAATGAAAATTGCTTAAATTCAATAGAAGATCGAATTTTAATTTCTTTATAATAGGCAGTCTGGTTCAATTACAGGGTATAGCGTAGCCTAAAACGTTCTTGATTGCTATATTTCCATATGAACAATATTGTCAATAAAACACTAGAGTTCAAGTTGTCTAAAGGGGTTGTCGTCCCTGTCGCGTACCTAATAATCTTAATTGTTTTTGTTGTTGTTTTTAATGTTTCGATAAGTGTTCGTTTTGCTCTATAACTGAATGGGAAATTTGAATGGCAAAGAGCAGGCACTCATACGAGTAAACTCCAGTAATAAACAAGTCAAATATTTGTAATTGCACGCGATGTTTACACGAAATGTGAAATAACAAATTCAATTGGCCAACTTGATGACGGTTACGCTGACGACGATGCTTTGGCCAGGCTTGTATTCGTGCCGGTTAGCGGCAATTAAAGCAATAATATTTCAGCAATGAAAATAAACGTGTAACTGTTTCAAATGCCACCCCACCGGCCCACAACCCCTCACCCCAAACCAACCCAAACAAATTAGGCGTTAATTGTGTTTACACAACATCTATGACGACCACTGAGTGCACAAAAAGAATGAAACAACAAAGCGACTCGTCAATTAACTCACAACTTGTGCTCAATTTATCAATCATTTGTCAAGTGAATTAATTACCTGCCTGTTGGCTATCTATCCTAGTTGGATTTCACTTGTTATTGTTGCTAAACGCCACTTTGCATTAATGTTTGTTTATACATATTTTAAATACTTAATTATTACATATCTATGAAAACAAATTGATGGCTCCTTTTTGTCATATATAACTGAATATATATAAGATAATATATATATATAAAAATACAAATGTTGCACGCTCATTTTCCAACATGATTTCTCAAGTATTGCTGCAACTTTTTTTTTACTCTACTCTTAGCTTGAATACTAAATTTTATTATTATTATTACTTTTTTATACTTGATTTTAAGTGATAAATAAAATCGGATTTTCAAACGACTATAACTTGGGCATTTCTTATTCGATCTGGATGAAATTTGTACATGTCATATTTCATATTTGTACTTGATGAACTTATATTCCAAATGGGAAGTCTCTAGCTCTTATAGTCTGCTGTTGCTCCAATTTATATGTCATGGAGTTGAAGCTGCTTCCTTCTGCCTGTTACGTACCTTTACAATAAAACCAATATACATATTATTAATGGGGTGCGGGTATGAACGCGACATAAAAATGTGATTCTATACAATATACAATATAAAATATGCTTTAAGGCTGCTACTGTTTGGCGCACTTTAACCATGTCGAGTGGGGATTTGAAATCGCCTAATTGAGCTGCCGCTGCCAGACAAATGTTGCTCGGATTGACAGCGGCAATGCAGAGCCTGACATGACATAGGAACTATTCCGAGCAGAGCTGGTGGATGCTGACTGGTTTCTGGTTACTGGGGACTGCTGATTGCTGAATGGTGACTGTAGCTTGAGTAGTGTGCCAAGGACTGATGTCTGATGGGGCAAGTGCGGTAAATGGGGCAAAATGCGTTGGCAGATTCATCCATTTGCTGTTATGCGTGGGCTGCGGCAATTGTCAATTCCATCAATCACGTCGAGTGACATTTTGGGTTACCATTGCGAATTGAGAAACTACATTTTCTGTTCGGGATGCTGTAATTGATGTTGAATGTGCAAGCCATGCCCAAAGCACCAACTCTGCAACAGGAGTCACCTAAGAGCCGGCGTAAAAGGATGATGCATTGCACAAAAGAAACAGACAGAGAGAGAGAGAGGGAGAGAGAGAGAGAGAGAGAGAGAGTGAAATTAGTAATATAACCGGATTTCACATTTCACAATTCAAAGTATTTTTAGTTTGTGAACTGAAAAGCCTCACTGGCTACTTCCGCATTTGACAAAAGCGAAAAGCCGAAAGAAACGAAAAGAAAAGTCAAACAAAGAAAAACAACCAGAACGCAAGAAGAATGGCATAATGTAAGGCACACACACACAGAGAGAGAGAGAGAGAGAGAGAGAGAGAGAAACTGAAAAACGTATGGCCAAAATGGATAAGCTTCCCACGGGTAATCGGCGGTGTAGCAGGGACCCCATAGAAAATGGCATTACTTTTAGCCAGCTTTGAAAGTCCCTGTGCCTCGCTTCTCTGCCCGCCTGCCTACATCATCGAACATCCTTCCTGCCGCTTTTTGTGTGGTGGCGCAACAGCGACAAGAAAAAAATAATTTTTTTAGATGGAGGAAGTTTCGGGCAATGGGGCGGGCTTTGTGGGTGGGCAGCGAGGCGCATCCGTTGGGTGACTTAAATAAAATTTGTTGATTTTATTGAAAAGTGATGATGTGTCAAATTTTTTATCGCATTACCAGCGTAGCGTGGCACTTATTTTGCTTTTAACCTTGTCATTTGCATAAAATTCGCATTCAATAGACACATTAGCATTTTTAATGGTCCCGCTCTCGCTGCCCGCTGAAAGTCATTTCCCGTTGTCTTCGTCTTCGTCTCCGTCCTCTTCATCTTCATCTTCATCTTCTTGTTCAATGGTCAGTCACGCCAGTCACGCCGCACGCCCCCAAATTTATCAATGCTAAACACGTTTTGGGGTTGAAGGTTGCCCAAAAAAAAAAATACTCATATATATATATATATATATATATATGTATATATATATATAAAGTAAAGCTATAAAAAAGGCATAGAATCGACGCATTCAGTGAAGTGACAAGTGAGCAATATCTGCGGGCGACTCCAATGGGGGGTCCCAGTGGCACTGATTCTAAAGACAAATTGAGCAGCTTAATGTGTGTCAAATTGTCAATTGCTTCGATCAATTCCGAACTCTGTTTAGTTTTGTCTAGCTGAATGAATTATGTACAATCCGATTGGGCCATTTAAGCCCGACCACTGAACAACTGTAAATTGATAGTCGCTCTTGAAAATGGCGCTATCAGCAAGCCAATTGAAAACTATTTGGCTGCAAATGTGGTTAAATCGTAAAATTATGAAATTTCAGCACATTAGTAATATTATATTATATTTATTAATTATCAACAATAGTTTTATATATTTACTTAAATAATTAATATAAATTCACAAATTAGTTGCAATAAAACAAATAAAATTAAATATACTCAAATCCAATTAACATTTAAAAATAGCCAAAATAATTAAAATTCAACAACAAAATAAATTACCAAAAAAAAAATCAAGCAGAAATCCAGACAGTAAAAATGAGTTTTTCACTTTTCCAAGCTAATCTTGTCTTTATGCCTCATTATAAACGTGTCAAAATCATACTTTATTACCTTAATTATAAAAGTTGTCACAATCTACATTTTCTTTGTTGTTTAAATCTCAATAATTACAAAGATTCCAGATTATGGTCATAATGCGGGGACTATTTTAATAGTGACTCCCCTGGCAATTGCACCAAGTAATCTGCTGAGGGAAATTTGATAAATTCTGGCCTACCTTTGTGTGTTTTGGTGGAGCGAGCAGATGGAAGGCAATGAGTTTGCATTAGAGCGCATCTCTGCTATAAATAACATGACGTTTCATTAGGCTCCGAAAATGAAAAGCTATGATCACCTGGGCGACCGACCAACTGGTTAGAAAATGCCAGGAGACAGGTCGAAGGAGCAGGAGCCGGACTGGGGCATGAGTAGGGGCTGACTAGGAGGCAACTGCGGTTGCTGCTGCTGCTGGTGGCATCTGTCGACGCAGGTGTTTTAATCACACGAACGCGACGCATTTTGTGCCCGGTAGTAGTTGGTACGCATAAATTTTCATTTCCATTTTCATGGCTCAACGCACAAAGAACAGGCGGATGGGCAGAACGAGGGCGGCAAGGATGACTAGGACGACGTTTCGCCATTTGCCTTTGTCGCTTTTTATTGCCTGCACTTCATTTGTTGTCGCTATTTCGTGCGGGGAGTGCTCATAAACCGGCAAAACGACTGCGGCCAGCTGCGGCTCCAGTTTCCAGTTACCAGATTCAGGTCCAGGTCCCATTTTTGGGTTGATGAGCTAACCGCAAAAAGTTAATTAGAATTAATGCGTTTGGGCGTTACCCAAAACACACGCACACAGGTCAAATCGCATTTAACTGCAGCCCAAAAGCAGAGCCCAACACCCGCAACAGCAGCAACAGCAGCTACAACTGTGACCCGTTAATATTTTCAGTCTAAAGAGGCCGTCAACGTTTGCCATTTGGTCGGAATGACGTCGCAATAATCATTTCTATATGCCTTGGAGTGGAGATCACGTACACGGGACACTTTAGAACAAATACGCGTATCAAAATGTAGCATCACACCAAAACACCAAACAGCATCAACATGCAACCCACTAACTGAAACAGAAACAGAGACGGAGACGGACAAACAGACAGACGGTGGCATCGCCGCAGTCACGACTCGGCAACAGCCGCCACAGCAAATACTCCTAGACAAAGTAATGAGAAAAAAAAACCAGGAGGAACTAAAGGACGCCACACAAAATTCCCAGTTGGAGCTGACAGTAATTTGTGGATGCTTATAGCTTCTATGTGGAACCACTTACTTGGCTTATCCTCTATCCGATTATATCCAGTTAAGTATTTAACAATATTTTATCATTAAGAAATAAGAAAACAATAATATTAATAAATTATATAAATAATGAGAATGAATAATGTTTAAAGAAAGACTTGCAAAATAGATCGCAATTCCCAAAATACTTCTTTTACATTCCAGCAATTCTTGGCTAAAAAAATCACTTGCAGGACTTGTGAAATTTTTAACCTTCAAATGAACTCAGAAATGAAAAATATATTTCGTAATACAAGATCGGAAGCACATTTCCGAGGACAGTTGAGAAGCCACATCCAGCTGGGTAATCACACACACACACACACACACGCCACAGAGCAAAAAGCAAATACACACACGCACACACAACATACGCAGCGGGAAAGTTTTCCTTGCAGGACAACGTAGGACACGGAAAAAAAAAATAACAAGAAAAAACAAAACTCATCAGCCAAAATGGAGGTCGCCACGGGTGCAGTAAACGTGGCTAATGAATGCTTTTGGCCCCAGCGCTGATGGCAGCTCTGTGTTTAATTTAATAACACACGCACACACAACAGCCGAGAAGCGCGCACACACACACACACACACACAGGCACACTTAGTCAACATATGCTCATCGTTTGTCTCTGTCTCTGCGTCTGTCACTGTGTGTGTTTATAAGTATATTGAACAAATAAATTTCGAAATGTTGACATTTTGCTGTTTGTTCATAAACGAGGCCATCGTCACCTGTGGGAGCAGCACACGTACCCAACACATATACCCACACACACACACACACAAACATCTCCAAACAACCAAGCAACGTATCAACGGAACAACCGCACATCCCCAACCGACTAGCCCACATCGGTGTCCGCATTCACGTCCAGGTTCACGTCAAACAGCGCCCGGCAATAAAAAACCTGAAGCCACAGTCGTCAGCGTCAGCGTAACACCCATGAGGGATCCCCCAGCCCCCTCTACCCCCCCATCCCTAGACGCATGTAAAAAAATAAACTTTTATAATGGCCATACATAGTAGAAGGTACATGGTACAAGGTACATGGTACATGGTACATGGGTACATGGTAAATGGTACACGGTACATGGTACATTGTACATAGTATGCAAGTGCACATTCGTCCTCCTAGCAACATGCACTGTTCTGTAACTGTCATGTTAAGTCCGTAAAACTTTGCCGCAATTTGCTCAAAGTTTATGAATTACACGCGCCGTAATAAAAAATAAGGTCTTCCAAATGAATGGTCAATAAACCAGAAGATCCTAAAAAGATTCTTTAAGTTGCTTTCAGCATTTGCTTTATATTTTTCAACCCAAGAGCAAAGTTGAAGAAAGCTCATTTTCTGATTTCTCTTTTATATAAAGAATATTTTTTTTCTTATAGAATAAATATATAAACATTATAAATATACATCATAAAAACTTTTTGAAATACCTTTCCTTACTTACTTTTCTTTTATATATTTTAAGTTAATGAAGGGCATTTTATTTGATCAGAAATTTTCATAAATTAAATTCAACTTAAACTCAAAGCGTAAGCTCAAGCATCTCTTCGATTATTGTCCTAAACTAAAGACCATCTAAAATTCAATAACTAGACTCTGCCAAATGGCAATAAATATCCTATAAACTTGAAGCACTAGCTAACATCACTAATGGACCGCAAAACTATGAATTGCTTTGGGGAGCACCATAAAGAAATTGATATGATTTTTACTAATTTAAATAATGTGGAAACTTTTTTTATGATCAATTGGCGGCATTTAAGCATGCGAATGATTATTTAATAGCTGCATATATTTGTTATTGGTCATTTTAAACATATCTATATCTATATCTATATATGAGACATAGTTATGTGAATGTTTTTTATATGGCCTGCTCGTTGAACCGTATCAAACTTTATGGAGCATATAAAGTCGTTTGTCTTCCAATCGATTGCAAAGTCATTTATTACAAATTTTAAGTGCACTTCTAATGTTAATAAAAATTAAGTCCCAAAGCTTAACCTACCCCCCCCCCCCTCCACCCACCTTTTGTCGTAAAAACAAAAACAAAAAATTACAAACTTCTTATCGGCAAGGGCCAAGCAGAGTTAACAGACGC
This sequence comes from Drosophila nr. fundita, assembly GCA_035044245.1. Classification (NCBI taxonomy): domain Eukaryota; kingdom Metazoa; phylum Arthropoda; class Insecta; order Diptera; family Drosophilidae; genus Drosophila; species Drosophila nr. fundita. The sequence continues at coordinate 69,223 of JAWNMG010000857.1, forward strand.
GCTCCGTTGGGCAACGCCTGCAGAAAAGAGGGAGGACCCAGAAAAAAGGCAAATCATTGCAGCCCCTAGTTTCAGGAGCTGTTCCTCCTGCTGCTGCTCCTGCTGCTGCTGCTGCCATTAGGTGGAGTAGGTAATGTCGCTTCATATTTCAACGTCACTCGCATCGTCATCATTTCTCTGTGGCTGTGGCGATGACATCAACAGTTCTGAATAATTTTGCACCCGATAAAAATTTCAAATGTTTTCATCAAATCATTTTTCGGTGCGCAACAGCCGCCAGTTAAGGACTCGCCACTCCAGGACTCCAGGACTCTAGACTCAAGAATTCATCCATCATTAATGGAGCGCCTGGCAGCAAAAGGAGTTGAGACTGGCAAAAAATCCCCTCCACATCCCTCATCCTGCTTCGACTGAGGCAATTGTAGATTGGGGGCGTGGCTGGGTGCGTTGACGATGACATTACTTTTTAATGACTTTGACTTTATGCAGCAAATGCGCCATCTACGGTTACCTGCCACGTTGCCTCTGTGCTGCTCTGTTCAGTTCTGTTGCTGTTTTATGTCGCAATTTGAGAACTTTTTAGCACTTTTCATACTGACTTTTTCTTTGCTTTTACTATCTGATTGAAATTTGTGCTTTATTTTCTTTTCGATTGACTTAACGCAGCATTTGTCGTTTCAATTAAAGTCGAACGCAAATGTTTTCGATCGAAGGATGCTGATAAAAGTCAGGGTTTGATGGTATGGGAGTTTGGGATTGGCGAAGGATCGGTTTGATGACTGCCAATATGCATATCATATTTCCACAGTGAAATATTTTCCGCTCATAAAACGAAAATTGTCTGCGAAAATTATTTTACTGCAGCAACTGAAGCTGCTGTCTCAGTTTGCAGACGTATTCTCTCTGTGTGTGTATGTGTGTGAGTGTGTGTATTGTTGTATCTGTGTGAGGGTATGTGCCTGTGGTGTAGTAATTTGTTTGCCCCTTTTTTTTGCGTGTGCATTTTTACGTTTTTATGCGTTATTTTGCATGCATCAGCGCGTTATTAAATTCCGCATTGTGCCAAGCCGCAAACAAAAAGCCAACACCAACGAAACTTTGTAGATTGCGGGCGAGTCGTCAACGCATCTACCCCGCCAACTCGCCACCCCCACAGACATCCCTTCCCTCGCTCTACTCACATCCTCCTCAAAATCCTCCTTTACTCAGCTAGCATCTTATTTAACCCACAACCCACACATAAAAACCAAACGTGAATTCATCCACCCACACACACCCACACAAAACAGCAACCATCAAATTTGGCTCCATTGTTGCCCCGTTGAGCGTCAGCTCCCCGCTGTCCTCCCTTTATGTTTTCATATCCCAAATGCGACAAGCGACAAAATTGTTACGCGCTCAGCTTAAAACCGAGCTCCAACATTGTTCACATTTTATATCGTTCATTAGCTATATTATTAAAAGCGGAGTTGAGTTGGATTACACATTTCATAAATTAAAACCAAAAAATCGTGTACCCTTTAAATAATAAAATAACTTTTTCGCATTTCATTTTGGCTGTGCACAAAACGCATCAAAATCCACTGCAAATATTCCGCTGCTGAGTTAACAGCTCTGTTAGGGCAACAGTCCGCCATCTATTGACAACAGCGACAAAGTTAACTGTTATACTGTTAACCGTTAGCACAGTTTCAGATTGAACCGTTAACGGGGAAATGGAAAATGTTGCGTTTACAGTTTAACTACTATGTTTTTGAAGTACAAGCAAAATTTGGTTTCTTAATCTTCTTGTACAGCAAAGCTAGTAAAAATATTTGCAAATGAAAATAAAAAAATTTAGCTTTAAAATTTTACAAATTTGAATTATATATTACAGAATCACATAAATATATGTATAGCAGAATGCATTTTTATGCAAGACATTTCTTTAAGCAAACATGATTTCTCTAATATTTTTATATATTTATATTTATATTTAGAATAGCAAATTTGTAACTATTTTATTGCGCACATTTCAGTTAATTACTTTTCAATTTTTATTTTATTTCATTATTTTAACTTATAAATTTGAAATAGTGCGCTCGAATTGAACAACAACTTTAAATTTGGCCAGCAATATTGCAATAAATACAAATTTCCCTCAACCTCAACATATAAACACATGGAATGCAATTCATCATTCACACACACACACACATACTGAAAGTCAGGTGAGTTGGTGATGGTGGGGGGAGGTGGAATGGGGGCAAGGTTTTTGTATAACATCTCCAAACGTCCCATTAACAGAATTCAATGCACAAAAACTCTTCAGTTCGCTGCTTGGCGTTTTGAAGCCAAAAAGCAAATGTCAACACTATCAATCATTGCTTTGACAGTTTGAGTGCTTGTTTTAGTATTTGTGCTTTTGATTATGTGACGCTCAAATATACACACACACTCGCACACACACACACACACACATAAAAACACATGCGAATGTGGGGCGCATCAATTGATACGCTTACAACAAATTGTTTGCACTGAAACACGTGGGTTGCTTCAGGCAGACTGTGGGCGGCGGGGCGTCGCTGGTTGGTGTGCGAAGCGTTTGATTGATGGAGCCTCGACCTGAGCTATTTTAAATGAACAAATTGAATGTGCACACATGTGTGCAGATGATTATTGAAATTTAAGAATCTGCCTACAACAAAAAAAACACTCGTCTCGAGTTTATCCTGACGATGGCTCATTTAGTTATCCAAACAAATATTTCCAAATTATTTTGAGTTGCCGTCCATGGGAGATGATTAATGTGCGCCTGGGTCTGTTATCGTTTTCGAATAGCTATTAATTATATTATTTAAGAACGAAATTCACAGTTTGTTACTTTTAAATAGCTTTCGACAATACTTACAAACTCGAATATATTTTTTATAGTTCTCTATTAGATCCTACATCATTTTACTTATGCTTTCGGCTTAATGCAAAAAAAAACACAATATACAATTTTTGAATATCTATAATGAAATTCTATATTATAATTTAAAAACAATAACACATCATATTTTACAGTTATTTAATAACTAAATCAAATCCCTTACCAGAGAGGAGAACCAAAACATTGTAATTTGCAACAAAAAAACCAGAAACAAAACAAAAAATAGAAAATGAAAAACTAAAATCTAGGTTAACTGTGGGGCAGCTACCTGAAAGGATTTGGTCTAGCACGGAATGTGGCCAACTGGCGTTGCTTTTGATATAGCTCCTGCTGTAGACGCTCGAACTGTTCCTCCCGCTCGCGTTTACGCGTCTCCTGCAACTGTTGCGAATGGGCATTGAAAATTTTGCGCTGCTCCGCACGAATCTCGGTGGAGAAATGGAACTCTTTGAAGGCCAACGGGCATTGTTGCTTCGGTTGACGGTTGAAGGGCTTCAAAGGTGGCGGATTGAACTTGGGCACCGGTTTCGTTTGGGGGCGCATCTTTTGCAATTGCTGCTCCTGTTCGCGTTGCTGCAACAGCTGCTCGACCCGCTGGCGACGCTTCAGCTGCATGTTGCGCGAAGTCTTCAGGACATTTGGGGTCACGGCTAAGGTGATGCGATGCACGACCTGCCTGTTGAACAACTGCTGATGGGCCTGATTGAAGTTGGGCACGGGACGGCTGTGAAACTGACGCTGTGCACGCTCCTCCTCGATACGCTGGCGCAGCACATGTTGTCTCTTCTGCTCGTAGATGTCCTTGAAGCGGTAGGCATTCGGTGCATGTAATTTCCTTAAAACCGTAGCTGTTCCCCCTTCCATCGGCAACTGTTTTTGCTGGCAGCTGGCATCAGTCGTTTTGACCACTTTCTCGATATCGCTCTTATGGCGCTGTACCTTCCCCAGATTCGGCTGTAAGGTTTCCTCAACCACTCCAATCTTGTCAATGCCGCTCGTGGGGGACTCATTCAAATGGTTCTTATCCTTCGGCTCCTGCAAGCTCAGCATATCGAAAAGGATTTCAATGGCTTCCACCTCGAACTGGCTGCAATTATACTCGAACTTATTTTCCGACATTTCACTTTTGTACTAATTCCATTCAAGATCCAAAAAATATTTGTGTATCTCGGAAACGTTTCCTTCAAAATTACTTTTTGCTGCTAACCAAAAGCCTACTCGGTGCTCGGTGCTGGGTGCTCATGAAATATATGTATGTGCTTGGGGCATTAGTGAAAATTTAACTTGAATTATCTATGCCAGGGCTATGCATATACCAACATATATATATATGTATAATGTATGCCCATCTATCCTTGATTTCATACGCATCTCCCTCTCTCTCTCTTTCTCTCTTTCTCTGTTTCTCACTTTCAATCTCTGTCTGCTTCTACAATTGCATAAATCGCATTTGCTTAATGCTATCTCTTTCCTGCCTAACCAAATGTCTTCTACCCTTACGCCCGCCTAAGCACAGCACCTGGCTGCCCATCTGTCTGTCTGTCCCTGTCAGTCTACAGTCTGTAACGGTACTTCTATGCGGTGTCAATTTGATTGCAAAGGTAATTCAAATAATCTCATCATACCCAATCTAGATGTCTATTCACCTGCTCACCTGTCAGCCAGCCATCATATGTACATATATTTACATATATATACACACAAACATACATACATACATGCATACATACACACACACACACATGTATGTTTCCGGACAGCTTCTGACAATTTCAAAAGCGTACAGCAAAAATATATATATATAAATATTGCATTTCAACTGCTGATTAAAATTGTATTTTAAAGCTTTGCTGTCAATGCGAATTGTGTAAAAGATTAAAAAAAAATATTTAACTGAAAAATTGAACTGATTTCACGAATATTGTCGCATTAAGCGTATTTACGATTGCAATTATTAAAGTAATTACGTCGGTTTATTGCACCTGTTAACTCAAATGAATTGAATTAAAATCTAGTTATCTGTATATCCAAAACGAGTTCAAAAATTTGACTGTCTATTTGAAAATAGAGTAATTATTTTCTCAATTACTATAATGAATCACATTATACATAACTTATTTATTCGCTTGGTGGCACTCACAAATTGAGTTTGAATGAAAAACTGCTAAATAATGTGAGTAGTTAGCCAAAAAGCAAAAATCTCACACATTTGCCGATTAAGCGAAAACGAAAGAAGTCAAAAAGTAAGCAGGTGGCATGCCACAAGTTGCCAGCAAATCACACTTGATTATCACTATGTAAATGGGTGTGGGTGTGTGTGTGTGAGCATGTGTGAATATAGCAGTAACATGTGTTTGAGGAGATGTCTGAACAGAATACTCGTATCTCTTGCTGAACGCTTGTTGATAACTTTTTAAAAGCACTCGTCCTGGGGCCAGGAAGCCTCCCTTCTCAATACACCCACCCCTCTCGTATACTCGACAGATTAACAACGTTGCTTACAAAATAAAACTTTGGCTTGTAGTCGAACTTATCTCTGATAGCCATTAGTAAGGCAGAAAAGTTAACAATGAGCAAGCAAAGACCAAAGCCTGCAGTAAAAACTTAGCCACTGATAAACGTGATTCACAAACAGAGAGACAGAAGGCTAAAATGCGAGAGAGAAAGAGAGTGCAAAAGTTATCCCAAAACTTGCCGCAAAACAAGCGCAAAAACTCTTTTTCCTATCTGCGATAATTGCTTCTTAGCTAAAGGAATTTTTCCAAGTCAGCCCCTATCTGTATATATGTATATGTATATGTATGTCTAAAGCAAAGCGCGCCTCTTGATTAGTTTGTAAATGTATCTAAGGGTGCAGAGGGGTAGGGGTGTTGGTTTAGGGTGAGTGTTGGGTACATGATTATCATCCTAGTTTGCAATTAGTGGCTCATTTAAAAGAGATTTGCAGCGCACGAAAATTTGCTGATTAGATAGCTGAGTCTGAAATCAAATAAAACTCAAAGTCCTTCAGCATTGAGGCATTCGCAGTTTTCACATTAATGGAGAAGACCAGCAGAATGTAAAGAGTATCAAATGTTCACAAGCGCAGACATCTTCATATCATTCCCAAAGTCCTTTGCCCAGATAAATTACACACATGGCAATGGCAATGGCAATGCCAATCCCAAAGCAAATGGCAGCAAGAACAATGGCATCAAATGGATACAAAGCAGGATGCGAAGGATGCGACTTATGTGGAGGCAGAGGGCCGTTCGTAACGCTGAAATAAAAAGAAAAAACATAAAACGCTACGAGTTTTGCTTCCTCGCATTCTTCTCGAATCATTTAACCCGAGCGCAATTTTCATAAAACGAAATTATTAAAATTGTTTATTCGGCTCTGGCGACGAACCTGAGCACATCTGCCATATGTGCCATATGATTTCACAAACACACACATACATATATATATATATATATATATATATATATGTATGTGTGTGTTTGTGAAATCATATGGCACATATGGCAGATGTGCTCAGGTTATATATTAATATGTATGAGTGTCTATGTTGTGTTCTTATGTTTGCTTTAAGTGCGAACCACACAGGCTTGTGCCGAGTGTGTGGTGGCAGCGTGAAAACAGTTTAAACGTTAACTTTATTATGAAGCTATTAAATTTCTAAAGCTTAAATAACTTGGAAAATGTCGAAAAGTACCAGAAAATGATTTAAATTGCTGTTGAATATTGAATACCCAGTCAGAATGATGAAATGGGCATATTGAATATGAGCAAATATTTGAATATGCTCATTTTGATTACTACAATACTCAGTTGAGTATATATAATATTACTTTATGTTCAATTCGAAAACTTATTTTAATTTTTTGGAAAGCTCAAGCAGCGTTTTCTAATTGATTCTATTTGTTGGTATATTCCTCATCATTAAAATTAATTTTTGATTATTTTTTATAATGTAAACTACAAATAGTTAATAAATTAAAAAAAAAAAAAAGTTTAATAACTTTAAAAGTTATTGTTACAAGTTAAATTATATTATAACAAAAGGGAAAAACTAAATTTAAAACAAAAAAATAATCAAACTAAGATTTTGATATTGCTTTTTACTTGATTACAGGGTATACAGCTTTTTTTAGATTGTCACTTGTAAGTCAAGCAAATATTGATCAAAAAACATTACAAACAATTAAAAGAAAATTGTATTGAAATTCCAATTTATTGCTGAAATTGAGAAAACTAACAAAATATATGTATTGCGATATTTGTGTGTTTGTGTGTGTAGATTTTTGTGGAAAATGCTTTTGGCAAACTTCAGCAATCAGAATTTTTGAGCGCTTCTTCAAAATGGCATGCGCATAATAAAATTAAACAATGAAAGTAATTTGTTCGCTGAAACATAAAGTATAAGTTAAGCTACAAAAGTGAAACAATTGCCAGCAATTTGCATACAAAATGGCCAACAGAAATGGCATAATCTATTAACAATAAAATTATAATTTGATATGTTACAAAGTGAGCTCGATTATTTATGAAGAGCTTGTGACATATTGTGAAATGTTTCGGAAAATCATTGAATGGAAATGCGAATGAAAATGTGAAACTGTACATTGTCAATCATAATTATTGATTGTCTATTAGTAACTAACTCGTCATTTATGCATAACAGCAAAATGTGACTTCGTGTTGAAAGGCGATAAAAAATCAATTTAAATGTCCGGCAGCCGGCAGTGTCATAAATTTTGCTTAATGCCGAACGAGATACAAGCGAATACATTTAATGAATACAACAAACTCAAATTTTGGTGAGCTGCTTGAATACCCTACGATAGCTGCAGTCAAATACATATTTAACTAAAATCGAAATGAACGAAAATTACTTAATTTGTACGAAATTTTATTAAATATATTTTTGTTCAGCTTCATTCATCAATTAAGTTGATTAGAATAAAACCGAATATACTTCTGGTGGGGCATAGAGGAAAAACACCATTCGTGTCATGTTGCCATTAAAGTCGAACTTTGGCCTTTATTTGTCATCATATTATCAATATTTATGGCATTGCCATGCTTCCATTATTTGGAAATTATTAAAGCTGTGTAAAGACTGCTTGGAAAAGTTGAAAAACTGCAAACGCTAAAAGCCAAATGCTAAAAGCGAATTGCATTTTCTTATCAAATGTCAAAAGCAGCAGCATCTCCCCAAAGAGAAGGAGTGGTGTTACCAATTCTGATCCAGAGCCTGAGAACTGTGACGCCCCTCTGTGCACTGGACTCGGACGCGCTTGATGCAACAGCAGACCAATAAACAAAAGCATTAAACCCATAAAACAGGGAACATGGCACTCACGAGAATTAACACTACATTATTCACAATGCAATTTCGAAAAAAATGTTTCAACCCGAAACGGATGCGACTCGGCGCGAATGTGAATGCGAATGTGAATGTGAATGTGAGTGTGAGTGTCTGTGTGTGTGTTTGAATACGTGTGCAATGGCTCACATGGGTGCCTTACATCGCCTGCGGATCATGGTTGGGGTTGAGGTGGAGGTTGACGAGCGTATTCTCTACGGGTCCTTTGTGGGTGTGGCAGCTGCACCTTTCGCCTGTCGTTGCCTGCCACTGCACTCAACTTTTATTGTTTCTAGTCTTTTTTTTGCTTTGTTTTTGTGTGTGGCACTTGCTGACAAAAAATGTGAAAAATTAAAAATACGGTACTATATGCGTATATATGTATATATCATTTTTATATATATTTTTATTGTGTTATTTGCCGGTGTTGCTCTTATGCATATTTCCCACAACACATTTGGAGTCGAGCATCCGCGCTTAAATCATCCCAAAAGGTGGGGGGGAGGCAGATTGGGTTGGACAGAAGCCAGCCTGTTTGTAGTTAGTTTGCCACTGGAGTTGGGCTTAACCCATCAGCGGCATTATCCGCAGCATCATCCGCAGCAGCATAGCGATACATACCCAGAGGTGCATCTCTACCTACAACCTAACCCCTACACCAGACATGCCCTCTCCTCCTACCACAGTGTTGATTTATGTTCAGAGTTTGCGCTCATTTATCATTACACTTGAAAGCATTTCCGTTTTGTTTCTTTTATTATGGATGTACATGCATAGAGCAGCGGGTGCATGTGATAAGAATACACAAAAATGGGTAATAATTGTAATGAAAGTTTCCATTTTTTTTCCCATTTTCATAAATTATTTTTAGAGTAGATGCAAAATGGGGCGGTTATCATCATCTCATCATTCCCAATACTTTTAAAACCAAATAATGAATGAATACTCATTTCACAAACTGCTGATGTCTGTTTATTTAGATAAGAAACTTTATGTGAATTATGCGTGGAGTATTTGAATTTATATTATCGAATATGTTCCACCAATTTTTGTGTCATTTTATTTATTGGCATGAATTTAATCGTCGGAGTATATTCAATTTGATGATTTTTTCCAAGCCTGCCCAGCTCTAAATCATTGTAAAATGATTTAGTATTTAAAGCAAACAATTTTAATCAACTTTTCTACAAGATATTTAGATATAGTTTTAAGTAAAATTCAAAGCATTTGAGTTGTGTATTTAAGCAGCTGTATGAATAAATTCAATACATATTTATTTTCAAATATATATTACTCAATTTATCAATGACAAATTTAATGCGAAAACATGCAAATTTGTAATATTCATAACTAATAAATTGCCTCTGGCATTTTTCATGCAGTTCTTAGTAGCCTTTGGACCAGGTGCAAAATTAATATACGTTATCTTTGCATAAGTTGTGTGCATGTGACAAATAATTCCCACTGATTTACGGCCATGCAGCATGATGCAGGCTTCAGGGGACGCACGCAAGGCTTAGAAGGCACAATTGCCAACTGCAGGTTGCAGCAGAATGCCGAACAGCTTGCCCCGCGCCCGGATCCAACTGGAACCCGGAGCCGTATGCTGGAACGCTCATGGCCAAATGCGATTACTGAAAAGATGAAATCTAAATTTATATGTTTGTGTGCCTATGTGTGTATCTGTGTATCAGTGTGTGTGTGTGTGTGTATGTGTGAGTGTGAGTCTGCTTGCTCTCAACAAATAAACCAATGAAACTGGATGAAAATGAGGCCAATGTGCAAATGTTGGTTATGATTAGTTAATTAAATTGTCAGCTTATATTGCGCAATGAACTCAACATATTTTAAAATCATTTATCATACGACAAAACCAACGTCATTGTCAGGTGTCTCTGATTCCAGCACAGCCAAGACACACAAATTTAATTGCTTAATTTAATAAGCGAAATCGGAAGGACGAACTGAACGAAATGGACGATGAGAATACAGGCGGAGATTTCACGAATTTCGTTGACTCATTTCGATTTGCCGTCATTTACATAATAAGAGTCTCTAATCTAAATTAAAATCAACGAGCGTCTACCATTTGCATTAATTAAGCTCGACCACTCGGCTCCCGAAAGTATTGATTGTGATCATTTCTTTTCACTGGCCAGCAGCTAAATGGACTCGGTTATATCATATCATTGCTGAAAATGCTGAAAGCCAAGCCAAAACGAAACGAAACTAAAGAAAATGCAAAATTAATCAAATGATTGACCAACAGATACCTCATAGTAGGTCAAAGCTTGAGCACGGTATATGCATATGTAAGTTCTGTGGGCATAATTCGGCAACGATATCGGATTCAGTAAATAAAGACAAGGATTATAAAATATACAGTAAATTCTAGATGGCAAATGGAGTACGGATTTCATATAGTCAAGTATATATCATCAGCAAATACCTATAGTATCCATTATTTTTTAATATATATGCAGAACTGTGATAATGACTCTAAGAGTTCTAGAAATCCCTATTTATTTATAAATAAATATCATTAACTTTTTTATTTCTCACATATGTATATTTATATTTGCTTACAACATGTTGTTCAGACCACAATTTTTACTTATTTTTCATTACAGGGTATAAAAAGAAAATCCTCTCAACAAGTTCATTCTCCATGCGATGTAATGGCTCAGGTAATAAACATAAAAACTAATTTCCCCCCAAAATGCCAAGAATGTTAATCAAAAGATTGTCCTGTTAGATTGCGGCACAGCAACAACAGCATTTCAGTGTATGAGTGTGCCATTTGTATGTATGTGTGTGTGTGTGTGTGTATGTTTGTGTGTGTGAGTGTGTGTGTGTGTGCGAGGGGTGTAGAAAGTCTGTGGTTTCTATTTTGTGGTAATTTCCGTTTATGTTTTTGAATTTTTTACTCACGGCTGCGCAAACACAACTGACTGCTGATGGCTTCTGTTCACTGCCAGCACGGCCAGTTTTTCCCAGCGTTTTTCTTTCCCCTCCCCTCCCCTTCAATTTAGCTTCAATTTAGGCAGCCGGCAAACATGGCAAAATGTTGTCTCTGCAGCATGTTGGCCGCATGGCTCGTTTGGGTATTGCTCGTATTTGTTTTTGTTAAATTAAAATTTTTGCTAAAATTGACTTTAATTAACGCCCAGGCATCAGGTCATTTGAGCCTTACTGCTACCAGTTATTAAATGGGCGTGGCAGCTACGAATTTCTTTAATTTCTTTAAATGCCAATGTAAAAGGGGCTTCCAGATGAATATTAATAATTTCTCAAATAAAAAACTCAACAAAATTAGTAAAAAGAATTACAACGATATGAAATGTGTAGAACACAAAAGTATATAGTTAATATAATTAAGGGAATAAACAGAATTTGAGTAATTAAAATAGAGGCAATAAAATCTATATATTTACTGGAATTGTGTTTTCTTTCCGACTAAATAAATTGAAAATCAAATGGAGTAATCTACTTTTGGGCACACGTGAAACATTGTACACACTAAAAATATTGATTTTAAATACAATTCAATTTAAAATTATTGCGTAATGCATTCGGATTATTAATGATGTTTTGCCAGAGCTTTTTAGAGCCTGTATTTTTGGGGATCTTTTAAATTATGCACATCAAAGCGCTTTTCTGCATTTCTGTGGTTTAATATCAATTGCAAAAATATTCATTTTAATAATAACCACAAACGAAAGTGTTGAATTCTATGCACATGAATTGGTGGCTTTTGTGGCGGCAATTCTTTGAAATTAATAATACATTTCATTTCTATTCTTCGCAATACAATAAATGCAATAAAAAATAACTTAACATTATTAAACAATGCCGAGTTCTGACGCAACATTTTTTAAACATTCATGAAGCTAAAAAAATTCTAATATATTTTTTGGCTGCTATTCAAAAATGTTAGCCTGAGGGAATTTAGGTACACCAGCTTCTACATCCTCCGCGATGCGAGTTTTCGACTCAGCTCAGTTGCAGAATATATACTATATATATATATGTATATATATATACAGTTTGAAGTTCTTTCATTCTACCGAACTTATTGCGAAGCCATTTTAGCCTTTTTTCATGGATTCAAGTTATAACATTTAATTCAATTTCCAAACGAGATGCTCAATTTCTTCAATAGTTCCTTTGATATTAACATCGATAACATTAAAATTATAATCAAAACTAAACTTTTTTAAGATTTCTATTACACATTTGAATTTTCTTTGGATTTAATGAAGCATGAACAGCTTCAATTGCCCAGAGAGCTTTGCTTGATATCTAAAAAAAATAACTCAAACATGTTTAGCGACTTTGCTTCGAGTAGGCGAAAAAATTGTTGTCGCTGCAGCAACAGTGGCGTTCATTGAGGAATTGCCTAAGGGTTGTGGCACGACCACGCCCCCGCACCGCACCGCTGAATCTGTGGCAGCCGAGCAGCTGTTGTAGCTGCCAGCTGAAGTTAGTGTTACCTTGTTTGCCGCCAGTGAAGAAGTTTGCCAAGTTGTCGGCAGGCGCTCATGTTGCCTAAACAGATTAAATTCTGAACACATGTGCGCCTGCAATTTTACGCGCTGTCGCTGCGCAGGCTTTCGCATCCGCAACCCGCATCCGCAACCCACATCCGCATCCGCATTTGCATACATTGTTGCTGTTGTTGCTGCTGTTGGTGTTGTTGCTGCTGCTGGTGCTGCTGCAGCAGCCGCAGCCACTGCTAGGGGCTTCACATAAACCGCCACATTAATTCCTAGTGCCAGACACCTATCTCGTTAGCGGTTTGCCTTAACTTATTTAATTTCACAGTAGCCAACGACCCGCAGCAGCAGATAAAGCAGCGCTTTTGCAGCTCCCGTCGCTGTTGCAGCTTTAACTTTGCTGCCACCCGCCATCGAAAAAGTTAAATAGAATTCGCGCGTCTATTCAAATTGAAAGTTGTGAACATTTTGAGTTGCCCTTATTTAATTATCGAGTATGTTTGCAGCAACAGTTGCCCAGTTTACATTTGCGGCCTTTTTGTCCAACGTGCGACATTTGCTCAAACTTCTCACGTTCCACGTGACCCCCCCTGAAAACCGTGTTGCCATCAGTTCTCCTCTCGCCTCTCGTCCCTCGTCTCACCATTTTTTTTATTTTTGATATAATTTATGTTCTGTGTAGGATTTGCACGCAGCCTTAGTTAAGGCTAACGAATGCGCATACGTGCGATCACGTAGAATTAGATAGGGTACGAACTATGCTGGATGTATGTTATCCAGATATCTTTCGCCTGTTTACTCGACTTTACATAAAGAATGAATTATTTCGAAGCGATAGTGCCAGCAAACGGTGAGCATTTGGCCTCTAAAGAAACGGTTAGCATTTAAGTTTCAAAACTTATGGAAACAAAGTTGACTTATCACATGGATAATCAAAGGCAAAAGGCCAAATTTATAAGACAATTTGACAATAACAATTCCAAGTATGATAGCGAAAGGCAACGACTGCACTATACTCTGTTTATTGTGTTTATTCTTAATTAAAGCACAGTTAACCAAAATCAACCCTTTTTTAACCCATTTCTATATTGAGACAGCAAAAAACCTGCAAAAATTTAAGATATCAACTTAATTCAATTAAGTTTAAAAATTATTTTGAGCATCTTGAAATTCTTCATATATATTGCAAATTCTAAGTCGGATGCATTAATACAAATACTTACAAAAATGTATTTTCAAAATTCCAACGGCCAAAGACGAGCGGCGACTTTTGGCTCAAAATGCCTTTGGCATAATTAAACGCTGAGGAATTTCATTATAAAATTCACAGACATTTCGCCAGATGCGAAAGATTTTCTGCTCTTTTGGATGCTAGCAAAAGTTTTGTGCAGCGACCTATGCTATATACACATATATATATATGTATATACTTTTGGAAAGTGGGGCCTTTTCATGGTTGTAGTGCAACATTTTTGGCATAAGTTGAATTTACATTGAAATCGGCTCGTTAAGCAGTAATATTCCTTATTAAAGTCAATTTGAACATACTCGCATATACACGGCTTCAATATATATACATATATGTATAAGGATAAGTGTGTATGTGTGTGTGTGTGTGTGTGTGTGTGTGTGTGTGTGTGTGTGTGGCCTTTGACCAAGTTGATTTTTCACAATTTCCGGCCAAGCGAGAGCAGCGCTGTCGACCGGGCGGAAACGTAATTTGGCTCTTGGCCATTATTTTCGGCTCTGACCACAAAGCCAAAGTCCATTGCAACTGCGTAGCTGCGAGAGGTGGGGGGGGGGAGGAGGGGGTCTGTTTGGCTAGCAATATCGGGCGCCTCATCATAATCGAAGCCAGCCACGAAATTGAAGCGGCACACAATGCGGTTCCGTTGGCTGCTGATTGGCTTCCGTTTCCGCTAATTTTTGAAAGTCGACGCCAATTCAAGGCCCACATTGTTTTTGCAAACATCACCGGAAGTGGTCTCATTAGCCTTGCAGACTGGCAACAGAAAGAATTCCAGCCAAGTTAATTGCACTAGAAGTTCATTTACATACTGGGCTAATACTCACATGAACTCAGAAAATCTAAGAATGAAACTATCCGAAAACTACAGAAAAACTTAATTTAGATTGAGGAAAGGACACGAATATTCCTACGACTGTCATTTGCGAGTGTTTAAAAATGTCCTTATTTACAAGATACAGAAACCTCAGCAAAGATCACTTGAAATTAGCATAGGGTATAGGTTAAAGCTTATCCTTTACAGATCTCCCACAGCAGCAGTACATCATCTATTAAATAAATGAACTCTGTCAGCTTTGCAAGACTGTTATTTTAAGCAACAAATGTTTTATTCAATATTTGATACATATAAAATACTTAGCAGATTTTTCATTTACAAAAGTTAAGAAAGTGTTGAAATTAAACTTCAATCATGAACCCAAAAAATGGTTAGCATTTAATAATTAAATATACTTTGCTTGTGCCTAGTCAAATCTGTCCCTTAGCATTTCAAATTTACTTAGCGACAAGTTTTAGCTGCTGGAATGAGAAGAGTAAACGCAACAAACAAATTTTGAATACGAAATATCCTGGAGGCAATCCCAATGTCGCAACTCCAACGGCCGCACTCATTTTATTGCTTCATATTCTTTATGTAAGCATATCAAAAATGTGTTTCCAAATAGAAATTTAAAACCTTATTACGCGTAAGGAAAATAATATATAAATATATGTATATACAATATAAATATTTTATGGCAAAAATATAGCATCTGAAAAAGGACAATGTATGTGGATACATTTAGCCAAACTGACCCCTTTGCCGGGCACAGCCAGGCACTCTCATACATCCACACACACACTCATACACAAAGAGTATCTAATGCTTGGGCCACAGCTGCTTCTGTTCTAAGGGCAGGAAAGTGGTGGAGAGGGGGGTGCGCACCCTCGGACCTGATCTAAATCTAAGCGCCTACACCGACCAGTCCCACACACTTCAAGCATAAACTCTGCGCATCTCTTTTATTTTATTTTCATTTTCATTTTTTTTTCCCCCATTTCTTTCTTAAAATTGTGTAACAAATTGTTCCCGGAGGACGAATTTGGATTAAGTAAAAAAGGGTTTATTTACGATGCCATACATAACAGAAGCCCACCATTGTGGGCCAGCAGGGCCTGCAGCCTGTCTGTGCATGCTACGCCTTGGCCAGCACTGGCCCTTACTGGTTTCTTCCTCCCTTTTTTTTTTACCCCCGTTTTTCTTATTTTTTTATTACGTGCCCAATACTCAATTTGGGGCATATTTAAATTCATCGTCTATTGACGGCAGCCGGCGGCCATTTCGTATGCACATGAAATGCGAAAGTTGCCAACGTTTCGTTTGGATATATTGAGTGGTTATTTGAACTGAACTTTGAGGTTGAATTCGCTTCATTATACCCTGAACCCATTGAGACTGTGCAACTGGGGTGTAATAGGCATGTGCACGGAGTATGTGACAGGCAAAAGGAAGCATCCTCATCAAGTGAATATATATACACATGTATATACATATATATAAATTTAACCATGCTAACCACAACTTATTTTAGATATATGTATATGTAGCACAGCTAGCAGATGGCTATCAATTCAGAGCTTAAAAATTTACTTCTGTCTTGGTTAGCAGAGTTTGATTGGATGAGAGGCGCCCAGCAGAAAATAATCTCCAATTGATTAAAGGCTATTAAACCCCGCTGTTCTTCAATAAAACTAAAGCCTAGGGTAACACCTAGTCGAGCACTCTCGACTAGAGTATGTTTACATGTTTTTATGTTATTTATATGCGTGCCAGCCCCGAAGACCAAGAAAATACCCAATTGCAAGTGTTGAAGCGAAATGAAATACAGACAAGCTAACCAAAAGGCAAATTTGGCAGCCCAATATTATAGAACATAAATTACCCACAAATACATAGATATGCATATACATACATATACATATATGTATATATATATGTTTATACAAATATATTTTATTTATGGGAATTACATATGTATTCTATGGGTAGGTAAAAACTTGTTTACCAAAACTCTTAAATGGATTTGCCACCACCACCCCCCCATATCAGATACTCTAGCCAAAGCTAGATAGAGAGGGAGGTGGCTATAGAGTTGCCAAGCAATCTACTGGCAGTTGAGTTGAGATGCGCGACCCGACGGCATCTTGATAATATTTCGATTTATATATATATATATACACTCTTTATGCCGCATCCCTCGCCGTGCTGCTGGCAAATGTATTTGTTGTCATTGTTTTTAGCAAAACAGTTTCAACTTTTTGCCACACAACCGAAACTGTCAAACAACGTAAACTTCAAACTGAAACGAGTCGGAACTGATGGCACCTGAGCTTGCAGCTCTCATCCCCTAGGATCACCCGCACCCGCACCCCCAAACCCAGGTATCAGGTTCATTCAGTTGGGCTGTCAAGGCTTTTGCGCTCAATTTGGCAGGCAGGCAACGCAATCATTGCCAATAAGTTTTCAACTGTGACGTCAACGAACGCTTACCTATATTGGGAGAAAATCCGCTAACGGGTTTTGTTTGGTTTTGTTCTGCTACTTCTTTTTTTTTTGGCAGCACTGTGTGGCAGTTTAAACTGAGTGCAACTTATAGCCATGTGTGAGGCGACTAATTGTAAGCCATTTAAAACGTCAATATTTATCATTTATGTTGGCAACATTCAACACCCTGCAGAAATCCCATATATCATTGATATGTCTGTGGCAAATTAGCCTGAATTATTATATTAGCATCCAAATAAATAAATGATTTAATAAACATTCGTCTAGTCAAAGTCGAAAACTAAATGCAATTGCTGAATTTTAATTTGTTTAAGCCTTTTCTCAAAAGTCACAACTAAACTCCAAAATTCACTTGTAAAATTGTTTAAATAAATAATAAATAAAAAGAAATATTAACAACTAAGTACAGTATACATACATTATATTAAACAATCAAAGCATTTTTAAATTTTTTAATTAGAAAGCTGCAAAAAGTTAAACTTAAAGCAATCCAAATTAATTTAATAGTTGGTTGCAGCTGCTGCATCAGCTTAAGCCTGACAAAACCATAGTCCATTCATTAAACATAAATAAAAAATAAAATAAAATAATTAAAAAAAAAAACATCATCATAAATTAGCCAGCGATTCGTTGCACTTCGATCAGGTTGTTGTGCGGCACGCAACTCAGCTCGCCTCGTTTCTTATGTGGCGAGGCAATTAACACGCTCCTGTGCACTTGCCACAGCCTTTGGAGGTGGTTGCTGATGTGGTTGGTGGCAGGTAGGCACCAGTTGAGGCCGGGATAAGGCAGTATTGGCAATAGCATTGAACCGCAATGGAGGCGCATAAAGCGCGCATTGAAAATTAATTGCGGCTCTTGCATCTGCGGCTCACAAGTGTGTGTGTCTGTTAAAAAAAAATTGCGGTATGTGTATAAGGTAGTGTACAGGTAACGGTACAAATGTGAGTGTGCAACCGCTGCAGCAACATCAACTTACACGTCCAGTCCGACAGCAGCAGGGACTCCGCGACGATGATGATGATGACGGTGATGCCCCTGCTGGAGCCAACGGCAGAAATGCGGCTCGTGGTTTGCCTTTTATGAAAAATTAATTTGCTTTCTGTGTTCCGCAAAAATATTTTACTTTTCGTGGTGCTGTTGCACCATTACAAGCACCCCATCTTCCAGCGACTCCACCACAATCCGCCCTGTCGAATTCCCCTTGACTGTGCTGCCAATCAGAGCGTATGATTAATTTTTCGTCGCAATGCCGTCCCCCCAAAAATCGCTGATTTGAGTGTGTGTGTGGGTGTGTGTGTGTGTGTGTGTTTGTGTGTATGCATAACACATTGTTTGCTAATTAAATGCCTTTGGTATAGCGTTCAGTTGACTCTTAAGCATTTCCCATTTAGCCAAATAATCATTTATTCTCCAACACTAATGTTCATTTTTCGGTTCACTTTTGTGGAAGCCCCGAAAATAATCAAACATATTTAATTTGACTTAAAGTGAAGTTTAAGAGTACTCCATGTTTTCAGTATGTGCAAAAATTCAACAACAAAATATACTAATCAAATATGAGATATTATTTTAAGAGCTTAATAAAAAAAATTATAACAAGTTAGAAGGTGAACCTTCCGGAGCGGCCTCAATCCAGACTGCATCTAAATTACATTATTTAAAACAATTACTTAAATTAAAATACATAAAAAAATATGTTTCATTGTTTCGATATGATTGTAAAAGCTAAAAAAATAATTATAAATGCATTCCCTTGAATTCAAATTTAATGAGCGTTGAAAGATTGCTTTTTTATTGCCTATATTAAAATTCATCAATACATTTAAAAAAAAAAAACGAACTGAAATGAATTTAATATCTTATTTAAACAGCAACTATCTCCATTGTAAATAATTTTTTTAATTAATTAAAAGCATAATTATTAATTAATTATTTAAGAACATAAAAATACGCATGACTGGTCAGTTTGGATCAGGACAGAAACTCATATGTCGACTGATGTTTCCCATGTCTGCTATAATTATATCCTAATATTAATAAAGTACAGACCATCGAGGCTATATCGACTGGGCTAATAATTCAGATGAAAAGTATATATAATTTATGGGATCAATGCATAACAAACTTCATGACAAAATTATAAATCCCTAAATTTACTTCTTTCTAGGCTGATATTGATTTTCAGCTGCTCTGCTCAATTAAGTTATTTCTAAGCCGAAATACTTAATTTTAGCTGCTTTTCAATACTATACATTTATAATTTTGAAATGTGACTAATATTTTTGAAAGCCTTCAAATCGCATAAGTGATTCTAGAGTATGAAATTTAGTTGATTTAGTTGCCCAAAACTCATTAAACTGAATGGAACATTTTGTAAGATAATAAATAATGGCAGCAACAACCAAGGATGAAATGAAGTAAGTGAAGCAGCCGCAGCTTG
Organism: Drosophila nr. fundita; assembly: GCA_035044245.1. Classification (NCBI taxonomy): domain Eukaryota; kingdom Metazoa; phylum Arthropoda; class Insecta; order Diptera; family Drosophilidae; genus Drosophila; species Drosophila nr. fundita. The sequence goes on from JAWNMG010000857.1 coordinate 89,000, forward strand.
AGCAACAGCAGCCAACACTTGCCGCGGTCATGCACAGTTATGTGCAACACAGCAGACATTGGAAAAAGTAGCTGGCAACGTCTTGGAAAAGTTTTCACCATGCCGCGGCGTCTGGCAGTTTTCTGTTCTTATTTTATTTTATTTTATTTTTTTTCGTTTTTAATGTTGTCTCTGTAGAATTCAGCGCGCACACATTTCACATTAGAAAAACCACAAAATTATGCAACACAATATGAAATGCATTTGAAAGACAAGTGAATCTTGTCAAGTGCCACAGTGGCAAGCACGCAGCGACTCCGGCTCCGGCTCCGGCTCCGTTTCCGGCCAGGACCAGAGCAATACGACTATGGCGCCAGCGTCAGAGCAGAACACTTGAGTTGGCGCTTTAATCAAAAGTCAAATATTTCATGCACTGCGACAAGCATTCGTTGCGTGCCGGCGAAACTTGAAAGCGGAGTGGAGGGAGGGAGGGAGTGCTGGGCACGGTTGCTGCAACTACTTAAACAGCAGGCAGCTGCTGTCAGCATGCAAATGCAGCGCAGCTAACCCAAACAATAGACGCCAACGACGACGACGATGACATTTGCCGGGAAACTTCAAACCTACAACGTTCCCCCCGCGCACCCAGCAGCGCATGCAAATCTTGCTAAAGTGGAGCGAGGGGTGGGTGCGGGGGAAGGGGTAGGGGGGGAGTAGGGAGATCCTCAGCAACTGCCTCGCATGCCTGTGCACTTGCAGCCACTTTCGGATTTGGATAGCAATGGGCTTCACTCTGCTTTCTGCTCTGTGCTCTTTCATGGAAATTACATTTTTGCATTCTGGCATCGCTGCTACTCAAGTAAATGCAAATATTTTTCATTTCTCTTACAACACACACACACACACACGCACACAGAAAGAAAATAATAATAATAATAATAATAACAACAACAACAACAACAGGAACTTCCAGCAAAGCAACAAAATTGTCAAATCTAGTCAAAATGTGTGCCGCATGCGAAATCTTTTTGAATATTTATGTGCATTCGTGTGTCTGTGGGTGTCTAGTGCCATTTGGATTCCAGAGAAAATCACATTTTTCGCAATTGCTGAGATTACAGCTACAAATCTGCATGGAAGGTTCTACAAAAAAATTGACAAAGACATGATTAGATTAGAGGGACTAAAGAGATCTATGCCGCCTCCTTCTGAGCCTATACCAATGGCACAAAATCAAGAATTTTTGATAATTTTGATGATTTCTTTATACAATTTTGATTTGGTTTTTTCGTTTACTGTTTTATATTTCAATTAATTCTTTTATTATTTAAATCAAGTTAAGTGAGATCGGTGAGTATTCCATGTCTGTTGATCTCTATGAAAATTAATTTCTTAAGTCTTTTCTGATTATAGCTGTCTAAATTTGGTAAGGGATTGTCCTGATTGCCGGAGTTGTCTTACTTCCCCTATCAGTTTTTGTATGGGAGTAGTTGGGTTGATGCTGTGAGGCTATGTTTTTAAGGGCTGAATCTCGAGTTACTAACAGCTAACCCCCCCCAAACGGAGGGGCCAGCGCAGCCCAGTTCGCAAGCTCCTCAGACCAGCGACTAAACTAAGTATGAACTGTAAAACGCTTTGGTTTGAAATCAATTTTAAAGCTTAGCTGAAAACCACAAACCATTTATAAAATTTGAAAATGTTGTGCATTCGTGCATTTTTACAATGCCATTTGCCAATTATTGCCAATGCATTTGAAATTTCCATTTTGCGGTGAGTTTTATTATTTTTCTGCCTAGATTTTGGGCATTTCATGTAGAATTTTTAAATAAGTTTTCAATTAAATTAATTGGCCAAAAATGTGAATGTAAAATGCTAGCCGCAAAAATTTAATTCATAACGAAACAAAAGAAGAATTTTAAAAATTAATTGATATAACAGCCTGTCTAGTACATAATTTTTTTAGAAGCCTTAAATATTCAATACAAAATGAAATTCGTTGCACAAAAAAATGTATAAATTAATGAACGTGGCGTATGCGTAATACCATCTATACCAACTATACACTTTAAAAATAAAGGCGGACCTTTAAAGGTTTTGGGTAATAAAACCGTGAAACCTAAGAAACCGCGTTTGACGCGCTTCATTTAGGTTTTTTATGGCTTCATTTTATTGTCTTTGTGCTTACCCTTTATATTTAATGCGAGCATCGAGCATTAGGCCAAGTTAAGGGTTTGCCGGTTGGTAAGAGCTTTTCCTTGTTATAAAGCACATAATTAGCTTAATTAAATACCGTGCTCCAAAAACCACTGCAAATCGTTATTAAATCTTGCTCTGCATGATTGACGGATTACGACGCGCACAAAGAAAATGTATATGCAATTTATAAAATTTAATTCACAGCACAAGGAATGCATAAAATGAAACTCACGATTATTTCCACACAATTTAATTTAATAATTGATTTTTGCATTTACAATGTGCTTGCTTATCAATTCGGCGTGAGCCTCAATCACATCAAATTATATGACGTCTGAGAGGTATATATATACATATATAAAATATGAACAGATGTAAGCAATCTGGATGATATTTTTACTTTTCTCCACAATGTTGGATATGATATTAATTATACAGACGGTAGTCAAAATATACAAAAAAAAAACACGCTCAAACCAATTTCAGCACTTGGCATTGCAGTTAAAAGTCGCCAACAATTCAGAAATCTGCTTACAGGGTATCACACAAGTCGAGCATGCTTGACAGACGCTTTTTTGCTTGTTTTGTTATGTTGCCTCTGTTGCTGCACGAGGGAAAATAAACAGTTGAATTTATCGTCTGATTAAATGTTGAATTACAAACTGATTAAAAATAAATGCAAATGTGTACGTAAAAATAAATTAATTAAGCAGTGCGTTCAGCAAGGGAGGCAGGGGGTGCGGGGCACCAGAGTTAAGGGATAAGAGACACAGCCACTTGACAAGCAACAAACAAACAGTTACAAAAAAGGCCACAACTGAAATAACAAAGCTGTTTTAACAACAACAACAACAACAAAAAAAAGAAACCAATTGAAATCGTTGGCCATTTACATCTGGTCTCTATGTTTGGCGCTGCTGCTGTTTGTGTTATTGTAGTTGTAGTTGGTAATTGTGCAGTTTATTTAACCATTTCGCATTCAAGTGCAAATTAAATGCACAGCGACAGCGACAACGGCGACCTTTGTCCTTTGACACAAAACAACAGCTGCAGTTCATTTACCCTTCGGGGGCCGTCGAAAGACTGTCGCTAGACTGCAATTTATAGCGCTCTTGTCATGTCATCAAAGCCACATAATTGCTGCCCAGACAAACAATGACAACTGACTTGGGAAGTGCGCAGGAGATATGCACATATATATATATATATATATATATACATCTATGTATAGACTAACCTGCCACCTTTTGAAATTAGCACAACTGCAAATTGCATCTTTTAATTTTGGCAATGCTTTTTTCTTATTTATGATATTTTGCTTTATTATTTATTGTATTTTTGCCGGCCGCAACCAGACAAAATTTATGGCCACCATTTATTTGAATTGCACAACAGCCAACCACAGCCAAATATATAAGCCAAGAGGTAAACTTTAAAAAAAAAGCGCTAATACTGGTTCAGATTGCAATGGCTATTAAGATTGTTTTTATTTATATATTGCCGAGAATTGTTCCCATTTTAAATTCCAATATGTTTTGGGCTCAACAGCGCAACACATTTAAAGCAGAGTGCAATCAATTTGAAATACCATTTAAAGTTTATACATTCTCCTCATTTGTGCATCACGCATGGCACAACACCTTCAAATAAATTACTATATCTGTGGTAATAAGCCTAACACAATAATGTAAATCATGTTGTTAACATTAGCGCATATTTCTCTGCTTACAAACGCGTCATGGCAGCGGTTTCAATTGCTACTCATACCCTGAACAAAAAGACTTATACAACCACCCCTGTTGGCCCAACACCAGCCCCCTTAGCACCCCGCATCAACACAATGTTTACAGTCCACACGGCCACAATTTTGTCGCTTTGCTTTGCTTCTGTTGAGGGTTCGAGCAAATTCTACTACGAGCAACTGTGGTGAGTTAACATTGTTTGAATGTGCCTGATAAACGTCCGTGGAGACTGCTAACAGAGCCTGTTCGTAACATTAGCTGTTATTAACAGCAGTGTTTCTGTCTACATTTAATTCTATATAAATACTTCTTAATGGTAGTTTGATTACTTTATTTTAATTTTGTTTATTAATATTAATTTTTATTTTAATTTAATTTTAATTTTTCTATTTACAAAATAACTTTTAATATATTTTTTCCTCTTTTTTTTATTACAGATGTATCTGCCGTTAGACATGAAAACTTTTTTTGTACATATATTTATGCAAGCCTAAGTCTTCGACTCATTTAATATACATAGTTTTAATTTGAGTTTAATCTAGGCATATTATATTTTAATAAAATGTCGTTGGCTTAAATTGCAAGCTGACAATATTCGAATAAATAGAAAAAAAATTAGGGAAAAAATGTACAAATTATTTAGCTAATGTCAATTGACAATCATTTAGCTGATATTTCAATAGCAAGCTACACACACATTTAAGGAAAACACTTTTCCAGACACATCAAATGCATAAGATAACACATTTTAATTAGAAGAAGCAAAGTACAAGAAACTAACTGTCAGTTTATCCTAATCAATACAATGCCGGCAGTGTTCCTGGGATCTGTAGGCCAGCAACCCAAACCACAACTCGCTCATCATCAAAGTGAATTGACTTGTGTAACTGGGCAGTCCTATCTGACTGTCTGTCTGTCTGAGTGTCTGTCTGAGTGTGTGTGTGTGTGTGTGTGTGTGTGTGTGTGTGAGTCTATTCATGCGAATGAATCATGGTACTGAAGCTTTAACTTGGTATGTGAACGAACTCCAGCCGCAATAAATTTCAAATTGAACTAAACTACGGAGCACACAGCACTTAAGTTTACGGACTGCCTTTTGTGGACTCAACACACACACACACACTGTGTATATACAATTGTGGGTGTGTGTGTGCGTGTGTGTGTGTTTGTGCGTCCCTGGTGATTGTAAGTTGAGATTGCATTGCGTTTATTTGCGAAGACTTCATTGCAAAAGTCAATCGACTCAATAAATTATTTTTAAAGCAATCAAAGCTGCTTTGGTGACAAAAATACATTCCACAAACTTTGAATTTTACCTACACTCAGAAAATAAAATATGTTGTTTGCCCCAAAATAAATCAAGTGAATGCTTTTCAATAGGTTGTAATCGGCTGCGGAATACTCTAGTGCCATTGTAATACCAGCTGATGAATCCTTGAAGGAAGTCAACAGAAAGCTATCTTTCAGGTTGATTTTGTCAAAGATTATCCGATGTCAAAAAAAAACTTTTCCTATTATGGTTTCACATCTATATAATACTACATTTAAGGAAATGATGCCTCTAAGAACTGATTTAAGAACTCGTAAAGGGTTATAACTTTGTGAAAAGTGGTCCAGCAAACAGGCCTTCTTGGTCATGGTTTTACCCCCATTTAATACTGTTTTTAAGATTTGGTAATTATTTTTCGATTTTTAAGTTCAAAAATATACTCCCAAAAAGATCTCTGTGGTAGTCTCAAAACTTTCCAGTGCCGTAAGGTGACTTTCATGGGTCTCCTGCAATGCGTCGCAAGCTTCAGCACAAAATTATAATCTCATCTGAAAGGCTTTAAATAAATGTGCTGTGAAACTAACTGAATCAAAATTTATTATATTTATTGATTTTTTGAATAAACAAATTATATGCAAAGCAACTTTTGTTTATTCATTTAATTTGTGCTTAGCCCATTTTCAACTAGATTTAGTTTGTTGAACCAGAGTAAAAGGAAGTAAATTTGTTTGTGTGGCAAATGTTGTTCAAGTGATTTTAAATTGAGTTGTCTCACAAAAATGATGAACTAAAATTCAAAAATGTTCAAATTGAACTGAAATTAAATGTAATTAGAGTAAATAAGGCATTGAGTTTAAAAATCATATTTAATTTTGGTTTGTAGAACTTAAATTATTATCTTTCTGGCCCAACGAGAACATTCATATTCCCAAGGAACATCAGCTCAAATGCAAGAGCCCAAACTATTAATTGATGAGAATTTATGTGTAGTTTTAATCAAAACGTGCATAAAATTACTGTCGGCATATTAATTGCCTTTGACAAATTGTCAAGTGTATTCATTGGGGTGGGCAATGTGGCAATGCTTCACATGTGAAATTAGCCAAATTATTGGAGTAAACAGGTCGAGAGCCGACAAGTCGTCTTGTTTGCGCTTAAAATTTAATTTCACGCACAATTGAGTCTCATGCATAATTTTGACCGGCGTAATAAATTACAGCTGTTATTGCACACGGCGTGGCACACACACACACGCAACAAAAACTACAACAACAACAACAAGAAGAAGAAACAGAGACCTCAGAATCGACCGCACACACAGGCGGTGCTGCTGTTTGCTGCCCAGGCAGCAAGCTCTGGGGGTGAAAAATATTGACCCTACGCCCTGCCCTGCCGTGCCCAGCCCAGGCCAGCCCAGCCCAGCCCTGCCCAGCCCCAATCCCTGCTCGAATTCCAGCGCCAAAGTCAGCCCTCCCTCAGTCGCAGGCAGTATGCTGCAATCCCGGTTGCATTTTACATCCTTGTCGTCCTGTTTCGGTCGCTCGTTTGCTGCGTTCATTAATTCGCTGCCATAAAACAGCCGACAGGGTGGTGGTTGAGTGCTTGGTGGTTGGTTGGGGGGGTTTGAGGGTGGCATATTTTGCAATGCTTGTACACTTGCATACACATACAGGCGGTGAACGTCTGTAGGCACCTGTTACCGCGAGTGTTACTCGATATGGTGCCGTCGCTGGTGCTCGGCAGGCACACGCCTACAACACATGTCTGCTCATAATTAATGTGTAAATTGTAAAGCCGAGCTTCGCCCATTTCCTTCATTGTGGCCATGTACAACAGCGGAGGCAACCAGCTCGACAACAAGACAGCCCCATGGCTGGTGAAAACAGAGTCCGCTGCTAGCCTAGTTAATACTAAAACAACAATAGCAACAACAACAACAACAACAACATCAATAAACGACTCTGACCTGGTACATGCTGGGCTAAAATGCGTTTTGACGTTGCGCAAAGCTTAATTGCATTTTGGGTTCATGTTCTATGACCAGATCGGAGCACCTGGACCCCAGGTAGGCAAAAGCGATTTGGCGCTTGGACACCAAGCAATTTATTTATGCTTTTCATGATTTTAAATTGTTTTACCTTGCCTCACATATACTACCAGAAATTAAGTTACTTCTGCTGCAATCCTTTCATCTTCTCTGACATATTCCGTGCCCAACTCAAAACAGACTTGTTCATTGCGAATGGGTTACAGGCTTGTCACTCACATAACTTTGTCCAAATTAAAAAGATTTTGGAGCGCTCTGATAAAGATTTATAAGTCAAAGCTGGACAATCATAGCCATATTTATGAGGTAGTCCACCAAACCAGATAATAATATCTCTGAGGCAGTCCACTGAAGTCTATGCCAAAGCTTCCCATCAGAGGAGCATATATCCAGTTGTTCATCAACGCTGCTGGGCGCCAATTGATCATCATTGCTGCCCAGCGTTGGACAAACTTCTTTGGAACATTTTGTATGCTCAAACCTGTTGATGGCCTGGGCGAGCACCAACAACTGTTGGCCAACAAAATCTAACTAGCCTGTTTATATCATGGCAATATCGGGTTGCCTCATTCCGAGCAACATTTGTAAATTGGTGACAACACAGAAAGATAACAGTAAATGCATTATTTAACTATTAGTTGCAGCTAAAACCGTGCCACAAATATATTACATTATATATTATTATGTTACATAGAATATATATGTCTACAACGATATATAAGATATTATAAGACATTTGATTTCTCCACCTTTTAAATTCTGTTGTTGGACACTTTAAGATACCCTTCAACACCAAATCGTTAGTAAAAACAAAACTTATTTTAGAGATCGACAATTTTGAAGCATTGGCAATAAGATTTTTATTTTAATTTATTTTTTTTTATAGATGTACACTATTATTTTAAATTCTTAGTTTATTGTTATTTGATTCTGTTCAGTATAAATTTGAATTTTTGTTGTTAGCGAAAGGCATTTTGTACCAAGCCCGAAGAACAAATTCTCTTTATAGCCTTGCAGAAGGTATTATAAATTCGTCGTGAAAGTTATAATGTGTTTGGAAGGAGATGTTTTCGATTTATTAACCAACACCCAACATCTAACTATATATAACATTTATCACTAACATCTGTTTCTAAGCAAACTAGTCTCAATCTAGCTGACACTTGCCAAATCTCTGCATTTTTGCGCACCTGCAGAAAATATGAAGGATTATTCTTCCTGGCAGCCATTCACAATGAAATTGAAACGTCATCCGTTGAACTTCGGTCACCAAGCGTATATAAACTATGGACTGACTAGGATAGCTACTTTTTTTTAGGTTAACTCGCATAGAGCTTTTGATTTTGCAGCTGCAGCTTTGGTTGCAGCTTCAGTTAGTGACACACAGTAGCAGCAAGCGAAAACAATTGTTGGCCTCCCTGGTCCTGGGCTGCCATTAGTGAGATTAAAACTATGGACCCCATCAAAAGAGAAAGCCAGCAGAGCAGAAGAGCAGAGCGTAGAGAGGGGGGGGGGACCCAGCGGAGGAAGAGGAACTGACGCAGTGTTTGGTCTATGGCTTTGTTTCGTCTCGAACAATGGGGCGTATCTCTCGTAATGACGCAATGCGTACACATACATTGTGCTCCTCAGCACAATTGCCATAGGACGCCCCCCCCCCCTCCCCCTTCACCCTGCCCGTGCCTTAACCCCTTTTTGTGAAAATGCAATGTTAAATGAGTAAGAGTGCTGAATATGTAGGGAAAGAGATATATAGTTCTGTGATGCAAGCATCCATAACAAAACAGTTGACACAAATGCAACGAACAGTTCGGCTTAGAATATAGTTGAGGGCGTGGCACAAGGGCGGCCAGGGTGAGTTTTTGTTGGCTCTCTAATCTAGCTTTGATGGTTTGACAGCCATTCATAGTATTTAGACATATAAAATACAGTTCAATTTGCTTAATTTACCATTGCCCCATCCACAAATCAAAGGGGGGTTGCAGTTGCAGTTGCAGTTGCAGTTGCAGTCACAGTTTTCCAGTTGTCAGTTGTCAGTTGACAGTTCTGTAATTGACAGTTGAAATTCACAATGCCCATTTGACATAAGCTCGCATTAAATAGCCGTATTTTGTAAAATGCCAAATAATGCACATTAAACAAGCTGCCATTTAAAATCATGACCATAAATAATGCAAGACAGGCCCGATTAAGTGTTCCGCCCACAGCAAGCCTCTCCCAAAATAGTGCTTAATCACACAAACGAAGCGATAAAATCTGTGGAGAGAGATTAATGTATATATATGTACATGAGTAGAGAGATATATGACTCTAGAGCGAGACAGAGTGAGCTAACTTTATAACAAGTTGAACTTTTAAGTGTCTAATTGAATTTATATTTTAAGCTGAGCTAAGCTTTATTTAAGTTGTAAAAAGAGTACTTTGAAGTTGTGTAAAACTATAAAATATACATATATTCTTGATCAGTATATATAGTCGAGTTGATTTGGCGATGTGAAAACGCACCAATCTCAGTGTCTATATAGAGACTTCAAATTTTGGATGTTAGTGCAGATACGCAGATCAAGTTTGTATTATTATATCGCAAACTATAAACTATAAGAGTCGATACCGATAAGAATAAAAATCGGTCACGCATACATATGCCTCAATATGATGTTGATCATCTGTAAAGATGAAATTCAAATACTCATTACTACCAAATAATTCTTGCGATTAATTATACATACATATGTGCATCAAATCATACATATAAATACATACTATTTTCAGTGTATAATATCTTTTAGTGTTTACGATATTTTCCCGGATAACTGTCTCTGTATTATTATAATTGGGGAACCAGCACTGCGACCTATAACTCCTATTGTGCTCCCTTCTGAGCCTACAGCTCTTCCATCAACCCCAGCTCCTGCACGAATGCCAGGATCTTTGTTGGGTTGAGGGTTTCTATGTCCTTGGGCTGCAAGACATGCTTCCCTAGGATGCTGCAACTTTTCCTAATTAAGGCGGATTTCCCCTCGCTTTCTATAAATACATAATTTGGTTAGGTGACTTCTCAGTCTACAGTGTCCTGTCAATAGACAATAAACTTGCATAAAATGTGCATATATTTTTGAAAGATAATCCAAGTCCAATTCAAGCTAATTGACGATTCACAAAATTTGTTAAGAAATCTCAAGCTCAACTACAGAAAATATGACAAGTGAAAAGTGAAAAGTGTATAAGATATGCTGTGTGAAAATTAAATTTTCAACTCTTTTGCCGAAAGTTGTCGAAACACCCCGAACCGCTTGAGATCCGGAAAGTGGCTGGCGCCTTTCTTGTGGTGACTTTGATTCATCTTGCTAGGTGGGGCGGAAAGTTGGCTGGGGTTGGAAAATGTGCGCAGCGCGCGGTCACAAATTGCTTGGCGGACTTTGTTGTGGGTTTTAGCCAAGTTTGCGCAATTTCCACTTATTACCTGAATCAATTTGATTACGCGACTTCACATGAGTTATGACACAAAAATGAAAAACGGGGAAAAAAAACCCCATTGCAAATTTGAGTTTTTTTTTTTGGGTACAATCAAATGGCACTCATATGTATTAAGGCGCACACAACATCACGGGGAGAGGGTTGGGGTTGAATGCCACTGGGGGTGATTGCTGGAATAAAATTGGTTGGCTTGTACGGCTTGTGGCGCAGCTTAAGCATTGTGCATTTGTTTGCTCGGCAATACGGTCGCCGGCAGTTTTTATTAAATTCTTACAAAGGCTTCGCCTTCGCAAAAAAAAAAAAAGAGGGCAATAAAAATCATTTAACAAAGTCAAACAACAATAAAAATTAAACTTTGCCGTCAACACAGCAGGGAGCCGAATCAGCAGCAGTCAAGCATAAAAAAGACGCAGAAAGGCAGAAAGTACATAACATAAAACGGAAAGGAAATTAAATAATAAATATAAAATATAAATAAAGCATAGAATGCCAGAACTGAGAACTGAGAACTGTGAACTGAGCACTGAGAACTGCCAACTGCCAACTGCGACAGAGCCAAAAACTTTTCCAAATTAATTTTCAAATCTTGCAGCAAAACTCTTAAAAGTCATGTGTGTGTGTTGTGTGTTGTGTGTTGTGTGTTGTCATCGTGGAAGCAGCACAACAGCATTTATTATGTCATGCCACAGAGAGACGGATTGATGGATGGCTGAATGTTGGCTGAAGCCAAGGAGCAACGGCATCTCATCATAAATCAATCCATTTGACGATCTCAACGATGAACAGCCGCAGGATTGTGACGAATTTAATTACACTTAAGCGAATTTTCCAAACCCCAGAGGGGGCAGGGGCAGTGGAGTAAATGAAAATCGTCATATATACGGCTTGCTCCTCCTTTCTATTAACTTCGATTCATTGCATTGCAATAATGCTAAGTGCTAACCAGACCGAAGCATGTCTTGAACAAAAGGCTAAGAGCCGTTGCCAAAATCCTAATGGATTGAAGTTGATAATCGACTCGCTTTGAACTTGGTTTCATTTCGCCAGACACCATCTTGACTGATGATGCTGCATTTCTAATCAATTGCAATTTATTTTATCATTTATTTAATATTTGTAATAATTCATTTATGATGACTGCGTTGATTGCCTTTATAAGTATGAACAATGAAAGTATTATCCGCAATACTTAAACCAATTTAAGATAGTTGTCAAAGTAATTTTTTTACTTATACACTTAAGAAAAAATCGTACTGATTTGATACTTTTGGGGTAACTTACCTTAATATTCAGAAATATATTTCTGAAAAACAGAAAAATTGTTTTTCAAGTTTTTAGATTTTTTTTTATAATCAGATTTTATTTCTTGTATATGTATATTTTCCAGCTTCAATGCAATTTTTAGTTAATGATCGATCTTCCAAAATTAAGGGCTATATGCTTCAGAGTGCGGATATCAAATCTGAAAATAGAAAACACATTTCGGATTAGGAATGCCCAAATGCCTATTTTTAGGCCGGTTTTTTTACTTGTCTTACGACCTAAAATCACCTTTTCAACTTTAAATGTAGGATTGATTTAGGGGCAAAACTATGATCAGAAAGCCCTCGCTTTTTAATCTACGTTGATTTTTGACGAAGTTACGGCATTTTGAAGTTTCGACCTATGCCCAAATGCCTATTTTTAGGCCAGTATTTTTACTTGTCTTCCGACCCAGTTTCACGTTTTCAACTTTAAATGTAGGATTGATTTAGGTGCAAAACTATGATCAGAAAGCCCTCGCTTTTTAATCTAAGTTGATTTTTGACGAAGTTACGGCATTTTGAAGTTTCGACCTATGCCCAAATGCCTATTTTTAGGCCAGTATTTTTACTTGTCTTCCGACCCAATTTCACGTTTTCAACTTTAAATGTAGGATTGATTTAGGTGCAAAACTATGATCAGAAAGCCCTCGCTTTTTATCTAAGTTGATTTTTGACGAAGTTACGGCATTTTGAAGTTTCGACCTATGCCCAAATGCCTATTTTTAGGCCAGTATTTTTACTTGTCTTCCGACCCAGTTTCACGTTTTCAACTTTAAATGTAGGATTGATTTAGGTGCAAAACTATGATCAGAAAGCCCTCGCTTTTTAATCTAAGTTGATTTTTGACGAAGTTACGGCATTTTGAAGTTTCGACCTATGCCCAAATGCCTATTTTTAGGCCAGTATTTTTACTTGTCTTCCGACCCAATTTCACGTTTTCAACTTTAAATGTACGATTGATTTAGGGGCAAAACTATGATCAAAAAGCCCTCGCTTTTTAATCTCAGTTTAGTTTTGACGAAGTTACGGCATTTTGAAGTTTCGACCTATGCCCAAATGCCTATTTTTAGGCCAGTATTTTTACTTGTCTTCCGACCCAATTTCACGTTTTCAACTTTAAATGTACGATTGATTTAGGTGCAAAACTATGATCAGAAAGCCCTCGCTTTTTAATCTAAGTTGATTTTTGACGAAGTTACGGCATTTTGAAGTTTCGACCTATGCCCAAATGCCTATTTTTAGGCCAGTATTTTTACTTGTCTTCCGACCCAGTTTCACGTTTTCAACTTTAAATGTAGGATTGATTTAGGTGCAAAACTATGATCAGAAAGCCCTCGCTTTTTAATCTAAGTTGATTTTTGACGAAGTTACGGCATTTTGAAGTTTCGACCTATGCCCAAATGCCTATTTTTAGGCCAGTATTTTTACTTGTCTTCCGACCCAATTTCACGTTTTCAACTTTAAATGTACGATTGATTTAGGGGCAAAACTATGATCAAAAAGCCCTCGCTTTTTAATCTCAGTTTAGTTTTGACGAAGTTACGGCATTTTGAAGTTTCGACCTATGCCCAAATGCCTATTTTTAGGCCAGTATTTTTACTTGTCTTCCGACCCAATTTCACGTTTTCAACTTTAAATGTAGGATTGATTTAGGTGCAAAACTATGATCAGAAAGCCCTCGCTTTTTAATCTAAGTTGATTTTTGACGAAGTTACGGCATTTTGACGTTTCGACCTATGCTCAAATGGCTAATTTTAGCTCAGTATTTTTACTTGTCTTCCGACCCAATTTCACGTTTTCAACTTTAAATGTAAGATTGATTTAGGTGCAAAACTATGATCAGAAAGCCCTCGCTTTTTAATCTAAGTTGATTTTTGACGAAGATACGGCATTTTGAAGTTTCGACCTATGCCCAAATGCCTATTTTTAGGCCAGTATTTTTACTTGTCTTCCGACCCAATTTCACGTTTTCAACTTTAAATGTACGATTGATTTAGGTGCAAAACTATGATCAGAAAGCCCTCGCTTTTTAATCTAAGTTGATTTTTGACGAAGTTACGGCATTTTGAAGTTTCGACCTATGCCCAAATGCCTATTTTTAGGCCAGTATTTTTACTTGTCTTCCGACCCAGTTTCGCGTTTTCAACTTTAAATGTAGGATTGATTTAGGTGCAAAACTATGATCAGAAAGCCCTCGCTTTTTAATCTAAGTTGATTTTTGACGAAGTTACGGCATTTTGAAGTTTCGACCTATGCCCAAATGCCTATTCTTAGGCCAGTATTTTTACTTGTCTTCCGACCCAATTTCACGTTTTCAACTTTAAATGTACGATTGATTTAGGGGCAAAACTATGATCAAAAAGCCCTCGCTTTTTAATCTCAGTTTAGTTTTGACGAAGTTACGGTATTTTGAAGTTTCGACCTATGCCCAAATGCCTATTTTTAGGCCAGTATTTTTACTTGTCTTCCGACCCAATTTCACGTTTTCAACTTTAAATGTAGGATTGATTTAGGTGCAAAACTATGATCAGAAAGCCCTCGCTTTTTAATCTAAGTTGATTTTTGACGAAGTTACGGCATTTTGAAGTTTCGACCTATGCCCAAATGCCTATTTTTAGGCCAGTATTTTTACTTGTCTTCCGACCCAATTTCACGTTTTCAACTTTAAATGTAAGATTGATTTAGGTGCAAAACTATGATCAGAAAGCCCTCGCTTTTTAATCTAAGTTGATTTTTGACGAAGATACGGCATTTTGAAGTTTCGACCTATGCCCAAATGCCTATTTTTAGGCCAGTATTTTTACTTGTCTTCCGACCCAATTTCACGTTTTCAACTTTAAATGTACGATTGATTTAGGGGCAAAACTATGATCAAAAAGCCCTCGCTTTTTAATCTCAGTTTAGTTTTGACGAAGTTACGGCATTTTGAAGTTTCGACCTATGCCCAAATGCCTATTTTTAGGCCAGTATTTTTACTTGTCTTCCGACCCAATTTCACGTTTTCAACTTTAAATGTACGATTGATTTAGGTGCAAAACTATGATCAGAAAGCCCTCGCTTTTTAATCTAAGTTGATTTTTGACGAAGTTACGGCATTTTGAAGTTTCGACCTATGCCCAAATGCCTATTTTTAGGCCAGTATTTTTACTTGTCTTCCGACCCAGTTTCGCGTTTTCAACTTTAAATGTAGGATTGATTTAGGTGCAAAACTATGATCAGAAAGCCCTCGCTTTTTAATCTAAGTTGATTTTTGACGAAGTTACGGCATTTTGAAGTTTCGACCTATGCCCAAATGCCTATTCTTAGGCCAGTATTTTTACTTGTCTTCCGACCCAATTTCACGTTTTCAACTTTAAATGTACGATTGATTTAGGGGCAAAACTATGATCAAAAAGCCCTCGCTTTTTAATCTCAGTTTAGTTTTGACGAAGTTACGGCATTTTGAAGTTTCGACCTATGCCCAAATGCCTATTTTTAGGCCAGTATTTTTACTTGTCTTCCGACCCAATTTCACGTTTTCAACTTTAAATGTAGGATTGATTTAGGTGCAAAACTATGATCAGAAAGCCCTCGCTTTTTAGTCTAAGTTGATTTTTGACGAAGTTACGGCATTTTGACGTTTCGACCTATGCTCAAATGGCTAATTTTAGCTCAGTATTTTTACTTGTCTTCCGACCCAATTTCACGTTTTCAACTTTAAATGTAAGATTGATTTAGGTGCAAAACTATGATCAGAAAGCCCTCGCTTTTTAATCTAAGTTGATTTTTGACGAAGATACGGCATTTTGAAGTTTCGACCTATGCCCAAATGCCTATTTTTAGGCCAGTATTTTTACTTGTCTTCCGACCCAATTTCACGTTTTCAACTTTAAATGTAGGATTGATTTAGGTGCAAAACTATGATCAGAAAGCCCTCGCTTTTTAATCTAAGTTGATTTTTGACGAAGTTATGCCATTTTGAAGTTTCGACCTATGCCCAAATGCCTAATTTTAGCTCAGTTTTTTTACTTGTCTTACGACCTAAAATCACGTTTTCAACTTTAAATGTACGATTGATTTAGGTGCAAAACTATGATCAAAAAGCCCTTGCTTTTTAAGGCCCTCCCCGAGAAGGGAGTGATGTTCTTGGTGCTACTCTTTAACTCAATGGTTCGCTTCCACCACTTCCCCACTCCATGGAAGTGTGCTGTGAGTGCGATGATTCCGAAACCTGGCAAGCCGGATAATCTTGTCTCGTCATATCGACCGATAAGCTTGCTGTCCACTTTCTCCAAAATATTTGAAAAAATATTTCTTGGTAGATTGTCGGCAGTAAGTGGCTTCCAGAGTGCCATTCCTGATCTTCAGTTTGGCTTTAGGCATCACCATGGTACACCAGAGCAAGTTCATCGAGTAGTACAGCATGTTCTCGAGGCCCTGGAAAATAAGCAGTACAGCTCTGCCGTCTTCCTGGATATCCAGCAAGCGCTTGATCGCGTATGGCAAGATGGCCTGCTTTTTAAGCTTAAGTCCCTACTACCATCGGCGCAGTATTTACTGCTCAGGTCCTACCTGCTTGGCCGTTCTTTTATGGTTGAAGTTAGGGGCGAGCGATCAAACATCCACCGCATCGGAGCGGGTGTACCGCAGGGTAGTGTCCTTGGACCTGCCCTGTACACATTGTACACTGCGGATTTGCCGATTCCGGTAGCCAATAACACGCTGCTTGCCACATACGCAGATGACACAGTGTTCCTTGCTAACTCCTCCACTGCCTGGAGAGCCTCAGCGGTTACGCAAAGGTTCTTGGATGGTTTTAGTACCTGGGCCAACCGGTGGAACATCTGTATCAATGAGAACAAGTCTCAGCACTGTACGTTTGCGCTCAGGAGTGGTAACTGTCCAAGCGTCCGTCTCAACAACACGATCATTCCTCAGGGGAATCATGTTCGCTACCTGGGTATGCATCTGGACAGGAAACTTACCTGGCGTAAACACATACAGGTCACGGCAGCAGCGTGTAGATCCAAGAGGGTGAAACTCAACTGGTTGCTGAAGTCATCCAGCAAACTCAGCTTGAGCAACAAGCTGCTGGTGTACAGGAGCATCATCGTGCCCACATGGACATATGGGATTCCATTTTGGGGCACAGCGGCAAAATCGTGGATTAATAAAATTCAAGTTTTGCAGAACAAGGTGCTAAGACACATCTCTGGTGCTCCATACTATGTTAGCAATTTGACACTGCACAACGATTTCAGTGTACCGACAGTCATTAGTCAAATAAACCGACATACAAGTCGTTACAATGACCGGTTGCATAACCATGTCAACCCATTGGCCTGCTCACTAGGGTCGAATTCAACCCGAAGACGCTTAAAGCGCCTCCACACCAGCGATCTCTGGACAGTTGGGCGTTAATATTTTGCAATTTTCTTATTAGTGTTCTGCAAATGTTACATTTAATGTTAAATTGATGTTACGTAATATTGTAACATGTTAATACCAATTATTTGTTTATGTTATTGATTTAAATCCGCTGTCATTATGTATATTTTCAAAACAATATTTTATAACCTTTCAGTAGGTTGATTAATATTAAATTAAATTGCTACATCAAAAAAAAAAAAAAAAAAAGTTTTTAGATTTTTTTTATAGTTAGATTTTATTTCTTTTACATGTATATTTTCCAGCTTCAATGCAATTTTTAGTTAATGATCGATCTTCCAAAATTAAGGGCTATATGCTTCAGAGTGCGGATATCAAATCTGAAAATAGAAAACACAATTCGGATTAGGAATTTTCCAATATTCTATGTGGCATCAGTTTAACCTGCTATCAAACTGGAAGACTTTAACTCTTACCATCATCGTCATCTTAACTGCCTGGCAATATTTTACACCTGACTAGAAATTCATTAAGTAGTTCAAATTTCCAATACTCTCAAGCCCAAATGTCATTCGTCACACACCTGGCATTATTTTGGCCATATTGCAAATCGCGAATTCACCTGTGACATTTTTGGCTCGCTCCTCAGCGATTCTGGCTAAACCGCACGAACTATTTTAGCAACTGCTGATGAAACATGTAAAATGCAAACGAATTCTTTTAGCATACATAAAACTTTCTACTTTCTACTTTCTTCTGGATTTTTTTTTTTTTAAATCCTTCTTTTTTTTTGTGGGCAGTCGCTGCTTCAATTACATTTTCGAAGGAAGTAAATACTCTCTGGAAGCGGAAGCAGCACTCAGTTTGGTTGGTTGGTTGTGCAGGAGAAGCACCGCGGAACGTATCGGGGGTGTGAGGGTGTGGCAAGTTTCAAGTTTGTCATGCGAAAATCATACAAAACTTGGGTATTCGTGTGCTCACAAAAAGTAATTGAGGCGGAAATCCCTAATTGGCACCTTCAAGTCAGCGCCAAAGACGACAGCAACAAAAAAAAAAAAAAACCAAAAAAAAATCAAAGCTTTAGAACCAAAGTAGAAGAAGAAGAAGAAGAAGACGAAACTGACAGCAAATGATGAAAACTTACAACCACCGCACCACCGAAAATGCCACCCAACTGAATTTCGGCGAAGTGGAGAAGCTGCCGCCTTCTTAAGGCGTGGTTTTGGTTGAACACGTCGTCGCATGCAAATGGGAAAACTTTGCTCATCAGCGCGCACAAATTGAGTGAAATTATCAGTTCAAGTGAAATTTACACTTGAATGTCGCCGCTCTTAACTGGCAACGCGCAAAGCGCGATTTGCGGCATGCTACTTGCCACTTGCCACACTGCCTCCGGTGATATTTTATTCGCATTTCTTGCATTCCCATTCTCAACATTCCACGTTTGCTTCAGTTGTATAATACTGCTAATCAGAATTTTAATTAATTAAAAACAAGAATGAAAATTTATGAATGCAAATGGATTTTATTTTTTAATATATTTATTTTATTTATAAGAAATTTAATTTTAAAAATTTATTAAAATATAATTTTATTTTATATAATAATATAAATATAAATATAAAATAATATAAATATCAACTGTGTGAAGGATATAGCTATACTTTTTATACAATCCTGAAGGATTCGATAATCGTAGCAAAAAAAAAAAATCGAGGCGAATTTCCAAAATTTAATTTAAATTGATATATAGAAAAATTAATTTGTAATATTTATAAAAATAGTTTAATCAATATTGCAACCATTTTTCTCAATTGAAAATCAGAAAACTTCAAAAAGTCTAATTCTATTTGAATGATGATAAATCATTTATAACGTATGATTTTTCTCAGTGTGTTACATAATTGCTAACAGCTTAAGTAAACCCGCTTTGAGCATCTCTAATTGATGTAGGGTGTGTAATTATACAAAATCCAATTAAACAGACCAAACTGCGACGAAAACATGTGTGTCACATCCTGATAATTTCGCATCTGCGCATTTGGCAACAGCCGTTTTGGCCTAATTAATGGCCAACTGCGACTTGGCAACGACAACTGCAAAAACTTTACAGATACTTTTTTGCTGCTTCCTGCTCGTTGAGACTTGAGAGAATTGCAATTGAGTTTGAGTTGAGTTGCAGCCAACACAGAGAGCACCACATAGACTCATATTCTGGATGCTCAGAGAGTTCGTAAATTGCCATAAATTGAATTGGGCTGGACGTTTTAATGACTTGCCTAATTTGCGATAATTTGGCTGTTAAGAATGTTGCCAAAAATTTTTAGCGTCTCATAATTAATTCTTTTCCAAATACTTGGTTTCTTTCTGCTGAGTGTTTTTCTAGTATGTATTTTTGGTCTTCTGGTGGAGTGAGTTCAAAAACAGCAACAAAAACTTCAAATCATATTTTATTTTAAATATTAATACTTCATTTCAAAAATGCTTATGGGAATAATTGGTTTTTAATGAACAACAATTATCATTATTATCAACATAGCAGAGGAGTCTGCATCGAACTGTGTCAAAAGATTTTAATGTCATTAATCATTAATCGGAAATTTATTGAAAACTTTTTTTAAAGTTAAAAATGCACTTGCAAATAATTTGTGACAGATCAGAGCTAATTTTCCTGTGTTTTCCATTTCTTAATTTACATATTTTTTATTTTTTATTTTGTTAGGCAGTTTGTTCTCTCAAATTTAAGTTTGAAATTGAACTGAACTCATGATCAAGTCTATATATAGATATATATATATAAATATGTATAAATATTCATTATATTCATTCATTTATTTTATTTGAAATTTTTACATTTACTATTTGGTTTGATAACACAAACACATAAATAATAATAATACATAAATAATTGCTGCTCCCTTATTTTGATTTTTTTTGGAAAATCCCAAAGTGAATCAACATTTTTGGTTGCTGATAAGTCATGAGTCATCTGATTCATCTGCTTCATCTTCTTCATCCTTGTTCATCTTCTTCATCTTTGTTCATCTTTCATTTCATGTATAAACACAATTTTTGGTTGGAATTGATTTTAAGTTGGAAGTCATGAAAAACTCTGCGCCAAGCGAGAGTGCCTTAGAGCAATAGTATCCAGCTAAGAAATATATATATATATACTATACATATATACGTATTTGTGGTAATTTCTTGGGAATAGTTTTAATTATTTATTATATTCAAATTTGATGATGCCTGCTCCTAAAATCTCTCTCATCTCATCAACAACGATTTTTCAGTTTATATATATTTATCAATTATTATTATTATATTATAGATATATCTAAATCGGCATCAAAATTCCAATTTTTTTTAAATTGCCTAAGGACATCCGCTTGAATATCCGCTAACTTTATAAATACAGTTCAAGGATTCTTTCATTTCTCTCTTTCGGCGTCATTATTTATCTTCTTTTATTTATTTTTCTCTCTCTCTGCGTCTTTATTTATCAACTTTTTTTCACATATCGCCATCGTTCCACAAAATATTGCACGAAATCAACTGCAGTCAATCATCTCAAGTTTCCAAACTGAGATTGCCGCTTGCCACAACTTTGCCAATGTCCACCGACAACTGTGGCGGCCTGTGGAACTGTGCAACTGTGCAACAGTCATTAGTGTAACACACAATATAAGGCCGAGTGCACACACACACACACACACACACACAAGGCAAAATCCAAGTTCATTATTGCTACAGAGTTGTGTGGCAAGCGCAATCAAAGCCGACTCCTGCCAGCCGTTGCACACATGTCGTATACGTAATGTAAATAAACTGCAAACTGAAGCCGAGAGCAAAACCAAAACTGAACTCAACTATGGATGGATGCGGTCTATCCGATTGATCAACTTGCGGCCCAAAAGATGCTATTTACAAAAGGCGGCCAAGAAAATGAGCAATGCATGCCACATAAATAACGCGACGAGCTGGGGGGCGAAGGGGAGGCAAATGTGGAATGGAAGCTGGCGAGCTCATCAGCAAAATGTAAAAGCAGCAGTTGTATGCTCCTTCGAGCTGCTCGACAAGTGCCATGCTACAAGAATAATTGACGACGACGAAGGATAATGAGCGTAGAACACACACACACATGCACACACACACACACATACACACAGACACACACACTGACACACACACATACACACACAGCCATCTGATGAGCAGAGACAGAGAATGGCAGGCTCGTTGGCTGGCAGCCGGATGCTCCGCTTGCTACCCATGTCTGGCATGTCTATCTGGCTATTATAATCCTGCGGAAACACTTGAAAATGATGGATGAAAATTATCGTTTTCTGCAACGCATGCAAATCCGCAAAATTACTTTCGAATGATTAATGCAGGGCTCCACTGCCGCATTTTCAACAGCTAAATGCAGTGACTATCATTTACACCATCATCATCATTATCATCATCAGCAAACACAATTATAATTGAAACAGGAAACAAAAAAAAAAAAAAAGAAAAACAAGAGGAAGAGGATAACAGAGAACAAAAGGAAAATGGCGAAAACATTTGTTGAACTTCATTTGAAATTCATATTTAAAATATTCGTCAGTCAATTAGAGAGCAAAAGACTCGACACCAAAATTTGCATTCGAGCGGAAAATTATCAAATTAATATTCAGTCACCTCGAGAATGGCATTAAGGATAGTATGTCTATCTGTCTGTCTGTGGCGGCACAGGACTCCACAGGACTACTGTTCAAGGCAATAAATGTCGACAAGTTTGTAAGTATGTTTGTGTGTGTGTGTTTGTGTGTGTGTGTATGTGTGTGTGTGTTTGTATGTAAATGTTGTCGGCGTTGCGCATATTTTGGCAAGTTGTCAACGCAAATAAGAAACTTGCTTCCAACAATGTGAATTTGATGAGACATTCAAATATGCCCACTCCATCAATGAGTTTTTATGTGTGTATGTGTGTGTGTGTGTTGTGTGTGTGTTGTCCAACCTTTGCCAATTGGAAGCCTAAAGTTAAACTGAGCACAAGTCAGATGCCTTTGGAAATCATGCCTGAATGACACTAGCTTATATATAAATAAATGCAATACACAAGTGCGAATTATGCCTCAATGACACTACTCTAAAACTTTTTCAAATGAGTTTACGAATTATTTAGATATAGATACAATTATGACAAAAGTCAAGCTATCAAAAGAACTTTCCAACCATTTACCAAGGAAAACTTTTCAAACATATCAACAAATTTGAAAAAACCTTGCAAAAATGCAAAAGTTGCTTCAATACTTGAAAACTAACTTAAAGCTCTGCTAAGAAGCTGGAATTTCAATTTAGGCACTTTCATTTTAAGGAGTTTTCTTTGATTTATAATCGCTAGTTAACTTTTATTCGTATAAATTATTTGTTCAATTCATTCACTTAATCTTAAAGCTTGCTTAAAGCTCGCTGTTCCCCATCACTATTAAAGCTTAAAGCTCGCATATCTGAACCCGTAGTCAACACTCCACACATAGAGAAGCATTCACTAAAAGCTGGCATCAATCTCGGCCCATTCCAGGACGATTGGCCATCCATTTAACGTGTTTATATTCGGATTGCCGTTAACACACATTGAATGGACTTGATTTGGATCACTCAATGCATTCAAATTAATGAGTATCGCCACAAAAGAGTTAACAAACTGAATTGCCATCAAATAAGGCAAATAAACGTCGAAACGCACTCATTGAATATTCGAGTCCATTTGGGGCCATTATCAAATTTTAAATGCACTGCGCCTAGAGACAAGTATCCTTGAGCCTTGATATGCATACATACAATAAAATCGACAGATAAAATGAGGTCGCCAGCCAGCAACCAATACGTGTAGCGCACTAACAAGCCGCCCATCAAAACCGCCAAACCACCCACCAAACACCACCCACCACCCACTGCACCACATGCAAATCTGAGACAGACTCGGAGGCTCTAGGCTCAATTGTTCCTTTTTCTATTTTCTATTTGCGAATTGTGTGCGTCTGTTTG
The DNA here is from genome assembly GCA_035044245.1 of Drosophila nr. fundita. Classification (NCBI taxonomy): domain Eukaryota; kingdom Metazoa; phylum Arthropoda; class Insecta; order Diptera; family Drosophilidae; genus Drosophila; species Drosophila nr. fundita. Next base: position 112,418 of record JAWNMG010000857.1, read on the forward strand.
TGCCTCTGACCACTTGGCTGTTTGAATGGATGTCTTCTTCTTCTTCTTGTCCCCCCTTCCCCTGTGATGCCACTCCTTGGTCCTGGTCAGTTTTTATCTGAAGCCAAAGTGGAATATATTGAGATGGGCCGACAATGCACTGTGAATTGTGGTGGCTTGTATGGGTATATGTATATTGAAGTATTGGACATCGACATGGACATGCTACTAGCTCAAGCTCGGGCTGGGCCCATATCATTAAGTTTGCACAATGAAGCACACACAAACAAACACACACACACACTCATCCACATATTTTGTGTGTCAGACGAAAGCCAAAAAAAAAGGAACAGAAAAAATCCAACGAATAGAAAACCATAAAAGCGTAGAACGGATAAGTATGGAGCAGAGAATGGAGGGAGGGAAATGGAGCAATCTATTGTTGCCTGCCACTTTGTTAAATTTTTCAATCGAACATTGCGGCTTCAGCGGATGTCTTTGTGGTTGTGGCTATTTCGCACACAATTGTTAAATTTAAAGAGTTAACTCCAACGGGGCGCAAGCATACAATAAGATAAGCCACATCTTTAAATCGATTTAATCATCTGCATGCGCATTGTTTCACATTAATCAATTGGTATTAAACAATAATCAAAAAGTCTAATGCACTATAGATAAGATAAGTACTCAGTTTTTAAACAATTTCGCAACGCGGGCAATGTATTGCTATCGATGTTATCGATAAGTTAGACAAGCGCGCATTATTCAAACAGTGCTGCAAAAAGTTTATACAAATAAATGCTTAAGCATATTTAACTTGGGTAATGCAAAAAAAAATTGGTTTGTATGCAGCTGGTATTTATTTTAGAAAAAAGATATATACAATTTCTGCTTTTATTGCTGCGGACGACAAATAAAATTACTGCACCTTATTCGAACGATGTGGCAGCACTCGTTGGGAATCCAATGCTTATGCAGCCCTGTCTACATTTGCAAAAAAAAAAAGTTTTTACCACACACTCTCGCGTCAATCAAAACGAAACTGAGCAACGCGAAGTATTAATGTGTTACATATATTAATAATAAGAATATTGATTAAGTAGAAGTGTTTGTTGATTGTGACAAAGCGAGCGTTCGAGCGTACTTATTGACCAGCCGACCGTGGAAATGGAAGCATTAATTCCAGTTATCAACAAATTACAAGATGTCTTCAATACCGTCGGCTCTGACTCAATACAATTGCCGCAAATTGTTGTGCTCGGCAGTCAGGTAAGTCGCCCAACCAACAATTTGGCAACGCCAGCAGCATAAAAATTGAATCTGCACCAAACACCAAAAATAGAGCTACAGAGAATATTTTGTGATTGTCATCATCGGTTCAATTTTGCGCACAGCAACGCACTTTATACAATTCGACATACTTCAAATTATATAACGGGGCTTGCCTTGTTGCCGGCACGTACTGCATAATGACAACAATTGGCTTTCTCAATTAAAAAGCAGCCCGTCTCGAGTATTGTCCATTATGTTTATGTAATTTAAGGCGAACGCAGCTGCGTACGAAAAATCGATATTTGCACAGTATAAAGAGCAAAAGCAGCTGCTGCAGCTGCTGTGACACATTCCACAACACAAAACATAAAAAATACCACAAATGACGCACACACAAAAATATTCAACTCAGTTTTGATCTGTGATTTTCGTTGTCAGTGCTGCAATTAAAGCTTAATTGGCTTATTAATAAGTAATGAATTGGGAGCTAATGCATAAACAAATACAGATTCACATCTGACAAACATCAATCAATTAACTGTACATTCGCTTATGCATATATTAAAATAAAATTGGACATTGATCTGCCTTAGTTCAGAATAGGTTTATTTAGAACTAGAAAACGGCTTTGAATCAGAGAAAAAAGTATAAATATAAAACTGAACATTGTGGGAGATATACTGGCTGCAGAACTCTAATAATAACAATTGCTTCCACTCTTGAAACGAAGAGTTCATAAATTTTGGTCACCACTGTAGATTATCTACAGATTGCGCGCAAAGCTGCTTGGCTTGCCTCATCCAACAACTTTTATTTCGCAACTCCGCTTGTCAGAATGTGTGTAATTTGCTGATAAGCAGCTAGTATTATTTATATGTGATATTCCGGTCGCTGCCTGATTTCCTGGTTGCATTTATAGACATAATAAGAACTTACACTAGTTGGAGAAGTGTTGCTGCTCGCTCGCACTTATGCACGCATATAAAAAAAGACAAGCAGAGAACATCTCGCTGCGAAGCCCAGCGACGAACTAATCCTGTTTGAATGTTCGTTTGAATTGTTGCGTTCGGCTCCACCCGAAGTGCAGCTGAGAGAGAGAATGCAGCCTCTATTTATTGATGCTTTCTTTTATAAAACTGCTAACTATGCTTGTCTGTCTGCTTGCAGAGTTCGGGCAAGAGTTCCGTTATTGAGAGCGTTGTCGGACGTTCGTTTCTGCCACGCGGAACGGGCATCGTCACACGCCGTCCGCTAATACTGCAGCTGATCTACTGCCCGCTGGAGGATCGTGAGCATCGCTCGGCCGAGAATGGTGAGAGGGAAACAGAGACAGAGAGAGAGAGAGTCTCAGATTGAGTACAGATTTTAATAGGTTGCCATACTTTTTTCAGGCACTGTCAATGCGGAGGAATGGGGGCGTTTTCTGCACACGAAGAAATGCTTCACGGACTTCAACGAGATACGTATGGAGATCGAGAACGACACGGAACGTGTGGCGGGCAATAACAAGGGCATCTGTCCGGATCCCATTAATCTGAAGATATTCTCGACACGCGTCGTCAACTTGACGCTTGTGGATTTGCCCGGCATAACGAAGGTGCCTGTCGGGGATCAGCCCGAGGATATTGAGTTGCAAATCAAGGATTTGGTCGTCAAATACATTGAGAATCCCAATTCGATAATATTGGCGGTGACGGCGGCCAACACGGACATGGCAACGAGTGAGGCTCTCAAGCTGGCCAAAGATGTGGATCCCGATGGCAGACGCACTTTGGCCGTCGTCACCAAACTGGATCTCATGGATGCCGGCACCGATGCCATTGATATACTGTGCGGTCGCGTCATACCCGTCAAGCTGGGCATCATCGGTGTGATGAATCGTTCACAGCAGGACATTATTGACCAGAAGGACATCGAGGATCAGATGAAGGACGAGGCGGCCTTCCTCCAGCGCAAGTATCCCACGCTTGCCACACGCAACGGCACACCGTATCTAGCCAAGACGCTTAATCGCCTGTTGATGCATCACATACGCGACTGCCTGCCCGATCTTAAGGTGACTCCTCTCATCTACATATATATATTTATATAAATCCGTATTTATATACATCTTCTCTTTTGGCAGACACGTGTGAACATTATGTCCACACAATTCCAATCGCTCCTTAACTCTTACGGCGAGGATGTCTCGGACAAGAGCCAAACGCTGCTGCACATCATCACAAAGTTCTCCAGCGCCTATTGCTCGACGATTGAGGGCACGGCCCGGAATATTGAGACAACGGAGCTGTGTGGTGGAGCACGTCTCTGTTACATTTTCCATGAGATCTTTGGGCGCACCTTGGACTCAATACACCCGCTGGCCGGCTTGACCAAAATGGATATACTGACGGCTATAAGGAATGCGACGGGTCCGCGGCCAGCACTGTTTGTGCCCGAGGTGTCGTTTGAGCTGCTGGTGAAGCGTCAGATACGGCGCCTGGAGGAGCCGTCGTTGCGCTGCGTGGAGCTGATACACGAGGAAATGCAACGCATTGTGCAGCACTGCGGCAACGAGGTGCAACAGGAGATGCTGCGGTAGCTAAACACAAGTCCACTTTGATTATCAACTGTAATCTCAACTAATCCATTTGCAGTTTCCCCAAGTTGCATGAGAAGATTGTCGATGTGGTGACGCAACTGTTGCGCTGTCGACTGCCTGCCACAAATGTGATGGTCGAGAACATTGTGGCCATCGAGCTGGCGTACATTAATACCAAGCATCCGGACTTCCACAAGGAGGCCGCACTGGTGCCCAGTCTACTCCAGACGGACAACGAGTATTCACAGTCGCGACGCCAGAATACGCCTCGCAACACAAACTTTTCGACGCAGAAACAACAGCAACAGCAGCAGCAACAACAACAACAGCAGCAGCAACAACAACAGCAGCAACAACAACAACAGCAACAACAACAAAATGATGTCGCTGATCAGGTAACAAACATTTCTTTTAAGTTAAAGAAGAATTTGTATTAAGCAGTTTTAATTGTTTAAACATTGTAAATGGTCAGAGCAGCGTTTCAAATGCTAATTCCATCCGATCCGTCGTAAGACGAGTTTTTTATCATATAGGTCTAATAGGAACAATCGGTCAAAGAATGAGTTCTTATACGAGACTCTTTTTTATCAAGATATCTGAACCAGCTTTTTCCAATATGCGTATTTATATGCCTCCCACATTCGTCCAGATCGAACTACCATAGCCTATAGCTACCATAGGAACAATCCATTGATTTTTTCAATTATAGATGTCAGTATTTTTGAGTCCTGTCTCCAAGTGTTTGTGATCTTAGGCATGCTTAAGATGGTCGTTCTTTTCTTTTTCTTTTTTTGGTTGTAAAAGATTGTAGAAGATGGCGTAGACTAGTGATATTCCCAAAAGATCTTTTCTATATGTACCTTTTTTCAAACCGATGCAATTTAAAATAATATTAAGTTTTGAGCTATTTTTGAAGACTCTCTTATTTTCATAGATCGCTTCGACATTTTATGGGTTGCTTGTGTCAAGGGTATGTAGGCATGGCTGTGATTACCCTTTGTTTAATGGACAATGCATTATTAATGAAATCGCCGCAATCATTTGATTAATTCCCAGTTCGTTCACATAACCACAGCTGCAGCCCATGACATCAACTGAGTTCCCCCCCCTAAGCAAGAACTAACTTCATCTGCAATTGCTATAAAATAATGTTTGATGTACGTTTTTTTTAGAATCACGTTGGCGAGAACTCAACGGGCTCCTCGTGGCTGTCCAGCATTTTACCACCCGCGCCCAATCGTCCCGACAGCCTGGAGAACTCGGCCAGCAATACGCCGGTGCACAACAACATGATGCATCCACTGAAGCCCGTTAATCTGCTGCCCGATGTGCCGGCTCTGCACAATCCGCGTCGCCTCACCGACAAGGAGCAAAAGGATTGCGATGTCATTGGTCAGTTGAGTCTTGAAACAAGTCTCGCTCATCAAACTCATCTGATTTTCGATTGTTTTTTTTAGAGCGACTGATCAAATCGTATTTCTATATTGTGCGCAAATCCATACAAGACTCAGTACCAAAGGCAATTATGCATTTCTTGGTTAACTACGTTAAGGACAACTTGCAAAGTGAGCTGGTCACCCATTTGTATAAATCGGAAAAGGCCGAAACACTGCTAAATGAATCCGATCACATTGCGATACGCCGAAAAGAGGCAGCGGATATGTTGAAGGTGACACTGCCACAATTCCATTTTACATTTCGTCAATTTTTTAATTGAATATTTATTTAATTTTTAGGCGCTCACACGTGCAAATCACATTATCAGCGAAATACGCGAGACTCACATGTGGTAGTCTGTCTCTGTGTGTGTGTATTTGGACCCGGATATCCGACTTAAGTCCTAAGCAATTAAGCAGCAGCATTCGCTATTTATTGAAGACAACTGCAACTACTACTTAAAATCCGAGAAAGCAAATCAGATTCTTCGCTTCGCTGAATGTAACCCAAAAAAATATGAATGAAAACAAATCTAGCCCATTGTAGTTAGCACCAAATTCTGAATATGTGCTAAATCGGACAACATTATAATAGATTTAAGCAAACATACATATTTCAAACATTTCTTCGTTTTCTAATCGTTATCATAGAGAGTATTTCATGTTCTGCAAGCATTTCTCCTCCCCCATCATCAAACCAGCTCTATGAATCCATTCGACCGTGTTGCATGTGGAATAAGATGCCCGAATTGTGATTGGATTGTTTTTTTTTAAGTTAATCAAAGCACTTATTACATTTTTGAATAGTCAAATAATAAAAAAAAACAGAAAACGGTTGACAAAGTACACTGAACAGTAAATCGTTGTTCAAACATATATTTCATCATATATATTCTTCAGTTTGTTGCTCCTCCTCTCATTTCGCAGGCTATAAAAAACATTAAAATATATATAAAAAGCAGTGCACAAGAAGAAGACAGTTTTGTAATAAAAACTTTAATACTTGAATACGAGTTAAAATCTAATTTGGAAAACTTTGTCATTTGTAATTGAGGCAAAATCAAACTAGGGCTGGCTCTCTTCTCTCTCTGGTTCTTTCGTTCGTGGCATTGGATTGTCATCCTCCTCCTTGGCAGACACTACACACAACATTTCTGACTAAATTAGTTGGTTGTATTCGGTCCCTGTAAATGGAATACAGTAGGTCTCTCCTCTAAGCCCGATTCGTGTCGGACAGGACTCGAACGATGCAGCCGACGCCGCCCTTGGCGAATGCCTTCTCGTGCCACTGCAACAGATGTCCGCTGGAGCCCTCTGTGGGTATTTCGAAGCCCCGATAAATGTATTTCATGAGCACATCGATAAGATCGTTTTGCTCCACCGAATCGATGGCCTGGTCGATTTGAGTCGACTTGATTGATAACAGCACACGCAACGTTATATTTAGGGCGTTGTCCTGCAAAACAATTGGCAAATTTAGTTATATATATAGATGCCCGACTTATTAATAACTTTACCTTAACATGCTGGTTCTTGCAGCGTAACGGGGCATTTTGGAGTGCGCTGAGCAGCGCTTCGACAGTTTTGCCTTTTGTCAGCAGCGAAGTGATTTCGGTCTCGTCGGGACCGACGGCGGCGCTGTCAGCGCCCTCGTCTTCCCGGAAGTTGTCCTCGTTGTACTGATCCACATCGATTTTGCGAAATGCATTGCTTGACGTATTTTTCGCCATGTTTCGGCTGCTATTTATTTAAAGATTTTCAATGTTTTACTCTTTTATCAGACAAAATGATTCACGAAAGACCAATTCGGCGAACAGATGTGAACAACGCAGGGCTGCAACAATTTCATATCGATTGTTTTCCAACACCGGTCAATAACTCGATGCAGCCCTGGCAGCGCATCAAAAACAACTTCAGCTGAGTGGCAACATTGTTTTGCTTTTCACGTAAGTTTTTATTTAGGAAGTAATCACAAATTTCTATTATTTACATTTCCCAAGCAGAATGGCCAACTTTTTGGGTATCAATCGCCTGGGCAGACTGTTCCAAGCCATACGCGAGGCGGGCGGCTTGAAGCAAGCGTATCTGAAGCTATACAGGTAAATCAGCGCAAGCAGCGCAAAAAACACTTATATAATTTGGCAAATAAGTTAAATTCACATATAAACAGAAATGATGACCTGAAGACGGGCACTTTGATTGGCATTGACAAGTACGGCAACAGGTACTTTGAGAATCCCTACTATTTCTATGGCAGAAATCGCTGGGTTGAGTTTGCACCCCATGTGAATATGGAATACGATGGATCACAAATACCCGCCGAGTGGTTTGGCTGGATGCACTACAAGGTGAGTGAAGAGTGGTTGTTGTTACAAAGAATGGGTGCTGCTGAATGCTGAGAATGAGTGTTCCTATAAAGAGTGAGTGTTGCTGTAAACAGCGAAAGTTACTGCTGACTGCGAGGTATCTTCTAGTCGCGCAATCTTATGTTATTTATATTCTGTTCCGCATTGCAGACCGATTTGCCACCCATTCGCGATGGTTGCCGTCCCAAATACAAATGGATTGCGGATCACAGTGAGAATCTGTCCGGCACCAAGGGTAACTATATCTTTAAACAACTAGATTGCATACAAATACAATATAAAATTGATATTCCGCAGAGTCCTATATGCCCTACACCACAACGCCTCCCAAAATCGAAGCTTGGAATCCATCGTCGAAGAAATAGGGACTGCTGCAAGCCAAAATAGAAATTCGTTAGCATAAAATGTTTATCATATAAAATAAAGCGATCCTCAAGGAACACAAACCGCAGCAAGCAACTATAAACAAATTGCTTTAGTTAAGTATATTTATTTATTTAGTGCTTATTTGAACTGTGGTCGCTCGTCAAATAGAAATTGATGATTTTGAAATTATATTTGTCAATGCACATATTTATTTTTGAAGGCAGCATTTGATGAATTTCAAAAAGAGTTTTGAATTTGGATTTTTCAACAGCTCAAAATGAGAATGAAATTTAAAACTTTTCTATTTAAATTGAGCTTGTTAAACATAATATTAATTTAATCTACAGAAAAATACAAATGCGAAAAATTAGAGTGGAAGTTTCAAGTTTTTATTGGAGTAAATAATTTGTTTATTGTAATAATTGAAAACAATTAGCAATCGAGAATTGTCTGCATTATAATACGATAAGTAAAGTATTGATTTTTTGGCTTAGAAAATCAGGTTAAGAATGTAAGCGACTATTTAGCGAGCGATCACTGTATTGTGTATGTTTACAGCTAGATCATATCCAGCTAAAGAACTTGTGTTGAGCATATATCGACTTCAGATCGATTCCTCCTTGACAACGGCATTGTCGGCTTTCTTGGCGCGTCGCTTGTACTTCTTGGCGGTGTCCGCACACTTGGTGGTAATGGCGCCTCTAATGTGTTGCTCCTTGCCACCCGTCCGATTCCGGACACTGACAATGATGTCCTCGACACGACGCTGGTCCAACATCTTCTTTGCGGGCCGTTCGCGGCCATAAAACGCTGGCGATGGCTTGCCGGTTAAGGTGTGCGTGGCCAGCTCATCGCTGGTGAAGACGGCGATGAGCAGGCAGCGTGTCGCTATCGGTGCACTCGTCCAGAACACCTGGCTATAATCCTTGGCAGTGATTTGGGTGCCATTCGGGCCGAGCACATAAATCGAGCTGCCATTGTCCAACTTGACGCGCTGTGGATACTGGGCATGCGTTACTGGCGGCGTACTGTTCTCCAAATCCAAGTGGGATTCAGACGAACTGCTGGATATGTCGTGACGGGCACGCTTCGACGGCGGCGGCGGTGCATCCACAACGATCACCTCCTGCTGTTGTTGCTCTTCTGGTTCGGGTTCATTGCCATCGTAGCGACGATTCAGCGTTTGCAACATGCTCGTCAGCCGGCCAAAGAGTTGCGTAAAATGCTGCTGGCTCTTGGCGATCTTAGCCACACTCGCCCTGAACTCGGCTGTGACGGGTGGCAAGGGTGGCAAGGGTTCGATGTCATCTTGAGCTTTGACCAATTCCCGTGAGCTGCCCGCCATGGCAACCACTTCAACATTGATGATGCGTCGCTGCGGCTGCTGCTGCTGTTTCTTGTTGCTGCTGCTGCTGCGAATGGTGGGCAGCTTCAGGTGACTCAAGATGCGACGACGTGGACTCTGGTTGCGCGGCAAACCCTTCTGCTTGTTCACCTCGTCGTTGATGTACTTCTCAAGGGTCATCTTTGTGGATGGCGTCGATTGCTGCATGATGTTGCAATTAATAGTCGGATTCATCAGTCTGTAAACGTACTGATTGAAATAATGCTGATAGCTATATGTATATACCGGATGCAGATATGGCAGCAAAATTTGCAGATTCTGTGGATTTGTGTAATTTGCTTGTAGCGCGTGTTCTGGCCACGTCTGCGGCTGACTGAGAAATGGCATGCAAATCTCATCGGCATTGTCTTTTTTATTCTCGAAATTATGAATATTCGCCATGGAACAGGTAACAGAAAGCAGGTAAGTAAATTTAGTGCAGCTGCAAGGATTTTCCCTTTCCTTTTTGTGGATTTGTAAGATATTGAGCTACAATTACGTGCGGCCTTGAATAAATTCCCATTAAATATCGCTTTGGGTAAATTTTATGATCTAGGATTAACCGCTATTCGGCAGATGGCGAATAGAGTTGTCGCCATAACAAGATATGAGTACAACTCAAGTGAAATGCATTTCAATTACAACTCTTTTTTTGCTGTCTAAAATAGTACAGTATATTATGATAAGTCAAATTAGATTTGCTATTAGAACAAAACCAACAATTTGTTGGTCTATAATTATCTCTAAAATCGAAGCAAAATAAATATTCATTCTTAAGCACTTTGCCCAGCCAAAAAATGCATGCAGAGTTTTTCTGCGAATCGAGTTTACAGAATTACAACAAAGAGCGCTCAACAAAAGGAACGCATTCTACCTGGTACAAGTAGATTCTGCTTAAGAATTCCATCATATTATATGCTCTAATGACTTCCACAGCTGCCTGGATAAGGGTTGGTTTTTATTTTTATTTTTCCGATTAGAGAGGCAGCGCTTGCATTCTGCCCCTTGCAGTGCCAAAGGGGATATTTCATTTTGTATGACAACTGGTCCCATAACGTTTCCAATGCTGCAAACCGGTTACAGCTAAGCGACTTCTGTATGTATTTTTTATTTGCTGTTTTAATATGTTAGTCAATTTAATAAACTAATTTTTTGAATACAATACGTTTTCTAAAAATAGAATTACCTACAAATTGGATGTGGCCAAAGCTAATGCGGTTTAGTGGAAACATTGGTATTTGCCAAAAGCTGCCTGCTGGGCGACAACTCTGTTCGCCTTCAAATTAAACCTTGCCAGCTCCCGCGCGAAACAGATGCATGCAGCGAGCGATCAGCGAAACCAGACAGCGAAAGCAGGCACCGAAACAGAAAGGAAGGAGGAGTAAAAAACGAAGCGAAATTGAAAATTGGTCCCGCACCAGTTGGGATATAGAAAGTCCCACTTCAACATTTTTACACCTACCTGAAACGACAGGGCTAGAAAACGAGAGAGATTGAGAGAGCAACGCGCACTCACACACATATATGTGTATGTGTGGACATTGCTGTTGTATTGGCTGCGAGGTAACATGTGTAAGTAATTGGAATGCATTGTGCTCTGTCTATTCCCGTTGCTATTGTTGTTGTTCTTTGCCTTTTGCTAAAAACTATAAAACTACCCCTAACACTCTCGCTCTTGCATGCATTTTGGTATTTTATTTCGCGCGTTTGTTTTTTTGTGATATTCTGCCGCCAATTTCTTTGCACAGTCGACGCTCAGCTAGCGAGACGCTTACAACAACAGAGGATCACCAACATGGATCCACATGTAAGTTTTTTTTTTTTAATTTTTCCCACTCAAGTGCAAAACGTATTTTATTAAAGAGGGATTTTTGTTGTTGTAGATATTGCAAGCGAATGGCGCTAATTTTATAAATATGCACGAGGAATCGAATTGGAGCGCCAAGGAGCCAGCTATGTTGCTCACAGCGTGGACACAAACCACCGGCGAGGATTTTGAACTGTTGCGCGTCCTCGGTCAGCACGATCCCAATTTGGAGGCGGAGAATCGTGCGTTGCGCGAAAAGGTGCGCTACCTGGAGGGTAAGCTGCAGGAGCACACGGATCTCTTGTCCCAAATACATGCAACATCGGCACGCGTGCAACCGGTAACGGCAACAGCTGCCGCCACATCGACATCGCCATCAACAGTGACGCCATCAGCACAGCAACTGCACCAACATCAACAGCCACAGATTCTGACACCGCCCAGTTCGGTGATATGTGCAGCAGCACCAGCCTCCACGGCGGGGCAATCCCAGCAGCACACCGAGGTGATTGACTACAAGATCATCAAGTGCGACGATGCGGATGCCATCGAGATACGTCTGGCTGCAGAGAGCTTGAATAGTCTTAGCACATCTGCCGACTCGGATCGCTTGGAGCTCTGCCTGGGGAATGAGGAGCACCAGCAGCATGTTAACCGTGAATCCTCCGCAGTGCAGGTGATTAAACGCCGCAAGCTGGAGCTGCAGGAGCACAATTACAATAGCATTGGGACAACGTTGACACCACAGTTGCACAATACCTACTACAAGCTGCCCATGAAACGCAGCAGCAGTCGCCCCAAGGAATCCTACTTGCCACAGCAGCAGCAGCAACAGCAGTTGACTGGCAATGTGATGGTGTCCATTGGTCCGAATGATACTCGTGTCCCGGCCAGCATCTTTGAGAATATCAATTGGTCTGTTTCCTCGCTGGCCACTCGCAAGTTGCTGGTGGCAATTTTTGATCGGGAAACGTTGGGGACGCACTCGATGACTGGGAAACCGTCGCCGGCATTTAAGGATCAGCACAAGCCGCTCAAGCAAATGCTCGATCCGCACAAGATACAGGACATCATCTTTGCGGTGACACACAAATCGAATGCCAGCGAAAAGGAAGTTCGCAATGCGATCACAACAAAATGCGCCGATGAGAATAAAATGATGAAAATCAAAAAGGTCAAACGCAGCAGCAATGCCGACAAGGAAAATATTGTATAAACCATATATATGGAAGATACACAAATTTCAATCTGAACCCTCCCTCGACTACACACAAGTTTAAGAAATTGGGGCAAATGGGTTCCACAAAACAAACAAACAAAAAAAAAAAAACAATTACCAAAAAAGTATCAAAAGCAAGCTAAAACTTAAAAAAAGAAGAGATAAGAAAACCAGCCAGCAACTTTTGTATTGTATTGTACAAATTTGAAGATCTCGCAGTTGAAACCGACAACTGCAACAACTAAACTGATAACAAATATATAGTTACAATAATATTTTAACACCAACACAGAGTAAATGAGAAACTAAATAATACGATTTTCAAGTCGTAATCAGGGTTTCTATTCGTCTTTCATCACACGTAGAAATTATTTATATATTATTAAGAGCAACAAGTTGAATAAATTATAAATACGGATATCTGTTTTTTAGTTAATTATTATTTTTGAATTAACGCGCCCTGTTCTAATTCCAGTGCGTTTCAGTTCCGTTTCGTTGCTGATATGATTGCGTGAGTGGGCATGTGCGTGCAATGCATGCATATGTCAATTGAAACAGCTGAAACGAAACGCTAAACAATCAGCTGTTCGTTGGCAAATCGAGCAATTTCTGTTTTCGTCGTGGTGGTTTTTAGCATACTTGAAAATTCTCTGCACACAAATACAATTATTATCAAAAAAAAAGAAGAAAATAAAACCGAAAAAATTGAAAAGCGTATAGAAAAGCGAGGCTCTCTCACAAATTAGCCAACACTATTGTTATTTGCGTCATTTTGGTTCTTTTAGTTTTTTCTTTCTCTATATAAATTCAGAACGCTTTGGTGCTCGGCCACCCAAAAGGTTAAAGTGAAATAAACAAAACAGTAAACCCGAAAGCAACAACAACACTCTCGCCATGGATATACTGAAGAAAATGTTCCAATCGGAGATTGAGCAGCAGCAGCAGCAGAAGGAGCAAGAGTGAGTAATAAATATGCAAAAAGTGCACAAAACTGCAAATTGAAGCAGCGGCTTTTTTTTGTGGATGGATCGATAAACCAGGCACCAGGCACCAGGCACCTGCCATGATAGATACACTTTTTACCAGGACATATACACAGGCGCGTGCATGCATGTGTGTGTTCATGTTTGTTTGTGTGTGTTTTGCGGAGGCTGCGTATTGAAGTGAACTCTGTCTGTGGTTGGTCGAGGGGGGAGTTGGCGGTCGTTGTATGTGTGTATGTGTGTGTCTGACATAACTGTATTTGGTGTATTCGATAAAGCCGCCTACTACTGCTGTTGTTTTTCTGCAGCGCTTCCGCTTCCGCATCTGCTTCGAGCAAGGATGAGTTCCGCAAGCCGCAATGGTTCGAGGAGGCGGAAACGGATGATGAACTCTTCGATGATGATCGCAAGTTTGCGTTCCAGGTCTTCACCAGCCCCCTGGAGATGGAGAAGCACTTTGAGCGTCAACTGCAGCGTCTCCTGGAGTCGACGCATGAGAACGACGAGGGTAAGCCGCTAAATACAGTGAACACTCGCTAAGGTTGAATTGTTGCTAAAAAGAATTGCAATTGGTGAAAATTAATTATTATTTTGTTTTTTATTATATATATATATATATACATAAAAATTAAAAAATAAATATTTGCAATTCAGAAAATAGATTATGAGAACGTATTTTTGAGTGACTACTGTTTTGTAACATTCTTAAGTTATTCTAATCCACTATAATCCTTACATATACAATTCCAAAATGTTAAATAGTGAACGAATCTACAAAAGTATATATTTTATATTTTAATATTTTAAATGACCCTTAACAGATGCTGGCTTCGAGCGCAATCTGAAGGATGACTTCTTGAAGCCGGGTTTTGAAAGCAAGATACTCAAGGAGTTTCAGAAGAAGAACAATGCGCTGGACACCGATTTGGATGGAGAGTAAGTATCTATAAAAGGACAATGAAGTATTTATTATTAATTTTGAATTTCTGCAGGATTTATGCGGATCAATTGTACTCGCTGATACAGCGTCTCAATGCGGAGGAAGGCAACGAGCATATTTTGCCGTCGAATCAACGTGCTATGCGCAAGACTTTGCCACGCCTCAAGCTCTCCGATGAGGAACAGATCATGGGTCGCATCCATGGCACTATCAATGCGGATGGCGAACTGAAGCCGGGCGTAATGCGACCGTCACGCCCCCCGCCGCCGCCGCCACCGAGCGCCAAGCCGAGCATCATGACTCCGATGACCCCGTTCGGTGGCGTTTTCGATGGCACCTATCAGGGGCCGAAGATGTTCAGCCAGAGCGTCATGACGAAGACTATCCGCAAACCGGATGGCAGCTATGAGACCACCAAGGTCACCCAAGACTCGTCCGGTCAGAAGACGACAACCGTTACTCGCATCGTGGATGGACGCAAGGAGACGACTGTCAGCCAGGAGGGTGGCCCTGCCTCCAAATCGCTTGGAGCTGCACTCGGAGAGGAAGCACCTGGAGCAGGAAATGGAGCTGGAGCTGGAGCTGAGCGTGTGGCGAACATGAGTCGCAATATATTTGTGACAAAAGAAGGTTACGCCATGCCCAGGAACCTCTGGTGACCAGTGGTGAACAGCTATTGCCCCAATCAAGATAAACGATCATTGCTGCCACTCCAGCGACGGCAGCAACAACAACAATATGAATATAAGCAAAAGCGATTCGTCGGCAACATAGTCCCACACAACAACAACAACAACAACCACAACAACAACATCAGCAACAACATCAACATCATCCAAATTAGAGCCTATTACATTTTAGTTTACATTCTCTTCAGTGTTTGTTGGTGCATTTTTAGATGAAACGCAATTGAGACAACAACAGATGACGACGATTATTGATTGACCATATTGATCATTATTTCCGCAGCGACGGCGTTTCTTTTTCCGTTTTCGTTTTCCGTTTTTGTGAAAAAGTCGCCGTTTGTCTGCCTGCGTGTTTGCGCGCGCCTGTTATGTGAGTGCGTGCGTGCTTGTGTGTGTATTGGGAGCAGCGGCTCGCACTCCCACTTTCAGTTCCAGAGCATTACTGCAAGGAGACGGATCCTATCGCACCGCATCTCAGCGCGCCGAAAAAGACATAGAGAGAAATAGAGAGAGAGCGCAACGACGCAGCGAAGACGAAGACGACAAAAGCAACGAAAGTTCATTTCACACACGAGTCCTCTTCGTGTCGTGTCGTGTCATCTTCGTCTCGTGTCATTCAGTTCAGGCTCCGAGTTGGTGTTCTGTTTTGAGTTTAGCCAGTCGGAAAAACGAGCTTGATTTTTAGTCAGCCGACAGCTGAAAACCGACGGCTAACAGCTGACGGCTAACGGTTTGGTGGATAAAATTATTATTTTGTATTTTATATTCTATTCGTGGTACTATCTGTGTCTCAATTGGAGCGTGCAGCATCTAAAGTGCCCGTAGTAACAAGAATAACCGTTACAAAACACATAACAACAAGAAAGTAACAAAAATGCAACCAAATTCTGTAGTATACCGCTAACAAGCATAATTATGACCTATTCAAATATATATATATACATATACATATATTTGATTTATTTTGGATATTCTTATATATATATACATATGGAATCCCTATAAGTTAAATGGTGAACGGATCTACATACATATATACTATATATGTATTATTATTATTATTTTCTTTTGTGTTCTTTGTGATTTATAATTATTTAGCTTATGCGATCGATTTATTTGCATACATATTTATATACTTACTCATATGATTTACTTTACGAAAAGCTACTAATTTAGTTGATCATATTTTAATTACTAATTACACAAATAGACCACAATGCAAAAACAACAAATACATTGTATTAGATATCATTCAACAATAAAACAATTAATAATGTTGTGCAATAGACAAGTGCAACAAACTAAGGATTGTTTTTTTTTTCTAATTTGTTAAGGGTTAATTTATGGGTGAGTTGGAGTTGAACACTATTTTAAGAATACTTTTGATATAATGGTTGTCCATTAAAATTTAGTAGTAAAATGTGAATTCACTATTTTTCATCAAAAGTGGCTTATAAGCAGTCTTTATGGATTGATTTAATCGACTCGACTGGATTTGATGCCCAAACTAGCTTAATATTACTGTTACCTGGATGTATATCAACGTCCAGTTGTATTATGCATTCTATATTTCTGAGTTTGCTAACTTTAGCTAGAAGAACTAGTTGAAGAATAGAGAATAACATTTATCTTTGTCCAATTATGCTCTCCATAATTTCCCAGTTTGAGTCCATTCGTCTACTGGGTACATTCTCTCTCGCAGCTGCTCTTCGTGTGCAGAGAGCGAGGAGCCAAAGGCAGGCAGTCGAACATGTTGCCAGCATCCATAAATGTGCGAGGGAACTCCCACATTTTTTTCCATTCGATTTTTGTATGCTTAATGCTTAGGTGTAATATAGAATCTTGGCTGGCTAGTCGTATTATCCAAACAATTTATTCCGTTATGCAAAATAGCTGTTGAATATTTGAAGTGCCGTCAATTGTAGCGATAGTTCTTGGATTTATTATTATTTTGTAATAGTATCTATAGAATATTCAACAGCTTCAACTAGTTTCCACAGCAGCCTCTAATGATGATGGTCATCCTTCTTCACAAAACGCAGGCCACAATAGCCGCAGATGTGATTGCCGGGTTTATCCTAAGAAAAAACACATGACAACATCATCCATTATTGCAGCAGCTGGTAAAACTCACCAGATTGATGTAGACTTTGGGATGGCCCAGTGGTCCGTTTCCACCGTCGCAGTGGACAACGCGCTCCGTGGACTCAATGGGACGCTGCTCGTCGATGAGTTTGATGCCCCAGTTCTCGTTCACATAGCGCTTGGCATTTGTGAAGCGCACATTGCGATAGTCGTCCTTGTCGAACACCTACAATGAAAACCCAAAGATTTTGTTTGCGTAATCGTGTCTCCTCAACAGCTGTTCGTCGTCGGCAGCAGCAGCACTCACCTGGCCAGTGTGGGTTACTTTCTCGACGTCGTTGCGTGTGCTCGAGTTGCGTACGACGGCCAACGGCGCTAGCCAACTCTGGCCACGACCTGCGACTGTGCTTAAGCGATTCATCAACTGTTTGCTGGCCATTTTATGCGGTGAACTCTTCAAAATTTGTTGCTTAAATCTTGCTATGTTTTAGAGATGAGCCAAAAAATAATCGACTTGCTTAGCGATGACAAACAACTCAGCTCATTTGAACTAGTGGAACTGTTATCGTTGAGTTGTGGAGCAACATGACTTAAAATATTTTGCACCATTACTGATTGTTGATTTTAAAAGTAATCTACGTAGTTTTTGGTAGATATCAATGAAATCTTAACATGATTGCTGTGCATGCTTGCGTGTGGCCTTGTGCCATGGCATCAGCCGTAGTGGCGGGCAGCAACTTTTTTTCAATGATGTGGCAACGCTATTGATTCAAATGGGAATCTGATTGGACGCGTTTACTGGATTTGGTAAGATTGTATTTCTGTTGTAAGCATAAATATAAAAATATATAAAAATATAATTACATAATGTAATTACCGTTAACATCGACAATAAAAAATACTCATTTAGAAATTTATCAGACTTAACATTTTTATAACTAAGCAACAACAATTTTTTATCGAAATTTATTATTTAAGTAATTAAATATTTGAAAATAATAAATAACAAAAAAAACAACTCTTCTACTTAAATATTTAGAATTCGGAATGATTATTATATCGAAAATATTGATACTCATTTTCTGTTACTTCATAATTTAAGCCAGTTGAGATCAAATCAAAAATTTAGGTATCCAATTAAGTATTGGATTCTGAGTTTATAAAAAGAGGTTACAAATAATAAACAATATATATTAATATATATAAATAGATGTACATATTTTGTAGCTCTACATTTGGTTACAATACCTATCATAATTGCATTGAGTTGTTCAGTTGCGTAACGAACGGCAATTAAGGATTGCCAGTTGTTTCATAATTTAGTTGGCATATTTATTATTATGTCCCGTCATGTAACTGGCCATAACTGTAACTATAACTGTAACTGTAACTGTTTCGTGCTGCTGCACAGCATCCTAAACAAACAATCGATGAGCGCGAAACAAATAAAATTACAGTGGACAGACAGGGGCAGAGGGGGGTGCTTAAAACAAGAGGTCCCGTTAGTGTTTCGATTGTTTCAGAGCCGCTGCTCTCTGCTCTCTCTCTCTCTCTCTTTCAGTTGTTCCCTCCCCGCTCTTGTTCGGAGTTCTAACAATATAATTTACAGCGCTTTTGTGTAGCGAGGCGTGAATTGTACCCTAAAAATTTGAAATGCCGGACATTGTCCAGCGGCGCTGCTTTAAAATGTTGTAATCGCATTTGTTTGCGTCATTGTAAATGCAATTAAATGCAATTTTCCATGGCGATTCGTGGCAATGATTTTTGCTATTTCAATTTGTGCTGCAACCGCAGAACACGAGCGACCCCTTTTTGCGTTTGCCACGTGCCACATCCGCAGCCTGCTGCTGATCGTCCCGCTGGCTAACTGGTCAGCTGCCAATAAGTCAGCGCAGGCGCACAGCAGGATACGCCGGACGACACACGACGCATGTTTTTCGACAGTTTTCACCTTTTGAGTGGCATTTTCGCTGCGTTGTTGTTTGCAACACATACAAAAAAAAAAAAAGGATTAAGTACGACTTACCTTTTATGCAAGCGCAATTTACCGTAAAACTCAAGCATTTATTTTCTTTTATTTTTTCTCTTTTTTTTGTGTTTTTTTTTGGCCACATTTGTCAATTGTTTTTGTGTCGCGGTGAAAGTGACAAATTTTTCTCTCTTTTTTGAAGATTTATTGCCACATTCACAATTGCATGCACTGTTCAAGTGGTTGAGTGGTTGCTCCACACACACACACACAAGGGTTGACAGACACACTCGAGGGGCGTGTTCTAATCATAGATCATATCTAGATAGTCGAGCCAAAGCAACCAGAAGATTTATGGACGGAAATCAGCGTAGCTAAGCAGCTGTATAATGATTTTTTCTACTATTTTTTGGCTTAAAAGTTAGTCAAAAAAATAAAAAATAAATTAGTAATAATAATACAAATTTTAATTAACCAATTTATATCATAAATTTAAATTTTCTAATCGAAAAATTGTTGTTAATTAAACTTTTATTATTATAACCAACACTGCGACCTATAAGGTCTATTGTGCCCCCTTTCTGAGTCTACAGCTCTTCTTGGGTTGAGGGTTTCTATGTCCTTGGGTTTCATGACATGCTTCCCTAGGATGCTGCAGCTTTTCCTAATTAAGGCGACGCATTCTGCTAGGATGTGCATTGAGGATTCCTCCTCGCTTCCTATAAATACCTCATTTGGTTAGGTGACTTCTCAGTCTACAGATTCCTGTCAATAGATTGGTGAGTATCCTGAGCCTGTTCTTTCCCATTACTTGCTTAAATCGATTTTGATTATAGTCATGTCTGGCTTGTCGGAGTCCTGGTGCCTCTGCCCACCTCCGTTCTCACCTCTGCCTGATTTGCAGCCGTATTGTGTGGCTTCCTATGCCACAATACGGTTCAGGGCCTATCAGGGGTCTCTATGCCCCCATTCCTGCTTGCCTCGTCAGCCGCTCTTGCCACAATAGTATGCGGCATATATGTATACTGATTTCAAATCACTGCCGTTGCACATCTTTCTAAAAGTATTTTCCGTCCTCAATCACACTTTTTAATGCTGAAATAACTGATTGCTCAAGCGCTTTTAGCCAGCTTTAATTAATTTTATTTTGCTGCTGTTCGGCATTCAGTTAACCAATTTCAAATAACCTTTCAACAAATACAAAAAAAAAAAAAACTAATATAAATGCAATCCAAGTGGCAGCTGCACCAAACTCCTCTGGGTGCACAATGAGAGTGAGGGGGGAGGGGCAGGGGCACATGGTCATTGCCATAGCTTGTCAAGTGTCCACTGACCATTGGACAAACAATGTTGAGTTTGCTTTTTATTTATTTTTTATGTTGTATTTTTTTGTTAGCAACGTTTTTCCGCCATTCAAAATTATTCTCGCATGAAAATGACAAAAAAAAACAAAACATGTTCTCTGGAAATTCAATACGCGTGTGCACAGCACACAACAAAAAACGACAGCAACAACAACAGCAACAACGGTAAATTGGCATTCACTCAGTTTTATTCATGCACTCACACTTTAACTCATTCGCTCACACATCCACTCACTCAGACACTCACTGATTAATTCAGTGCACAGCAAATTGCTTCCCAACAGCTTTTTGTGTTAAGGCGACAATTTGCTGTTGATGTTGTAGTTGTTGATGTTGTTGTTGTTGTTGTTGTAGATTTAGCTATTAACAATCATGTCGCTGACTTAATTAAAAAAATCTGTTATTGGCCCATTGAAAAATGCTCAACTCAAGCAACAAGCCAGCGAAATTAGCCTCAAGTGTTTTTTTTTATCACACGCTGTGCGTCGGCGCAGCTTGTGATGTGCGACAGAGAGGGCCAAGGGTTAGAGTGAGTCAGCAAATACAGCTAGCAAATGGGCCAGCTGTCTAATACAGTAAATACAATATGTGTACTCTACTCGAGCATAATCAGTCAACCATCCAACTAGAAGTCTCGCCATGTTGCACGCTCAAACACTATTTGGCACGGCCTTTTTACGAGTGACCTCTGTGCAGGCAACGCTCTTGACCCCCACCAGACAGCCAGCAGGGAGAGGGAGACAGCTGGGTGGTTACGGGTTTTTTTGTCATCCATTCGGTGGTGCATATTATTTTAACACAGCCAAAAAAAAAAATTGAAAAAAATTCTGAATTTTGCTTGTTTTTTGACAGTTTTTATATTGTTTGCTTGGATAAACGGAAAGTGTTTGTTGTCCTGTTATTGTTGTTGTTGGAGGGGTTTACAGTTATTTTAATTGGATTTCGATGAATAATTTAATTTTCAGTTAATTTAATGCTTATTTAAGACGCTGTTTAAGAGGTAACTTTAATCTGTGAAATATTTTATAATTAAATTGAAGTTGGAAATGAACAAAAAATATATACATCAATGAATAAATGTTATTAATTTAAATGTTACTTTTTTTTAAGTTAAAGTTAGATTTCAAATATTTGACAATTATAGAAAAATTCGAAATCGGCATAATTTTCCAATTTATTTTGTATTTATTATTCCGAATTCGTTTAGTTTGCCAACAAACAAAACTTTGCCAAAACTGAACAGATTTTCAAAACTTTAACTTAAAATCAATTTAGTTGAAATGAATTTTGAAATTCTATGCACTTGTTGCCATTTTCACGCAGTTAGTTACTGCAACAGGTTTAAATCCCAGTTTGCAACTCTCCCAAGCTGATTTGTCGTTTCAAATTGATCAGGCAGTTAGTCGAGCTGTGAAATATTTGACAGCCAAAATGCAAATCCGGCAGCCGCAAATAGTGTTTGTCAACATAAAATATCAGCTTATTGGCAGCGTGAAATGAATTTGAAATTTGAAATTTGATATGTTGATATGTTGGCAACGAGTACGAGCAGCCCACTGCAGAAACAGCTCACACTCACAAAACGATGCCAAAAAAACTTTTGTTTTCTTTGGCTTAACTTGAACTAACTGCCTCTCGAATCAGACATCAACTTTTCCTAATCCTTAGGAAAACTCCTTGAAATTAGCTTCATTGTGACATCATTTAAGTGGATTTACTTCATATAATGACAACAATATTTTATTATGTTATTTTTTCATTTCGCTTTGAGTGCCAAACAAAAAAACAACTTTCTTTTGTACTCAAAGCACATTATTATTATTTTTATTGGAATACACACACGCACACACTCACACGCACACTCACTCTTACACACATGCTTATTATAGCAACCTCAATATGTCGTTGATAGACATATCAAGTGTCCTCAGTCAACATCATCAACATCATCATCATCATAATCATTATTCATCTTTGTCAGCTTCAATTTGATTCATGAATTTTGACGTCAACTTGAGCGCTACGAAGTAATAGAAAGAAAGGCCCAGCTGACAAATCCATCGGGGAGTATTACGATTTACGTTTTACGTTTCACAATTGTTGTCTTCAGTTAAAACGCGCTTTGCTATTTAATGTGGATTTAATTCAATTTTCATTTTTCAATTTTCATTTTTCAATTTTCACATTCAATGCACGTGCAAACGATTAATTTTCGAGTGTAATTACATTATACTCTTGCGGAGGGTGTTGAAATTTTGACACGAAGTTTGTAGAGGAGATGTATATATATATATATATATATATATATATACCTGATGTCTGATTCCATGTCTGTTTACTTGATTGTTTCTAAAGATGAGCTTTTGTATTATTATTATTTAAAATTATTATTTTTAGTATTTAAAATGATAACCGAAGAAAATTTGTGTTATATATTTTAATCAAAAATAATTGGGATCTGCATCCATATTAAATATCTTAGTCAAAAAATGGGTTCTTATATGAACAACTTGTTTGCTTATCAAGTTAATAACAATATTTAGTCAAACTCATCGGACTATATAAAATATATATTCAAAGAGACAATTGATCGTTTTTGAAAATGTATTTTCGCAATTTTGTTTACTGCAGTTGGACTCAGATCCGCAGAGTATATAATCTTCGGCCTGCCTGCTTATATCTTTTATTTTCGTGATAGGCCCGGGATCGTTAGCATTTTCGCTGACATTATTTTTATTTTTATTTTAAAATTCGTTGCGTGTTTTTTGTGTGGCACAAGTATCCTGCGGTGCACATTGATTGTCTCGCTATCAATCTGTTCAGCTTTATTTTTTTGTTCTGCTTCATTTCTTGTTTTTTTATTTTGGTTTTTTTTTTTTGGTTTTTGCGGTTTTGTCATCACAAAATGCGACGGCTGCGACATGTCAGCAATTGTCACCCGGGGTGTGTTCATCAAAAGCAAAATGAAAATGAAAACCAAAAGCAACTTTCCAGCTCGGAAAATGTAATTTGGAAATTAAATGTCTGATAAATGTCTAACTCAAAGGAACGCTGCTGGAAATCGAGACAGGCTGTTGAAGGTTATTTATTTATGTTATATATTTTTATATATTTTTTAATTGGAAAATAAAATATTAGAAAATAATTTTTCATTCAATCTTTCATTAAATCAGTCATTAATATATTTTAGTTTAGTTTCTTTTTAGTGTTTAAAAATTAAAATTAACAATTGTTGTTAACAATTTCACTTTTAATCTAAATACTGAAAAAGGCGGAAAATGGGTGAAAAGCTCTTTGGTTTGGAATCTGAGTGAAAACAGCTGCTTGTAAATCGTATTCACTGACAATTTGAAAGCTAAAAAATCATATAGCTGATATAATAACATAGATATGTTTGCTTTTAGGCAATTCCCTGAATAGTTTCATTTACATTGAGAGGTGTGGAGATTTCAGCGCTTTAACATAACCTCAAATAGCACACTGCAGTTGCCGCCCCTCAACCCTTTTTTTTTAGGGTCGAACCCACTCAGCTCTCTTCGCATCGGCGTGCAAATCCTGACAATTATGCGGGTTTTTAAAATGATTGCCAACCCGACGGATCGAGAAACGCTTCGCTTTGCTTTGCTCTGCTCTGCTCTGCCCTTTGGCCATATTTGCGTAACTCTTCTGCATATCTGCTCACTTCTACTAAATGGAATTGCCATGTGCATTACATTTTCACGGCTCAGCTAAGCGGCCACACCTCAACTCTGGCTGGCCGACGGACTGACTGCTCCTCATCATCAAACAGGAACAAGACCATCATCTAAGCCTCCTCAGCATCCGCCTCGAGGCATGGTCGAGCAGTTGGTCGCGAGTCCAGCCCATAAATGCAATCAACCACTCAACGAACAACTGAGCATAATACAAAAAAAACGTTTTTTATTTGAAACAAAAAACTGGAGCGCTTCCAAGTGCTCATATGTATGTGTGTGTGTGTTCGAGTATTTGCCTGGGTGTCTGTATGATTGCAACAGATTTATAGGGCACTAGACGCGGCTACTATAACTATATTATGGCATTTGGTGAGAATATAACTTTTTATAGCAAGTTGTCGACATATTTTACTAGCCATAACTATGCACCTAATATTTTATTTTTCTAGAGAGAGATATATCTAAATACTAAAATTAAGAGAGAGTGTTTGAGCGAGAGAGATTTGTAACTGTAGATTGAGCTTCAATTATTGAGAATATAGCTTTTTATAGCAAGTTGTCGTCATATTTTACTAGCAATAACTATGCACCTATGCATCAACCCAAATACTAAAATAGAGAGAGAGGCAGAGAGAGAGAGTGATTTCTAACTGTAGATTAAGCTTCAATTATTTGTAACTGTTCATTCATTCATCTTGTGGGAATCTAGTAATAAAACGCAAATTGTGTTAATTTGATGCATCGAATTTACGCGCACCGTTTAAAATATCAAATTCAATTGTGTAATTGCTTAAATAGTTGAATTTGTTATTGATTAGATGTACAAAAGTGCATCAAAAAAGTTTTTTTTGTTGTTGTGCAAAGTTGAATGTGAAAAAAAATGAATAAACAAAAAGAGATGCAAAAATGTGAATTACAAAGTGAGGCTGAGCCATCTGTGGTTGCTGTGCCAAGTGAAAGAAATTGATCCATTGCTGTTGAGAGGAGCTTATGAGTGTCGGTGAGTGCACTATTTGAAACTTTCTCTATCAATTTGCATACACATAAACTTGTATGAGGCAGAATACTTCATCTTCGTAGTGAAAGAGTAATTAAGTTTCGGTGCGTTGCACAGTCATTTGTGTATTCTATTCGTCACAACATGCACAAGTGGATGCCGGCAGCCACTTGAACGCAGTGGGCTAACAAGCGGGCGGCATTCACATTCACATTCATGAGTGGTGGCAAGCTTTTACCCCTTGCTGTCTGCTGTCTGCTGCCTGCATCCTGCATCCTTTATGCTTTAGCTGCCACGTAATTTATGCAAATTAAAGCGCACTCCATTTCGCGCCATTGGAAATAATTCCGTTTCTTTTTGTTATTGTTGTTGTTGTTGTTTGATTTGTTGTTTGTTGTCGGCGCAGGCGCAGCTCGTGCGATTTGTTTGCTGTTGCTGCAACAATTGTTAATTGTTTCGTTCATTTTTTGAACACACACACACACACACACAACGCATGCCCTTGTGGCTATAAATCGCCGTTAATTGACGGCTGCAATTTTATGTATTTTTTGTATTTTTGCGAAAATTTGTGCACCCCTTATCTTTTTCGGCTGTCCAGATACAGATAAATATGTATTTTTCTTATCGCTTGATCTTATCTGGTCTTTGGCACACTTTGCTGCTGGCCTGGAGCCTGTCACAATATGACAGCGAAAAATGTGGCAGAAAACGGCGGAAATTTGTAGATCGTGTCAAGAACAAAAGCAATTCAAGAACAACAACATTATCAACAACGGCAACATTGTCGTCCTCTGGGTGTGTGTGTGCCTGTGTGTGTGTGTGTTGGTTTTTAATCTCTAATGCGCTCGGCCACTTCAGCGTTTTTTGGGTACGGGTCAAAACGTTTCAATTTGAGCGCAGATTTTAGCGCGGATGCTGTTGAAACCCCTCGCAATCCCCTTCAGCTAAATCTGCATGTTTATTGTTGTTGTTGTTTTTTTTTTAAAACGTTTTTAATGTGGAAATGTCACAAAATATCAGCCGAAACGGGTTCACATTTGAATGACAATCGGAGGGCTGTCTCTGGGTCTGGTCCACACAGCATACGAAAACTGAGAAAAAAAAGGATCCTAACCGTTGATGAGCTTGTAATGCCCTTTAGCTGGATTTTGGGGGTTGGGCGTGGTTGGTTTTATATTGTGCAGCTGTCCAAGCTGCACTGCTTTTCTTGTTGTTGTTGTTGTTGTTATCAGTTGTTGTTGTTGTTGTTTTGTTATTGTTGTTATTTTGTTATTGTATCTGCATGTTTTGCCCATCTCTGAGGTTAGACCTCGACTCTCGATCTCGACGGGGCGTGTCCATTTGGCTGCTCACTTTTTTGTTGCTGCTGTTGTTGCATGTTTGTTGATGCTAAGCTGACATTTTGCTGTGTGCAATTTTGCATGGCACATTTAACAAATTCAACATTGATAGCATTTGTATTAAGCGAACTTGAGTCAGTTGTAATGTTGCAACACCCTTTAAATCCACTATTAAGTGTTGTGCTTCTTTTTTTCTTTTGGCCACATGTTGTGCTTGGCCCAAACACTTAACAGCTTTTGAAATACCCTTCCCCTCGTCGTGTCCTTGTCGCTTTTATCTTAATTACAAAAATGCTTAGTTCACTCAGCTCACCCCGCAGCCCGCTACACTCAACAAAGAAAGGGAGTCATTTGCAATGCGGAAATGCGACAGTTCCGCCGCTGCAATGAAGTTGCCACACGCCACCGGGTGTCGTCTCCAACTCGCCAACGTTTTTTGGTCCTCAAATGGGATTGCAGTGGCCCGCAATGACGATGACGCTTCAAGGGTCGCATGTGCCCAGGGACAAAGGGGCAGGCGACCAGCGGCACGTTGCACGTGAGAGTGAAGGGACATCGCATGCGTGTGTGTGTGTGTGTGTGTGTGTGTGTGTGTGAGCTGTTGCCTACTCACCTGTTCGTTGCCAAGCACTGCACAGTGGGTCTGAAACATGATATTCATTATTCACGGCAACTGAAAGCGATTTCAAAGTGTTTCTTGGCCAACTAACATGCGCAACATGATTCAGCATTTCTTGTGACCAGTCAGAGCATAAGTCTGATACCAAATGTAGTTGAGCATTTTGAGTTTGAGCATTGACCGTCCGCTTTCGACACACTTGAAATTCAATTTATGTGGGCTACTTGTGCCCGCGATTTGGTAAAGATCGTCGAATTGTAATTTTTTCATCGAAATCGATAGCATCGATAAAAACCAATCGATAAAAGCGCATTAATTTCACAATTCCAAAGCCAGAGTCAGCAAATTTGGTGCTGATGGAGATTATTTCTATGGATAAATTTATATCCCGGTCAAGCCCCTTCCCTACCTCCATATATCTGCCATAGTCTTAGAGCAAGAGTCACAGCATTTAAAGGATACATTAAGGACTCCCCAAGCTGAGCTATAGCTTTACACAAATTGGAATTATTGTCTTTTACTTGTAAATTATGTTCAATAAATACTAGTTGGTCAACCACAGTGTCTGGTTGTCTGTTGGCCCGGGTTCTGGTTCGCCAGCAGAGGCTCAAATTGACGACACATTTTAATTTCCACACGGCGCTGCTGCTTCAGGTTTCAGGGCTGTGCATTTCAGCTGTCAAGTGCAATTACACTAAACAGCAAAAGTGAGTACGGAAATATAATAATTATTATTGTATGCTCTGCTTTCCCTTAACACACATTTTTGATATTGTTGTGAAAACTGTTTTGGCTAATTCCCTTCCTGCTCAAACCTAAGCAACAACAATTGAAATGTAATCGAAAATAAATGCTTGTCAAAGTGCTGACGAGCAGTAGGAAAAAAAAACACGACAACAACAACAACAACAATAACCACTGTGAGTCCTGTGAAATGCTTAAGTAAACAAAGTTGCAATTTCTGCAACAATAAATACACAAGAAAAATAGAAAAATAGAAAAATAAAAAATGGGAAAATGGAAAAATGTGCGCGCGTGGAAAAATCGAAAACGCATCAGAAATTCAAGCGATCCACGTGCCAGGAGGGTCATCCAAACCCATTCCTGCTGCTCGCCCAGCGCACGTCACATTTACCCACACACATTTCTCTATTTGCCATGTCCTGGTTGGCGAACGAGTCTACGGCTTCGCTTCAGGCTCCTTCTGGTTGTTGTTGTTGCTGCTGCTTTTGCTACTGCTGCTGCCACAGAATTGTGTTGTTTACTCGCCTCGGGCGAACGTCCCAAACGCAGCTCTTGCGTGTTGCCTTCTGGTTAGCTGAACTCCTGTTTTCCAAGGGGAGGGGAGGGGAGGGGTTGTAGTAGTCCTTGGGGTAGTCCTTGCTCCTTGCGATGCGGTGCATTCAATTTGAAGTTTTATGCGTGCAGCTACTTAGCAGCTAAGGAGGGAGCATCCCCATGCTACAACAGCTACAACTGCCACAAACAATAGCAACAACAACAACAACAACAACAACAACAGCAGCAGCAACAACAAACAATCACAACTACAAGGTCTAGTGATTGAAAATGAAATTGATTTCCAACTGGCATAGCTTTGAAGTTAGTTTGTGCTTAGAACTACTTGAAAACTTAACAGTTCACTCTCTAATAAATTAATCGATCAATAATACTGGAATACTCTAGTCGAGAGAACTGCACTAGGAAACATCCTACAACATCAACTTCTAATTCGATTTTAATGTAAATATTATATGCATGGGCATATCATAATAGTTATTAATTGAGTATTTTATCTATATCGGATATCGATCAGTATCGATATTGCAGTTATCGAAAGAGGAAGAAAGTAATATATAATGGATATACATATAGATATAGATATAGATATAGTTATAGACATAGGGTATATGATATAGGATATAGGATATATAGGATATAGGATATAGGATATAGGATATAGGATATGGGATATGGGATATAGGATATACATAGATAGAGATAGAGATAGAAATAGAGATAGAGATTGATATATTGACAGAGATAGAGATAGAGATAGAGATAGAGATAGAGATGGAGATAGAGATGGAGATAGAGATAGAGATAGAGATAGACATATACACATATGCATGTAGACATTATGATATTATGCTTCATTATTAAACTGCACAAGTTCACAGTTGCATTTTAAAGCTGACATATTTCAATTCATAATCGGATTGCTGTTTGCTCTTTTTTTTTTTTTTTTTTTTTTTTGATGTAGCAATTTAATTTAATATTAATCAACCTACTGAAAGGTTATAAAATATTGTTTTGAAAATATACATAATGACAGCGGATTTAAATCAATAACATAATCAAATAATGGGTATTAACATATTACAATATTACGTAACATCAATTTAACATTAAATGTAACATTTGCAGAACACTAATAAGAAAATAGGAAAATATTAACGCCCAACTGTCCAGAGGTCGCTGGTGTGGAGGCGCTTTAAGCGTCGACGAGTTGTATTTGACCCTAGTGAGCAGGCCAATGGGTTGACATGGTTATGCAACCGGTCATTGTAACGACTTGTGTGTCGGTTTATTTGACTAATGACTGTCGGTACACTGAAATCGTTGTGCAGTGTCAAATTGCTAACATAGTATGGAGCACCAGAGATGTGTCTTAGCACCTTGTTCTGCAAAACTTGAATTTGATTAATCCACGATTTTGCCGCTGTGCCCCAAAATGGAATCCCATATGTCCATGTGGGCACGATGATGCTCCTGTACACCAGCAGCTTGTTGCTCAAGCTGAGTTTGCTGGATGACTTCAGCAACCAGTTGAGTTTCACCCTCTTGGATCTAAACGCTGCTGCCGTGACCTGTATGTGTTTACGCCAGGTAAGTTTCCTGTCCAGATACATACCCAGGTAGCGAACATGATTCCCCTGTGGTATGATCGTGTTGTTGAGTCGGACGCTTGGACAGTTACCACTCCTGAGCGCAAACGTACAGTGCTGAGACTTGTTCTCATTGATACAGATGTTCCACCGGTTGGCCCAGGTACTAAAACCATCCAAGAACCTTTGCGTAACCGCCGAGGCTCGCCAGGCAGTGGAGGAGTTAGCAAGGAACACTATGTCATCTGCGTATGTGGCAAGCAGCGTGTAATAAGCTACCGGAATCGGCAAATCCGCAGTGTACAATGTGTACAGGGCAGGTTCAAGGACACTACCCTGCGGTAAACCCGCACCGATGCGGCGGATGTTTGATCGCTCGCCCCTAACTTCAACCATAAAAGAACGGCCAAGCAGGTAGGACCTGAGCAGTAAATACTGCGCCGATGGTAGTAGGGACTTAAGCTTAAAAAGCAGGCCATCTTGCCATACGCGATCAAGCGCTTGCTGGATATCCAGGAAGACGGCAGAGCTGTACTGCTTATTTTCCAGGGCCTCGAGAACATGCTGTACTACTCGATGAACTTGCTCTGGTGTACCATGGTGATGCCTAAAGCCAAACTGATGATCAGGAATGGCACTCTGGAAGCCACTTACTGCCGACAATCTTCCAAGAAATATTTTTTCAAATATTTTGGAGAAAGTGGACAGCAAGCTTATCGGTCGATATGACGAGACAAGATTATCCGGCTTGCCAGGTTTCGGAATCATCGCACTCACAGCACACTTCCATGGAGTGGGGAAGTGGTGGAAGCGAACCATTGAGTTAAAGAGTAGCACCAAGAACATCACTCCCTTCTCGGGGAGGGCCTTAAAAAGCAAGGGCTTTTTGATCATAGTTTTGCACCTAAATCAATCGTACATTTAAAGTTGAAAACGTGAAATTGGGTCGGAAGACAAGTAAAAATACTGGCCTAAAAATAGGCATTTGGGCATAAGTCGAAACTTCAAAATGCCGTAACTTCGTCAAAAATCAACTTAGATTAAAAAGCGAGGGCTTTCTGATCATAGTTTTGCACCTAAATCAATCCTACATTTAAAGTTGAAAACGTGATTTTAGGGCGTAAGACAAGTAAAAAAACCGGCCTAAAAATAGGCATTTGGGCATACGTCGAAACTTCAAAATGGCATAACTTCGTCAAAACTCAACTGAGATTAAAAAGCGAAGGCTTTTTGATCATAGTTTTGCACCTAAATCAATCGTTCATTTAAAGTTGAAAACGTGAAATTGGGTCGGAAGACAAGTAAAAATACTGGCCTAAAAATAGGCATTTGGGCATAGGTCGAAACTTCAAAATGGCATAACTTCGTCAAAAATCAACTTAGATTAAAAAGCAAGGGCTTTCTGATCATAGTTTTGCACCTAAATCAATCCTACATTTAAAGTTGAAAACGCGAAATTGGGTCGGAAGACAAGTAAAAATACTGGCCTAAAAATAGGCATTTGGGCATAGGTCGAAACTTCAAAATGCTGTAACTTCGTCAAAAATCAACTTAGATTAAAAAGCGAGGGCTTTCTGATCATAGTTTTGCACCTAAATCAATCCTACATTTAAAGTTGAAAACGTGAAATTGGGTCGGAAGACAAGTAAAAATACTGGCCTAAAAATAGGCATTTGGGCATAGGTCGAAACTTCAAAATGCCGTAACTTCGTCAAAAATCAACTTAGATTAAAAAGCGAGGGCTTTCTGATCATAGTTTTGCACCTAAATCAATCCTACATTTAAAGTTGAAAACGCGAAATTGGGTCGGAAGACAAGTAAAAATACTGGCCTAAAAATAGGCATTTGGGCATAGGTCGAAACTTCAAAATGCTGTAACTTCGTCAAAAATCAACTTAGATTAAAAAGCGAGGGCTTTCTGATCATAGTTTTGCACCTAAATCAATTCTACATTTAAAGTTGAAAACGTGAAATTGGGTCGGAAGACAAGTAAAAATACTGGCCTAAAAATAGGCATTTGGGCATAGGTCGAAACTTCAAAATGCCGTAACTTCGTCAAAAATCAACTTAGATTAAAAAGCGAGGGCTTTCTGATCATAGTTTTGCACCTAAATCAATCCTACATTTAAAGTTGAAAACGTGAAATTGGGTCGGAAGACAAGTAAAAATACTGGCCTAAAAATAGGCATTTGGGCATAGGTCGAAACTTCAAAATGCCGTAACTTCGTCAAAAATCAAGTTAGATTAAAAAGCGAGGGTTTTCTGATCATAGTTTTGCACCTAAATCAATCCTACATTTAAAGTTGAAAACGTGAAATTGGGTCGGAAGACAAGTAAAAATACTGGCATAAAAATAGGCATTTGGGCATAGGTCGAAACTTCAAAATGCTGTAACTTCGTCAAAAATCAACTTAGATTAAAAAGCGAGGGCTTTCTGATCATAGTTTTGCACCTAAATCAATCCTACATTTAAAGTTGAAAACGTGAAATTGGGTCGGAAGACAAGTAAAAATACTGGCCTAAAAATAGGCATTTGGGCATAGGTCGAAACTTCAAAATGCCGTAACTTCGTCAAAAATCAACTTAGATTAAAAAGCGAGGGCTTTTTGATCATAGTTTTGCACCTAAATCAATCCTACATTTAAAGTTGAAAACGTGAAATTGGGTCGGAAGACAAGTAAAAATACTGGCCTAAAAATAGGCATTAGGGCAAAGGTCGAAACTTCAAAATGCCGTAACTTCGTCAAAACTCAACTGAGAGTAAAAAGCGAGGGCTTCTTGATCATAGTTTTGCACCTAAATCAATCCTACATTTAAAGTTGAAAACGTGAAATTGAGTCGGAAGACAAGTAAAAATACTGGCCTAAAAATAGGCATTTGGGCATAGGTCGAAACTTCAAAGTGGCATAACTTCGTCAAAACTCAAGTGAGATTAAAAAGCGAGGGCTTTTTGATCATAGTTTTGCACCTAAATCAATCCTACATTTAAAGTTGAAAACGTGAAATTGGGTCGTAAGACAAGTAAAAATACTGGCCTAAAAATAGGCATTAGGGCATAGGTCGAAACTTCAAAATGCCGTAACTTCGTCAAAACTCAACTGAGAGTAAAAAGCGAGGGCTTTTTGATCATAGTTTTGCACCTAAATCAATCCTACATTTAAAGTTGAAAACGTGAAATTGGGTCGGAAGACAAGTAAAAATACTGGCCTAAAAATAGGCATTTGGGCATAGGTCGAAACTTCAAAATGCCGTAACTTCGTCAAAAATCAACTTAGATTAAAAAGAGAGGGCTTTTTGATCATAGTTTTGCACCTAAATCAATCTTACATTTAAAGTTGAAAACGTGATTTTAGGGCGTAAGACAAGTAAAAAAACCGGCCTAAAAATAGGCATTTGGGCATAGGTCGAAACTTCAAAATGCCGTAACTTCGTCAAAAATCAACTTAGATTAAAAAGCGAGGGCTTTCTGATCATAGTTTTCCACCTAAATCAATCCTACATTTAAAGTTGAAAACGTGAAATTGGGTCGGAAGACAAGTAAAAATACTGGCCTAAAAATAGGCATTTGGGCATAGGTCGAAACTTCAAAATGCCGTAACTTCGTCAAAAATCAACTTAGATTAAAAAGCGAGGGCTTTCTGATCATAGTTTTGCACCTAAATCAATCCTACATTTAAAGTTGAAAACGTGAAATTGGGTCGGAAGACAAGTAAAAATACTGGCCTAAAAATAGGCATTTGGGCATAGGTCGAAACTTCAAAATGCCGTAACTTCGTCAAAAATCAACTTAGATTAAAAAGCGAGGGCTTTTTGATCATAGTTTTGCACCTAAATCAATCCTACATTTAAAGTTGAAAACGTGAAATTGGGTCGGAAGACAAGTAAAAATACTGGCATAAAAATAGGCATTTGGGCATAGGTCGAAACTTCAAAATGCTGTAACTTCGTCAAAAATCAACTTAGATTAAAAAGCGAGGGCTTTCTGATCATAGTTTTGCACCTAAATCAATCCTACATTTAAAGTTGAAAACGTGAAATTGGGTCGGAAGACAAGTAAAAATACTGGCCTAAAAATAGGCATTTGGGCATAGGTCGAAACTTCAAAATGCCGTAACTTCGTCAAAAATCAAGTTAGATTAAAAAGCGAGGGCTTTCTGATCATAGTTTTGCACCTAAATCAATCCTACATTTAAAGTTGAAAACGTGAAATTGGGTCGAAAGACAAGTAAAAATACTGGCCTAAAAATAGGCATTTGGGCATAGGTCGAAACTTCAAAATGCCGTAACTTCGTCAAAAATCAACTTAGATTAAAAAGCAAGGGCTTTTTGATCATAGTTTTGCACCTAAATCAATCCTACATTTAAAGTTGAAAACGTGAAATTGGGTCGGAAGACAAGTAAAAATACTGGCCTAAAAATAGGCATTTGGGCATAGGTCGAAACTTCAAAATGCCATAACTTCGTCAAAACTCAAGTTAGATTAAAAAGCGAGGGCTTTCTGATCATAGTTTTGCACCTAAATCAATCCTACATTTAAAGTTGAAAACGGGAAATTGGGTCGGAAGAAAAGTAAAAAAAACTGAGCTAAAATTAGGCATTTGAGCATAGGTCGAAACTTCAGAATGGCATAACTTCGTGAAAAATCAACTTAGATTAAAAAGCGAGGGCTTTTTGATCATAGTTTTGCACCTAAATCAATCCTACATTTAAAGTTGAAAACGTGAAATTGGGTCGGAAGACAAGTAAAAATACTGGCCTAAAAATAGGCATTTGGGCATAGGTCAAAACTTCAAAATGCCGTAACTTCGTCAAAAATCAACTTAGATTAAAAAGCAAGGGCTTTTTGATCATAGTTTTGCACCCAAATCAATCGTACATTTAAAGTTGAAAACGTGAAATTGGGTCGGAAGACAAGTAAAAATACTGGCCTAAAAATAGGCATTTGGGCATAGGTCGAAACTTCGAAATGCCGTACCTTCGTCAAAAATCAACTTAGATTAAAAAGCGAGGGCTTTTTGATCATAGTTTTGCACCCAAATCAATCGTAAATTTAAAGTTGAAAACGTGAATTTGGGTCGGAAGACAAGTAAAAATACTGGCCTAAAAATAGGCATTTGGGCATAGGTCGAAACTTCAAAATGCCATAACTTCGTCAAAACTCAAGTTAGATTAAAAAGCGAGGGCTTTTTGATCGTAGTTTTGCACCTAAATCAATCGTACATTTATAGGATATAGGATATAGGATATAGGATATGGGATATGGGATATAGGATATACATAGATAGAGATAGAGATAGAAATAGAGATAGAGATAGAGATTGATATATTGACAGAGATAGAGATAGAGATAGAGATGGAGATAGAGATAGAGATAGAGATAGAGATAGAGATAGACATATACACATATGCATGTATACATTATGATATTATGTTTCATTATTAAACTGCCCAAATTCACAGTTGCATTTTAAAGCTGACATATTTCAATTCATAATCGGATTGCTGTTTGCTCCCTCAATAATGTATGCAAATCTTGGCTGTGGTTGTGCAGGCTCACATGGTTGGGCTTAGTGCAGCCCCTAAACATCCTCGCCCACTCTCTCTCTGCCTCTCTCACATATATTCATTTCGATATCTTAATGGCTGCTGGACAAACACACACACACACACTCACACACACATATATAGATATCGATTCTGTGTGAAATTTAAGCAAGGACTAAGCTGTCCATGTTTGTTTAGTTTGAGTGGCAAGCTTTGCATATTGGAAACAGAATTGCCACGCAAATGCATTTAGTGTGGCAAACAACGATTGATGCTGCAAGCAACACGCTCGACAGCAGAGGATAATGTCCTTAAAATTCGATTCCAACTCAAAGCACATCATCAAAATTATTAAGCCAAAATATTCAATAATTTCATTATAGTCAGCCGGAGCAGACTATTCTCTATTAGAAACCAAATTACAAATAAACAAATAATCTGAAAAATTAATCATCATCAACATAACGGACATAAATGCAGCTACTGTACTGAAAAACTGCTTTAAAAAAACTCAATCCTAATCACACAAGTTTCGTAAACTTTTAAGACAAATCAAACATGATGAAATAACCAAATTAAATCTAACTAAATTATTTAGACTTATACATTAGATACCTGGACAACACTAAAGAGTATCAGAAAAACACACTTTTCAAAATAAATAAATAAATAAATATATCTCAAAAATGCACGAACTAAACCCAATTTGCATAAGGCAACTCTTGTTTAGCCAGCTATTAGGCCTTAATTGAGTTTGTATTTGAGATACTCGATATTTATGCAGGTGACAGATGCGAGAATAAAAGCATTTACTTATGCCTAGTGTAGGGAAATTCAAGTCTTTAATCCCTGCATAAAGGAAACTGTGAAACTGTGGCACAGCACTTGATTTATGTGTGTGTGTTTGTTGATAATACATGAACTGAGAGTGCCACGCAATTCTCAGCATGCATTTTACATCAGCTTGCATCAGTTGCAGCTTCAGTTGCAGCTTCAGTTTCAGCTTCAGTTGCAGCTTCAGCCACAATGTTATATGCAAATGATGAATGAGTCCAACTTGCAGCTTGCATTGCCTTCACCCTTTTCACCCCTTTCTCCATTTGCTATTACTGTCCCGTTTGAGGGGTTGTTGGCTTTCCCCGTTTTGCTTAGCTAATCAAAGCGTAAAATAAAAAAAAAATCCGATACAATTTTCTATAGAGTTTTTCACTTAATTTTTATTTGTTTTTCTAGCTGATAACAAAAGTGGCATACAAAACGAATGTGGCAGCTCATTAAATATGCAAATTATGCAAAAACCACTTGAATGTGTAAACATTTGCATTCGATAACGATAAAAACCGGAGCAGAGCTGATTGACAACTGTACCCAGTCGGTCGTCTAGTTGGGAACAGTTTCGAAACTAGTCTTCTAATTACGCTTAGCACGAAAATCCTATTAAATTTACACACGCAACTGGCTGCCACTTCAGAGAGGTAACCTTTTGTTTCAATTTCAACAACGTCTGTTGACGGGCCGCTGACCACTGGTCACACGTCACTCATTCGGAGCAGGGTTCTCGAACCGGTTCGCCGCCGCATCTGACTTACTATCCCTATCCCTGAGCGGCTTATCGCTGCCCGGCGGATCTGGCCGGGTCTCCGTGTAATTGCTAGCAAAATGTTAATTGAACAATTTTCATGTAGTGAACAGTTTTTTGATTGACATTATCGCGTGGGTGCGATATGATATGAACACTTTTTTGACAGTTGGTCTGACATTCGAATTCCACGAAACCGGACAGCTACGATCCCTTAATTTACACACACACACACACACAAGCGTGGCTAACGGGCGACGCCTCTTTTACCTACCTTTTAACCCCTAAGGCAAACCGTACCCGGAAAACCCTTCTGCTCAGTTCGTTTGCAATTTTTCAATATGCATGCAATTTTCCAACATTTTTGCACGCATTCAAATTCATAATTAAATTATTGTGCCCGCCCCAAAACCCGCTCGCATTTCCAGGCACTTCATTGTTTACCTTTCTGCACGGCATCGAGGCGGCATTCAAATGTTTTGTCATAAATTTGCATGCAACAATGCGAGGCACTATAAATGTCGACCCGACCCGGCTGAAATTATAGATTTGTTTTGTTATGAGTTCTGCTAATAAATAGATTTCGTTTGAAGAAATCTTTTGGGCTGTCATCATTTTTTGCACTCATAATTTTCTGTATTGGGCGTGGCTGTGACTCCGGCAGGGGGTAAGTGAGCAGCTGGCTAAGGTCATTACAGAATTTGCTATATATCATTTTTTTTCTTCTTTTTTTTTCAGTTATGCTTAATTAGGCAGCTAGCTCTAAGACCTTAACTTGTATACCTTTCTGAGATCTGCCAGTCAATACTTTATCTAGTCTTATTTGTCATGGCTTATCTTAATGACTTTCTCACACACAACAACAAGAAAGAAAAAAACACAGCATAAATTTTGGGCCACAATTTATTTTTTAATTATTGTATATCTTATTCAAAGTCCGTTTCGTCTAAGTTGAAGATGCTCTTTCAAATCACCGCCGTGGCAAATAAAACAATTTTAAAGACTTAATTAGTTAGCTGCCAAACAAAAGACGCTGCGCTAATGCATAGTTTTTTATGGCTTTCCATTACATAAACCAGAGCATCTTTCAGCTGGGAACAAGCTCCAGAAACCCAAAAAAAAAAATATATATAAAGCGGGAAAAAACACTCTTAAAGACCGAAATTGTTTATTCACTCATTTCGCTGCACATCAAAGTGACCATGTTTGCTAATGACGATGCTGATAATGATGATACTGCTGATGATGATGATGATGATGATGATGTGTGTGGGTTGTTGTGGCGTAAGCTATTTGATGGAGTGGTCCTACCCGGGGGTCTAATAAATCGTCAAATTAACCAAAATATGTGAAGACACTTTTCTGCGACATTTATGTGCCACAAAAGTCGCAGGTTGCTCACCAGCCGCATCAAAGCGACTCCCCATAAATATTCAAATGCAAAAACCCAATCCCAACAATAATAAAAGATGAAAAAAAAAATGCTTATTTATGCCACATATATAACCATTATAATCAAATTAATACACTCACTAAGTGCAATCAAAATAACATAAATAACATTTCAGCTGCGTGGCCAAAAAAGAGTTATGCGTTTATAATTTGGTCTTAATATGCGAAATACAAATGAGGTCTTTGGCTTGTGGCAGTCGATTGGTAACAGATATGTAAAAAGAGTAGCTAACTGAGTTGGAGATTGGTAGGGAGACCACAAAAGGGATCTAAACAGTGAGAGATTAGTGAGGAATGGAATGAAATTTCTTATTATCATAAATGATATTCATATGATATCATATCTATGGTAATTCTATTGATACCAGATCAAAAGACACATTTCTGTTATTGATCCATTATTTTTTATCGATTCGCATTTTGTAGGGTATTTGTATTTCGGCTTAGACCGAATCGGTTCGAGTCTCTTTGAGTTGGACTGATTTTTATTTTTGGTTGACTGTTCAGTTTTATGACGCGTGCGGCCAATTTGATGACGATGCCGTTTACAAAGTTGCCATCGCCAACATCGACAACGTCATCCGCATCAGCAGCAGTGGCAGCAGCAGCAGCAGCAATAACAGTTACAGCAGCAGCAGCAGGAGCAGCATCTGGCAACATGGTTCGTGAAGTGGATGAATTCGACCCACGCACAACAGGAAGACTTTTTGGGCCAGTGGCACGCATTGCTTTGCTCTGGTTAGTTGTTTGGCTTAAAATGTATTGCTGCAACAACAACAACAACAACACCAACAAACAACTTTCATGTGTGCTACAAGCGCTTTTTATGTTCACAGTTTCTTGGCTGTGTTTTGGCAGCAATTAATCGGCATTAAAATTTATAACGCTTTGATAATTAATGGTCTGCTAATATGCCATAAAATTAGTTTTGCTTTGCAACGTTCAATTAAGGATTACTTGTGTGCCACACACTGTATCTATTTATCTTGTGTGTGTGTGTGTGTTATTTCCTCAATGGCATAAATCAAAATGCTTATCACGCACTTATGAGTGCGACGCCTTCGCAGGCAACGCTCTCCAATTGGCTGACTCAGCAGCAGTTCCTACTCTTACTCCCCTGGCACCCCACTCCCCACCACCCACCCACCAGGAACTTACACCCACGCCACCTAATTGCCAAGAAAATTCGAATGTTGAATGCGACGCATAATTGCATAACTTGTGTGCAGTTCGTTAAAGGTTAAGGGTCAAGAGGAAGCGCCATTATTTGCCATATTGTGCACAGTTTTGATTTGGATGCTTCCTTTGAGAAGTAGGTGTCTCAAAAGTCAATAACTAAACGGCAGGAAGTCATCGCATATCCTTTGCCAGGAGCAACCAGTTTATCTCTGGCGGCATCGCTGGCTCCCAAAGGTTGTGCCGCTATTTATGCTTATTGTTGTCGACTTCTCCTCCGTGGCAGCAAGTTGGCAATTGACCTTTTCGCTTGGGAGCAGCAGCAAATTGCCAAGCTATCCGAGATTAGGCATTGTGTATAACTTTTAAAGTCGCCAGATGGAAAATGCCGTCATCGTCATCATCATCATCATCATCAACAGCATTTGTCTTGTCGTGTTTTGATTTTAGTTTTTTATATTTTTTTGAAATCCCCACCGCCAATATGATTTATGTAAATGCAAATGCCGAAATGTCAAGTGTGTATAGCCGAGTGTGGGTAATTTCATTTCATTTTGTCAATAACATTAACATTGTCTTTGATGCTGTTTCTATCCAATAAATTGGGCCTTTTGTCTTCTTCGACAA
Organism: Drosophila nr. fundita; assembly: GCA_035044245.1. Classification (NCBI taxonomy): domain Eukaryota; kingdom Metazoa; phylum Arthropoda; class Insecta; order Diptera; family Drosophilidae; genus Drosophila; species Drosophila nr. fundita. The sequence continues at coordinate 152,775 of JAWNMG010000857.1, forward strand.
TTAACCAATTGGCTTTTGCTGTTGGCCATCTTAGAGAGTCGAAAACTTCAGCTGGCGTCCAAAAACTCTTTTGACAGTGAAATTGAACACTTCTTAAATGGGGGACTTGAAAACTATTCAACGGAGTTTTTCAGATGCATAGAGAACCAGTTTCGCTCAAAGCTTGAATACAATTTAATTGATTGAAATTACCGCAACATTTCGAGTCACTTTAAGCTCAAAACTAAAACCCCTTTTGTTTGATCAGCAAAATAAAATCTACTATAGCATAAATTGTTAATTGTGTTAATTGCTTGCCTAACGACTTAGCTGTATAATGATAGTCTATTCTGCATAAGATCCAATCAAATTAAACACCATAATTAATAAGTTTCAGTTTAAGTTGGAAAAAGAATAAAAAAGCAATCATTTAACCTTTAAGTTAGACATATTAAAGCATATATAATAATTACCTTCGATACACACCATTTGAAAACTAAAACCCGAATGAACGGTAATCTTAGGCACACCGAAGATTATTTACCTTTGTAGACCCGAATATATCGGATTTGTGGATATATGTTTTCAGTTTCACTACTTCTTAAACTGGACTTGATTTGCATATTCCAAGTTTGTGTGGTCGATGACGTCTCTAAAATTTAGAGATATCAAATATGAACTATGAACAGATCAAGCTTATTGGAGTTTATCGATAACTGCCGCGAATATCGATACAAATCGATTTGCAATATGAATAAAAGATATTAAATAAAGATAATAATACAAGCACACTTATTATTGATAACAAAAAAGTTAGAGTATTTCCTATTCCACACTCTCTCAAATGCCGCATTCTAACTTGTTTTACATATAAACGGTAATCAACTAACGTGTTTTTAACTCCAAGATAACTTGAAATTAAATGAAGTTTAAGGCTTGAAAGATTGAAATGCTTGCAAAACTCGAAGAAAAGCCCAGTCAGTTATTAGCCAAGTTTCCTTTCGACTTGTCTCATTAAATTGCACATTTTTTTATAGGCTCGAATCAATTTGGCTTTTTACGCATTCTAAAGTAGCCATGCCGTCAAGGCCTCATTTCGTTTGGCCCCTTTGTGGCCCCTTTGTGGCCGATTTGACCAATTATTTATTGTATAATGCCAGAGAGTGACTTCAAGGCTGGCATGCACTATCTAATGTCATGATAAATTAGTTTATTTGAACTTAAAATAAACTAAACACAACAAAACATAGATAAAAACGCGTACATGTTCCCCTTTCATATATGTTTGCTGTTGTTTTTTTTGGAATGCATTCTGATAAAGTAGAAAATTGAGTTTGTTAACTTCTTGAACCGACTGCCCTCAAATCACAATTCCGATTCAGTATTCAAAAATGAAAAACGCATTAATCATTTGAGCATTTGACACTTTTTCGGTGGGCAACAAAACAAAATTGATAAAGGCGTCTCGAATGCAGTTTATCAAAACAGTTGTCACCTCGACTCGTCTGGCAAGTATATATATATGCTGTATGCTGTTTGTGGCATGTGGCATGAAATGAGTCAGTGTGTCTAAGAGTTAGTGTTACAGTTGCCTGTTGCATAGCTGAGGCGTTTGCTGTGGCAATTAAGAGAAATTGCCAAAGAGACATAAATAGAAATTAAAGGCGCAATGCGCACAAAATGATATTACACCATTAAATGCGCCATTTAAGTGTGCTAGACGGCGAGGCGACTCCGACTACGACTACGACTACGACTTCGACTTCGACTTTGGATTTAATTACAGCAAATTGCTTCGTTAGCTTTGGTCGCTAGGTGGTGGCTCAGTGGCTCAGTGCCTCGGTGCCTCAGTGCATCCAGCAATGTGTTAATCCAATTAAACGTGGCCATTCGACGGCCTCCTGACCCAAATAGCTGCAGCAAGACTTGGCCAACAGTCTTTCAGTTTCAGTCACAAAGTCACTCAGTCACTCAGTCAGTCAGTCCATCAGTCCATCAGTCAGTCCATCAGTCAGTCAGTTATTGCTTGTTGAGGCATAATTGTGATTGCTGTCAATGCAATGGGCAATGCCAAGGTAACCAGTTTTGATTACAACTCGTATGCCTCGTGTCTGACATAATTGGCAATTCGCACACTTCTCGACGGCGTCTTCCTACCCGTTGCCAACTGAGAACTGGTTCAACGATTCCACTGCAGGATGTCCGCCTCACAGAATTTCATAATTTCGCCGACATATGCTTGGGCCTGGCCTGGCTTGGCCTGGCCTGGCTTGGCCTCTTCTGGCCTGGTTGGGCCTCTCCACTTGAGTTGATTGATTGCCAAAGTCGAAGTCAGCGACCGGAGCTAAGACTGAATTGACTGTAACTGAGTCAAGCCATTTCCACTTGAGCAGCTCCACTTGCTCCATCTATATCACATGTACATATATACCGACGTCACCTATACATACATATATATATATATATATATATATATGCATCTGTGGGCCGATTCACATTCGCAAAGTGCAAATTTGAACAGCTTGAATGTTTTGCATAATCAAATCGAAAAATTCTGTTGGGTTGAGAGCAAGGAATGGGTATGTCGGCTAAGTGGGTGTGTTTGTAAGATGATGAGTGAGAGATAGATGTAGAAACAGAAAGAGATGGAGAGAGAGAGCGAAATAATCAAAAGGATAAAGTGAAATTTGCCAAATGTTTTTCATTTCAATTGTTGAATGTTTCAATCTCAAATTAGAATTTTCTTGAAGAATTTTCTAAGATGATAAAAATAATGAAAATGATGACGAATGGAATCTTAAATTGTAAAGATGGTATTATTCCAGAAATATTACGACTTACACAAATATTTTGTAATTTGGTTTACTCAGATTAGTTTGGAATCTAAGATAACCAAGAATTGGAGTCATATCCATGGGAAAACTTCATATTTCTGAAGCGCATTTAGAGTGCGGTGTATTGAATTAGTTTTCGAGCTGTCTTGTGTTTGAAGCAGATGCCACTGTGCCACATGAGGCACTGTCTGCCCCCTGCCACACGCTCTGATGCGAGTGTTGATGGGGCAAATGACTTCAATTTGATTTGTTTGGGCTGTCATTGAGAGTTGGGGGATGAGGGGACATCCCACTAAATGTTATTGATGTCTGTTGTTGTAGTTGTTGTTATTGTTATTGTTGTTGTTGTTGTTGCTGTTGTCATTGTTGTTGTTTGTTGATTGCTGTTTGCGTTGTGTGTGTTGTTAAATTGAGATTGTTTTTGGGTCTTAGCATGGCAGGCAGGCGCCCATGCATATTGTAAATTGTAAATTGTCTTTATCAATTTGAAGTGCTAGGCGGATTATTTATGCAACTTGCCGCTGCAAAGTTCCATAGATAAAGTGCATGGCATACGTTTTGAATTGACTGCCACGGTCTGCTCTGGCCTGGTCTGGCTTGACTTGACTTGGCTTGGCTTGGCTTGACTTGACGTCGCTTGGCTTACTTAGTAGTTGGTTCGCATGGGTCTTGGGGCTTGGATTCGATTGGTATTCGGTGTTCACATGGTGTGTGCTTTTTACTATACTCTTGCAGAGGGTACTATAATGCTTGAAGGAGATGTCTTCGAAGCCTTAACATTAAAATCGTTTCAAAGATGAGTTTTTCTTGAAGGTAACTGAACCAAAACCAAGAGTTACGAGTCTTATAATGCTGCAAAAACTTTGAGTGCAGATCATCAGTAATGGACTAATCCACCCAGATGGACAATCGATTTGAGTTTTTTTTTTAAGTAATAATAGAATTGAAATGTGTGCTCTGTTAGGGTATGTAAACAGTGGCTTGGCTTTGGTAAACATTCTTTCTAGTTTTTTTTTTGGGTCAATTTGGGCTTAAATTACGCGCCCGGCACTTTGGCTGCAGCAGATTGGGGCTGTTTGAAATATATATTTTAATGATCGCAGGCGTCGCATTCAGATGCTGACAACTTCATTGCTGACGCACATACGATATTCGAGTCGACGAGTTGACAGCTCAAAAGCCAGTTGCATTGATTCATAAATGCGTACAAACAACCAAATCAGGGCACACAATGGTCAGCATTAAAATGAGATGCTATTGCACACAATGGGCCTGCAATCAGTGCGACCCCTTCGGACCTGCCTCGCCCTCATTGCGACCCCTTCGGACCTGCCTCGCCCTCATTGCACGCCCCCTTTTTTGGTGTGTTTCAGGGTCGCAGGGCGCGGAGACGAGGCGGGCATTTCCTTTTGACACTGCACCGCAAACACGCATTGAATATTTTGCGGATATTTGGTTGGTTTTGTTGGTTTGTTGGTTTTTACTTCTGGTCACTTTCAGCTCAGCTCAGCTCAGCCCAGCCCAGCATCCATGTAAAATTGTTGTTTTCCTTTCTCGCCCCCAACAAATTGAACGTAATCGCTTTATAATGCCGCCAGAGCTAGCTAAATATTGGCAGCTGTCTGGGCCCCGGATTGGCAGTCACCCCTGAACTCTGGCTGCCCTGGCCCGCGCTGGCTCAATTGATGCGCGTCTAAGCCTTTTGCGGTAGCCTAATGCCGAGTTTTTCACGCGTTTTCGTTATGTTTTTCACGCTAATTCATTTGATGCTCATTGGAATTGCTTCATTTTCGTTGCAATTCCATTGAACTTTCACTTTTTGTGATTTTTGTTGTTGCTTTTTTTACTCAGCACGTCTTTAATTAATTTTTATGATACTTTCCGGTTGTTTGCTGTTGTTGTTGGCAGCGTTTCATATTTGGTGCATGTTGATGATTTTTTTTTTTTAACCCTTTTTACCTTTTTTTCGCTGATTTTTTTGAACATGTTTATACAGGCAAAAGGGTTTTTTTTGGTGTTTTTTTTTTGGGAGAAAGGGTTGTCATCAGGTTAGTGTGCGTTGATAATGAAAGCGATGCTTAATTTGGGTTGATTGATTTATTTGCCTTATGGAAAATGTTTTCACTTTATTTTAACCAGAGCGCTGAGGTTGGCAAATGGAAACCAGAAGCCAGATGGGCTATCATAATATCATATTTACTTTGCGAAATTATATTTGTTTTACTTTGGGGCGTGCAAACACATATACACACATACACATATACACTCAGAGATAAGTACACACAGGGCAAGGGGAGGGAAATCATTAGCTGCCTCTGAATGCAGTCACATATGAGTTGAGTTGAGAGATAAGATAAAAAAGAAAATGTTTGCTTCACAAAATATGAAATAACGAACATATTTAAACGGAATGCTATTTATGTGCAAAATATGTTAATAAACATCTTTAATCATTGGATTTGGTTCAAAGTCTCAAGGTCAAGTCGATAATTTAATTGGCACCTGCTAATTTGGTATGAATGTAATCCCTATATACCGATTTATTGTGACTTAAACAAAGGCCAATGTCGAATGTTGCTTTGCCTATTTTCCATATCTGCTTGATTTTACATGGAAATATTCGATTTAATCAAATTATGATTAACGGCAGCATCCCACAAGTAAATCGTTACGGTTTTGACCGAGTTACGGTAGCACGCTTTTTGCTTATGACGATTATAATTATGATCGTAATGATGATAATGATGATGATGCGGATGGATATGATTTTGCTATTTTGCCTCTTGGCCTATTCGCTGTACACTGAAATGAAATTAAAAACAACATTGGAATTTCAATAAAAAACCAAAATTTTTTAATAAAATTTCAATAAAAAACCAAAAATTTTTTAATAAAATTTCAATCAAAAAAAAATATGCAAATTTAAATATGTGTTGAAATATTGCTGAACTCTTTATGGTTTTTATACTTTATTTTTATTTAATACTAATCATTTTTATAAACATTTAATTTTAATTGTTTGCAATTTTATAAATTGTTTTTTAAGTCAATAAAAAACGCTGCATCATTAACTAATTACTGCAATTAAATAATGCAAACAGAAATGCAATTGAATCCACAATTTGTTTGCAATGTGTAAAATTACACTCAAGTTGTGTGAGAGTGTGTGTGTGTGAGTGTGAGTGTATGTGTGTGAGTGAGTGTGTGCCTGTAACTGGTATTCCTACAACTGTTTTATGGGCACGTTAAGTGCTTCATCACATTGGGCATTGGGCAGCACATTAATAGCTCATTGTTTTGTGACTGTACCACGTTCATGTCTGATGTTTCAATGATGTGTCAGTTGCCCCGCCCATAAGCCTCACCTGCCAACCTGCCAACTTGGCAACTTGGCAACTTGCCAACTGTTGTTGAAGCGCAACGCTGCTTTCGCTATCGAAACTCTGCTTTAAACTATGCAACTAGGTTAGGTTTTTGGCCAGGGGCAAGGGCAAGGGCGTGCTGACACTAAAATGTAGGCGGTGTGGCATGCAGCATTTTAAATCTGCTGTCCGTCATGCACGTCCGTCGGCCATCCGCTTTCAGACACTGGCACTGGCGCAACTCTACAGTTATGTAGCTCTAATGACAGTTGACGTATCGCCCGACACACGCCTTTAAAATAAATATGTATGTGTTGTTGTTGTTGTTATTGTTGCTGCTGCTGCTGTTGTCAATGCACCTACGAGTGACGAATGTGTTGCGACACTTTCAAGTGTGAGTTGGGCACATCCTCTTCTCCATGCAGCAGTTGCGCAGACGCAGTTGCACGCATGTCACAGACAATTTGTCACAAATCAAAACTAAGTCAGCCAAAGGGGTGTCCTAGAGTAGTGCTCACTAGAGCAAGAGAGAGAGAGAGAGAGAGAGAGGGAGAGAAAGAGAAAGAGCGTGGTAGAGCTAGAGCTGGAGAGATTGTAATCCATCAGGCGGCATTTGCAACGCTTCGACTCGCAATGTTGCACGTTGTCGAAGCGTGTCAGGGACACGCCTTCTAAGCAGCTGCCCATCTGCCTGCCATTGTTGTTGCCCCACGTTGCATAATTGCTCGTAAAAATGATGCTCGTGCCATAAAAATCATTGACCGAACCGACTCGACCCGAAAACCCATTCTAACCCAGCGCCTAACTCGCTCCTTTTGAGCACTGCGCTGCATGTTGTGACACACAGGACGGGGCAGGCTACTATGTGTGTGTGTGCGTGTGTGTGTGTGTGTGTCGTTGCTCATCTTCGTTTTACAACTTGGCGTAATTAAATGCAATTAGTTGAACTTGCAACAGCAGCTGTTGCCCCAGTTTCGCCAGGACAATCCAGGCAGTAAATCAGTTGGAAAACGCTTAACATTTTCTGTCACAAATATCATAAAAAATAAATCTGACTTTTTACAATGATTTAATATTGTTTTTCTTTTGTTGTTGTTGTTGTTCTTACCCCGCGCTGTCGACGGGGTGTTGCTGCTGCCCCCTCGGGGCTGCCTCTTCAAATGCATTTTTTATGCAAAATCAAAAAAAAAAAAAGATTTTTTTTATGGTGTTCCTTACACGCCTAATGACAACTGTGATTTGAGTCAAAACACACCCCTGGAAAATTGCTGAAAAAATCATATAAAAATGCTCGACTAAGGGTTACATTTATTAAGTATCATAAATTTCAGAAATCATTAACATTTTTTGGGATATATATATGATAATGAAAAATGCAGCTAGGATACATTTCTAGAGATTTACGATATGTACAATGAATAATTTGAAATCTTCGATTCATGAAACTTTGAGCTTATATCAGATTGATATGCGAAGATGTTTGAAATATTTGTCGAAAATTTAGTTTGTGAACATTTGCACATCTTTTTTTCCCATACATATATTATAAGTCATGAGTTGTCAGGCACCAATCCCATGTCCCAATTGCATACATATTGAATACTGCAGCCTCATCTACAAGTTGGTATTGGGCCTTGACTTGTTTTGGATGGCTGCGAGTAGAATGTGACGCTGTCTTCGTCTCGGGTTCTCTTGATGAATCGCTGAGCACACCGGAGCACAGCGTGGCACACCTTCTAATTAATTAGCAGCAACATGAAACAAAAATGTTGCCAACATTTAACATAGGTCAAAAATAAATGTCACTTTAAGTTGTAGGTTGGCTCAAAAACTCTCGGCATAATTAGCACAAGATGGGACCAGTCATCGCTATAAAACATATGCCGGTGTGGCAACAACAATAACAGTATTGGTTCAAGGCTGTGCCAAATGAACTCAAATGAACTCTCGATTGGGGCAGGTCTAAAGATGAAGACTGCCTACAAAATATACTTAAGTATATACATATATAATTTGCATATGCGTGGGCTACTAAGTCTCTCAGTTTCATAAACCTATAAAATGTTGTTTTATGCTAATGGCAATAACGCTAATACCTAGATAAATAAAAAATTTTAATTTGCGCCAAATTAATAATAGAATGCTTTAATTTCGCTGTGATTTTGACTGTCATTGTCAGCAACTTCTGCTCAGCGTGAACTTATCTAAAATGCCGATTAAAATTTTTTGTTATTTTTGCCACTGAATTAAATATGCTTTTTAGAGACCTTATAAAAAAGCACACGACATTCCGATGTCTCTTGGCCTAACTCGTTTGAGAACTGTTTCTTCCCAAATCCGTAACTTAGTTAGACTAAGATGAAAATGGCAATTTTATTTAAATCGATATATACAACTTTATTGCAAAATTTTTCTAAATTTCTAACTTTAACTTTCTTGAGAAATCAACTCATTTTGAAGTCTGTTTTTTTTTAGCTTTAAACACTCTACCGAAACCCACATCAATTGAAGCTCAACCAAACTCACGTAATTCTCTTGCGATTTCGACTGTCAATATCTCAAATTGGTGGAAAATGCAAATGGTAATATCTGTAGTACAAAACTGCATTATTCATATTCCAGTCACGTATTGCAGATACTCGTTTAGATATGAGCGAGTCCAGAGGAGCGATTTCTAATTGAAATTTGTGTTGTGTGCCACTCCACACATAAAATGGAAATTAATGAAGCATTAAGTTTTGGCATAGATGTTGCGAGATAAGCAAAAAGCAACCACAGAGAGATAATAGAGACGAGTGCAACTTGATTGCAATCAGTTGCAGCATGTGTGTGTGTGTGTGTGTCCCTGATTAAGGCCTGTCGAGGGGTTTGTGCATTGTGCCGCGGGGGGTTGCAAAATTGCCAATTTGCAAACTGAGAGATAAATTTACGCACCACAGCACTTGGGACAAGCGCTGACCCAATCAACCAGAATGCCAATCCAGATCGGCCATAAATAACCATAACTTCAAACCGAACAGAACTTATCGATATACGGCACATTTTGCTATCGATTCGTACATGCAAAACTATTTAAGCCCGAACCCCCCTAGCCCGTCTCTCTGCACACCCCTCTCCTGGCATATAGTACATACGTTCATTAACTTTAAACGTGGGAGCTCCGAAGTGGTCGCCATATATCAATCGACATCTAAATCTTAATCAAAATGCAAGCCCAAACTTCGCCTGTGTCGGCGAAACAACAAATAACAAATGAAATAAACGAAAATGGTGCAATTTTGATTGATTTATAATTGAATGTGAATTGTTGATAAGATTATGATAAACGACATTCATATGCAGCCCCCAGCCGCCAGTTTTCTGTTACCAGTTGCCCGTTCGCGATTGCCAGTTGCCAGTTACCAGTTGGCAGTTGGCAGTTGACGTTGACGTTGATCGGCGCTGACTGGCCAAAATAAAACAGGTTAACAAACCATAATTATGGGGCGACCAGCAGCTGATCGATCTTTAAGTGCAAGGGTTGTATGCGGGTCTTACGGCGATGTTTTGTGGATGACAGACGGAATGAATCTGTTTAACGTTCGACTTTCGCGTCGGCGGCATTCCCAAAACGTTGGCAATCGCATAAGCTAGATGCTTACGAGGCATAGCAATCGCCGAACTGCAGATACTCTGCCAGCGAGTAGGTTTTTGTACCTGTGAGTAGGTAAAAAGTTGTGCAGGCCAGAAGGAAGCATCTTTGAGACCATAGAGCACATATATTTATGTTCAACATCAGAGATTCTCTAGCTATGTCTGTCCGTGTGTCTGTCTGTCTAACTGTCTGTCTGTGTGAATTCAACAATCTCAGAGACTATTAAAGATAGAGACATCAAATATGGGGGACAAAAAACTTCTATATCTTATGCAGATCAATTATTTATAACGTTCTCTGTTTCGCCGATATTAATGAACATCGATTATCGATAGCAATCAGATAGTAAACTTGTGGTAAGAAATAAATATATATATATATATATACTTTTAAAATAAATAATAACAATCTTAAATGCCTTTATAATGGATTGTCTTAACTCGAAATTGAAAGTAACTTGAAAATAGTAAATTAGTTTTATTTATGAGCAGAGTAAAACTTATGTGGCATTTTGTTAGACACAAAATAAAATCCAACGTAATGTCAAAGATATTTAGAACTATTTGAATTATTGGCTCGAGAAATAAATAAATTTCTAAACCCCCGAAAAAAAACAAAGTCTCCCTCACTTGACAAGTAGCTCGACATAGTGAAGTCGCTTTTTCACCGAGTTGTTAAAATGTATCGTCAAATCGGCATCAAATGCATAATTTTGGTCGCTGAATCGATATCGATTTACATTTTTGTCGCTGATTTTTTATTATGTTTTTTGTTTTTTTGGATTTCTGTGTTGTATGGCTAATAATAAAATCAATAAACGCACATTGCAAATTGCAAATTTGAAAATAGTTTTTGGCTTCGAAGTCTAATCGTTAGACTGATCGCCTGCTGTGGAAATATCGACCTGGTCGCCGAGTTTTTTGTATTTTTGAAGGCGACATTTAATTGCCTGCCTTTGAGATTTTGTGTGCGTGGTTCGCTTGTGATCTTGCCCCATTGCCATCCCCCCTCGCTCCCAGCCACACTCGAAGCTGTACCATTTTTGTCACTAGGAAATGGTTTATGTGACTAGCCGATCGGCAGCGGCAGCAGTTGAGTTGTTGCTGTTCTTGTTGTTGTTGCTGTTGTTGTTGTTAAGTGTTGGTCACTTGGTTTCTTGGCCGACTTTTAATTTAAACAGGAAATTATGAATGTTGACTGCAATTTGTTTATGCAGCTGCTGAGTCACATGCCCCTCAAGATTTGCGCACCGCCCCTCAAAACCCAAACAGTTATTGAAATATGCATCGATAAAAGTTAATTTACTTGGTAACCGTTGTTGTTGTTGTTGTTGCTGTTGTTGTTGCTGTTGTTGTTGCTGTTGTTGCTGTTGTTGTTGCTGTTGCTGTTGTTTGTTGCTTTGCTGCGCATATCTTATGAGCATGTTTTGTATCTATTTTGATGGCAAATAATTCACGCTACCTGGCAAACTTATAAGGCGCCCCGTCTACCCCCGTCTGTCAGGCATCATTAGCTCCGGCCAGAAGGAGTTCGCCTTACAGCCCGAGTCCGAGTCGGCGTCAGGTTCGGTCATGGTCTTGGTATTGTGTGGACAAGCTGCAATCCATAATTAGTCATGTGCAGCGACTGTCACAAGCTGAATATACTGAATGGCTTGAATGGGTTGAGTGACAGATGTCCTGTTCACCACCATTCTCCCTCTCCTACTCTCCCACTCTCTAGCTCCCCATATATCTGCTCAGCTAGATAATGGCTCAAGCAATGAGAAAAGTGCATTGTAAGCTGTGGCCATGGCTGGTTATTAGTCATTGATATGCTGGGCTTTTGTCGGAATTGCCGCACCTTTCCTGCTAATGTGTAGGAGCCGCATTTGTTGCTGTAACTGCAACTGCAACTGTATTATTGACAGAGCTGCTGTCAAGTTGTCATCGTCAGAGGGCGAACAATTGAACAGCTGTTTAACAATTGTCTTCATTAGGTTTGTCCATATTGGGTGTGCTCCGGAAAATGGGTCATTCCTTCTAACCTTCTAGGGCAATTCAATTGTCCATAATTTATGTAAGCATTTGTTTCACTACAGCATCTAGCCATTAATTGGACATTTTATAACAATTTCGTGATTACATTTTGGAGCAGAGTTTTTGCTAATTTAATTGTGGATCCATGAAATTAAAAACATCGCATTTAAAGTCGAGTCCAAAGCTTACACCACATAACTGATGACTACATCTTTCGCAATGAGCTTTATTTCATATCCAAAAGTTGGCCCACACTCTTACACAGATTATGTAAATATATTTTAGTTATCTATCTAAAAAAAGATTTTTTTTTTCCTATGCCAAAGTGGCTGCAATTAGGGCCAAAATCAGCATATGCAAGACACTCGCATGTCCATAATTATATTCACTTCCTTTTTGGGTTTTTTTTTTTTTTAATTTCAACTCAAAACATTTTGTTGGGCATTTTGTCGTTGCCCCTACCTCACTTCTTTGCCACACATTCGCTGCCATTCCAGCTACAGCTCCAGCCGGCCAATTAATTACCAGCAAGGGGAGAGGTGAGGGGGCCACCAAAAAAAAAAGTCACTAAATCATTTTGAACTTGACATTCAGTGCGTCGGGGCCGCATGCAAATAGTTGTTGCGTTTGTTGTAATCGCTCCACGTGAAGCAACAACAACAACAGCAATTAAGTTTTTGGCTAGGTTGAAAACTGGACATGAACAACATTTGAGGCATGCCACCAGCAACTATTTTGGACATGATTTAATGAGCATTTATGCAAATCAGTTGACAACTGCATCCTGCTGCTCATCCTTTCCTTTTTGGTGGTGCTGCTCTCGTAAACCACTCGTAAATCATTCGTTGCGTGGTGTTTGCATTTTTCCGACACATTTTGTTTGCATTGTTGTTGTGCGGAGTGAGCGATGCCCATTAAGGTAGACTTGGACTATATGCGCGTGTGTGTGTGTGTGTGTGTGTGTGTGTGTGTGTGGGCAGCAGCCCTCCTTAAATCAATTGAAAACCCCTAAGCAGGAGCTACACAACAACGACACACACACGCACACACACAACAACACGTGCGTGTTTCGGCGTCAGTCCAAACACTTTTCAGTTGCAATCAGGCGTAAAAAGATGCTGCCCGAAATCAATTTTCACTTTGTATGCGGCATTTTCCTGCCCTTTAATGCCCTTGCGTATTTTTGGGGTGTTTTCAATTTGACACGAAATATGCAACACTCAAAATTGTAGTATTGGATTTATTGTCAGTATGCAACAAAATAATAAATAGAAAAAGAAAAATAATAAAGAAACTGAATTTTTTTTATAGATTAAATAAATATAAATAAAAGAGCATCAAATGTGCGGTGTTGCAGAGATAGACCATTATGGAATACATTTTGTTCAGTAGCTGACATTTGGCAATCAGTCTGGGGATGGTTGCTGTGGCATCAACGCCAATGCCAACGGCATCGGCTGGGCTTCGATTGAGGCAGAGGCATACCAATTCTATTGCGCCTCATCAATTTTGCAACAATGCGACAGGAGACACAACAGAAAAACGCAACCAACTGCCTTTCCATTCCCTACGTGACAAGCTGGTCACAATGAAACAATTGTCTGGCCAGGTCGGTCTCCGCTCTGGTGATGGGGTCTGGTCTGGTCTGCTCTGGTCTGCTCTGGTCTGCTCTGGTCTGCTCTGTTAGGGTCTGCCCTGGTCTGCGCTGGCCTTTGCAATCTCTCCTTCTCTTTCGGTTGCGAGTTTGGCTCGTGTTGCGGTTGCCTCTTCTCGGTTTATTTGTTGCCTTTAGCTGCTTATTGATTTCTGTTTTCTTTGTACTTTTTTTGTGTGTTGATTTTTTCTTGTGGTTAGCGCGTGAAATCAGTTGGAAAATGCACCTAATGATTTTCGAGATTCGCTTTGCTCGAATGACCCAACTGTACTTGAGTGGTTTTTTCGACATCAATTGGAGTATGCAAATCTCAGTGGTATGCCACGCCCATTTCCTTACAGCTGTAACTGTAACAGCAACTGTCGCAACTGTCGCAACTGGAATGTTATGGCATTAGAATCATCATTATCGGCACCCCAAGTGGCCCAAAAAACACACAAAAAACCAAAAGGGGTGCAAGCTGCAGACCTTAAGGGTTGTCCCTTACCCAAAACAATGAATTTGTGAACTCCTTAGACAAGAGGGGCTGCAGGCTCGATCAACGATAAACTTTCGTCCTGAAAGTGTCTTGCTGCTGACATAATTATGTCAACTTCTTGAAGTGCCGACATTGCCGACATTAAATCCACATTGGGTCGGCTTCAGTTACTCCTGCTTCCTTGGGCGGAAGTGCGCCGTTTGCAATTTAAAAACGATCAAGCGTAACTATGCGCACGATATGATGAGCTCGTAATTATGGGTATACATTTAGAGCACACGACGGGACATGCCGATAGCCCATAAGCTAGCACCCAGTCGAGGGAAGTGTCGCCGCACAGGATACGCATGTGTAAAAGGTCGGCAGCCTAGGGGTTAAAATATAGGCAAGAAACGGGTCCTTGGTGTTTCAATATATATCCAGCTGAAGCTTTTTCTTACTTTAGTTGAATAGATCTTCAAAGCTTGACAAAACTTGTCAAGCATCTGGTTCTTAAGAGGTTGAAGATTAAAGGCTCTTGGAATAACTTTACAAGAGTACCTTATAGTTTCCAAAGATAGAATTGGTTGAGAGAGTTGAAATTTTGATCAACTCAATGATTATATTAATTTATATTCATTACCAGATTGTAGGTTCTTTACTTTATTGCTCAATATATACCATATGAAATTGAGTCAGAGCAATAGATATTTTAAGACTTTTTTGACTCACTTCTATATTGACCAAATTTAGCTGAAGACTTAAAGTTAAGCTTGATACATTTGTGTAGCTCACTTTTTTAAGGCTTTAATTCTATTAAAATGTTTTTTTTAGTTAAATTGAGTATCATGGTACTTTGAAGTATCTGCTAATACTACTCAAAAGTGTAGGCGACCCCTTGTCTGGCATCTTAAAGGCTCAAGCCCTTTTAATCAACCCACTAAATCTTAAAATTTATACTACAAGATTTTTTTTGCTTAGAAATTGCAAATCATATAAGTCTCATGCTCCAAGTAGCATATAACTTTGTGCACTAGCCGTTAAATTGATGGTCTGGCAAAGGCATAGATAAGACCACCTTCATATGCTCGCATATGGATGTAATACAGAGGGGACCCAAATGGGCCATTACAATCGGCTCCATTAACAATATTGGTTAGAGGGTCACACAGCAGGCAAAAAAAAAAGGGTCCACAAATGGGCCACTATATGAAAATTATGCGTGTTCCCAAACACTCAGACGGGCAGCCTGCCCAAGATGTGAGATTGTAAAAGCTTTTAATGCCCACAAATCGACTGTTGCTTTTCCCTTTAGCTGGCCGGTCGGGTTAAGGTCAACGCCCAACGCACTCCCCACCCGTTAAAATGCTGTGAGCTACATTTCGGCGCCCCCCCTTGTAAGTGCTGAAATGCATATAGATTTTTCTGTTGTTGGGCTCAGATTTTGACGCAACGATTAATATCACTTAATTAAGGTGAAAATGTAGACGAGCGACAGCTGTCAAAAATGGGCGACGAATCGCACATATCAAATGCCCGGCGATAACCCAAAATTATAGAAAGAGGCTAAAAAAAAACGAACATTTTTTTATCCCATTTTTCGATGCAATTTCTTTTTTTTTCGGAAACTGGGGGCTGAACCTGATGATGCAATTGCGAATAAGAGTTGTTTCGCAGGATTAGGGATTGCTGAAAACATATATTAATAGTTATTGTCAGTGTGCAGGGGGGGGACAACAACTGCAATCAAATCGCATTTGCCGTTATGCCAAAAGCGGATTTCTGATGCCAATCAATCAGAGAGCACAGAACAGTAGTCGTTCAACATGAAGCATAAAAAAGGTCGTTTCATCCGATTTTTTCCCTGTTTTTGTTTTTTTTTTCATTGTTAGAGGGTGAAATCAAAATGCATTTAACTTTTGTGGTAGCGCTCGGCACGGCTTTGGGCTCGCTTTTTTTTTTGGGCTCGGGTTTTGTTGGGCTCGTGTTACTGTGTTATCAGAACAGCCCTTGTGCAACAATATTAAACTGCATTTATTGCAGAGTTGCAGACTTGTTAATGTCCAGATGTGAATTTGGAGTATTGCAGGGACTTGAAACTTTTGGGCTTTAGAGAGCTGGGCAAGTGTCCCGCTTTGTGGCATGATTAAGCAGTACTCAACACGACATGTATAAACTAAAGCATGATATCCCTTAGCTCGAAATTCTTGTTAAAATGAGAATCCCAAAAAGTTCTCAAAACTTTTCAGAGTCGTAACTTTCTCAAATATGACCCGATTTTCAAAAATCAGAGCACCAAAACTACATTTAAAGTTGGAAACGTGATTCTGACTCGACTCTTATGTTATGAAACTTAGGATTCTTTCGATAAGGAGTTTGTAGTTTAGCAAAGGACGTGATCATATCGGGTTGCTTTAAGTCGTGGCGGAGCATTTTTTGGGACACTTAAAACGTGGCAGTTGAAGCTGGACTGTAATTTAATCTGCTTGGCATTTGCGGATTTGCCTGCTGCTCTCAATTGACAAGTGCTTTGGCTCACAAGTTGTTGCTGTTGTTATTGTAATAGCTGTTGTGGTTGTCTCCGTGTTGTCTCTTGTCTCTTGTCGCCGCTGTCACTTGTCTCTGTTGTCAGTTGACTTCGTTGTCTTCCGTGTTGCACTTTTGTCATATGCCGCAGACTGAGTAGCTATAATTTTGTTTTGCTTTTGTTAGTGTGCGTGGGTGAATGTCATGCGTGTGTGTGTGTGTGTGTGTGTTGGTGCCACTAATGCATTGAAAGCAATCAGCCATGCTCATAGAGATAATGTGTTGCTGCTGACTCGATATCGATAACAATGGGCCCCTTAATTGAAATTGGGCAAAATGTATTTTGAATGACTTTCTGTGGAACGCCTTTCAGCTTGAAGGTCGTCGTAAAATTGTAATGTTGTCCAGAGATTAATTGTCTTGTTACTTTTTTTGTGGCGATTTCATTTGAAATTTAAGTTTCTATTGTTTGGCATTTTAATGTAAGGAGCGAGCAGACATTGAGTGCAAACCCTCGAGGTCTATTGTGGCTTATTGCTTAAGTAGTTAAATAACGATAATAGTCGAATAGTTGACTTATCCATTGTCCATCATTGTCAACATATTGAACTTACCCATTGCTTGAAATTTGATTATCTACAATCTTAACTTTATTATTGCTAACATACACACACAGACCACATACGGTTTCGCAGTTGGTTGCACATAAAATTAGTCAAACAATCTACTAACAACTTAGAATTTAACAAATATATCATATATCATACATATAGCGAGCGCGCGTCTTGATAGATACATACATATATATAGAGAAAAGATAAGATCGATATTTATATAAATAATAATAATAATAATATAAGTATGTGTAAAAATTCATAAAATGTACATTCAGCTATCATCCAAGATTCTAGGATTTGGGCTTTCGACTTCGATTGGGATTTGTTCTGACAGAGCGTCTCGTTGTTGTTGTTGTTGTTGTTGTAGTTGGCGCTATTGTTGTTGTGGACGTTGTTTTCATTGTTGTTGTTGCTGTTGTTGTGGTTGCTACACGCGCACTGGGTCGCTCGCGATAGACGCACATGATCTCATCGGCGGCATCAGGGCAATCCACGTGCTACAAACGAAATGAAAGATGGAAAAGTATTGGGATTCCTTTAGGCTTGAGCTATGCGAAGTATAAATTAAGCTATATAAAAACTAATATTTATATTAACAGTAAAAAACAGAAGCTGATCAATGAGATTTGGATGTCATTTGAATAAATATCACAAATGATGTGCAAATAGAATTTGGCATCTTTTGCTTACCTTATCGCACAATTGATTAACTGTGATGCATTTGCCACTCACACACCGCAACTCATGGGGCAGACAGCGACCTGGCGCTCGAGTGGGCGTGACCATTGTGCTGGCCGTGGTGCTGGAAGTGGTGCTGCTGCTGCTGCTGCTGCTGCTGCTGGTCATCGTAATGCGTTCCCGTTCGCGCTGTTGAGCCAGTGCCGCTGTGGGTATCGCACTGGCACTTCTTGTCGGCACAGTGGCTGTGGCAACACTAAATTTGCTGGCTGTGCGATTGGCGCGCTGTGAGGAATACTTAAATTTGTTCTCCGAGTCGCTGGTCATCATGATCTCCTTGCTGTCGCGAAAGTTCACTGTGGCGTCAGGAATTCGGTTATGAATTGGAATTTCGAAATATTCTCTTCTATAGCTCACCAAAACTCTTGGGTCCACCCAGTGGCTCCTCTGAGCTAGAATTTAGTACTCGCGCCGGTGCTGCCACTTGATGCACCTGAAATTTGGTCTCGGTGCCCGCCTCCTCATCCGTGGTGGCCGTGATGTATGTGTAGAGCTTCTCGTTTGTCTCGTTGGGGGAGAGGAAACTGGCATAGGAGAAGATGCGCGGAAAGGCGTTCAACTCGGCCTCATCGAAGGGTGCCGCATCCCCAGAACCATAATCATCGCAATCCTCCTCATCGCTGGCATCGAAGCAGTCATAGTTGAGATCACAGCGCAGATTCTCCGCAATGCACTTCTCATTGGAGCGACAGCGAAACTCTTCGTGCTCACAAACCAGACACTGTTCATCCTCGTCCTCGCCACCGGCACAATCCTTGATATTGTCGCATTGCCACTGCTGGGGTATGCAGCTACCATCGTGGCACTGGAACTCATTGTCGTAGCAGTAGTCGCGTCTACGTGTTGGATCCTCGCATTTGTGCGTCTCATGCACATCGGGATACTGGCTGCAGTCGAAGAGTTCACTCAGCTGATCCGAGTTGGCAATAACAACCGAACAGGCCTCCAGTATGGCTAAAGCGGGCATTTTTGATTAATGATCCACCCAACTCCAAATCCTCCCCATCTGCATCTCTGGCTTACCTTTACAGATGCGCCTGCAGGGCGGCAGCTGGCCAATGTGCGAGGGACGACACTCGGGCTCCAGGGAGGCGCACACAAACTCTACGGCCCGCGATGAACAGTTGGCATTGATGAGCTGCTCGTACGCCTCCATCGAGGCGACATCCCGTGGCGCGCCATTCTCCTTGTTGTTGTAGGTCAGATCATAATCCAGCACACCACGACACATGGGCAATGCCGTTGAGATGCAACCGCTGGCACTGCTGCTCGACGGTGTCGTTGTCATCGCCTCAGTGGGTCTGCCACTGACCCCCGACGGCGGCGGCAGAGTCGGAGACACACGCGTTAATAGATGCACATTCGCCGGTGGTGTTGATTGTGGCTTGGGCAGTAACTGTGTGTGAGTGGAAAAGAAGTGAGAAAATTAGGATTGGTAAAAGGCTGTCTAATTAAGATTGCTCATGGAATTTTTAAGTTGATCATGGTAAGAGTAGGAGGAGTTAACTTTAAGTTGTAAATGAATATGGTAAGTGGAAAATTCCGCTTGATCTTCTAATACTTACATCCTTGAGCAGCTCTAGCATGCGCTTGTCCTGTTCGATGGGCACTCCGAAGCTGTTCTGATGGCCAGATGTGAAGCGTATGCTGTCCGCCGGCAGCAAGATATCATCATAATCATCGTCTCCCCCCAAAGAGTCAGCCTCATTAGTCACAGACATGACTGTGGTATGCTCTCGGTTCATATCGATTGCTCTGAGTCGTGTGGATTGCTGTATGATGTTCCTGTAATCTGTGCTGGTTGTCGGCAACTCTGTTGTGGTCTCATCCTGCCCCTCGCACTCTGTTGTGGAGCTCGCCTCGTAGCGACGCTGCAGGAAACGCGCTCGAGTCACGCTAACATCGTGCAACCACAGGCAATACGTGATCAGGCCAAAGAAGAGCAACACGCTGGCCACAAAGATGATGGGCCATCGTACATATTTCCAGCGACAAGCGCGCCTCGCATAGCCCAACAACATCAGAGTGGGCGTTGGCTTCTCCTGTTGTTGTTGCTTCCCGGACCGGTTCAAATAATAGTTGGCCGTCAGCGGGTATTTGTAGCGGCGCACCTGAAGCTCGGCCATAGTCTCGGGACTGCCCAATACACCGATGCGATATTTCTGGGTATCTGTCCAGCAGGATTCGACGTCACTGCTGGTGTTGCTGTTGCTTTTGCTGCTCCGCAGTGTGGAGGCACGCGAATAGTCATCAGCCTTGGCATCATCATCCACAGTTTGTACCGTTATGTTTAGGCCATGCGGATATTTGGTGGGCTGACGTCGCAGTCCCGGACCAGTTGATGCCTCGGCGGCATGTTCAAGCGGAATGTGTCCGTCCATCTGCCGGCGTCTCTCACCTTTTTTGCTACAGTCAGCCCCAAATGTCAATTGTCAGACAACACAGAGATTACATAAGCAATCTTTGTTGCCGGCGGTAATTGCTATTGTCTCTCAAAGCAGACGTCGCACCGACTCTTTTGCCATTTGCTAATGTCAGACCGATCACAGGCAGTCCCAAATCCAAATTTTCGCCAGAGCTACAGATAGATTGATTTCCTTATGTTTTTCAGTTCGTCTCCTGCAAAGAGTGTTTATCTTTTGTTGTTTGTTTTCTTATTTTTTGTATTTTTTTTTTGGTTTTGGGAAAGCAAATCGAATTGCAAATATGCAACAAAATGAAAGTGCGTTGCAATAATTCATTTCCATTTGAAAGTTGTCGCTCGACTCGCCTCGAGTCGCATACACTTTGAGGCTGATGCTTCTTCAATTACGCGCATTTTTCATCTGCCCAATTTACCCAGTCCATTAAACAAATCCAACAACAACAACAGCTATTAATGGCCACAAAAACCACACTTAGCTTCTTCAAATTGCTGCAATTTTTTTGCAACTGCAACTGTAATAGATAATCGCATATTTTGCCTGGCCCCAAAACTATTGGCCAATAGTTTAGAAAGATTAAAACGCGAAGTACGCGCACATTGAGTAAGCCAACGAGTCAAGTTGAGCCTCAGCCAGAGTCTGTGTCTGAGCCATGTTGGCAAAAGGCTGCCTTTTGGGCCAAGACAAGCACAATTCGCTGGCTGGGAAACGGGCTCGTGAAGCAGGCAATAATGAATAGAAACAAAACACTTGAGACCCATAAAAAGTTTTTGCATACACTAACTGAGAAAGACTCTAAAATTGTTATGCAAAACATGAGTTCTCTGCAAAGCAGCGAAATATTAAGAATCTTAATGAAATTTAAGTCCATCTCAACTTTGCTCGATCCCAAATTTTTACTTAGGAATTCTTAGGGCATGATATGAATATATATAAATAAATACATATATCGCATTAGACACGTGATTAGCCAGTTAAGTTTTCTCAGAATTTTAAAGAAACTTTTTTTTATACTTTTTCTCTCAATTTCTGATTCAACTTTCGGTTTCTTTAATTAAATTGAAAAGTAACCAACTCGTTAACAGAGTTGTAATACTTTTGGTTAGGGTAGTGCTGGTAAATCACTGGTAAATTTGAGCTTAGCGGCTGGCTACACTTCGCTGAGTGTTGAGACTTCAGCTGCGTCTTCCTCTTCCTCTGCCTTTCATGCTGCATGCCACTTCTTGAGTTTGGACTCCCTGCCTGGCTGCTGACCTTTTCACTTTTGTTTTCATTTAGAGCCGTTGGCTGGTTTTAACTGGTTGCCTGTCTGCCCTGCCGTTGCAAAGTGCCACCAGCTAGTTGCAACTCTTGGTTAAGGCAGAGGCATACACAAATAACAAGCAGCAAACAGCAAACAGCAAACAGCAAACAGACAGCAAATTTAACAGCTGTTTGCCCCGTTCGTTGCTCGCTTAATGAGCTGCAGCATAACTCTCAAAATCTCCGCTCTGTTCCACTCCACCACACACACACACCTCCATACACACACACACCTCCACACCTCAGCCTTTCCTCACCCCTTCGATTCTCAGTGCACTGTGCAAAATTCGTTGGCATATTATTAATAGCATCGCTTGCAGCATCATAATTTTGTGTCTTGGAGATTTGCTAAGGTCAGTTTGTGTGGCGGGAAAACAGCTGCGGCTTGTAAATACATAAGCACAAAATACAAAAGGTCATAGTGGCAATTGACGACGGCTGTGCTTAGCGCACTGAAGAACCTTGCTTTAGGGTCGCCTTGAGGCACACCAAATGGGTGTTGTCCATTGACTACAGCAGCCAGTGCAATTACGTCGTCTACCCATGTTTTTTTTTTTTGTGTTTCTTGGTATTTTTTTTTTTTTTGTTTTTTGTTTTTGGTTCGAACTACAAAGCCGTTAATAGGTTCCGCAGTTGCCCCATAAGCCAAGCTTCATAACTAATGTGTGTGATGCGCGTGATCGAAGGGGGAAAATGTTTTGCGGCGAGTCGGTTAAGTCATCTGGGAAATGTGCTGCCATGTAGAAAATTACAAAACTTAAACGATGTTCAGTTGTGCCGCGTAATGTATACATTATTAGACGCACTTTAGATCTTGAGCAATTCATGTACCCCCCAAAAAAAATCGCATTTTAGCGGCACTAGAAAACAAAAGAGTATTCTTATCGAGCTCAGAAAGTGATTATGAAAAGCGTTTAAAATTGACTGGATTCAGATATAAATTACTTTTTTCATTATTGAAATGTTATAATATTCAATTTAGAAAAATTCAGTTCTTGAACAATTTAAAAAACGTTTCGATTTTGAGTTTTAATAAAAAATGACCATTAATAAAAAATGATCAAGAATAATAAAAAAAAGAGAATAAAAAAAAAGAAAACCTTACTAAAAATGTAAAATATTTAAAAAATTATGTTCGTCATGAGAAGTCATGTAATGTAACAGGAAATATTGCAAAAAGCGAAAATCGAAACATTTTTGAAGATGCGAACATTTTGTTTTAGCCTATTCTGTTTAGACAAACAACTCGTCGAAGACTTCAAAAGTTGTTTCGAGCTGTTTTGGAGTATTGCTCGTCAAATTCTATGCTATTGGCAATCGAAACTTGTTCAACGCCTCTCACCTCTCTAGTTTGTAACTGTAACTGTGTTTAATCATAGGTAATATCTACTTTGTAATATCTAACAATTGAGGCGATTGTGCTACCAAGTTGTACAATGGCCCATTGGAGGCTCATTGGGGCAACCATTAGAACACCTTTGAGCAATGAGTTAACGCCTGAATGCGCCATAATACGAAAACATTGTTAGTGCAATCTTCAATCTATGCCCGATCTATTGCACCACACACAAACACACACACTCACACACAGTCAGAGAGTCGAGCTTAGATTCGACGTGGAATTAGAGTCGGAATCGGACGAGACGTGATTCGCATACTGGCTAACTGCCTAACTTGCTAACTGGCTAACTAGCAATCGACCTATGCACCACATTCTTGACATGGCTAGCGACTAAATTGCATTGATTACTCGAACTTGTTGCGGCATCGCCAACAACAACAACAACAGCAACAACAACAACAACAATTGCAAATGCCAGCTAGGCATTGAGTTGGTTATAAGTTAAGTCATTTTGCGGCTTTAATCTACGCCAGAAGCACAGCTGAAGCAGCACCTAAAGTCAAAGCTGATGCTGTGCAAAACTGCAGCTGAAAAGTCTCATTTTTTTTGCTTGGTTTTTTTCATTTTTATTTCTGTTAAATAAATTGTTTATGCTCTTCGATGTTAGTTGTTAAAGTATCGGTCATGTGCTGGCCAAGATGAGTGCGAGGTGAACCAGCAGCCAGCAATAGTTAGCAAGTGGCCAAACAGTTTCGAGCCAACTCTATAGAAACCGAGCAGAGCAGCTGCTGCATCAGCGGGTGGACTTAGATACATATACATTGTGTGGCTTGTTGCACTGCATCGGTGTAGATTATGGCAGCCGAAACGACTATGGTCATATTTGTGCATGTTACAATTTTGTAAAGTAATTTGCTAGTTGTCTGTAACTCTATAAGCGAATATATATATATATGTGTGTGTGTGTGTGTGTGTGCGTGTGTTGCAACTACAATTGCGATGCGTCATGGCAGTGAATAATCGATAATTGAAAGAGTATGCCAAGGATGTTGCACTAATGTTGGGGGTGAGAAAAGTGACCCATAAGCGAGAACTCAACTATATTGTGTGTGTGTGTCTATATTGTATGCCAAGTTGAGACTGTAGACTGTGATCGATCATTGAGTGAACTGCGAAACTGTGACTGATTGCGAGGTGAACTGCATTGGATGTAATCAAATGTGAATACCTTTTCAATAATCTATCACAAGGAATGAACAATCAAATGAACTTCAAATCGAATAGAAAAGCGGCTAAAACTAAGGAGAAACAAAGCGAAGCATTTAAATGTGTTTATTTATATATTTATTTAAATATATTACATATATTTTTTGGCTCATGGATTATGTATAAATTTTGAAAATGTTTTTTTGTTGGATTCATGAAAAGAGGTCAGCAAGCAAGAAATAATTTAATAAATGTGTTTTTCAAATTATTAAAAATAAAAAAAATATATATACAAAATTCATAAATCAATCAAATGCAAAAAATCAGTTAAGGCACGTGGGAAAATCTCAGCAGATTCCAGCCCAAAAAAACCATTCATTAATAATAATCTCAGACGGTATTTCGCAAATTTGATCACATTGCGCTCGCATTCAGCTTGAAAACTAATTGTTTAACAACATATCATTAAATTTGCTTATTCATTTATTGCATAAGCATGTAATTATTAAAATGAATTTTTGAAAAATTTTAAATTTAATCAATCTTAATAAATATTTGATTCAAAATGGTGTTGATTAATTTTCAGAACATGACAGATTCAAGGTATTTGAATAGACATGTTTTTAATTCGATTAACACTAATCACTCATCAAGTTTGAATTTAAAATTCTGAAATATATAAATATATATGTAAAATATATATAGTTACAGCACACCGAATACAGCTTGAGCCCCTCAGGTCTTAAGCTCAGCACCATAATCAACTTGTCCGAGAACTTTACGAAGTTGCATTTTGAGACGAATTGCGGCTCATTATCGTTAAATTTAATTTGAAAATTGTCGCTGTTTGTCAATCAGAATTGCAACATCACTGACTGACACTGATGGTCTTTCGCACAACTAGACTTGCTGTTCACCTGCTGAGCTGGCTGTCAGATTTATTTAAATAGATCTGTAATTAAATGCAGCTACCTGCATTTTATGCATTTTCGCAAATACCTGTTTGCAGCGAGTCTCACACAATAATTATGAAAATGATCACAGATCACACGAGAACCTCACACTTGACGCTTTTCCACGCTTTGATTTTGTTTTTTGATTATCTCTTTTTTTTATACTTTTTTTGGGTCTTGGGTCTTCTGCGGTTGCTCGACCGACCGAAAATGAATGAGTGCGAATATGAATACTGTGACGGGTACTCGAGCTGACTACTTGTCGCTGCTGTTGTTGCTGCAATTATTGTTGTTGTTGTTGTTGCTGCTGTTGGTTTTGGTCATGTTTGTTGCCATGTTATATGTTAATCAAGTTTGATTGCAATTTTTATTTTGCGATTTA
Organism: Drosophila nr. fundita; assembly: GCA_035044245.1. Lineage (NCBI taxonomy): Eukaryota > Metazoa > Arthropoda > Insecta > Diptera > Drosophilidae > Drosophila > Drosophila nr. fundita. The sequence goes on from JAWNMG010000857.1 coordinate 178,202, forward strand.
ATTAAAAGCGAAAACTTCAAATATTTTGAAGTTTTTATCATTATTATTTAAATGTTGTTGTTGAGTTTTTTTGCGGCTTGCATATTGGTGGACCACAATTTGTTGTTTAGTTGTTGTGCGATAATTACAAAAGTCATTATTTGCATAAGAAAAAGTGTTGAGTTTGGCAAGTGTTTGCCGAGCATTTTAAACCTTGCACGTTAACCAGCCACAAGTTGCCAGTTACATATGCAGCGCACTTGAAGATACATTTTGTAGCTATAGCCACAGCCACAGCCACATTCAAGTTGTGTACTTTAACTATTCGCACTTGCAGCTAAGCTCAATATTAAATTTGTAGTATTATTGCATATTAAGTTGGTCAATATTTATGCACTTGAATAATAACTTGAAATATTTTCAGCATTTAAGCATTGCTTTCAAGTTGCATTTTCTACACGAACGTTACGCACTTGTTGTAATTAGACTCGATTAGGTTAGGCTGCCGTTGTTTTGATTGGTTTTTTGGTTAGCGGCACGCGCGTCTCTTGGCCAAAAGCTCCGCACGTTTGGCTGCCAAAATAACGACTGAAACCTTTGCCAGTTGGGCGATTGACTTGAAGACGCCAAAAAAAAACTGAGCATGCGCAGCCGACGCAGACTGCTAGCAGCGACGTCGACGGCGACGACGACGACGACAGCGACAGCGGCGGCGACGGCAACGTCGACTGTGATCTCTCTTTTTTTTATTTTACTTTTTTGGATTTTGTTATTCTTTCTTCTCCACGAAGAGACTTGCGCTGGCCGACGAAGACTTGGCTCCGCTTTGGAGTTCAGCTCCGTTTGACTTTCGGTTTCAATTTGATTTCGTTTTTCGCTCAACTCGATTGAGTCTGCAACGGAATCTGGTATTGTAACTCAACAGAGACTGGCTTTGGCTGTCTCTATCGCTCCCTCCCTCTCTCTCACTCTCTCTGTCTATCTGTCTCTTGAGCTTTGACTCTTAACTGGTTCGTATTTGGACTCTCTTAAGGTGAGCTGCAGCATTATTGCTTCTATTGGCTTGGCATCGTTTAGCATTTTTTTTTTATGCGGTGCAGTCGTCAGTGGTGCAGTGTGTTAGCCGTGTGTACCTGTGTGGCACCGCCTGCACTTTTGGCCACGATTGCTTTGGGCCAGTTGGAGGCTGCTTTTGGGCATTGTTGCCAATATTTTAATGGTGACGTTTATGTTGAAGTTATGTTGCCATCTTTTCTATCGCATGTATAGCATGCGGTTGCATGCCTCCTGAGTGGGTCATTACAGCATTGTTTTTGCCTGCTCTCAGATGCTCGAAGCGTGCCTCAGCTGTAGGTGTGTGCGTGTGTGTGTGTGTGTGTGTGTGCGGCCGAAAGAACGTTTTATTTTTCGTTTTTTGAGGTTTTTCTTGCTATTTTTTTTTTTCTTGAGTTATCCCAAAATATTTTGTTGCGAAAAGTGTTGCGCAGTTGTCGGTATTTTTTCGGTTGCATTGGAGACATTGCGACATACAAACATTGCTTGTAGTGTGGAAATATCTTGAGGATGCTTAACAGCTTATTAGGAAGTGGTTTCACAGATATGCTCTAACTTTTGATCTTTACAACTCGAAATGAATAATAATAATCGCGAGTGTTGAAAAACGACTTAAGTATTGTCAATATGTGACTTTTGTTTGCCGATCGTTATGACAGATATAAAAAATATAATGATTAAGTGCTTTATGACATTTTAACGATATGATGATGAAGTGCTTTAAGAATTTTGTTAAAAAGAATAAACAATCGGTTGCCTTTGGCCAAATGTTGAATATTCAATAATGTCATAACTTGTAGCTTAAAATTGATAGATATTTAATATACAAGATGTTTATATTTATGTCAAGCTAAATTATAGTCTTAAAGTTGAAGGCAACTCAGTTTCAAGAGCAGAAGTGCCTAAGGCTATTCATCCTTGCTTGACTGAAGACATCTGCATACTCTCTGCTCCTCCTAACCCACAAGCACCACTCCCTCTACTCCAACAACGACAACGCCAATCGAATGCCTCCCACCCAGCTACAATTTCAATTTGCGGTCGTGGTCGGCATCTTGGCCCACTCCATGGGCAAGTGGCAAGTGCACTGTAATTGGCCCGGGCCAGCAGCGCACGACTGTGGCCCGAATCAGGCGCAGAGCACGATCAAAAAGACGTCAAAATAAACGACGGAATCGATACGCAATTTTTATTTTTTTTTTTATGGTCGGGGGCCACAAGGTTAGTGGATTTGTAGATTTGTGCACCATGTTGTTGTTGTTGTTGTTGTTGTTGTTGTTACTGTTGTTGTTGTTTAGGTGTCCGGTGCGTTTGGCGCTGTTGATTTGCCATTGCTTTTTATGGCAGAGATTTGCAATTATGAATGGTTCGGTGCGAGCTGCATTCTAAATGTCAATGTTATTGCACAGCTAACTGCACGTATCTGTGAGATACATTTTTCTGTTGGTATTTGTAGCTGCAGTTGTGGCTGCTGCGACTGGCGGCGGCGGCGGCTGTCTTTTTGCTGTGTGTGCTCATGTGGAATTTCCGCTATTCAAAACACGAATGCGACGCACCTTAAAAGCCACCGACTCCAACAACGACTCCACACAGAGTCTGTGCAAAGATATTGAAAAATACTTGAGTAGTCTGCAAGAAAGAAAACCAAAAATGAAATAATAATAAAAAAATTTCATGCACTTGGAGCTCATTGAGCGCCATAAATAATATGTGTTTGCCATTGTGCGTTGGCTGTTTAGTTGTTGTTTGTTGTTTGTTGTTTGTTGCTTGGGCTGTTGCTTCGTTGTTCGTTTCTTGACTCTGAGCTCAACTGAGAAATCAAATCAATCATTTTGCACGGAACGCCACGAAAAATGCAATTGTTTTATTTCTTTTTTTCTGCTGGGTGGGTGGGTGTATGATTGTGTGTGTGTGTGTGAGTGTGTGTGACTGTGTGTGTGTGTGTGTGAGTGTACTGTTATGACAGCGTCAACAATGCGCAGCGATATTAAAGCGTTTAATTAACACAAAAGAGTTCAACAACAAGCAGAGACAAAAAAAAAATCGCTCATACGCTCCGTTGAACTTCAAGCGAGTAGCGAAAATCACGCACAAGGAAAAATCCAAGCTGAATATTTATGTATGTGTGTGTGTGTGTGAGTGTGCATGTGTGTGTATGTGTGTGTGTATGTGCCAAGGTGTACCAAGCGCATGATTAATTGTGTAATTGAAATGGAATTAAAAGCGTGTAAATAACACGAGCATCAGCAAAGAAATCAGAAATCAAAAGAAAGAACGCTTAACTTAGACAAGCCGAAGATTTAATACCCTTTTGCAGAGATGTTGATGATGATGATGACTAACTGGGCCGTAAACGAGTAGACTAATTGGCAAAGCTTCGCACTTGTTGATGACAAACAGACAAACAGACGGAGATGGCTATATCGCCGCTGTCTGCTATTGCTGCCTTTAAGGTGGCTAGAAAGATTTCTTACAATGCGTTACAAACTTCACACTAACAATGATAACACCCTCCCATAAAAAAGGGAGGAAAAACTATAAAGAGTGCATAGAAATGCATCGATGCAAGAGCGATGCAAAAGTGCCGTAAAAGTGGTGTAAAGTAAATGCAGAGCAATGGAAGCTGGAAGTCAATATATAAAAAGCATATAAAAAGACGACTGGCAAACGGGCACTTTAATTGAATTTATGGTAAATGCAAATGAGTGGGAAACTGAAATAAAAATCAGCAGCGAATTGATTGAGGCGAGCGAAATATGCAAAGAGGCAGCAACAAAGCAACAGCAGCAGCAACATATTGTGAGTAACAACAACAACAACAACAACGTTGCCAGTTGTTGACTGCTGCGGATATGGCGCGATTACGATTAAACACGCTTGTAAATACTGGATCATAAAAATCGTGGCAAAAAACCAAAAAAAAAAAATATATATACATACATATAAAAAATAAAAAGACACATTAAAAATGAACAGATATTGAAACAGAAACTGCAACCGTAACTTAAACTGAAAAGTGTGCGACTGCAGCACGAGCCCCAACTTGAGATAATCGGTTTAAGAGTTCAGAGCGAAGGCGACCCAGGAAAGACGCTACACACGCAGCTGGCAGCGCTGAGTTGTGGTAGCACAACAGATTTACAACACACATACACACACATACATAAATATATGTATTTTTAAAGAGGAAACAGGAAGGATATGAAGCAATAATAGCGGCAAAGTTCCTGTGCAGAAAGCGAAGACAGTGCGCACTTTTCGCAACTTTTGATTGAGGTGAACAAAACATAATACAAATAATCGGATAAAGTTGCAGATAAGCAAATTGTGCAAATAAATGGCGAAAAAATCATTAAATTACGCATAAAAATATTTGTATAAATTTATATTTTTTATACAAAGCATTTTAAAGTGAGTTTCCCAAAGCAATCAACGAAATTCAAATAAAATGTTAATTATATTAAATCGATTTATTGAGAAAAATAGTATTGTCTTAAATAAATTGTTTGTTGCTTTCGAACTTTTTTTAATAAATGTTTTTCGCTGACTCCAGGTCAATAGACATATCAATCAACTTATTAAATAAATAAATTACAAAAAATAAAGTAATTGGACAATTAATTATGATGATATGCGAAAATGGAGAGTAATTTGAGTAAAAGAGCAAAATAAAATTCTAAAAATTGATATATTAATAAGTTTGAAAACGTATCCGACTTCAGAATTGCGTCATTTACCGAATAATTGGTCATGGTCGATAATTCTAACAAGTTTTGCTGTTGGATAAGATGGAAATTTAAGAATGCGGCAAATGAGACAGCTAATTGTCTAGTTTTGAATAAATATTAAAATATTTATGAAAGTTAATATTTAGATTTAAATACGCCAAAAAATTTGCGTATAAATATAAATTTTTTAAATTATTCTGAAAATGTATCTGACTTCAGAATTGCGCCATTATGCAAATAATTGGTCATGGTCGAAATTTCTAACGAGTTTTGCTTCTGGTTTCCAGAGACAGTTAATCGTGTAGCTTTGAATAAATTTTACGGTTATCTTATTCTACAATTAATAGAAACTGCTTTGATTAAAATTATGACACCTTCATCCGATAATTCCTATTTTCGTTACCTGCCTCACCTTTCCCAAATGCCTTAGAGAATGTAGCGCATTTCATTTAATAAAAAAAACTCGTTTTTGTTTGCTCTTTTCTTGCTTTTTGCTTTCAATTAATTTGCGTGCTGTTCAGTTGAATGAGTAATGTCCACCTTGATGAGGAGCAGAAGGATGGAGTGGCTGGCTGTTGGTTGGGGTGGTTGGGGTGGTGTCAGTGTCACTGCAACAATTACATTAACGCTATAAGCGGGCAACGGAAACCATAGCCAAAGCCAAAGTTAAAGTCACAAAACAGAAACTGAAACAGAAACCGAGTCAGATGGAGCTGCAGATACAAACACTTTTATGCACACAGATACTCCAATCCGTACTCATGCACCACACACACACCACACACAGACACACACTCCAGTCCACAAGCCACGAAGGTAGGCTGAAGTGGCTGCTTGGAGAGCGCGTATCTGAATCGGAATCCGTGGCACACATTTTGTTTGTTTTTGTTGTTGTATTGGTTTTTGTGTCCGTATTATTCGCATGCACGTTATTTACATACCAATGTGTAATTTAAGTATAAATAACTGAGAGCATGTGGACGCCGTCGGTTGTCCGCTGTGGTCAAACGAGTTTAAGAGTTTATTTATGAGTGCTTTTGATTTCATTTAAAATCAAAACGAGCACCACCACATCACACAATGCCAGCGGGTGGTGCGCGTAATTGCACGACGCCCGCAACTCTCGGCTTGTTAGCAACTACAGTGGGGAGTGGGAGGGGCGGAGGGAGCGAGTTGTTCAATTGACCCACCTTGTTGCTGCCTAATACAGTTGTAAAACAAAGTTACCATATTTATTTTGCCAGCTACTTCCGCATTTAGCCAACGCACGATCGACATTCACATACAGCCAACAGCCTCAAGCGGCTCCAGAGCTGAGCATTTTGGCCTAATCACTTGGCCTAATCTGCGCTGCCATCTGCCACAGCAAGTGATCGCTTGGTATTTTTATTTTTTTACATTTTTTTTTTGCGCTCTTTTCGTAATTTTGTAATTGCCCTCTGATCATTGCGTCGGCGTTTGAATTGTACAAATGTAAGTCTGGATTTAGAGATGAGTCGTCCGCCTCTTAGCAGACGAGGTATTTAAATGTTGCAGTAACTTTCAGTCAGAGTCTTGGTCTGAAGTAATCAGAGATGAGACTGTTGATGATCTGTTCGAAACATGAAACTAATAATTTCTAAGCCTCTTTTTTCCTTTCAATGATCTTTAATATCTGTATTAACTATTTAAACCCACTAACTTAAGATATTGCTTCTTAAATTATAACCCATCTTGAACTTGCATAATATATCTGAATGGCAATCACAGACTCTTAAGAGAAGTAGCCAATATTTTTATTTAAAAAATATATTTATGTATTGAGATGTAAAGTTTTTTTATCTATCGATATGGAAAATATATAGTTAATATATAGATATTGTAGCTGCAAGTCAATAAAATAAATAATATTAATTCCAACACTATTTAGTCGTGCTTTTAGGTAACCTACACGAACTAAAACCCATCTCTACCTTTGAGCCAGAGTCTGAGTCTCTGAGTCTGATGTCTGAAATCGTTTCGCCTGCATTTTGTCAGCTATTTGCACAATGTGCACGTAGCTCGTACTCATACACGTATCTACTATAATTTGGCCCGTTTTTTGTTGTTGTTGTTGTTGTTGGTTTTGTTGTTATTGCTTGTGGTAATAGTATTGTGTGAATCCATGGCGGAGTCGAGACCACAGTACTCCTCCTCCAAACTCTTCAAAGTAGCGCGCTTTGTTTTGGCAATTACAAAACTTGTAATTTTTGTGCGATGCGCCGCGGGATTCTGTTGACGTCGCTTGCGCAAAGCACAGACCCCTCCCCCCTGCCCCCTTTTTGAAAAATTGAATGAAAAACTTGTTAGTGCCTGCATATGGTAAGCGGGTAATCAAAAACTGATCTCAAATAGAATGCCACGTCTCGAGTGGTCTCTCGTCTCGAAGTGCCAAATTGCAGCTGCTGGCGTTAATTGAAAGCCTATTGGCGTAGAATGGCTCAAACAGTCGCAACTTTCCCAACCTATATGGCACAAAAATCTATCGAATATCGATTACTGAACTATGCAAAGCTAACCATATTTTACGGGCACTCCTTAAATGGCTTAGCTCTATAGTTAAATTTTTGTGTTTTTGTCTTTCCAATTTTGCTGTGCGGTAGCATATCATTTACCACAGTAATAACAAAAAACCCTTTTGTTGCTGTTGTTTTTTAACTACAGTCGAATAACTGTTGTTTTTAGCCTTAACTGCGATCTGCATACAATGCCCATTGGTTACCATTGAGAGGAGTGCAAGAGGGGGGCCGTAGTTATTTTTTTTTCTTTTGATATATGCCATCCATTGTTGGCTCACTTGAAATCTGTAGCATTGAACCACTAGGCCCCCCCTACACGCCCCACTCAATGATTCCCAGCCTTTAATGATAGCAAACAAGATGATATTGCGGTTTTCCAGCCTCGTCGTCATCGTCATCGTCATCCATCGCTTAATACCCAATGGCGGCTCTTCAGCGAATTTGAAATGGGAATTGAATTTGTGGATTTTGGTCTTTCAGATTGGGCAGGTAGACATTGAATGCCGCTTGAGTGGATTCAATTGCCGGCTTTTGCCTGATGAGCTTTAGCTGCTGCTGCTGCTGCTGCTGCTGCTGCTGCTGCTGTTTTTAGCCATGAAATTTGCATAGTTTAGAGCAAACTTGATGCGGGGCGGGGCGGCAATTGAGTTTTGCCTGCTGAAAAGGTTAAACTTAAATGGCATTTGTGCAATACGATGTTGCCAAAAAAAAATATAAAAAAAATGATCAAGCAAACAATTGAACTGAACAAACAATCAACGGGGGCCACGGATACCGCAACAATTGAAATTGACAGCCACGAAACAAGTAGAAATGATTAAGATAAGATTACTTGATCTGCTGATACCCTGCTACCATTTCAAATGGGTTTTAATTAATTTATATAAAGATCAGATAAGTATATTGGAATATTCCATCGATTTGATGTCAAGCCATAAAAGGATACAAAATGCATTTATGCAGATACAACTTCAAAAGTATCTTTTACCATCATGATTATATTTATATGTGACATAATTTCTGCACAACTTTATCATTCCTTCGTCTTCCTTTTACAGGGTATGCAGTAAACAAAAAATGTGGATAGAGATAAGCAGATAACTAACTTTTGGGGCTTAATTTAATTATGTATGTTTGCCTTATTAAATCATGTTTTTGCGCTCCTCTTTTCGGTTCTGTTTTGACTGCTTTTCAGAATGCGCGCACTTATCCATTTATCATAATTTTTGGCCTTGACTTGTGGTTCGGTAATTTGTATCTTTTCTTTTTTTTTCAGCTTTTTTTTTTGGCCATTTTATAAGCAGTTTATTTCCTTAACGCTTTCAAAACAAATGATTTTGTTGTGTTTATGAATCATAACGAAAAACCACACACTGGCCCCATAGAGTTGTCCAAACTTAACCTTGACTCGCCGGGTCTTTGGCAAATGCCCTGATTACCACCATCATCATTTCTCAAGATCCCAAATCTTGATCGCCAGCACCCAGCACAGCCCAGCACAGCCCAGCCCAGCAACTGAAGCTGGAGCTCCATGTGGGCTGTCTGGGCTTACATAGCTTTCAGTCTCCACCTCTCTCCGGGTGGGGCTCTAAGTAAGATTAATGAAAACATGTGCCAAACAAATGCGAATGCGTAGATCGCTCCGAGTTACACACTAGCCCATACACACACACACACACACCTAACACACACACACCTAACACACACACACCTAACACACACACACACTTCGAGTGGCGTAATTGAACATAACTCGCTGTCGTTGTCCCTCGTCGATTACAGTGTCTTTGGAATGGTTGCGTGTTAAACATCAACTAAAAAATGTCACGGAAAATTAATATATATATATCATATTAGGACACAGTGTCATTTATCACGCTCTTGTTTGAGCTGCTAATCGCAGCTACTTAATTATTCAAGTTTTTATTTAAGCCAGCTGAGTTAGCTACTTTAATTTGCTTGTCAAAATTGACTGAATTGACTGAGGATACATAATTAAGTATAGCCTATTATTCAAATTGACTTCTTATGTGTAAAATGATGTAGTAAATGTATTTAAGCTCAAATTTATAATGTATTTCACACTTAATCGACATGCCATTAGGAAATCTTAATTCGCAGCGTATCAAATGATAGTGTTTTGAAATTTAAATCTTACAATATTAGGAAATGGGCGTAAAAGTTTAATATCAATTTTGAATACACATTTACTTAAATTACTATTTTCTTTTTTTATTTTTATATTTATATTTTTATTCGAAATAAACTTTTTTTTATTTTCCAGCTTATATAAATATTTATTTTGACTGAAATATTATTAGATTAATTAAATGTTTGGCTCTAGATTTAAGTTAAGGCATGTGCTAGTCAAGCACTCTCTTGTCAACTAGCCTCAAGGACATTTCGTGTTTAGTTTCGTGTGATCGTGACACGAAACTCCCATCACTAGCTGCAATTGCAAGCCCCAGCGAGGAGTGTACGAACAGTTGTTGGCCCCCGGACTTGCAGTCAGATTAGCATAAATTCAACGACTTGTATGTGTGTGAGAGTGTGTGTGAGTGTGAGTGTGTTGATGCCGGCAATGCGACTAATGAATACATTCGCATTGGCATGACGGCTCCAAGGTGCCGCCGGGGCAACTAGCTGGGGCTAGTTGTTGTGTGTGGGTTGCGGAGGGATAGTTGTCTTCATGGGCTTGTCAATTGGCATGCAGATTGAAGCTCTTCATGTATAAGTATATACGTATATATACACAGCAAAAAATTTAATACACTTTATTTCAAGTGCGTTTTAATAAAACCAATTTCACAACGAGACTTTTTTCTTTAATTCAGAATAATTACACTTTAAAATAAGTTTAGAGGGAAGCGTGGGAATTTTAAATTTAAAATGGGATTCGTATTTTTTTTGCGGTGCAAAGGCAAGTTATGTATTAGCGTGAATCAGCTGATCAGAAGCAAAAGCAGCTTAGAAGGCGTGTCACGCATAGAGAGCGAAAAGAGAGAGAGAGAGAGAGAGAGAGAGTAAAAGCTGTGACAGAGTTGCCAAAGTGCCTGCCATAAAATTGCACTTATGCGTGCGTGTAGTTGTTGTTGTTGTTGTTGTTGTCTCGCTTGCACAATTAGCTGTAATTGTTTTGTAGTCGCATTTGTAATGCTCTTTGTTGTTTTTGTTTTTGTTGTTGCTGTGTTGTTGCTAGTCACGAAATGCTAAGCACAGCAATCGCAATTATTTCAAAATAACGGCAACATTATTTATATTGTCGTTACATTTTCGTGCGTTTTGCTTCAGCTTCTGTCTTCCGCATCATTATGTGAATTGGAAGGAGGAATTCGATTGCGGGCGCGCGTGGAGTGGGAGGAGCGAGGAACACGTGATGGCGCGGCGTCCACTTGTCGCCGCGCATCCTTGCTTGCCACCATTAAGCTGACAAATTGTTATCGTTACCGTCTCCGTGTCGTAAATTAAGACAGTCTACACAAACAGTCTGTCTGGCTGATAGCGATGGCAAACCCGCAGCCTTTCACCCACTTGTGCCACTTGTGCCACTGGAGCAATGCATCATGCAGTTGTCAAAAAAAAAACAAAATAAATAAAATAAAAAGCTAATAGCAGCAGAAGAAAGGGGTTGATGGCAGGGGCAGTGGTGGGTAAAGGGGGGGCAACTGAAACTGACACAGTCTGGCCAAAGAAAGCAGCTGGAGCAGCAGCAGCGACTGCTCCACTTTCGGTTGGGTTACGCAATCCCAACTCGATGTCTGCTGCTTAGCCAGAGACCACACTCCACACAATGTTTTTCTGTTTTTCTGTTTTTTTTTGGTTTTTTTTTTTTTTTTTGGAGAAAAGTCGAAAAGACACAAGAGCTTTTTGTTGTTGTTGTTGTTGTTTTATTGTGGCACAGGTCTGGAGCCCAGTGGCTGTGAGTGACCAGCGCGCTGAATCGGAGTTTCATTACCACAGCAGGCCAATGTTGCCCCCAGCGCCGAATGATATAAATCAAATGTCTTGAAACAATAGATCAAGTGATGACGTCGCCGCCATCCACTCGGCGAGTGCATCTCACTCGCTAATGGCCTTTGGCTCTGCTCTCCATGTTATGTTTGTGGCCCGTTCGAGTGGCTGGAACAAATGCCAATGGTATTGACATTTTCGTTACGTTAGCTCAAACGGTTCCAAATCTCAAATTGACATGAGAAACTTTTTGAAATCATGTTACATTTAAGCATACCAGATTCGGATGCGGTTACCAACAATTTCGCTTTTCCCAACGCAGAGAAGGGCACTATCTTTTCCTCCATTTGATTTTGGACTCTTTTTTTTTTCGTTTTCATTTTTTGTTCATTGACATTTGTAAACACTTCCGCATGCTCTCGTTTTGTACGTCTGATTGTTGTTGTTGTTGTTGTTGTTTTTGGGTTGAAATTGATGGTTTTTGTTGTGCGATTGCCGCTGATTTGTGTGTGTGTGTTTTTTTGGATACATTTAATGAGTGTTATTAGTGAGGTTACTTTTGTGTTTGTTTTTCTTGCTGTCGTTGTTGTTAAAGCCAATCGTTATTTATTATCTGTGCCAATTAGGCATCTGTTTCACCTTGTTTATCAGATTTTGCATGACTTGCATTTGTGGCATGATTTAATATGTATTTAGATTACTCAATTGAGAAATCAAAGTGATAGTTTAGGGCAGATATTTGACCCATTTTTTATTTATTACATAATTTGTATTTTATATAAATTAATTTGTCGCTTTCCGATACAATTTCATTCTGCAATTGTAGTTAATTTCAATCTTTCAAATACTTTTGTATATTTCTCCTGCTAAATTATGTACTTAATCATATAAAAAATATTTTAAAAAATAATTGTTCTTATCAATTTTATTAAATTATTAAATTTCGATTTTGAAATCAGTACGCTTAAATACTTTTCATTTCTTTGCGATCTCATGTTAATTGAATTAAATAATCTACTTGCTGACAACACTCTGAGCCCTTGTTCATAATAGATGGACCATTTTTGCACCATCTATCTTCGGTATATGACAAGAGCCTAGGACAACTGTAATTACATTAATCCATTGGCAAGCGTCGCAGGATATCGTTTAAGCTTACCATCTTGCACTCCGTGTTGCTCAGCCGCTGTGAGCCATGAATATCAAATAACCAATCAACTCTAAACAATTTCTGCACTAATCCTGAAAAGAAAAAAAAAATCCGAAGGCAAATCAATCAAACCCGCGAAGAGGAGCAGCAGAAGCAGAAGCAGCACCATACGCAACCCAAATCAATCAAAATTGATGTGTGCTTAACAATATTTTAAACTTTTTTATGCTGCTGTTGACTTAAGCCACGTGTAAGTTGCCATGTTTGTCATGCCGCACAATGAGGCACGCACAAAAAAATAAAAAAGGTGTCAACATGAGGCAGAATAACAACAATGTGAGCATATTTATAAGCAATCCACACACCACGCACCCTCTCAATAAACTCATCCCCTTGTTGTTGCATGCATATTCGCAACTCAGCGAGCTGCCTGCCACTCTATCTGCTCGACTCGACTGTCTGCCAACCTCGCTGGCATCTCTTTTCTGTGGCCTGATTAAATTTCAGTCAATTTATGCAAATTCGCTAAAAATTGCTCTGCCTCTGTCTCTGCTCTCTTATCAGCAAATTAGCAACAGCCGGCAATCGCTGGCAGTCCACGATTGATTATCCCAAATGCAAATTGAAACTGAAAAAAAAGCTGCGATTTTTTTTTTTGTTTTTTTTTTTGTCGGCCTATCATTTGTCAACTCTGGCAACAGCAAGTTGCGGCATTTGCCACATCGCAGACAGAACGATGATTAATTTGCACGTGATTTCAGCCGAAGGCGGCAGGATTAACATCGATATTGCCCAGTGTCCACTGTACGCTGTCCACGCTCCTATTGGCTACTGTCTGCTGTTTGCATAAATGTTTAATCTGTTGAGTCAACACACACACTCTGACAGAGAGAGAAACTGTAGGGTAGCAAGAGAAAGAGCGACGCGATAATTAATGATGATATGAAGATAGAGCAGCTACGACACATTAGCATGATAAATGAGATGAGTTGACCAGCTGACCAGCTGACCAGCTAACTGGATACTAATCCCCATGCTACCAGCATACGCATACAAGATTGTGTAATATTAAACACATTCGCCAGGATTAGGCAACTTATTTATTTAGAGTTTTGAGAAATGATCTGCGTTTACTCAGCCGGCAAAATGATGCTTAAATAAATGTGAAAAAGTGTTTAATTTAAGAGTTTTACTTTTTGATGGTAAATAGTAAAACCCAAACAACAATTAATTTGTGTGCCTAGTATTTTTATCTTTGTAAAATTTTCATTACCTGTGTGAAACAAATTCAACTTTTATTTGATTACCTGTCGCTTTGTCGTGCCTCCACATTCAGTAGTTGGTAGTACTTAAAGCTGTTGCCAGATTTAAAGTCTTGCCATGGCTTTAAGGTGGCTTTGGCTTAAAAGTGCTTTTGGCACCAGTTACTTTTCCTTTCAAGGTCAAAAAATACATTTGGCAACTTGACCCAATTCAGTTGAAAGCTTCTTTTAGCATTCTTAAGCAGCTGCTACCTGACGCAGAATCGCACCTTAATGTGGTCACATTTTGTTGATAACAGGCGTCATTCACTCACTCACTCACTCACTCAGTCACTCATTCACTCACTCAACCACTCACTCTTGTGGGTATTCAATACCTGGCACTCATTGTGATGCGTCTCACGTATTTTGCTGTTGATGCTGGCGATGTCTTTCATTGAATTACGCACAAGTTGGTTGGGCAGCACAGTCAAGTTTCAGTCAAACGATGCCATTTGAAAAGTGGCTGACAGGATGTATTGAGACAGTCCCACAGAGAATTGGGCAGGCAGACAGACAGACAGACAGTTGGATGCTCCACTCTTAGGTTTGCGGTAAATTGCCAGCATCTCTCGAGGGACAAATTTTTTGGAGTCCAAACTTACAAACAGCAGTCACTTAATGGTTTTTCATTGATAGGGTCGGTTAGTGCTTACACTGAGAGAAAACAAAGATGAGGAATTTTTAAAAATACATTTAACAAGTTGCAGATGGTAAGGGATATTATATTTGATTATTTATTTATTAATTTTTTCCCTTGTTCTGTATGAAAGAATTTATACAAAATTTCAAATTAATATACTTTAAGGTATACGGTTTTTTTTTGTCAATGTAGGTGGTGCTTACTGTACGAACTCCCACCTGTTGAGAACTTGGACATCTGTGTCTTTGCCGATATGAAGCAATTTTCAAGTTGCGCTTCTCGTTGTAAGTTCGAGTTTGAGTAATTGCCCACGTACACGGCGGGTGCTTAACTTTTAATTGAATTTGATCGAATCCATGTGATAAAATTAATTGAAGAGCCACCGAGCAGCAGCCCTTAAAATTGCGGAGCAATAGCAACGGGGTAGCCCAAAAACGCCCAAAAGCTACGCTGAAATCACTTGACCGAAAGTTTTTAATTGACTTTCGAGCGTAACACTTTCAGCACCACAACATACAGGCACAAAATTGCTAAAAGTGGGTGGTGCGGCTGGGTGGTGCTGGGTGTGGCTGTGCTGTGTTGGCATATGTTAAGAGAGTCACCGCCTTTTGGCTGGCTGCGTAATTGATGTTGCCAATTTGCGTGCCCACCAAAAACTTTGTAGCTGTGCAGTTTTGGCGGCGTTTCGTTAGCGGTTGATGTTTTTGGCAAACAACAAGCAAACAAATAACAACTTTCAGCAACTGCCAAATGGCAAGTGGCAAGTGGCAAGTGGCAAGCGGCAAATGGCAACTGTTTTTGTGGGCAGCTGGTGTTCTAGGCCAACATGTGGGCATGGCTGTTGATTGGATGCAACAGTCGTAACTCTGTGAGTGCCACTGCAATAACTTTTAAGTAGCGGCACAAATTTGATTTATGATTTATCAACCTGCTAGAAATTACTGCTCAGTTGATGACTTAAGCTCACATTTTGTGATAAATGGCACAACGGGCACGCTAACTTGCCACTTTAATGTTGCCTCTTCAACAGACCCCAGCTCCTAAGCCGCGCCAGCCGCAAAGTATGCTACGCAAAATGGAAAGAAACAATTTATCTCCGACTGTTGGCATAGGAAGTAAAATGTTGAGAATATTTGTGATGTGTTGGGCAGGTACTAAAAAAAAAGCGACCTGCCAAAGCGGATGTGGCCAATTTTAGCATTTTCATAATTTCCGCTCGAGTTTGTTTTCTGCGCCCTGTGGTTGAAAGTATTTGCCTAAAGACTCGGTCGCCCAAGTTGTGCCGACTTGATGCTGCTTCCTTTTCCTGTTCCGGCGCAGCATCTGAAGTAAACCTGCATCTTTATGGTTTAATAAAGACCCCCAACTCCTCCGTCTCAACCACAAAAGAAAAAAAATATATACATATATATATATGAATATGTAGTCATGAAAATAACAATAAGCTGCCTCCGCCCACATTGCAAAGCTGAGATAAGCTGCTTTATACTCCGATTTTGCCTGCAGTTGTTATGAGTTAAGCAGTTATGCATTATAAAAATAAACATAATGATGTTAAATTTAAAGCACCTTGTGCTTGAATTGGGTCTTTTATGCAGAGGCCGGTGCTAATTTCATCAACAACAGCTCCAACATCAAAGGAGAAAGTGATATATGTATATATATATGATATATGTATATATAAAAAAGTAGCTGCTTTTTGAGTAGCCCAATGCTAAATCCCCTAAGGCAGTACTTGAATGTCAAGATATGGTTATATGAATTTAAAGTTACAGCTGAGCAGCATATCAAATACTAAATGTGGTATTAACCCTTTGTTGCCCATAGACAATAGCAATTTTCTGCTTGTTTTTTTAAATATTTGAAATTATTTTAAGGCCAATATTACTCAAAATACATTTAAATTCTTTTGTATTATTTGTATTGTTTCAGCTATGCTAAGAATAGTAGGATCTCAAATACTAATCAGGAAATTTATTTGGTTCTGATTTGCTGAAGATGTTCTTCATCCTATTGGAGTATAAGTGAAATTATTTTAAGCCCAATATTAATTAAAATACTTTTTAACTCAACCCATTTACATTCATTTGTTTCAGTTATGCTAAGAACATAAGGATCTCAAATACTATTCAGGAAATTTATTCGGCTCTGATTTGCTGAAGATGTTCTTCATCCTATTGGAGCAAGGAGACATGTTGAATTGCATTTTGATTGATTTTCTTGCATTAGCACTACAACTATATCAACTTATAGATTGTCTTTATATTCATTTCTATAAAACATTGTTAAATTGAATATTTTGAAACTTTCGTCAAGATAAGCATCAGCATAAAAACGGGTCACAACTTGCATTTTGATAATAATAATAAACTGCGTAAGGGTATTCAAAAAGATAGGGCGAGTGTTTGACAGTTGGATAGGTACATGGGCAGAGATTATATATATATATATATACATTTGCACATATCTATATATTCGGTAGCTGCTCTGACATTAATGTATGCAAATGCGATGCCTTTCAGTTTACTTTGATTATGTTGTATGGCTGTGTATTAATATTATCCATTTTCGGGAGTAACTTTACACTGGGCACAGGATAATTTGCATAGCTCGCAATTGGGATGCTGAGGGGATTGGCTTAGAGGCATTTCGAATAATTTTATCCATCTGTGTGTGTGTCGGTGTGTGTGTGTGTGTGTTGGCAAATGATTTCTAGAGTTACTTGGAACAGAGTTGATTAATTATTGATTTGTATATTTGATTGAGCGCAACACAAAGCAACAACTTGTCAGTCAGTTGGAATAAAATGATTAATGCCAGCGTTGATGCGTCTCAAATTTCAGCTGAGATCAGCTGATCAACATCCACAGGCCAAAAGGGAACTGTTTGAAAGTGGATGCAGTCCGGCTGACCAGTCGGCCACATGTTGCAAGGAACAAACCGCAGCTAGTCAAAACTGGAAACTGGTTGCAGTGCCCCTTTCATAAAGTCCAAAGAGGCGTGTGGACAACTCCGATAACTTGGCGAAATGCGGTAAATGAGTAAAAAATTGCGCACAGGCGCAGAAAATTTAATTAAAACGAGAGCCGTACGAAAACTACCCCTAACAAAAAGAGTTTGCTGTCTGTCAGTTGGACTGACGCATGTTCATCAATTTTGCGTGCTGCGCTGTGTGGCACAATCCACGCAATTAGACACACAAGCCGCATTAGCATGCAAAAACAACACAAAAGAATACAAGAATGAGATATGCATTTTCCGTGCTTTAATTTTATAAACATTTTGTTCACTTCGTTTCAACTGTCAGATGGGGAGAGCAGTTGGCAAACATTTAAAACAAATCAGCTGACAATTTTTTGAAAAAAAAAAGGCAGTTGAGTTTTAATTTAAAATGATAAGATAGGCTGCATAATATTTCAGCGATCTTAACTTGTAATATTCAAATGTACAACAACCAAATCACTGCACATTTGAATAGCAACAACAATAGCAGAATTTGAGCTTAAGTCAACTCAAAGTAACCCATAAGCCGTAACCCATGAGCCAAGGTATCCTACAAGCCACGTCTTCGGGTCAGGAATGAAAAGTCGTTGCACTCACTGCTGACAACTGAATCGGAATGAAGTGTTTCCAGACGAGTGCAAACAGTGCCAACGACCGACAATAGCTTAAGAAAAAAACCTCAAGAAAATTACATAAATAGGTCAGCAATTCTCATTTTGGTTTAGGTAGGGGGCTTGCTATATTGGAACTCCGACACTCACGAGAAATGCAAATGTCTAGCAAACAGATTTACCACTCTCTTTGTGTGTGTCAAAATTAAATCAAGTGAAAAGAAAGCGCATAAATAAATATAAGAAAGCAGGAGAAAAAAAAAACAATTTGGAATTTGAAGCTGTCGGTTTTGTCTGTTGGTTTTCTTCATTGTCCGCACCGAAGAAAAAGGAAAACGAGTTTTTTTTATACGTTCTGCATTTTGATCATGAAAATTTGTGGTTAGTTTTTTCCAAATGTCTGCCTTGCAACATTTTTGTATAGTTGTAAGACAAACAACCCCTAAAATGATGACAAACTGCAGTTGTAAGCCAACATGTTGAGTGGTTTGAAGAAGCGACTTGCAACATGTTTGAGTTGCATTTGAATAGGTGTTTTGATCGAGCAATAGTCGACTTGTTGGATCTGCAATAGTACAGTCTTAAGGGTTGAAAATGTTAGTTCAGTTTACTTACACAAATGTATATATATATATATATATATTCTTCAGTTTTTAGTGGGCATACTTCTTATTAGTATTTTTTGGCTTCTTCACTGATTTCCTCATATTCCTTTTGATCCATATTATGGAATTATTTTAGTTACAGATTGGGTACACATCAAGTCATCTCAACTGTCTCATCAATTTTCGTCCTGGGCTCAGCTGCAATTTATAATGCACTTTTTTGCAGCGCATGCTTCACAGTCCAGCGATTTGTCCAATTGGCAGCTCATAAAATTTTTGATCAAGCGTATTATGAAAAACACACACAATTGTGTGATGGTGTGTGTGTGTGTGCCCCGTCGATTGTGCAAAAATATGAGGCCATTAAATATAAATCATATGACAGGCAGAGGCGCAACCCCCTTAACCCTTTAGTCAATCCCAAATGGCCAGGTAACGTGCCAGTCAAGTGTGCAAAAATGCATTAAGCAACACGCGACTTCAAAATTTGAACAAAATTCGCTGCACGCTGCACGCTGCACAGCCTGCCACTTGAGCGTGCGGGGTGAGTGGAGTCGAATGTGCCTGGACCCTTTGTGCGTGCTTTGTTTTTTGTTTAAAACCTTTTATTAGCTCATATCGATAGCTCAAAACGAGAGCAGCAGCCGCTGACTTTTTTTATATAAATATTTTTTGTTTTGTTTTGTTTTGCACTTCCGGCTTGTAGATTTTTAGGGGAGGGGAGCGTGAATCAAGTCGTGAATCAAAGTCTCAGCTAACCAAGCAGCTGATCAAAATAGTTGACCCATTAATTGCGGCTAATTGCAGTGCGATAAGCCAAGAGCAGCATAAATTTGCAGCCATAAATTTGCAGCCAACTCTGGGGGCGTACAAGTGTGCACTAAGTATGCATATCAGGTGTTTCCTAGGTGGGCGTAACTGCTACTTGTTATACGCATTGAGAAATGCAACTACTACACTCGAAGAAACAACATTTTGTTACGCTGATTTCAAATAAATGATTTCTGTACGAGCTGTCGTGATCAAGTAGAAGTACAACAATCGGTCCACTGATAATCCTTTTGGAAAGGAGAAGACTAGAATTTCTAGGTTCTCCCTTCCTTGTAGACTTGCCAAAACTCTCTCATAACCATACCAGTTAGCATCCCAATCTACGGGAAGGATGATGCCAAAATTCTGACAATTCCGTCAGCACGATGAGCCAAATCTGGCCATGGGAAGCGACCCCAAACATAACCTAAACTGCCATGGCAGCTGAGAGTCTGGTTTTTGGAAAGCCAGAGTCAGTTTTACACACTTAGATTCCGAGAAATAAGTTGTTTTTCAGAGTGCACGACAGTGACTGCTCAATTGGATCGAGGTGCAATCAAACCTCATTAGCAGCTCGACCTCGACAAGCAGTCGACACCCGCACATTTTGATTACCATAATGTTAGCGAAATTGAATTGGAATACGAAGCAGGTTTCGACTGCAAGTTCCCCATTAATCAAGCGGGAATTAAATGGCGACAGGAATCGCTGACGACTGCCACTTGCACTTCATTAAGTTGTTACGCTGTCGGCTTTTTCATTAACCGGCTTTTGGGGGCCGCCTTCCACCTCCCATTTCGTTTCGCATTTTTTGTTTTTCTTACTTTTTATTTTTTTCTTATTTTTTATTTTATTTCTTTTTTTTTTGTGGCACAATTACAAGTGTGTATTTAGCGAACTATCTGGCAAACGACAAGTCGCAGTCACAATTTGATTTGCAGCCGCGATTAGAGTCGTGTGATTACATATTCAAATGATTGCCACTGGCGGCGTTTACAACCGTGACTGATTGATTGATTGACTGATGGTCCATTAAGTGCACCACTCAGGTGGGTTTAACTGGTTACGAAATCGTTTCTGTGCCATTGGTAAAAGCCACAAATGTGTTGCAAACGAAAGGAAGTTTTGAGAATACTTCGATGTGGGAAACTGAACTGAGTGGGAATATTTGAGACTATAATAATTATAATGCGGAGTATATTTAAGATAGGAACAAGAATTATCAGGAAATAATTAATTAAATTCTTTTTTATCTAATGTTATTGTTTGGCAATCTAAGATATCTGCAGAATTGTTAAGTGCTTCAGAAATTGGATTTTTATTGGGAAATGAGTGGACTGCAAATGTTTAAGCTATTGGTAAAAAGTAAGTTAATAATATTAAGTTAATGTGGATTCGATTGCAAACAATTTGTTATATTGTTTTTTTAAAGCATTATTTTCTTATCCCGATTAGTTTGACAATTCATATTATTTGACTGAATCATATAGTGAATGGGAATACCAAGCAGGAGTACTCTCATCTTATGTAGTCCTGTAATCCCATCGATTTTCCCACAATACAAACCAATATAAAGAATTTTATATCAGCTGCTTAACAGATCAGATTCTTATCCTAAAATCATTTATTTGCTGTAACATAATCACAAAGGAATTGAGAGTTTGATGGGTGTACAAGAAAGGGAATCAGTGCTTTCAATATTTAATAGTATTTACTGAAGCATTAAATCGCACTCATGTGGTTACTTTTCACATCGGGTAGACATCCTAGGCGAGTCCATGGAATACCAATGGAACCTCTTAGATGCTCTTTTAAGCATCGATGCTTGTGTACTTAGCCCAGAGCCAAAGCACACACACTGGGAACACACACAACACACAACTCGACACACTCGACACGCTCTAATTGTGCAAATTCCCACAATTTAGTTTTTATATTTTCTTTTGATTTTAGAATGAGAAACTGAGAATCGCTACAGTCTTCATTCTGTTAACACTTTTGATAGTACACAATGGATGCGCCGCTGGCTGCAACGTGGACCAACATTTTCCCAGCACAGAGAAAAAGGGTTGCCAAACAATGTGGAAATGGAAAATTCATTTTCCATCAAAAAGAGAAGAAGAAGAAACGAGTAAAGTAAAGCTCCAGCCACTAAGCCAAATAAACAAACAAGGAAAACTAAACAAAAGGCAATATGGAAAAGCAACTGCCGAATTTTGAATGAGTGTTGTGGCCAAAGCCAAACGAAAAGGTAACACTCGAAAAGTAAACAACAGCTGGAGAGAGAGAGCGAGCGAGAGAGAGCGAGCGAGAGAGAGAGAGAGAGAGAGAGCAGTAGGTAAAGAAAGTAGATTTTGGTTTTTTTGCTTTCTGTGCACATTGTTATCCTGCCGAGGGGAGAAAAATAAGCTGAGACTAAGCAAAAAGTAGAGCACGGCCAAGAGAAAAAGGAAAAAGAGGACACGCAGCATGAAATCAATTTGTGGCAGCTACTTAAGTGCAACACACAACGCGCACTTCATCAATGGCTCCACAAGCAGTCGCAAATGAGCGATAACCAGGTCCTGGCCTCCCCCTCCCCACACACACACGCCACACCCCTCAACATGATTTGCCTATTAGCAAAATACAACAAAAAATATAATAAATTTGTGACAGAAATTTATTTGCTTTTAGCTGAGAACAATTTAATTGCAACCAAAAAAAAAATAAGCAGAAAAAAAAACCGAAATTGCAAAAAACAAAAGCTGCATAGAAATTTGCATGATGCGTTTGCAAACAACACCCCTAAAAGGCACACAAACACGCACACACACACAAACACGCACACACACACATACATATATGTGCACATAATGGACTTTGCATATCACACACTCTCACACACACACACACACACACACAGTTTGGCACACTTTTAGCGGCCATAAATTTTAATGACAAAAAGCAAATTTTTCGCATTTGCCTCTTAAACGTTGTAAGTATATGTATGCTTTGGTGGGGTGGGAGAGAGAGAGAGAGGTGTTGGCTGGGGTGGGGGTTGGGTGGGGTTTATGTATAATCTAAAATGATACTCAATGTTCGATCCTTGGTGTTTCGTCACATGGCGAGTGGGCATGCATAATTAGATGCTTAATGGCAGTGCTGGGCTGGCAAGGACAATTGCGATATTTCAATCGATTGCCGCATGCCTCTTAAATGGCAGCTTGATTTGCATATCTGCAGGCATGCAACTTACTGTCTCATGGATAACCAGCAGCTGCTTGCGTGGCTTGTGGCATCTGCAGATGACTACCACAAAATGTCGACTAAATAAGTGCACAATGCGCACAACACACAAAATGTAATGTGGCCCAAGCCGCACGAGATTAGTGTGGTGCCTCCCAACTCCGGCAAACAAAGCACAGACACGTGCCGCTGACTGCAAATGAGCACAGAATGCCACTGACACCAGCGCCGACCACAGCTCCAACCCCCAACTCGCAACACACACCCCAAAAGCCCAACCCTTGCCTAAGTGCAGATAACATAATGCTAACTGTTGTGCATCTTCAAAGTGCCGAAATTTGGACACCCTTTGATGATGATATACTATGATATAAGGTAATAAGATATAAGACTAGACTCCCCAATCTCAATTATATATTCATCTAAGACAAAGAGTTAAAATTGGGGCTGGGAAATCGATAACATTCACGCATGTAAATCGATATAAATATATATTTCTTTAAATGGCAAAAGTTGAGCGAAAGGTTGAGGTACAAATTTCACTGTGATTAACGTGAATTTAGAGTTGAAATCGCGTTTCCAACTTTGAAGCCAGAATTAATCTATAAGTTGATTAACTTATAAATTTCTTGTTTTTTGAAAATCTGTATTCTTTTGAGCAAGTTATAGCTGTTTAAAGTTTTTTTGAGATTTCCAAGACTATTTTTTTTTGGGCAATAATATTAAAACGAATTTTGAACTAGAAACCAATTGAAATTTAGGGCATTTTTTAAAGGAGTAGCCAACAATTATTAGGAGTAGTTTTAAATATAAAATTGAAGCAATTCGAAACAAGTTTTCGCTGCTCAAAAGGAAAATATAAATTCTATGAAAATAATTTCTGGGAAATTCTACAATCATTTGCAGACGAAGCTCATGTTGCATGTGCTCAACTATTATTGAATAAGTGTGTTGCGAATTTAGCGTATATATATTCAGTTTTGAATAACCCATCTGGCTGGGTACACTTGCAACACACTTTAAGGGTGCATTAACAATTACAGAGGAACTTTGTTGCTGCTAGCTGGTTGCATTGTTCAAGCAAAGCCCTCAGAAAGCCACAGGATACAGGAGCAGCAGCAGCAGCAGCAGCAGCAGGAGGAGAGTTGGAGGAGAGGAATAGCAACTAGTTGCTTTTTATGCTCGACCCAAAAGCCAGACAAATGTAACTGCAAAATCGATATGAAACGAAGTTGCACAAAAGACCAAGCTCTGGCTGCAATGGATGGGGGGATGGGCAGTGGGCAGTGGGGCAGTGTTAGGGGCAGAAAGAGGATATGCGTAAAGCGAGCGACATGCGAAGCCAATGAATAGCAAATAGTTGGCTTGAAGCTGGGATGCGGGGGAGACATTTGCTTGCCACCCGAGTGGGTATGTGTTTGGGGGTCGCTGGCAGCCTCGTCAATTTGGCGCCACTTTATTTTATTTATGAATCCGAGTCCAGACATTCAGATAGTGGCACATTGAGGAAGTTGGGGCGAGTGGAGTGGAGTGAGGAGGCGTGGTCAGGCCGTAGTTCAACTAATACGAGCGAGTTTTTATTGTTTGCTCAACTGATTTGGGCGAGCATTCAGATGCTTCCTTTTATGACCAACATCGTTGTCGCCGGCATTTTATTTGATATTCAACATGGAGTTTGGGATTTGGGTCAGCCAGCCAAACGAAGCCAAGCAAACCACACGCATCCTTTGCTACCCATTTACAGTTATTTCGCTGGCGTCGCTTTTGCTTTTGCTCTGACATTTTCTGTGTTTTTTTTCTTCTTATTTTCATTTTTCTTTCTTTTTTTTTGTTTACAGAAATTGAATTGTTTTCCACAATTTTTCATTGCTAGAGCGAGCGGTGGGCGGGACAGTGAAATTGTCAGCGCCGTCGACTTTCTTGTAAACAACTTTTGCGTAACATGCCACAATGTGGGATGGGATGGTGGTGTGTGTGTGTGTGTGTGTGTGGCAGTTAGGTGACACAGATTCGTTGACAAACTTGATGAAGTATTAATAATACTAGAATAGCACAAAATAAAAGCAACTTTGTCAAAAGTTACATTTAGTCAAACCATCGTTCAGATTTGTATATTTTTTGTATATTTTTTGTATATTTTTCGTATATTTTTCGTATATTTTTTGTATATTTTTTGTAAATTTTTGTTGGCCATATTAAAGTTATGTCACAATTTTGGGCTCGTGATTCACTTGTTTGTGATTGCCAGGCAAATGGATACGCGTGGCATTTTATGATGCTGCCTCACAAAGATGAATCACTCAACTGCTGCGAGTTGATTGGGCATAACTCGAGCAACTAAATGAAGCGTAAGAATTATATCAAGGAACGTGCCTAATAGGCCAACAGATTAAGTTCCCTAAGAGCAACTCTAATCATAATCAACTCATAATGATGTTTTGAATACTGATTGGATTGGCATTGAACTGAACCAAGTAGGAAACGGAAGCGGAGTTAGCCCCATAATTTGGTTCCATCTTAACCAATTTTCAAAAGCATTTCAAATTTGAATTATGAATATTTAAACTGTCAAAATTTGCTCATCTATGTATAACTATGCAACCATTGCAAGACTAAATCAGAGGGAGAAGTAGAAGCAGCAAGAGTGGCTGGAAGAACAGCTGTTGTTGCCACTTCATCAAGACTGGCAGTTCACTGTCAATTTTCAGCTAGATGCCCCATGAAACATGTGGGTTTCAATTGCAGCAGCATAATGGAAAAGTCAGTACGTGACAATGGCCGGAAAAATGTGTTTTCCATTCACACCCATTCACAGCCATTTCGACATTTAGCCAATCATCCATTTATTCCTGCTCAGTGTTCGGTTAAAGTACGATTTGGTTTCCCCTTTTCTGTGTATTTTTCTGTTGGGGTTAAGCTGCAGA
The DNA here is from genome assembly GCA_035044245.1 of Drosophila nr. fundita. Classification (NCBI taxonomy): domain Eukaryota; kingdom Metazoa; phylum Arthropoda; class Insecta; order Diptera; family Drosophilidae; genus Drosophila; species Drosophila nr. fundita. The sequence continues at coordinate 203,725 of JAWNMG010000857.1, forward strand.
GATGCCACTGACACACAAAGGGGCAGAGATGAGAATAGAGAAAGGGAGAGGGGGAGAAGGAAGAGAGGAGAGGTTGAATGCCTGTTCAAAGAATGTGGCACAGTTTCGGACGACAATTCCAGATGCCATTGAATGACATTCATTCCTTGTCCTGCTTCCAGGTGCCTCACTTAATTGCCGTCATTTTGCGCAAATTGTGTTCATCACACAAAAGAGTAGACACCCCTCCGCCCTCCCAACCTTTCCCATATCCACTCAGTTGACCAAGTTGCATTTTTATTGATTTTCGAAAGGAATTCCCCAACGTCTTCTCCACCATTCCTCAAATATAACAATGAACCCGACAAGGCAAGAAAATGACGTCAAATGTTTTAGGGTCTTGACCTAAATGAAATTGATTTCTCTTCGATTTTTGACTAGAATTTTTTTCATAAATAATTTTATTATAGTTTTTGAAGTTAAATTTCTTTAAAGTGCGAAAAATGAGGCAGCTTCCATTCAGTTTTTTAGCTGCTTACAATTATCCCATTGTGTTTTACTTTTCTTTGAAGAAGTAAATATTTGCCAAATATCCAAAATGTGCTTCAAATTTCCGTTAAATAAAATTATTTTTCTACTTTTATCTAAACTATGTAAACATTTTTCAAATAACCCAAAATGGGCTTCAAATTTCGTTAAGCAACTTTTTTTTTTTATACTTCTAAAATGAGTTTTTTTTCCATTTCCTTCATGTGCTCGTCAGACTTTGCCAAGTAGGTCAGCTGCCCCCGGGTTGCCCTTTCACCCCCAACCCCAAAAGACATTTACACACAACTCATAACTCAATTGTCGACTCTTAGCACGCCTCAATTGTTTCAAGGAGCGCAGGCGGACTACAGAAAAAAAATAAAAAATAGAAATTTGTTTTGGCTGTTGAACATTTAAATTTTTTGTCTGCTAAAGTGTCAAAATTTGTGTCTGCCACGAGACATAAAAAAGACAACAAGGAAAAACCATATGCAATTCATGTGTATTTTCTTTTTGGGGGTGACAACAGCTCAATTAGGGCTGTGGCAGCAGCTCGTGTGGCAACAATTAAAAATCTCACCTCGAGTGCAGGTAGAAACAGTCAAGAGAGAGTGTGCGTGTGTGTGTGTGTGTGTGTGTGTGAGCAATGCACTTAGTTACGCAACATTTGCAACGATCCTTGGATAAGGACATCTTCAGAGTGCTTGTCGTAGGAGTTGGCACCGTTTGACAATTTTTTATTATTCCCAAATTTAAATGCGTTGCACTTTTGGGTAGCCCTCTCCGTGGCCAGCTGCTTATCCTGCGAGCCTTTTTGCTTATCCTGTGCCCGCATTCGACACTCAATTAATTAATTGTCCCAGCGAAGCACTCAACAAATGCTTAGTCCCCTTCCCAGTTGTTGTTTTGTTTGCATTTTGCTTCCAATTAAGTTGGGCTCGAGGCGTTATTATCCTGCGTGTTATGAAGTATGCCAAGTGTGTCAGCTCATTAATTTGCTGCCTCAATTCTACTGAAGCCACTGGCTCCTCTTCTGGTTCTCTTGGCACGTGTACGTTGGCAGTGCCATCGAGGTCGTGGCCTACCGGCTCCGGTTACAGGACCTCGTCATACGTTGTCGACAGGCAATTATGTTAGCTCTCCAGCATGAGGTCACCTAATAAGCCAAAAAAGGGATAACTTGAATGGGGCATCAAAGAGTTGACCCAACTACCAGCAGCAGTAGCAGCAGCAGCAGCAGCGATTATTCATGGCTCAGTTTCAGTTGGGCAAGCAGAGGGATGAGCAATCGAGGCATAGTTGGGAAGCAAAGTGCACACAAACAGCCCCAAGCCGATTACCAACCCCCAAATAGCTTATCGGTATTTGTTGCTTGTCAGTGCGGGGGAATAAGCCAAGAAACAACAGTTGGCCAAATCACTCAACCAACTAGAAAAGTGTGGCAGAAACTAAGAAGAAGTTGAGGAAGAACTCGAGGCACTCAAAAATTTTGAAAGCGCTTAAAGCTCATAAATAAACAAGTAGATCGCAGCTCAATTAAAGCACCTTTTGTCTAGAAAACAAACGAAATATATTTAAGATTAGACGGGGAATTCAGCATGAATATTTACTTAATTTATTTATATAAAATAAATTATTATTAAATTAGGATCAAACGGAGATTAGACGAGGAATTCAACATGAATATGTCCCTCATTTATTTATATAAAATAAATCAGGATTAAAATAAGTAAATTATATATAAATAGTAATTAGATTAATAAATAAAAACACAAATTTAAAAATAAAAATTTACAATTTTAATTTAATGGAAGATTAAATTGAAATTAATATTTAAATTAATATCGAAAGTAAAATAATATTTTATTAAAAATATTTCATATTACAGCAATTAGTTAAGGAATTCAGCATAAATAATATTTTAGTATATTTATTTTGACATTTAAATATAAAATATTTAATGCTTAGGGGAACTTAAATCAAATTTCATATTTTTTAAATACTTTACCAACTAATAATTAAAATAAAATGCTAACTTAAATTAAGCATTGTCTCAGTTAAGGCCTGAAGCTCAATTTGAAATTGAAAGCTAAATATTTGTTCAGCTTAAGCGGAATTTCAGCAGCGATTAAAATTAGTTAAAGTTGGCAACAAATCAAAAACTTCTGATTGGCACTAGGATGCCACTTAAGAACAATTTAAAGTAGCATGGCCAACGACAAATGCCCAAAAAGGCAATGAAAAAGTTGACCAGGCTAAAAGTTTTATGGCCGTGGGCAGTATTTGATGGAGGCTAAACGCCGATGCGGCTTCCAAAAGGACACGAATCAACAACAACAACAACAAAAAAGACTGAAAGCAAAATCAAAATCCGAAACGCAGACTGGAACTGAAAATGGTAGGAGGCGACACTTGGACCAAGTCGCCAAAAGGGAGAGCAGACAAAAATTAAGTTTTAAGCTGATTTGAAGCGAATCACTTCTGGCCCGACTGGAGACGTGCAACGTGCAACATGCGGACTTCGGAATCCTCAATGAGGGACTGTGGCAAGGATTAGCGGCCTGACAAGTGTCACAATTTTTCAACATTTTGCAATTGCACGCACTTTTTTCAGTTGTTCTTTTCGTTGTTGCCACTTAAAGTTGAACGGCGCAAAATTTTTTAATTAAAACTTTTTTCCCAACTTTTGCTGCTGAGTTAGCACAAAAAATAGTATAAAAAAAAACAAGAGCAGACTGCATAAAAAATAGAAAAAGTGTTTTACTTTAAGGCAAAACTTCGTTGGCCAACTTTGGCTTTGTTTTGGCCAAGTCAACGTTTTTTTATTGGCCAAATATTGGCCATAATTAAGGCGATAAAAAATTGTGACAGTACTACTCGCTCAAAGTCATAATTATTTCTTGGCCCCGTCCTTTATATATTTTGGGTGACTTTTCATTTGCATTCTAATTTATGGCTAATATAACTTTTATCGCTGCCGTCGTCGTCGTCGTCAAAAGGCCAAGCGGCCAAAAGGTTAGGCCATAGACAGGATATAGAAACAAAATAAAACGATAAAAACAGATGTTGGATTTAGCCAGAGACTCGGGTCTCTGTTGGGCAATTAGGCAGCGGGGTCAAAAGGTTCATGAGTTGCTCGATAACCCATTGAAGGTTGCGCTTGCCACAACAGCTGGTGGCAACAGCCAAAGAGTTCTTCAAGATGGTCGAAAGTCACCAAAGATATCAATGACAATAGAGAAAAAGAGAGAGCAAATCCAAAATTCCAATTTGATAATCCCAAATATGTAGCTTATCAGTGGGAAAGTCGAAAGTTGGACAATAATCGGTTCTTGCTGCTGCTCTCTCAGCCATCTGAAAAGTGTCTTCATTAAATGGACAATGTGGCACGGTAGTCTCTGCCTCATTAGCTCTTGAAGTGTCTGATTTCATTAGCTCTTTTTGAATATGCATATTTACCAGATAATATTACTGCGGCGCCGATAGAGTTGTTGAAAAGACGATTGAATGACAATAATAATAATAAATATTTAATTTCAGAGCAGACATAATGAAAGAAATAAAAAATAATAAATAAAAAAATAAGAATAATCCGTCGAAAGTTGTGCTCTGGCTTGAGAAACTTTTATTGTTTTCCTACACAGCCCATATAATATTACCACGACTATATCTATCGAAAGATCCGTTTAAGTAGAAATTTGAATGTCTGTAAGAGTGTATAATATTCGGTTTATTTCTTACTTATTGTTTGCTCTTCAAATTTATTTTTGTATATATTTTCCAGCATAATTCAAATTGCAAACAATTATTCTTTACTCTTGCGGTACGTCTTGAACTAATTGACTTTCGCCAATTGCGGCATGCAACAAGGTGCAACAGTGTTTCAGTCTGCTAATGAACACATGTCAATCAGGCTAACGACACTTCCCACTGTCCGGTGTCCGGTGTTGCACCACTCAGTGGATCACTGTGGCATGATATATGCTTGGCTTCGGTTTGCTGCCTTGTTTGCAGACATGTCTCGCGTGCCGGTTGCAACTTCATATTACGTCTACGCATGCCACAACTGTGCAAGTGAAGTTGTGGACTGGGGTTGCAGTGTGTTCGGTGGGGGGAGGGGCAACACTTGGGGTAGTTATTTGAACAAGTGTCCCGCACAACACACACACACACACACACACACACACACAAAGTGTCTCGCGTTTCGGGCTGTGATTTATGTTGCCGACGAAGGAAAAGTGTCGCGGGTGTTGCGTGTCAGCCCCCCACACACAGCAGTGGCAGCCAACACAACCCACCCCCTCCACCCATCAACTGTTTATATGAGATTTGGCAGCCAGCTGCTGCTGCTGCTGCTGATGTTGCTGTTGCTGTTGCAGTTGTGGTTAGCAATTTCCGCTTTAATGTAATTTTTGACAACAAACACACAACTTTTTATAGGCTGTAGGGAGGGTTAGCTGTAAGGTGCGGGGTAGGGGTAGCGGGATAGGGGGTTGGAGGGGGTTTAGGGTTGGGGGTAGAAGGAAATACAAAAACATAAATCTTGCTAAGCTTTCGCCAGCCGGCGCGATACAGTAGCGATTTTATAATGACATTTGATGGCTGCCACAGATTTCGTTTTTGATTTCATTTTCATTTTCATTTTCATTTGCGTTTTCATTTGCGTTTTCAATTTTCATTTACGTTTTGCGATACACCGATTTCGCTTCAGATTTCAGCTAACGTGGCTAACCAAACTGGCTACCTGTTTGCCTTCTTATCATGCGATTTGTTTTGCCATGTTTGATTTATCTGATTTTGTGCACTTATATATATCTATATATATATATATATAGGTATATATATATGTATATGTATGCGCTTATGTGAGCTTATCTTGTGGCATTTAGTGCAATTTCAATTGCTTAGTTTTATCGCTTACAACTTGGGAACTTGTTCTATATGCGTCTATAGTTTATAACATTTCCCCGCTTATCGGGGACGACTTTAAGTCTGCGCCATTATATCGCTGTGCATTGGGCGACCTGGGGTGGCGGGGGCGGTTGCGGAGAGGGGCGCATAATAAAACAGCAACATTATGAGCCAATCGGTCATAAACTAAACACTGAATGCATGAAATGAGTTCTTGACGGACTGATGCATTGAGAATGGAGAAACATTTACGATTTCCACTCACTGAGTGCCTATTTATTTTTTGCAATTAGCTGCGGTGGGAGCGAGGGGAGAGGGGAGAGGGTAGAGGGCAGGGTAAGCGCGCCCACATTATTATGTGTAGAACTTGCCTCAACTGTGTAAACATAGGAATTATAGAATGAGAAAAAAAAATACATGTGGGAAACAGCATGCCCAAGATTAGATACTCTTAATCAACGTTCACTTCAATTTCATTTTTATTATTTATTAAAAACTGGTTTTTATCGATTAATGTGAGTTAATAAAAAGAAGAAGAAGAAAAGTTAATAATTAAAATGTTGTATATTTTATTTTGGTTATTTATTTAACAAATGTTTTCATAATTTCCAGACTTTGATCACAATCAGAACAATTCAATTAGTAATTTCATTTCATTAGTAATTAATTAATAAATAATAATTAAAAATAATAATTAAAAATAATAATTAAAAATAATAATTAAAAATAATAATTAAAAATAATAATTAATTCAACACTTTGAATCTCCAAATCCCTGCCCCCAAACATAGCCCATATCTTTTACTGTTGAGAAGACAACTTAACTGCCTTCCAAGGCGACTCGTTGCCACCTCTTAGCCAGCTCCTTGCCAGTCAATTAATCAATAATTTCAATCCTTCAATATTAAAAATGATTTATGTCTGAACTGTAAATATAATGTCTTAATTGCGTTACAGACCACACAACAAAATGATAATACTCACTGCAAATACAAACTTCTTTACTGGTCTTAGCTGAGGCCTTGAGCTAATGGCCAAGTAGTCTTAACGGCCATAACAAAAAGGTGTCGCGTGGGCCGAGCTCAAGGGGAATTACGTAAAATCGAAAATTGATCGATTAGCGTTGTTTTTTTTTATTATTATTATTTTTTTTGATTGATGATGAAAGAGTAACACTTGTTGTGGGTGTTAGGAATACACCATTTGAAGTGGTTGCATGCAACTGCAATTAGAGGCAAGTGTAGACAATTGCCGGCACTCATTCTTATCAATTTCGATTTCAATCACAAAAAAAAACAAACAAAAACTGAGTGAAATAAAGATATGCTGAATAATAATGGAAATAAAAATATAAATAAAATTATAATTAATAAATGGAAAATAAATGTAAATAATTTACAGTTAGCTTGATATAAGTCTGGTAATATACGATAAATAATATTTCTAAAATCTATTCAAATCTCATGTTTCCTTTGGCATTGCAGGCCTGACAAATTCTGAGACATTTTTTACGAGTCACATAAAACATTTTTTTACAATCAGCACTTGCCTATCTGCATTTAGCTTTTATTATTTAATTTACTCAGCAAAATTGAGTTGTGCTTGTAAAAACACAACTAGTACATAATAAATGCATATGAATATGATATATATACAAACATATATATTCATATGTATATCCAATTAACTTAGCTGAGTAAACAGTAATAAAAAAAAGGTTTTTTTTTTAAACGCAATTTTATCAGCAGTCGGACTGCAAGAACATAAATGTATGTATGTAAATAAATATGTATGTATGTAAATAAATATGTATGTGCTTATTTATTGTTAAGAATATGTGCGATGTGCTGAGTAAAAGAACAATTAAAACAAGCGAAACAAAAACAAAAACAAAGAAAAGAGATGACAACTCGTAAATGCAAATGCAAAGAAATAAAATAAAATAAAATGAAATAAAATAAAATAAAATGGACATGGAAATGGAAATGGAAATGGAACCAGCAGCAAAAGCGATCAGTATGAAAACGAATACGACGCGGTTCGGTGGCCAGCTGAGAATAACGCTCCTCCTCGGATTCAGTGCGCTCCGGTTCGATTCGATTCAGTTTCAGTTTCGGTTCATGTGGCAATGAGTTCGTACAGGACACTGATGGATTCGTCCAATTGCTCCACACTCAGCAGAGATGCCGCTCCGGCTGCGGCAGCATCGCCAACGCCGCTGCATCGCATGCTGAAATATTGGCGGAATAGTTCCGGCAAGATTCCCGGTTTGCGCAAGAGCGAAAGCTTTGCGGATTATCGCCGACACTCGGCGACCGGGGCACATCAACATGCCACTTTGCCAGGTGGCAGGCAGGTGGTGCAGTATCAGCGCCTCAAGAGCTGCGACGAGGGCAAGCTGGCACAAATGAGGTGAGTCCAGCACACTCTAAAAAAAAAACTGGGAGTGTTATCGAAGAACTACAGATACACTCACAGAATTGATCACATTAAATGATGGATAGAATTAATGGAGTCCCAAACAAATTCCAATTTTAAGTTTTTTTTTTTTAAAATTGAAATTTTTGAGTAATCTGGTTTTTGTTTGGAAAATAGAAGCAAGATTTTCTTGTGATTTTTAGATTTAAGATTGTTGATTTTGGAAAATAAACAAAAACTTCTTTTGGGATTCTAATTGAATTCCACTCGAAATTGTAATTTTTATCAACTGTTAAATTACTTACTATGTACACGTTTGTAGAGAGGTGGGAGATATGGGAGATGTGGGGGAAGGGGGCGGGTATCTCTAGAACAATTAATTTTGTTGTCGCTTTGATATGAACCGCCTGCCGGCTGCGGCAGCTGCATCCAAAACTGGGGCATGCATATTTGCTGCGCTTTATTTGGCGTTGGCTTTTTGGCCTATTGCCAGCAACAGTTGGTCGCCGTTCCCCCTCCCTCAAACTTGTGTGTGTGTTTATCTCACAGATGGTAGTGTTCTCTCTCTCTCTCTCTCTCGCTCTTGCTCTCGTCTTATCAGTTGCAACTCCAAAACTGCCACTGGCTTTATCAGCCACACAGCAAAAACGACAACAGCAACAAGAAGAATTGCGTATGCTGTGAATGTGACCAACATCAACAGTAAAAGCAACAGCAACAACGACAATTGCAAATCTGCCGTTGATAAACGCAAGCCAACAAGTGCACGACGCCGTCGCAAAAGAACAAGCAAACGCTCCATTTCTTGTGTGCCAGTGCCAGACTGTGGATGCCATTCAATGCCCAAGTGTGTGTATGTGTGTGTGAGCGAGGGCGAGCGCATATTTGGCGCTCTCTCACGCATGCTTGCCGTTGTCGTTGCGCTTTCCAGCGTCCACTACTCTCTCACACACACAAACCCACACCTGCGGCGAATGGTATCCACACAGAGCTTACGCGTGGTGGAGCCTGTAGCTGCCTTACACTAGCTTACAAAGTTTTGGCTAGTATGCAACTTGTTCGCACTTGTTGCGAGCAAATCAAAGTGCTTCAATTTCAAATATAATTTACGATTCAATGTATATTTAAGAAATCTATTCATTATACATGCCAATAAATTGCTATATTCAAAGATAAATTCGTTTTAGAGACATTTGACAGCAAATTTACAGACAGAGACAATTTAACAGCAAACAAAAAGCAATGCGCCAAAAAAATGAAAAAAAAAACTGTCACTTGCCATTCACCGGTTCAAGATGTCTCTCCTTCGATTAAAATGCTTCACTTGTATTTCTTTCTAGCTGTAAATTCAAGTTATTTATATCCATGAAAAACTGTAATGAATTAAACAGAGTTTTATTTTCAAGTATTTATCAAACGCCATTATCTCGAACGGACTTTGTTGTGCAGTGTGCGAAGCTGTTTATGTTTTCGTTCCAATGCGTGAGAGCTCTCACTCTCTCTCTCTCTCTCTTACTCTCTGAGAGCGCCAAACATAAAACATATGTGGCGCAAGCTGCTCTGCTCTGTTTTGGTGCTGTTAATGTTTATTGGTATTGGTGTCGCATGCCGGTTGTTCAAAAGTTTGTTTTTGTTATCTTAACAGCTCTGCATACTTTTAGGGTAGCCCCCACAAAAATGAAACAGTAATGCGCCGGGAATGTGTACGGTTATGCAAATAAATGTGCATTTTGAGTTGCGGACCCTTTGAAGAGTCCAACAAAAATTGTTGTTGATGTTTGTTTTGTTTGTTTGTTTTGGGCTAATGCGGGCGGCCAGTCGCTTTCAAGCTGCTGCTAACTGTATTTGCACAGACAATAAAATAATCGCTTGCATTTCCAATGTAAATATATGTTAATGTAAATGTAAATGTAAATAAACAACACCCACACAAATGTATCAAATGCAACTGCAATTGTCGTAACGGTTGTTGTTATTCCAGTTGAGCTGAGCGCAAATGCTGTTGTATGTGGAAGCCATTCGTTCTCACTTGCGCTCGCGCGCTCTTTCTCTCTCTCTCTTTCTGTCTGTGTGGAACATGAAATCTGAGCTTCGTGCGCCCGTCCAGTTAGCAGCCGCCACAGTCGCAGCCGCAGTCCAATTGGGATTTCAGTTTCGTTTTGATAATCGACTCGTGTGGGCGTCGAGTGTCGTCGTCGCAGTCGTCGTCGTAGTCGGAGTTGTCTCGCGTCGCATGCGTGCGTGTGTTGTTGTTGTTATTATGCTTCTGCCAATTGGGTTTCGCATGCAACGGCAACGCATCATTTGCAAATTAGCAGCAGCATTAACAGTTGCAGGCAGACAGCGGCAGCAACTAAAGCCATAAATTCGTTGAACGAAAAAAAATACTAAAAATATTTAAAGTGCATAAGAGTTTTCTCTCAGTGTCTTTGTGTGTGTGTCAAAATGAGGTAAAAATTTGTTTTTTGGCAGTCTGCTGTCAGTTCTTATCAGAAACGAAAAGAATACGCAAAGCTTCCACTGCTGCATGATCGCGCGTGGATTGTATTTTGCTGGAATACCGGCACGCGTTCAAAAGTGAAATTCGGCAGAAACAGAGGCAAAAAAAAAATTGTCAATTGAGCAATAGCAAACAAAACAGGTGGAAAAAGTGTTAATGGATGTTTTGCTGCCATTAAAAAAAGAATGCGTTAAAACGAAAGTGTTTTGTTATTTGGAGTTGAGTGAAATTTTGATTGAACAACAAATTACATGGGCATCATTAATAATTGTGCAAAAATGAAAATAAAAAATAACGAAACATAAAAATAATACTAAAAGACAGGCAGACGCATATGACTCAAGTGATCAATAAAAATATCAACGAAATGACAATAATAAGCGACAATTTAACAGCAAAAAACAAAACCAAAGCGCCTAAAAAAATTAAAAAAGACAAAATCAAAAAACTTAATAAATTCATTAGCCATTCACCGGTTAAAGTTGTTGTTGTAGTTGCTGTTGATGATGCATTTTGATTAAAATGCGTCACGCGTTTTTGTTACGTGTTTTTCTCTTATTTTCGTTGATGCGATCACATTGAATATATTGATAAACGTTTAAATAAATTGTTTTTTGTATTTGATATGGGAAACTTATGCCTAATGGTGATATTTATGGGTTGTAAGTGTTGCTAGGTGCCTCAACAGGTGGACTCTTTTCTTATTAGTGTAGTTCTTTTCTTGGTAGCACTTTCATCACTCTCACACTTCCTGAGCTTTTGTTCTTATTATATTATCAATATTTGCTGTTCATTTGACAATATTTCCATTCAAACTAGCAACATTTTGATTTAAACACAAGTTGTCTTCTTTTATTTTATTCTATTCATATAGCCAACATATTTATGCAAAATGGCCAGGCAATTAAAATCCAGCATTCTTATGTTAAACACATTCCAGCGCTAACTAATTTTGAATTAGTTTCCCGACTGTAATTTCGCAGCTTGGGAGTGGAACGCAAGTTCAATTCTTCCATCCGATCTTCAATGGAAGCACGCATTTTTTTTTGGTTTTGCTTATGCAATTTGTGAAAAAATTCTTGTCTTAAATGCGGTCAATCAACTTCCAGTCATCATCCTTGCCCGACCCCAATTTGCCTTTTCCGGCAATGGAAATATGCAAATGCAAATTTTGCGCATTTTTTCATATGTTTTGGTTTTTGTTGTCACACGTGAATTTCTTTTAAACGGGTTTCACATGATTTTTTTTTTAGCTTGTTCGCATATTTTTTTCGTCTCTTTTTGTGTTCTTTTTCTGTGTTCTGTCCAAACTGCTGAAATTGACTGGTGTGTTTGTTTTCTGGTTGTGGCTTTCGTCAAAGCTGCATCACTGGAATTTTGCGTAAGCGAATTTTCACTTTTTTAATTCTGTTTTGATAATTTCTTGTTTTTGCTTTGCTGCCTGTTGCGCCTTGTTTGTTTTTGCTTTCCGTTATCGGTTTCAGTTATCAAAAAAAAATGCACGTGCTGCACAGATTCTCTTCCAGATTCCACATTGTGTAAATGAACCTCAGCAGCGAATTGCCTTGAACAAAGCAGCAGCAGCAGCAGCAACAGCGACACCAACAACAGCTGTTAGCAGCTGCTTTTGGTCACTTTATCTGTCATTCATTCATCACATTATCTTTCCCGCTTCCACTCGTTGTGCTCAACAATTGTCTTGTCATTTCTCAATGCTTTTTGTGCTGTTTGTTGTTGTTGTTGTCGGCGCTTGACCGAAAGTTCAAGTTGAAGTGCAGTCAACAGAAAAGCTCAGCCTTAGCCTCAGCCGCACCCGCAGCCTCTGCGACACAGCTTAAGCTTTAGATTTAAGCAGCAGTGCAAGAGTGTTAGAGCGAGAGATATGACTTTTTACACTCTTTCTCTTTTCGAGAAGGTACCGCTTATTGTGTGTCATACGCTTGCATTGATTTCACCTCTCTTTGGAAGGGGCTGCAAATTTACCGTTTTGCCAAATGCGTTTTGCTCTGTCGCTTATCTCTCTCTCTCTGTCTCGATCCTTGCTTCTTCCACTACTCTTTTTTTTAACAGCGTACACGCGAGTTTAATTTATGGGGCGTGTGCGTTAGTTGGCCCACTGCCAAATGCCTGCTTGCTCTGCGGGGGGTATGGTAGGGAGAGGTTGTCGTTGTCTGACCAATTCTCGTGGGGCACTTCTTCATCTTCTTACTTTTCTGGCACACAAAAAACAAAAAAAAGTGTATTTGATATGCGCCTGGCGTGTGTTTTGTATATGTTTATTTTAATTGCCTTTGGCCTCAGCTTCGTTTTCTGTTTTCCAAGCAGACCAAGGGGCAAAAGGAAAGGAGATAGTATGGTGGTGGGGGTGTGGGGTGTCGGGTAAATATTTGTTTACGAGCTGTTTACACCTGTGCCAAAAGTCTGAAAAATCATTTGTACTTTTCTGAAAAATCATCTTGCATCATATGAGTGTAACAAATAATAATTTATGAAATGCTCTATGTTTAGTTAGCTATCGTCATATTCTAGGGATTATTACACACCCTCACACACACACAGAGATACTGACCGAGAGCGAAGGTCAACAGCTGATTTATTTTTGGTTGACTTAAAGTTTTAGTGGAAGGTCAGGAATATACACATAGGTGTCTGTATGTGTGTGTGTGTGTGAAATTTGATATGAATTGAAAACAGTTGCCACTTTCGGCGAGTACTGAGGAAAGTTTGTTATTTCAACTATTTTTGCCTCGCTATCAATTCATGTAAATCAATCGCATTGTTTTCCATAAAATGCCACTTCTGGTTTTACACATTTTACACAATTTCCACTTGGAAATTAATAGAATTTTATTTTGATTTATTATTTTTAATATGTCTGCCTCCTAAAAACAAATGTGGTCTGTAAGAAAATTTTATAAGAAAGTTTTTATTCACTACATACCATTTTCCAATGCATTTTCATGAGGAAATTATAAATTAAGCAAACATGAAAATTTATCGATATTGTATGAATAATTTCATTATTTTGTTGTGCTTATTTTTATTTGTATTTTATTCATACGGTACTTATTATTATCTCACCTAAATAGCTAATGATAACTGTGTCAAGTGCTCGACCAAATATTTGTTTGCCCCCTTTCACTCGTTCTGGCCATCGTTCTCTCTCTCTCTCTCTCTCTCTCTCTCTCTCTCTCTTCCGTCCATTGTCTCTTTCTTATTTCCACAGAAAGTTGCGTCAACATTTGTCATCAATGTTTTTTAGGTTTTATTTTAGTCGTTATCGATACGTCATTTGGAGATTGGTTCTCTGTTGTCGAAGTTGCTAGTTTTACAGTTAACCACGAGCAGCAACAGAAATTGAGCCCCAAATTTCTAACGAAATTGAGTCAGCAAAATGAGCAACGATTATAAATTGCCATCAACTTGGTTTGGCTTATCAAACCCGATCGAGGTGGGCGGGGGTCTGTTTTATGATACTATATACATAAGTATGTACATAACTAAAATATATTTGTGATATCTGACTTTATAGATTGGTAGCTTTTACTGGTTGGCCAACCTATATTATGGACTGCTATCCGGAACTTGTTGGCTTCTCATTTCCGCAAAAGAATTTTGTTTCATGTTTGTTTCTGTGTTCCTGTTTTCCTTTTACTGTTGCACACGTGTTTAAATATTTATGCCTTGACAAATGCTGTAAACAATTTGTAGCGATTTCCCCACTTTGGCTGAAGGAACTCAGACTTAGTTTGGTTTCTTTTGGTTTGATTTTTAGTTCACTCGATGTTTGCCCAACGCCTGTTTGCCACAAGCAGACAACAGACAAGAACAGCAGCTGTTGCCAGTTGCCAAAACAAACCCGACAATGCCAACAATAACAACAACAACAACAACAACAACCATAACAACAACAACTTGGCTCGAGGCTCTGACTTGGCTCGCTTGTGGAGTTTTTTTTTTTTAATTTTATCTGCTGTTTGAAGAAAAGAAAAACAAAAAATTGTTCGTCTCTGGAGCGTCTGCGCTGTTATCTAATCTTATCAGCTCCAATTTGCTGGCCAATGCATCAATGATTGTGGCAAATAGGCAACCCTGAAAACTTTGTTGTTGTCAGCTCATTATTCATTCAATATGTGGGTTGAGAGTTGATTTGTGAGCAGCACATTCCATTAAATTAAGTTATCTGTAATTATACGCTGAAACCATTGCAAATAAAGTTGCATAAAAGTAAAGTATATATATATTCCTATTCAGCATCGAAAGCAGAGTTGATTTCGTGCGTCTGTTTGAATAAGCTGATCTCAGATACTATCAGACCTATAAAGACTCCAATATATCTATATAAATCGACATATTTTTTCAATAGTAATAAATTAAGTTAGAATGTTTTAACTTATACATAATTTAATCGGTTCTATTAGTGATCAGCTATTCAATTTCATTATGTTCAGAAAGGAAACACACATTTTGTTAATCAAATGTATGTTCAGTTTGAACAGACTAATTTCAGTTTTTAAAAGCTGTGTTCAAGCAAAGGCTATATATAGATATATCTCCATAGTATCTCTATAGTTATTGGCTCTTTTAAGCAAGCTCTCCCTACTAGAGTATTCTTATAGTTTTTTATTTGTTTTCTTATTTGAAAACCCTTTTCATGGTATCTCCTAGTCGAGCTCTCTCGACTAGAGCTACTTATTGTATTTATTCCAATTTGTCAAAAACTTTATACTTTATTTTCAACATATAATGGTCACAAGCCCTATAAATGCATTTATTTTATGTTTTCGTCATGTGTCAAGTTGTTAAATTCCTGATTTTCTGCGTATTGAAATTTTTTCGATTAACGCCACTTAAAATCCTCAGCATTTCAATGGAATCCGAGCAAAATACGGCAATAAAAAATATGCCAATCTCGTAATATTTATTTGCCCTCAACCACAATTAGTTGAGCACTCAACCCACATACACACACACACACACGCACACACACTCATTGTAGCCCCCATCCCTCATGTTTCTTTGGAACAAGTGTGTTCAAATTGTGCATTTATCGTTATAAATTGTTATATATTTTATTGCATGCCACCATAAAAGGTCGTCAAAGTTGTTGTCGCTGATTCTGATTCCAAATCTGGTTTGGGTTTGGGTTGATGGGGGCGGTTGGTTGGCTGCTGATTTAAATAAATTATTCTATATGCGTTTTTATTGCATTTAGCCGAAGTCAGTTACACCGAATCACAACAACAACAACAACAATAATGTCGCAAATAATGCTTGACTTTTTTTTGTACTAAAAATATATATATTTTTTTGCATAGCGCATTTGCTGTGTTTGGGGGCTCATTTGTGCATTTATGTTTGCGATAAATAAATTGTTTTCCAAGCTACGGAATTAAATGCGTTTTGCTTTTATGATGTACATCCATATATACATACATATACACATATTTATTTATTTACTTATTTACTTTTTATCATTTTCACCTGAGCGTGAATTATGCGAATTGCTGTTGATGGTTTTTCATGGTTTCATGAGGAAAAGACGAATTTGCAGCGGAAGTTGCGTGTTACAAGCAGCCACAGCAGCAAAAAAAAAGATACAAATATATATATCTATATATATAATAATAAGCCATTGCCCTTAATTTGATTCGATTCGAATGATTTTCATGTTTTGGCAATTTCATTATTAAATACCATTTCCTAGCGATTTGCGGCGAAATCTGAAAGTGTGACGGAGGCTTATCGATTTGGGCCAGGCTAACTGGCATTGGCTTAATGGTGAATTATGTAAGATTCGTAGACAATTCGAGAGTGAGCAGACATGATGAAATTACATGATAGATCACTGGGCAGAAGTAATCGAAGGAATACGAAAGCAAGAATTTAAGTGAAATCGGAGGAGATGTGGAATTGAAATGTAGGTTTAGACTTGAGGGTATTTTATGGAAAAGGTCTATTCGATGTAATCGAAATCTAGAAACAGCAACTAAAAATAAAAAAATTAATTTAAATTTAAGTTACATTTTATACAACAAAAACAAAAGGGGAGAAATTAAATTACAAATTTAAAATAAAACATGAAAACAATAAAGCAAATGATGGAATAAATAAATTTGGATGTATTCAAAAAGAAAACGTTGAAATACTTATTGAAAGGATTTGGAAAACAACCAAACAGATTTAGAATCCGTGAGAAATGTTTAGGAAACTGAAATAAATTGAGAAAAGGCCTTAATTAATTGGAAAAGGTTAAATAAACTCATTGAATGAGTACACGAACAGTACTCGGAATTAGTTGAATTGCCTCATTTTCTGCGGCACTTGAGGACACTGAGATTAATTGGAGGCATCTACTGCCTTTGCTTCTTCTTCCACTTCAGTTGTTGGCCAAGCAATCAAGTCAAGTGATGACGCCAATTTCGACCATAATCAACCATAATTGTACAACTTTTCTCAATCTAGCCACGAATTTTAATTGCGTTTCCAGCTCTGCTTAACTGATAACTGTTTAAGTACGCATTTAACTGGTCTCGGCCATGATCAAGAAGTTAATGCTTGCAGCACCTGACCACCAAGGCAGGCAGGCTAAGTCAAGCCACAGTTGCCACATGCCTTCAGTCAATGCCATGCTGCATAAATCATCATCTTTGCGGCACTTGGACACGTGCCGGCAGCCGCTACCTTTTATCCAACCCTGCCACTGTTTACTGCGGCTGCTGCCCCGTTGGACAACCCTCCCGAGGCATAAGCCAATTGTCAGTGGGGCAGGTTCAAGTCAACGTTTTTCTTCTTCTTTTTTTATATACATATTTCTGCTCTTAGCTGCCTCGAGTGGTTTTTATGACGACGGTTTTGTGCCATGCCCAGTTTTGGGGGGGGTGGTGGCAAAGTGGAGAGTGGAACCTCTGCCATATGTGCTGGTTGCTTCTTTTTTCTTATCGCTTTCTTTATGTAGTGTTTGTTGTCTGCTCTGTCTGTCTGCTCTGTCTGACTGGTCTGCTCCGTCTGTCTGCTCTGTCTGCTGTCATTGCCTTTTCATATTGCACGCATTTTCACGCGCTTTGCTTCGCTTCGTTGGGCCTGGTCTTCATCTTGGTTAAAAGGAAAAGAAAGTAATGTAAAGCGCTGCCAATGGCTTTTCAGCATTACTTCTTAATATGCCCAGCACTTTATTTTGGGCCTGAGTGATTTTTTGTTGTTTCTTCTTCTTTTATTTTTTTTTTTGCTTTGTTTTTTTGCATTTTGTTTTTTATTGTTGTTGTAGAAAATCCCATTTGATGAAGTTTTACGAGCGCCCATAAAGTTGACTTCTTTGCTGTCAGTTATTAAATTTCCATCTTTAACCATATTTCTGCATTTGGCCCGGCCAGTCTTTATCGCTCTTGGGCCAACTTCTTAAACAGCAGTACTGAAAGTAATGCCAATGCTGAAATTGGATTTGTTTTTGTTTTTTTGTTTTTTGTTTTTGTGGCCAGTTGTTGCCGCATCGTAAAATGAATTGTAACGTTAACCGTAAACCTGTTCTAGTTGAGAGGATTCGTCGAGGTTGTTACCATCTGCATCGAAATTACCAGGAAGCTAGTTCTAACTATGCACTTAGAAGCCCTTCATGTAACTAGGTGGTTGTAAAGTCACTGAAATAAACCCGTTGATTAACATGAAGTTAACAGCTACTTTAGATATATGTATGTACCTTGTAGAAGTTGCAATATATCTTCGACATAAGGAGTCACCTGAAGGTTAAATGTTATAAAGCACCTTTGGGAGAACATGTTCCTATTAGTTATAATGTAATTAGAAGCTTCAGTTTTAGAGAATATACCAGATAGAATAAATATATGCCATATAGAATACCAGCATATAACCCTAAACCACTCAAGGCTCCTCTCGATTCCATTAGCAAGGAGTATTTAGTAACCAAAATATGAGCATATATATTTATAAATATTTAGAATCGCTAGCTTTAAGTTAGTTAAGTCTCCGACTTCAATCAAAGGGTTCGTTTGAATGGATATATCTTTTTCTGGCAATGACGAATATATATGATAAATACAGATATATTTTACAGCAACCCCATTTACTCTGTTACATACCTTTTGCTACATTTCGCTTGCCCTACCTAATCATTTTTATGGCTACAGGGTATCTAATTATATACTTTGACTCAAGTGCCTGTTAATATTTAATCAAACCACTTCCATCGGTTTGAGCAACAGCTATTGTTCCGGAAGTGCACGCAAATTGATTGCATTAACTTTTAAGTCAGGCTGCAGTTAAATTTTAATTCCTCCACCCTTTTGACTAACCTCAAACAGCGCACACGCCGTAAAAGATTTTCAAAGTGAATAAGAATTAAAAAAAAAAACAAAAAACATTAAGAAAAAACATACACAAAAAAAGCATAAACCAAAAGCAACCAAAACAAAACGCATCCAAATAATTTAAACCAAAAAAAACCAAAACCAAAAAACATAACAACAAAATCGAAGCAGAACAAGAGCAGTACGCAGCAAAGCGAGCAATCAGCGCCAACGTCAAGCAGTCAATCCATCAATCAATCAATCAATCCGTATCAACAAACACAAATCTGAACGATTAAAATGCTGAAAATACATATGCTGGAGCAGGTCGTCAACGCGGACAACAACGTGTGCGAGAATGCTGCGGCTGCTGCTGCTGCCCAGGAGCTGTCACCCAAGCGGAAAGTGGCCATAGCAGCGGGTGGCAGTGGGGGCGGCGGTGGCAGCTCCTCCTCCTCGAAGAGTACCCCAACCGTTTCTGCAACGCCGTCGCCGCATCATCAGCCGACGCCACCGCAGCGGCACATTCACACAGCGGCTGCGGTCGCAGCTGGCAAATGCTTCAGCCAGGGATCCTCACCAGCCGGGTAGGTGTAAACAAAATATACACAAACACACACACACAGACACACACACATATGTGTGTGTATTGACAGCTTGTTGTGGGGCCATTAAAAGGGCATTGCATTTCCGCTAGCTTGGCCAATTTGGTGGCGGGGCAACTTTGACAAATTGCATGATGGATGCCTTTTTGATGAGATGCAGCCAAAAAAAATAAGAAAAAAAAGAGAACGCTTTCTCTAGTTGTCTGCCTCAGCCTCTCTCTTTCTTCTCTCTTTCCCTCAGTTGCATTCCTTGTCATCATAATGAGTTTATTGCAACGCCAAGTTGCCACCAAGTGTTGCAGTTGTTGCCTGCTTCAGCGCATCGCTTCCCAAACAAATTTCACTGCAAGTTTTTTTTTTTTTTTTTTTGCCAATTTTGTTGCTGAATGTGCAACATAAAATTGAATAATGCACCACAACTGACTACATTGTGTTTACAGCGCGGCAAGGGGGCAGTTGCAAGCACTAATTAACTGCCACCTACGCGTTGTAAGCAGGCTGTGACGTCAGTGGTTTCAACAGATGGTTTGTGGTGTTTGTCGAAATTCAAGTGAATTCTTTCACGATATCTTAGAAGTGTCTGCAAAAAGTGCAGAGTTACGTAAAAAGCCCGTAATTTTTACTTGATGATGTATTAGTAATACTTGTAATACTTGGATTACGTTATTAATGATAGGGAGAATAGACTAGGAAAGCTCGACTAGGAAATTGGCCTCTACCCAAGTACTTGGTTATGCTTGCCGCTGAGAAAAAGACATTTTTCCATGTTTCTTAATCGATCTTGACCTTCTAGATGATCCATATAACATCAAGGTATATAGAATCCCGAGTAGCAAGATTTATTTCAATCTTAAATCTTAAGCGCACTTCAGAAATATTTATTAGAAATTTTTCCTTTTTTTTATATTTTCACAATATTTGCATTAAAATGATTATTTTTGCTTGATTTATTTAATAAAAAACTTACTCTAAGTTTGGTTTAGTGTCCAATAATCTGTGTCCTTCATCTAAAGTAAACCAGTTCCAAGTGAAAAGTGAGAAATTATATCTTTATTATTGCACTTTTTCAACATGTTCAAAACATATTCGAATTTCACTCGTAAAACTTGCCCAATTTGAAATGCCAACTCAAAGTTTGCGTTATAAATCATAAATTCCAATCATTGTACTCCATCTGAGTTGTTTAGATATAGTAGTAAATGCCTGTCCACAACAATGGCTGAAGTTTGTCTCATTTTTTATTTGTGTGTTTTCATTTTTTGTTGTTTTTGACATGCTTTTTAAGCCGTTTATGACTCTGTCTTCCATTATAATCCATTTATTGCTGTCCATTCTCTGGCTGTTACGGGCTTCAGCTCTTTTAGATAACTTTTTAACTGAAATTTGTTTGCCCTCTCTTTCTCTTTCCCTCTCACTCTCTCTCTCTCTCTCACTCACCCACTCCGTCTATTTGTGTTTCTTTCGTTCCGACTTATTTACTTCTTGCCCTTCGCCGGCACCTGCCACAAGCTGTCAGGAATTGCGCTGCGCTTCATTTTGTGCGAGTATCTGTTACACCCCTCCCCCCCCCTCTGTGTACACCCCTCCCCTTGTTTGGGGGCTTTTCCTTGAATGTTTTTTTCTGCTTTTCCCATATTTTTGCCTCATTGTTTTATTTGTAATTCTTTGCTTGTTATTTTCGCATTAGATACTTGTAATTGATACCTCACTAAAGCCTGTGTGTGTCTCTGGGGGCGATATATATATATATATTTATTTTTTTTCTATATCAAAGATCCCCCCTTGCCCTAACCCCTTTGTAAAGGGAAATCATAAACAATGCTTGTTTTTTTCCACATCTCGCCTGTGGGCGTGGCGTGGGCACATTTGAAAAGAAAAATAATTTTCATTTTGTATTTTTCTTGCTGTTTTTCTTTTCCAAGTGAGCTTGAGGGCTCTGCAGTAATGCATTTGCTTGCCGCATTTCCTTGCCCCTCGCTCCTGAACTTGACAATCAAAAGGGATTTTCATTTCGTTTCATTTTGTTTTAGCTGCCTCCCACACACAACGACTGTGTAATTTTCAACACATAAACACTTCCGCTGCCCAAGCACCCTGCCCCTGCCCCTGCCCCATGCCACATGCACTCTTTTTAGCCATGGATCTATTTTTACTTAATTACTTGGTAGAGATTAGGCTATATTTTCCTTCCCCCCTCACTCTATCTTTCTCTCTTATTTGATTCATGCCTCGCATTAGCTTGACAACAATTTTGAATAATGTGACGCAGAGAATGTGCCCCTAAATCTCTCTGTGTATCTATCTATCCATCTAACTGAATCTCTGGCAATTTTAGCTCGATCTTCATTTCGATTGCTGCCAGTTAGTCGACCTCAAAAGCCAAAACGCGCTGCCAGACAGTTAGCCCAGTTAACAGAATCAGTCAGTTGGTCAGCCAGCCAGCCAGCCAGCCAGCCAGCCAACTCTCTTAGCAGCCTCTCAGCTCATCTCAAGAATTTGGCCAGCTCTGTGCGTATTCTTCAATTTCAATGGCAATTTCTTGCTTATTTATATGCAAATCGCGAGATGGTCAAAATAAAAAAAAATGGTTAACAACAAAACCAGCAACGGCAACAACGACGATGATGATGATGATGATGATGATGACAAGAACCAACAGCTGACCTGGCCAGCTCATTTATCAATATTCAATTTGTGCGTGTTTGCTTCTTTTTGTGTCGGCCAAAATACCCTGCAATCAATGCTGCCCCATAATCATTGCTGCGATCAGCATCGGTAGCCGCGTCATTCAACTTGGCAAACATGATTAAGTTATGCCCTGGCATATTTCTGAAAATCTGCAGTTCTATCTGCAAAACAACAATTCAATTAAAACCTGATTTTTTGGGTAATTTTTAACTAAAAAATATACTCAGAAAAAAAAGAAGATATTTCGCACAGGGCTCAAACTACTAACTGAACCAATTTTCACAAGCACTGCTCGAAATTTAAATAGTGCAATACTATTCGAAAGTTTTGTCTCTACGTGATATCTTCTAGTGCAGCAGTCTGTCAATTGCTGTTTCCTTTTCGTATATAATTTCACTTGCGAGCAGCCTGAAACATCTCGACACGCAAAAAAAAAAGTTTGGATTACACTTTGTGGGTGGCTTTGCCCCATCAGTGAGTGGTGGCGAGTAGTGAGCTGGTCGCAATGCATTTGCAAATTGGCTTGCGCATAATTGGCCGACAAGTTTTTGGTCGAAAGTTAATTGCTTAATTAACGGGGAAGCAGTGCAAAGCATGGATGAGCCAATTGGAGCGCTAGAAATCGCAACAAATTTGTAATTTGAATGAACTAGTTCATGCTGATGAACCGCAACACAAAAGTCGACAGCAGAACTAGTCCACACAGCTGGATGGACACATGACGAAAGACTTTCACCCCACAACACAGCACGTGACATTTGGGGCTACAGTTTTGCACCTGACACTCAACCGGCAACAGCACCAGCGCCAGCACCCAACGCGGCTCGACTCGACTCAACTCTACTCGACTCTTAGCCATGGGTAAAGCAGAGCTCTGCTTATTTAAGCCACAGCTTGATGACTTGCCCCAACTTGCTGGAGTCGCCAGCCATTTTGTGGGCGTTGGGGCATGTCCGCGTTCGCGTACGTGATTCTTGAGCAATTGCCTTAACTGTCTTTGGCCTGTGTTGTTGCCACAAACCAAAATCGATAAAAATCAACAAATGGAAAAGTGGCTGTACTTGTAGATACCCTAGACTACTCGAAACAACTGAAATATGAACTAAAGAAAACATTTGTTGTAGGATTATTACGAAAAAAAACCTTTAAATAAAGTTGAAGATTTTTTAAACTTTTTTTAATCAGAATTCTTTTTATTTACATGTCCTATACACTCCGTTTGGTCTGTTTGGAACAGGGTATGCCAATGTAAGCTCAGACAATGGCAACATTAAAATGATTGCCATACGCAAAATCTTGATAAAGAATTTTTCAAGTTATTTCGCTATGAACAGTCAGCAAATGGGGCGACACACTTAAGAGAGAGCCCAGCCCCCGGGGGGGAGGTATTTATAATTGTAACGGCACTTCAAGATTGCCGTGCCTGTCAGCCTTCAAGAGACGAAACAATAACAATAGATACTTGCGATACATTTCGGGGCAAAGTTGGGCAAATAAATATCGAGAGGCAAGTTCAAGAAACCTGAAAACGGCCAAACGATTCACGAATATTCAATCAGGAAACGTGTTTTGTAATCGCAGCGTCGGCGGCACACATCAATGGGAATTACGCATTGTTAAGCCACATAATCGCTCCAAATTTATTTTTATTTATTAGCTGGCACACAAAGAGGGGGGAACAATGGTTGGGGTGTGAGGCGGAGATGTAGGCATAGGTGTCGCCTATGAAGTTCAAAGATGCTGACAATAATTAAATCAAAGTCACGCCAAGGAAAATCAATAAAAAAAAATGATAGAAATGAATGAGCAGCGCCTATGTCAAAAGTACCCCAGGGAGTGTGGCAAGGGAAGCTGCTGCTGCTGCTGCCTTGTCATTTTCCATGCCAGTGAACCGTTTCTGGCAACGTCTACTCCTTATGTTGCACACATACATATGCCTAATTGGAAGCTGGGGGCCCAAGCCTAAGGTGTCACGAGACAATGCACGCCATCTTCCTATCTCGTATCTCCCATCTCCAATTTCTTATCGACCCACTTCCCTGTTGGTTCCGACCATGTTGAAAGTCAATTTTGCAGTTGGACACTAATTTATGCTGCGGCGGGGAAGGGCCAAAGGCGGGTCAGCGCAGGTGTATGGACCCCATTGTTAATGGCTATCCATTCTTTTGTGGCCAACAAACTGATGTAACTTTTATTTTCTTTGACATACACAAGCTGGCGTTTTGTTTATTGTTTTCTGCCTCTGGTTGTCAGTCACAATTATGCACAATTATGCAAAAATCAAAAGCAACTCCCTCTTTCCCCTCCCTCTCACTCTACATAAATCTGTCTCTCTCTCTCTCTCTTTCTCTATCTCTTCTCGTCTTGTTGTCTGGCAAATGAGGCCAATAAATGTGTGCCCGATATGAGCAAAAAGAGTGAAGGTGGCTGGCTTATGATTTATGCATGAGCTTTATTATATCCTATAAACCTTCAAAAAAGGGTGTAATCAAATTTGGCAATTCTATAAAGTATGGCAATAAAAGCATATAGCTTTGATCACAAACAATCATGATCTCACATGTAAGCAATTATTTTTATTTACGACCCATCAATTGATTTAAAGCACATACCTTATGGTCTTTTATAATAGGGTATAAGCGAACTTGGCAAATCGAAACTGAAACAGTTTTACTCATTCATAGGTAACTTGGGTGGAGTTTTCCTTTTGGCACAACCCACTTTGGGTGGTTTACACATCGAATGCGTGTTATGTGTGTTTCTGGGCAATTAGGAAAATTGATATTTGTGCTGAGCATCGAGCTAAACTAATTCCGTTGAAACTTTGGGAATCTAACCAAAAGTGGAAATGGCTGAGCTAATGGCATTAGGGAGATTAAGTAATGCATAAGGTAGATTGGTATTCGTGCATATGATTTATAGAGCAGATTATTCAGTTATTGCTTAGCAAGCCAACAAAACAGTGCTCATAACAATTTTTAAGGCCCACTGCCACATAAAACAAAATCAGGGAAAATCCCATTAAAAATGCGCATAAAAAATGTGCTGGAAGTGAAAAAAAAATCATTCATTCATTCATTACTCAGACAAATATGAGTATGAGTAGTGCATTCATTTGCTATTCAAGCAGCAAAGGAAAAGCAAAGAAATGAAAACGAAAAAAAAAAAAGAATAACAAAACAACTTTGAAACTCACTTCACTTAGCATCTGCAAATGCAGCACTCGCTGCTGCACCAACTGAAACTTTGTATCTTTGAGTATCTAAGTATCTGAGTATCTCAGTATCTGCTGTGTGTGCCAGACATGAGCTGCTGCTGCTGCTGCTGCTGCGACTGCTGCTGCTTCAGTCGACGTCAGCAGCTCGACTGGTAACCCAATTACAAGCAGGCAGCATAAATAAATTTGGTTTTGTTGAATTTTATTTTATTTTTTGCTTTTTTCATATTTTGTTTTTTCGTTTGCAGCAGACAAATTGCCAAGAAAAACACTTTGAACAACAAGTGTTGGCAATTCAGCTGAGGGCCAACTTACAACCGCAAAACGGGGCAAAGGGCGGGGAAAAACATTTGTTTTTAACACGAGAAGATGATAACGGAGAAGATGCAGAAGAAGCAGAAGCAGAAGTCGAAGTCGAAGTCGGAGTAGAGTCGAGAGGAAAGTTGAGCAAATGTTTATGAATTATTAATTGGAAATTGTTGACAGAGTCAGGGGCGTAGAGTCTGTCTATAGAGTATCTTCCGAGTTGCACAGTTTTCAAATTACTTTTACAACTTTTACATTTTGCGGTGAATGACACATTGCTATTGTTGCCGTTCATGATGTCGTACATACCCTGTAGCCATTTAATATGGATGAAGCGGGGGTATATTGATTCGTAAAACTTTTATTAACACATTTTTAAATTGAGATTTTATTTATTATGATACTATTTAATTTGAGTGAAGCAGGGGTATATTGAAGTAATGCAAATATGTCATAGTTAAATGAACTCATTTATCTTTTTATAGTTACTTTTAAGTAAAATTTTTTATAAAATTTTGTTGCCAAATAAATAAATATTTTCTTAAAACAGCTTCACAACAATTTCCTTATTGTAAAGCAATAAAAATCAATTGAGTATTGAGGAACTATTAATTACTGGGTATATGCCAGTCTCACACACACTCGACTATTTCCCGGTTCGTGTCACTTGTTGTTTGGATTGTCTGTGCAACGTATATTCAAATGTATACAGAATTGATGTGGCAGACTTTTCTCTATGACGCAAAGTTTGACAACTTAAACTGAAAAATGTATTTTTCTTGGCTTTTGCTTTTCAAAATAATTTTTTTTAACATTTTGTCAGCGTGAAGCTGCAGTGCAAAGTTGGAAACGCTTTGAAATTGAGTTTTTCGAGGGTTGGTTGGGGGAGTGGGCCAAGTGCCAGAGTGAAGGAGATCAACTGGCGCCCGAAATGTTAAACAAGTTAATTGCATTTGCAATCGCGCGACTGCCAACTGCCAACAGCAAACTGCAAACTGCAACAGTAACAGCAACAATGCAAAACTGGTAACCGACAACAGGCAACCGGCAAGCAGCCAACCACTGCAAGTAGCCAACTTTTTTCTCTGATTTTTTTTTGTTTTTTTATAAATCAGTCAGTGGGTCAAAAGCAGCCGCCACTTTCAGCATTTTTGGCAGCCGTCTAAGCCGTTATGTTGCTGTTGTTGTTGTTGTTGTTGTTGTTGCTACTACTGTTGGCAGTGTACCAAAAATAGTTGCTACTGCGAGTTGATTGAGCTGCCCCCAGCCAGACAGTTGGACAGACAAACAACGCAGACAATGCGCGCCCCACAGCAGCAGCATGCTAAACATCAGCTACTGTTTACAGTCGTGAGCAGCTTAATAGAAACGATTGTGCGCTTAATACCCTTGAAGTTGGTATCACTGAATAAAGCTTAGAATAATAAATACAATAGAGTCTTTTTTCAACAAATGGAACACTGTAGAAGCTGGCATTGAATCTTTGGATTAACTATGCTTCAGATAAATCATGCTATAAAGAGTAGCACACATATAGACAGAGTAGTTTAGTGACAGTTGGCTTTGTTCACTCAAATTTGTAGAAGCATTTTTTCGCAGCATAATTATAATATGAATTTTGAGTCCGAATTGCGTTTGCCACTTTAAATGTAGTATTTAGCTAGAGGTCATACCAAGATCAACAAGGATTGGGCTTAGAAAATCGGATCACTTTTGAGACATCCCGCCAAACACTTTTTCAATAACATTTTAACCATCAACATATAAATTTCCCGGCAAAACCAGATGCAGTCTTGGAAAGCAGAACCTACTTCAAAACAAATCGATTGGAAACACTGATAGTTTGGCCAGTAATTAAAAAAAAATCCTGCACTTGCCAATGAGTCGAAGGACATTTCGAAATTTAATTTTATATAATTTTATAAAAAGGCTTAAAAGTAATTTACTAATTTTTTAACTTCAGAATTCGTATTTTTGACTTTAAAAAATGTAAACCAAAATACCCATCCACATCAATAGGCAGGGTATATCTCTCAACTGGTTTTTTGGTGTTTTGCACTTATTATTTTCTTTTGTGTGTGCTCCAGCTGTGCGCTTTGGCGATCCCCGCAGATCTGTCCAGTGAAGATAGCGACTGCTAAAGTGACAAAATTGACGGCAGCTTAATTTATTTTGTTTATGTAAATATGCAAATAAGCAAATCGTTGACCAGCGAGGAGGAGCAGGGCCCGATCGGACAAGCGATCGAACAAAAGAAAGTCAACAGTTGGCGGCCAAGTTCATTGTGCACATCAAAAGTCAAACGTCAGCCAATGAAGGTCACACACTGAAAGCACACACACACACACACACACACACACACACACACACACACAATTATGTCATTAAAAATAACTGCAAAAATGGCCAAATAGATAACGAAAATGAAGATGGATAACGAGGCGTATACGTAATGTTTAATATGTGCCTTCAATTGAATTCGTGCCGCATGCAATCGTCAGGCAAGTGGAAAAACTTTCGTTTTCCACATGTTTGAGCTGAAGTTAATACAAAACTAAAGTTTAGCCTCAGCCTCACACTCAGTCTGAGCTGCAGCCTCGGCATTCTTTATGGGCACAATTAAATATCAGCTTAGTTAATTTATTTTGCGCACCTCTCTAGAGGCATTTGAGCATTTAATTGGCTACGCTCATAATGCAAAGAGTCATTAACGCCCCAATTAAGTCGATCATGTTGAAAATTAAATTCTAAATACGTATTCGCAATTAAATGCAAAAAGGTTTTTCAATCAATTCACTTTCGATTAAGCCGAAATCTCGTTGACGCTCTCTGACTCCGTTTAGGGTTTCATTTTTTTTTTGGGGTAACAACAAAACACTTCGCTGACCACTGACTACTGACGACTGAGTGGTGACTGCTGCCCACTGTCTAGTGCAGTCTGTTAGTCTGTTAGCCATTTTGGGTTCGTTTGGCTAATTACGTGTAGCACTGCTGTCTCTTTCAATTTTCGTCGCACAATTTTGTTGCATTCATTTGTCGGCCATAAAAGTCGCCGTCAACGCCAAATGCGCCAAATTTACAAAAAGCTGCTTTACCATATTCTCAAATGAGCTGCAAATATTTGTCGTATTTCTACACTGCCTCTTATTTATTTCTTTTCTGCGATACCCTTCACATTGCGGGACTTTCAGTTTTTTAAATGAAAATAATTTCATTTTTTATACGAGTGAAACTTGCAGCTTGGCGGAGCAAAGCAACTTGAACTTGAAGCCTTTAAATACTCAGCACTTTAAGGCCCAATGTCAAATAAAAGCGTTTACAGTTGATCATAATTTATTGCCAAAGCTTTCAGCACTAACTGATTTTTAATGTTAGACAGTAAAAAATGAACTTGATCAAGTCAAGTTTAATCACAGCAATATAATTTTAATTTAATTCAGCTAATAGGCCTTCAGCTTTATGTGGGCCTTAATGTCTATCTTAAAGCTTGTAATAAGTTAATATCAAAGCACAGAAATCAAAAATCTTTGTTGTCTATTTAAATGTTGTTAATCACTATTTCTGCAAGTGTATTCAAACTTCAATGCACTCAAAAACGTTTTCAGTTAACACATTTATTTTTTCTTCTAAGCAGCCACATTTTTTGCAAACACACACACACACACAGAGAGAGACTTGGCTTTCAAGTCTCAGCTGCAATTCCCTCAAGTTGCTTATCTAATGTGGCCCGAGACGAGGTGGGCGTGGTTGGGTCGCCTTTTTGAATCAACAAGTAAATCATATGCACATTGTGGATGACGTCAATTTTGAAATTCAAATTGAACGACTGCCTGGGGAGCTTTTGCATAAAGAGGGGCGACTACGAAATTGAAGAATACATTGTATATATGTATGTGTGTGTGTATATAGTTCAGATGTGTTTCGATTTCAGTTCTTCAGTTCTTCAACGCTACATATCCAACACTCATTTGGAGTCGCATTTTGTATGCTATTATTGTATCGCCTATGGCTGCATTACAAATTCAATGACGCTTTTGGAGGCGCCGTCGACGACGCCGCAGCTCATCAGCAATTCAATTGCCAGGGGAGTCGCCGCAGATGCTGTGTAAAAGCTTAAGGAACGCCCCCACGTGCCACATATTTGTATGCGACTGATTCGATTATCGACTTAGGCTTTGATTTTCAACGTATAAGGTCCCCCATTGGACTGGGTGACCCAGCTGAGAAATGACTCTAAAGTGCGATCTTTAAAGTGTTGATGAGATCTACAGATAGCCTCAGGGCACTCTGCAAAGGCCCCTAATAAAAATACCAACAACAACAACAACAACAACAACACGCTCTTGTCATACTCGCATTATCCAGCTTTCAATCGCTGGGGCTCGTTTTCAGTCAGTTTTCTTTTTTAACTCGTTTGTTTTTTAACTCTTTAAAGTTCAGCAATAACAATGTGTTCCAGACATAAATGTATACCATTAGTGGGTTCTACTTTGCTCCAGAGACAACAGCCTTTGTGCCATTGTGTGCCATGTGGCACAGTGGGTTGAGACCTGTTGAGTTTTAACACAACATACAAAGAAGATGTGTTTGCAAATGTAATGGACTTAAATATGTACGAAAAACATTCATATAAGCTTGGAAGCTTTTAAGCCAAACTCTTTGCCACATCCCATTTGGTAAGACGACAATTTGAACATTTGCAAGACACATGTCTTTGCCACACTTTATGGGAATATGCACTTAAAAGCCATCCTTAAGAAGAACAGTTCGGACTTAAGACCTTGTATAAAGTTTTATCTGTGATTAATCTTAGTAAGCATTCTGAACAGGCCCTTAACAAAGGCCCAAATGCCAAACTGAGTGGCTAACAGCTCATCGAATTGATTTTGCTTATTGTGCAAAAGAAAAGAAGTCACAGACTAATTAGCTGAAGAAGACAGACAGTCTACTTGAACTATACATTAAATTGGCCCCACTGTACTTAGCCAATCACTTTGACAACCCCATGCTCCTCACACACACACAGAGGCACACACACACTCAGACAAGACTTCTCACAAGTTTTTGTCTACTTTTGGCGGTTTCTCCCAGCGCCAACCCAATTCACATCGCCAGAGTTATTACATAGATTTTGTGCCCAAAATGTATGGCACACACAATGTGTAGCGAGAGATACATGATATAGACATTTAGGGCTCTACAACAATAACAACAACAACAACAATAACAATAACAATAACAATATCAAAAACAAGAACCCCAAAAAGAAGAAGAGAAACAACGACTATGACGACATATTTATGATTCCTCGACAGCAGATTGCGCCACGCTTTGCAACTATATATTTATGAGTCAGGACCAAGTTTTTGAGGGGGGGAAACGCTGTGTTGATAGGGGGGTTAGGGGCAGACTGTGGTCGTGTTGTCTGGTCGGAAAAGTGCAACTATGAAATATTCTTGTATGTTTTTACATTTTTTTTTTGGCTTTTTTTTTTTGGTAAAAAGGGAGATTATTACACGATGCCAAATATAATTTCCTCACTATAAAAACTTTGCAAGTTTGGCGAAAATCGCCTCAAGAATTATGAAAAATGCTGCGGCAAAGCCAGAAAAAAATGCGAGAAATGAAAATGGCGTGCGGCACGAAAATATACAACCAACCAAAATATACTCACATATATATATATATATATATATATATATATATCTATATATGAAAAATTGAAAAAAATTGCTTTGCCTGGGGTTACATTTTTGGCAGGCAGCCTCGCAGACAAGACTGCAAATTGTCTGACCAGTTGGTTGGGGTAGGTTTGGAATGAGCAATGGTGGGAAAGGGGAGGAAGGGGGAGAGGAGGCCTAGTGCGGCTAACAGCGAGTGCAATAAACGGAAAAGTGTCTGTGAACGTTGCCGGTTCGCTGTGCGAGCACTTTCAGCTGCCACTGTGCACTGGCCCCATTGTTGCCCAGTCGTTTTGTTTACTGGACGTCGCCGGCTTTTGTAGGCATTTCGTTTCGATTTTTATTTTTATCGCATTTCATTTCGCTTGCAAATAGATACAAAAATACAAAAAAAAAAATAAAACTGCATTATCTTTTACATATTTTGTAGTTTGGTGGAAAATGTGTTGCGCCATGTAAATAAAGCGCTTTAATTGTTATGCTCGCCCCGTCGGAACCCCAGCAAACAAACATTTTTTGAATTAAAGACAAATATTTTTTGCTCTTGGGAATTTGACAAGCCATACAATATATACATATATATATTTTTTAGTCATTTATCTTTTTTGTCGCTCTTATTTTTAGCAATTTTTGCTGTATCATTTATGTGCGCAATGGAATTAAAAATGATTTGGATTTATTTATGTGCATTTTTATTATTGTTTTTTTATCGTTTAGCTGTTGGCGGACACACGTGCAAAATTGTTTTGGAGACAATTCGTAAATTGCATTTTGCAGGCATGTGCAATTGCACTGTCAATAATAATTAAGGCGAAAAATGCCAACTTGGAGCCAAAACAATGTCAAAATAATTAAAATGTGTTCAACTCGAGCATTTGCTGGCAGTAAATTAACGCAGGTGGCGCAAATGAAATTGAAACTGTGTCATATAATTTATGGGCAAGAATGGAAGGCAAGTAGGAAGTGTATTGTGGGTTGGAGCCCGCTCAGAACTTTTTCCTATGAAATCTGGAAGATATATATATATATACATGCAAGTGCTTTGAAATTAATTTTGTTTGAAATTATTAACATTATTTTGCATTGAAGATATTGCATTCGTCGTGCAACCATGAGAAGATCTGATTATATTTGAATCTATAGCCTTTGATATCGGATTACATTACAATGGTCATATAATAGCTTTGTTTTAGCTTTATTTTCCCGCCCGGAACTCGAAGTTTAATATTTCTTCACTGTCAATTTAAATTTCCAGCTCTACTTCAATTAAATCCACAATTTGGCATTCGAAATATATTTCCAATTGCGATTAGCTTTTAACGCTAACAATTAGTGCCACAAATTGCATATAAACAACCGCTGGCGGCTGTTCGTGAAGGATTACGGGGAGATTGTGTCCAGTTTTTGGCTAATTTGCCTACAAGAAACGGCTAATTTGACAGGAGGGTCGGCCACAAACTTGTAATTTTAGTGTTGACCCGTTGGCGTTTTGGCTGCCTGATTAATAGTCAAGTGTTTAACATACTCAGCCGAGTGTTGGCCTATTGTGGCACTACTAATAAGTGGCCATAAATTGCGGACTTTGCAGTGCAAGTGTTGGCCAATTAGTAGCCAAAATGGTACAAAGCAGCCACACTTGCCCCCGCCTAACGAAAGTGAGCCAAGCTGCAATAAGTGTACCTCAATTTGCACTTTTACAGCTGCTTCATAAATTAGAGGTGTTCCATGTTTAAGTGCAGGCCTCTCAACTGGATTTGCATCAGTTTTACAAGTTTATAAAAGCCGCGCAACGGATTTTGATGGTGCACTAAATTGGTTCGCAACTTTTAAGATTGGCCTAATTAGGTGGTGCTTAGAATCAAGATGCCCTATAAGACCAGTCCAAAGTTGGCAATAATAATTTCTTTAAGTTACTATTTTTAGATTTGAAGCATGTGTAGCGAATATATAATTGTTGTATTTTAGAATCTATTCCTAAATTGGATACATCTTACAGCTTTACATAATAGTCAAGTTATTGGATATTTCCGAACTTCTGCCTAATATAATTTCGGTTAATTTCTATCTTAAATCTTTTATTTATTTGTTTTACTGGGTATACAAGCCATTTGGTATTCCTAAACACTGTGCACTTGCCAGCTGACTCATCCGCAGTTCATTTCAAGTTTTCGATGGAGTAACTATAATTAGTAAACTTGGCTGGGTAAGACACTTTGAAGGATTTGCACTGTTCGACGGAAGTTGAGTAATGTTTACCCGCCAACGATGCGGATGAACTTGGAAGGGTTCAGTTCAGCCCGTACAGCTTCTAGGTAACTTCCTCAACATTGGCCGACCTAAACACACACACTTCCCATTCGTTGTTGTTACTTCTTCTTCTTCTTCTTCTTCTTTTAGTTTTAAGTTTGAGTTTGGCTTTGTGGATTTTTCTTGTCTGTTGCTTCTGCTGTGTCCGCCGTTTAATTTTGTACTTCCGATTGTTGGCCAAGACAACAACAGCAATGTGCCTAAGACGTCTATTAATTTTTGTTGGGCTGCTCATTTTGGGTTTCCTCTTTTCGGATTTTTTTTCTGTTTTTTGTTTTGTTTTTGTTTTTGTGTCTTTTCACATTGTGCAATGTGTTTTGTCTTCATTTCGTTTAGTTGGTTTTTGGCAACAAATTGGGTGGCTCAGTTGTTGTGCCAACAACTTTATTAGCAGCGCCAACAAATTGAGTGTGTGTGTGATATAAGTTGAGCCCACTGCCACGCCCCGTCTATATTTGTACGAGTTGCTGCCCATTTGTCCATTTGTCAGCGCACTAAAATGCTTCAGCGATTTAACGTTTGCAATGCATAAAAGCCAAAAAAAAAACTAACAAATATTGTTGTTGTTGTTGCTATTTTTTTTTGTGTGTTTCGTTGTGTTGCAACTCGACAGCATTTTCCACATTTATTCACGCGCCATGTTATTGTTGGTTTTGTTTTTGTTTTTGGTTGCATTAAATTAAATTACACGCTTATAAGGTCTGCTGCGGCTAGCTGACTAATCGCTGTTGTGGTTGCTGTTGCTGTTGCAGTTGCTGTTGCTGTTGCTGTTCACCTTTATAAATTATATTGAGGCAAATTAGTTTAATTACATTTTGTAGTCACAGCTGGATGCCTTTTTGTAACCCTTTCCCAGCGTATTAACACCTAAATAAATATTTAAGTGCATACAAAATTTAAATTGCCAACATTAAATATTTGTTGGCTGAAAGTGATTAAGTTTTTCGACCAACTAAAATAAAGCCAAAATTGCAATTTCTTCTTTCAACTTAAGTTTGAACTTTAAAGGTCATTTTGAATCTAATAATGCTGCTGCAGTTTAAGTAATCGAATTTACTTCAAATTAATACTGACATAAGCTGCTCTAACGTTTCATCTGATGTCTGTCTGTCTATCTGCCTGTCTGTCTGCCTGTCTGTCTGCATATCTGTCTGTCTGATTTGTGCTGATTTCCCTCTGGATTTCCACTTTCAAGTCGAGACAGAAATGAATTCGTTCATTCGATTCGTCTGGTTTCGTTATGTATAAAACATATTGAGAATAATTTCATTTGTTTTACCCTAGAGCTGCATTGAGTGTATTACAAATTGCCCTCATCATCATCATCATCATCATCATCATTGTCATTATCATAATAATTATCGCTATTATCAGCATCAGTGATGGAAAAGGCATCGTTAAATTATCAGCAAATGCCTTGCTTCGTTTTATCGCTTATCATTATTGAAACTCGATGAATGAATATGAATTTCGCATTTCATATTTGCATTTATTTAGCCCGACCACAAACAATCGACTTTAGCTGGTATGCAAAATAAATATTTTCACTTCACATTTCTGTTTTGTTTGCATATTTAATTAACACATTTTTGAAACGTGGCTCAGTTTGCGCTTATCGACTTTTTGTTGCAAACTGCCAAAATAAGTTCATTGTTTCGAAATTGTTGTTATGCATTCTTTACAGACAAAGAATTTGTGTTTCGGGCATATTTCGGAATTTCAAATTCTGATGCATAACTTTGCTCATTGTTTTAAGCCATGCAGTAGATCAACTTTGCCATTACCATGTGCCATCATCAGCTTTAAAGCAGGCTGGCAAATCGCTACCAATTGAAATTCAGAATCCTTTCGAATTTTCATTCTACTTTTAACTCTAAAAATTGCTTTTTATGCTCCCCTTACTCATTTTTGGTATTTCTTTCTCTATTTTCCAGGTAAGCGACTTATTTTCATACGCACCGTCAGCTGACAGCTCCAAATTGTTGTGTGTAACGTGGAATAATATGATATCTATTTGATATATTTTTTCTGCAAAGCATTTCCACTTGATACGTGTTCCTGGAAACGTCACGGAATCGCGTAAGACTCTCAATTTCAAATCACACGCCGACAGTTTCCGTAATTCAATAAGTTTTCTTTTTATTGTATTGATTATTTCGTTTTCGAATTACCCTATGTAAAGTGGCCTAAATGGCATATGGGCTCTGATATATGATGTGTATGGAATTGAATTGGATGGAAAATCATTATTTTTATCTATTATTTAGGCCAACTGCAATTGGGTTTGCTAATGTCTGGCTCAAACAACTCACCTGTGTTGTGTGTGTTCAACTAAAGCTTATCAGTTACTGTTGCAGTTGCAGAAGTGCGGAGTTCAGTCAACTCAAAGGGTGCTTCATATTCCATCAGTTTGTGTTGAACTCTGTGCGAGTGTCGGCTCCCTGACGTTGGCTGGCATGTTTGTCGCACTCAATATTATTCATGTCGTTGACAGCATCCAGCGACAATGAAAAAGCGAAACATGAAACCAAAAACGCCCAGCAAGTGCCAGATAACGGTGCATTGTGAGAACTGCTCCATAAAACTGCAAAAAGGCAAAACTAAAACTTTCGTTTGACGGCAGCAACAGTTCCCAGTTCCCAGTTCCCCAGTTTGTCATCTGCATCTTTACCAGAAAACTTATTGGCAAAACTGCGATCCTGCGGCACTTGAAATTGTGTCTTGGGGTTGGGGGGGGCATGGGAACGGGGCATGTGGCATGTGCGTATCGCGTTGACAAACAGTCGCAACACGCCCACCTTTCATTTCAAAGTATTATGAATATAGTCGTAGGTATTTCATATGCACATTCATATCAACTGGTTGCTGCTGCTGCTGCTGTTGCTGCGCATAAATACAACTCTTGTTGCCACCCAAAATGCGAACGACTCTTGTGTCCTGTGTCGTCGTGAGAAACTCGTCTCTGTTGCTGCCCCATTGATAAGCAGTGCACTGAAGTGGCCGGAGAATTGCAATATTTATCGCTGCAAATGAACCTCGCAATGGGCTGCTCATATATTTATGCTGCCTTGGCTGGGGGCAACAACTCATGTAGGCAGACTCGCAGCGAGCAGTGCCTGCATTCTACGTCACTGTGCAACAGGGGCGTTTCAAACATACAGCGAGTGATAAATGGAGAATTTCGAGCGACATTCCATTCAAATATTAATAGCTATACTTAAAATGAGAAAATATTGAAGAATAATGTTAAGTAAATATATTATAAATATATTTAATTAATATCAAGGTGCATGGAACAAGACATCCTGCCACGTCTGGATGGCTAAAACTGTTTCTATTATGATGTTTGGCCTTAAATGGCAGTCAGCTAAATTAAAATGCCCAGCAGGCTATAAATAATGCAATGATGTCCATTGAAGTTTAATTAAACGTGGCAGCTATTAGTCGTCGTCGTCGTCGTCGTCGTCGTCGTCCCCCCCTCCATCTGACGGCCCCCTTGCCGACGCGTCAGATAACAATTTGCCTGTCATTATGGCATCGACAGCAGAGAAACCGTAATCACGAATGAGAAATTAGTGGACCTGCCGAGAGACATAAACCAAAAGAACTGACCTTCAGGCCATGGGTGGTAGACAATAGGCGCTCAGTGAGCAGGCCGATTCTCATTTCTCTCTCTGTCTCTCTCTTTCTCTGCCTAGCCACAGGTGCAGAGATTTGTTGTTATTGTTATTGTTATTGTTGCTTTAGCATTTTCCTTTGCTGTTTTGGCAGACATTTTGTTTGCCGTCAGTGGCAAAAAAATTCAATAAACGCATAAATTTCATGGCTATTTTTAGGCGCCATTTGTGCGCAATCAGCACAAAAACTTCAAGCAGAAACTGTCAAAACTGAAAACTGAAAATCTGTGTGGGAGATGAAAATGCTGTGTGTGGAGTGGCTGATGGCTGATGGCTGATGTTTGGTGTTTGCACAAGAACAAGTCCCATTAATTGGCTGAGTGTTAATTGCTGCCAAGTAATCAAAAAGATCAAAAGCGTACACAAGTATCCTAGGAACATACATATTTACAAGGAATTTCATATAAATTTGCTTCTGCAAATTGTAACTGTTTTTTAAGGCAAGAGCAGCATTTAATCAGTGTTTTTTTTTTTTGTTATTCACAATTCTCCCAGCACAGCGCGTAATTTGATAAATTACTTCTGTTTGCCGGAAAGTTTGCGCACAAAAAATGTTTACACATGTCGCTTGAACTCTGCACACACACAAACACACACTCATTAAACACACACAAGCACACTCATTAAACACACACAAACACACACATTAAACACACACAAACACATACATTAAACACACACACACTCTCACACAAAAACACACACATTAAACACTCGCAAGCCTTGCTTAATCATTACAGCACTCATTGTCATTTAAGCATGAAAAACACCGCATTAAACTTAACAATCCGTAATTAATTTGCAATTACAGCAGCTTCAAGTGCGACTAGATCGAATTAATTGAACTTTAATTAATACATTTTTTTTTTGGCAATTTTTTTGTTCGAATTTTTTATTTTTGCCATAGGCATTTTTACAAATAGAAAAGCTTTTGTAAGCATCGAAAATTGTCTTCGTAAAAACTGAATCGATTTTCAAATCCAACATGATACACTTCGCGGAAAATCAGACTGAATTGAGAGAAATTCTTTACTTGACGTCAAGTGTAGCACATCTTATTATTCAGAAAGTATATTTATAAAAACCAGAGCTTCATTTTTGCAAAATTTAGCACATTTCCCACGGAGTTCATATTTTTATATTAAGCCGGACAAAAGATATCAAAATGTCAAAATTCTCTTCTGAATTTAAAAGCAATGTTTTCAAAAATGATTATTCAAATTAATTTCTCGCTTTTTAATCTGAGTTGATTTTTGACGAAGTTACGGCATTTTGAAGTTTCGACCTATGCCCAAATGCCTATTTTTAGGCCAGTATTTTTACTTGTCTTCCGACTCAATTTCACGTTTTCAACTTTAAATGTAGGATTGATTTAGGTGCAAAACTATGATCAGAAAGCCCTCGCTTTTTAATCTAAGTTGATTTTTGACGAAGTTACGGCATTTTGAAGTTTCGACCTATGCCCAAATGCCTAATTTTAGGCCAGTATTTTTACTTGTCTTCCGACCCAATTTCACGTTTTCAACTTTAAATGTAGGATTGATTTAGGTGCAAAACTATGATCAAAATGCCCTCGCTTTTTAATCTCAGTTGAGTTTTGACGAAGTTATGCCATTTTGAAGTTTCGACCTATGCCCTAATGCCTATTTTTAGGCCAGTATTTTTACTTGTCTTCCGACCCAATTTCACGTTTTCAACTTTAAATGTAGGATTGATTTAGGTGCAAAACTATGATCAAAAAGCCCTCGCTTTTTAATCTAAGTTGATTTTTGACGAAGTTACGGCATTTTGAAGTTTCGACCTATGCCCAAATGCCTATTTTTAGGCCAGTATTTTTACTTGTCTTCCGACCCAATTTCACGTTTTCAACTTTAAATGAAGGATTGATTTAGGTGCAAAACTATGATCAGTAAGCCCTCGCTTTTTAATCTAAGTTGATTTTTGACGAAGTTACGGCATTTTGAAGTTTCGACCTATGCCCAAATGCCTATTTTTAGGCCAGTATTTTTACTTGTCTTCCGACCCAATTTCACGTTTTCAACTTTAAATGTAGGATTGATTTAGGTGCAAAACTATGATCAGAAAGCCCTCGCTTTTTAATCTAAGTTGATTTTTGACGAAGTTACGGCATTTTGAAGTTTCGACCTATGCCCAAATGCCTATTTTTAGGCCAGTATTTTTACTTGTCTTCCGACCCAATTTCACGTTTTCAACTTTAAATGTAGGATTGATTTAGGTGCAAAACTATGATCAGTAAGCCCTCGCTTTTTAATCTAAGTTGATTTTTGACGAAGTTAAGGCATTTTGAAGTTTCGACCTATGCCCAAATGCCTATTTTTAGGGCAGTATTTTTACTTGTCTTCCGACCCAATTTCACGTTTTCAACTTTAAATGTAGGATTGATTTAGGTGCAAAACTATGATCAGAAAGCCCTCGCTTTTTAATCTCAGTTGAGTTTTGACGAAGTTATGCCATTTTGAAGTTTCGACTTATGCCCAAATGCCTATTTTTAGGCCAGTATTTTTACTTGTCTTCCGACCAAATTTCACGTTTTCAACTTTAAATGTAGGATTGATTTAGGTGCAAAACTATGATCAAAATGCCCTCGCTTTTTAATCTCAGTTGAATTTTGACGAAGTTATGCCATTTTGAAGTTTCGACCTATGCCCTAATGCCTATTTTTAGGCCAGTATTTTTACTTGTCTTCCGACCCAATTTCACGTTTTCAACTTTAAATGTAGGATTGATTTAGGTGCAAAACTATGATCAAAAAGCCCTCGCTTTTTAATCTAAGTTGATTTTTGACGAAGTTACGGCATTTTGAAGTTTCGACCTATGCCCTAATGCCTATTTTTAGGCCAGTATTTTTACTTGTCTTCCGACCCAATTTCACGTTTTCAACTTTAAATGTAGGATTGATTTAGGTGCAAAACTATGATCAGAAAGCCCTCGCTTTTTAATCTAAGTTGATTTTTGACGAAGTTATGCCATTCTGAAGTTTCGACCTATGCCCAAATGCCTATTTTTAGGCCAGTATTTCCGACCCAATTTCACGTTTTCAACTTTAAATGTAGGATTGATTTAGGTGCAAAACTATGATCAGAAAGCCCTCGCTTTTTAATCTAAGTTGATTTTTGACGAAGTTACGGCATTTTGAAGTTTCGACCTATGCCCAAATGCCTATTTTTAGGCCAGTATTTTTACTTGTCTTCCGACCCAATTTCACGTTTTCAACTTTAAATGAAGGATTGATTTAGGTGCAAAACTATGATCAAAAAGCCCTCGCTTTTTAATCTCAGTTGAGTTTTGACGAAGTTATGCCATTTTGAAGTTTCGACCTATGCCCAAATGCCTATTTTTAGGCCAGTATTTTTACTTGTCTTCCGACCCAATTTCACGTTTTCAACTTTAAAAGTAGGATTGATTTAGGTGCAAAACTATGATCAAAATGCCCTCGCTTTTTAATCTCAGTTGAGTTTTGACGAAGTTATGCCATTTTGAAGTTTCGACCTATGCCCTAATGCCTATTTTTAGGCCAGTATTTTTACTTGTCTTCCGACCCAATTTCACGTTTTCAACTTTAAATGTAGGATTGATTTAGGTGCAAAACTATGATCAGAAAGCCCTCGCTTTTTAATCTAAGTTGATTTTTGACGAAGTTTCGGCATTTTGAAGTTTCGACCTATGCCCAAATGCCTATTTTTAGGCCAGTATTTTTACTTGTCTTCCGACTCAATTTCACGTTTTCAACTTTAAATGTAGGATTGATTTAGGTGCAAAACTTTGATCAGAAAGCCCTCGCTTTTTAATCTAAGTTGATTTTTGACGAAGTTACGGCATTTTGAAGTTTCGACCTATGCCCAAATGCCTAATTTTAGGCCAGTATTTTTACTTGTCTTCCGACCCAATTTCACGTTTTCAACTTTAAATGTAGGATTGATTTAGGTGCAAAACTATGATCAAAATGCCCTCGCTTTTTAATCTCAGTTGAGTTTTGACGAAGTTATGCCATTTTGAAGTTTCGACCTATGCCCTAATGCGTATTTTTAGGCCAGTATTTTTACTTGTCTTCCGACCCAATTTCACGTTTTCAACTTTAAATGTAGGATTGATTAAGGTGCAAAACTATGATCAAAAAGACCTCGCTTTTTAATCTAAGTTGATTTTTGACGAAGTTACGGCATTTTGAAGTTTCGACCTATGCCCAAATGCCTATTTTTAGGCCAGTATTTTTACTTGTCTTCCGACCCAATTTCACGTTTTCAACTTTAAATGAAGGATTGATTTAGGTGCAAAACTATGATCAGTAAGCCCTCGCTTTTTAATCTAAGTTGATTTTTGACGAAGTTACGGCATTTTGAAGTTTCGACCTATGCCCAAATGCCTATTTTTAGGCCAGTATTTTTACTTGTCTTCCGACCCAATTTCACGTTTTCAACTTTAAATGTAGGATTGATTTAGGTGCAAAACTATGATCAGAAAGCCCTCGCTTTTTAATCTAAGTTGATTTTTGACGAAGTTACGGCATTTTGAAGTTTCGACCTATGCCCAAATGCCTATTTTTAGGCCAGTATTTTTACTTGTCTTCCGACCCAATTTCACGTTTTCAACTTTAAATGAAGGATTGATTTAGGTGCAAAACTATGATCAGTAAGCCCTCGCTTTTTAATCTAAGTTGATTTTTGACGAAGTTACGGCATTTTGAAGTTTCGACCTATGCCCAAATGCCTATTTTTAGGCCAGTATTTTTACTTGTCTTCCGACCCAATTTCACGTTTTCAACTTTAAATGAAGGATTGATTTAGGTGCAAAACTATGATCAGTAAGCCCTCGCTTTTTAATCTAAGTTGATTTTTGACGAAGTTACGGCATTTTGAAGTTTCGACCTATGCCCAAATGCCTATTTTTAGGCCAGTATTTTTACTTGTCTTCCGACCCAATTTCACGTTTTCAACTTTAAATGAAGGATTGATTTAGGTGCAAAACTATGATCAGTAAGCCCTCGCTTTTTAATCTAAGTTGATTTTTGACGAAGTTACGGCATTTTGAAGTTTCGACCTATGCCCAAATGCCTATTTTTAGGCCAGTATTTTTACTTGTCTTCCGACCCAATTTCACGTTTTTAACTTTAAATGTAGGATTGATTTAGGTGCAAAACTATGATCAGAAAGCCCTCGCTTTTTAATCTAAGTTGATTTTTGACGAAGTTACGGCATTTTGAAGTTTCGACCTATGCCCAAATGCCTATTTTTAGGCCAGTATTTTTACTTGTCTTCCGACCCAATTTCACGTTTTCAACTTTAAATGAAGGATTGATTTAGGTGCAAAACTATGATCAGTAAGCCCTCGCTTTTTAATCTAAGTTGATTTTTGACGAAGTTACGGCATTTTGAAGTTTCGACCTATGCCCAAATGCCTATTTTTAGGCCAGTATTTTTACTTGTCTTCCGACCCAATTTCACGTTTTCAACTTTAAATGTAGGATTGATTTAGGTGCAAAACTATGATCAGAAAGCCCTCGCTTTTTAATCTAAGTTGATTTTTGACGAAGTTACGGCATTTTGAAGTTTCGACCTATGCCCAAATGCCTATTTTTAGGCCAGTATTTTTACTTGTCTTCCGACCCAATTTCACGTTTTCAACTTTAAATGTAGGATTGATTTAGGTGCAAAACTATGATCAGAAAGCCCTCGCTTTTTAATCTAAGTTGATTTTTGACGAAGTTAAAACAATATTTTATAACCTTTCAGTAGGTTGATTAATATTAAATTAAATTGCTACATCAAAAAAATTAAAAAAAAAAAAAAAATTTCTCAAATCAAGAACAAATTTCGGATTTTCACAGCTATTTTTTAAATTCTATTCTATATTTTTCTCTAAATTTGTTCAACATCAATGAATTTAATGCCAAATTTCTGAAAATGCTTTCACTTGCCCCATTGCCAAGGGGGTATATTAGTCGGTCTGTCTGCGCCCAATGTCAACTGTTATTAATTAGATGTAACCGGAGGCCGTTAACAGCAAAATTGACGACAAGGTGTGTGTGTGTGTGTGTGTGTGGCTAAACAAAGGACATACGATGGACACCCAAGACGATGTTAACGTCAGAGCGACGCCATAAAAATCAGCCGAGGTGACAAATGTAATGGGCTAGGACCCAAACTGGGGACAGGTTGACGACTCTCATATGTATATTAAATACGGCGGCTGCAACACGGCCACAAAGCGGCGCCCCGATGCGCCGGCTAATTGATTGTGTTGGGCGGCCAGTGCGGTCACACAGATGAAATTGAAATTAATATATATATATATACATATATATGTATATATATTCGATACATATGTATGTGCATATATCTGCATATGTATATTTCATCGATCACCTTTCGCTATTA
This sequence comes from Drosophila nr. fundita, assembly GCA_035044245.1. Taxonomy (NCBI): domain Eukaryota; kingdom Metazoa; phylum Arthropoda; class Insecta; order Diptera; family Drosophilidae; genus Drosophila; species Drosophila nr. fundita. The sequence goes on from JAWNMG010000857.1 coordinate 247,240, forward strand.
GGTGTCAAATTTTTGCGCTAACGAGCCAAGCGTGGGGCAATTAAAATTCTGTATGGCCTCGTAGCTAAACGGGACCTGCGAGTGGGCGTGGCTTGGCAGGTATGCGTGTGTGTGTGTGGTGTGTGTGGTCACATTGCGTATATTTCAATAATTATCATTGGACACAGAACCTTTTAACAATTCTACACCTCCTGACCCTTGTGTGGTTGTTGTTGTTGTTGTTGCTGTATTTTGGCAAATTAAAAACACATTTTGTGACACATTCGAAGGTGTTGCCAGGTTTTTTCCTATCCATGTTGCTTTTCATTTTGTTCTGTTTTTATATATATATATATATATATATATCTGCTAACACATGTCGTGTGGTCCTTTGAATGGAGCGTAAGGGCAACACACCTAGAAACGGTCGAGGACACGGCTCATTAGACAAAGGCCGGCATAATAGAATGAGACGAGAGCTCGACTCAAATGAACTGAATTGTTGCAAACTGTTTCTTAATTAGCTTCAGTTGTAACTCTAGACTCTGTGTCGGAGCAGGGGAGACCGACACAAAGCATAGACAATAACAAACTTTAAGGTTTTGTAGCTAACATATTTATTTTAACGAACGTTCATGTTCAATCTTATATATATATAAAGAAATTAAATGAAAAGCATTTAATCTGCTCAATTTTAAAATAGTCCTGCAATAAAAATCACACATTCAAAATAATTATTTTTTAGGTTTTTTTATTGTGTTTAATTTTAGATTATATGCCTTCAAATTTAATCTTTTTTCATTTCAATTTTCCTTTCCATTTCTCAGAATTGCTTGCGAAATTATCAGGTAAAACTACTCATCTGACCATTCAAACGTATTTTGCTAAAAGGCAGTTCTTGGAATTTGTTATCAAATGTTTACCAAATGAAAAACAACCTTGAATAAAAGGCAATTTTATATATTAAGGAAAATTTAATCCAACAGCTCAAATTTTCTACGAAATTCAAATTTCAATGTCCATTTTATTGAACAGCAAAAGATCATCTCTTTAAATAAGGTTGGAAAACTTGAGGCAAGCGCTTCAACGTGTTGCGAATATATTTTCATTATTGGCGTTGTTGCCTCAGCCACTCGAAACTTGTGTTTGCAGACTGTACGTTGATTTTACAAAAGTTTTTCAATTTTTGGCATCGGCATTCATGTCTTAAAGTTTTTGATTATTTATTTTTTTTTTTTTTGTGTTTTGTACAATGAGAATAATATAAGAACAGAGGCTGTGAGACAGGTTCTCGTTTAATTGATGGAACAAAATTAGCTTAGGGACAATTTGGTATGTAAATACGAGCAGAAATCAGAAAAGCGAGTAATGTGCGAGAGAGCTGAGACTGATTGGGACTGGGCTTAAAGGAGACTAAAGAGTTATAAGCTCCAAAAAGGCCATTTAAGGGAATGTGGCATGTGAAATTTGCATTGGACAGGACACTAGAGAATTGGTTGCTGAACTGCGTCTCTGAGTTGTTGGGGTAGAAAATCATATGTCAATGTCGGAATGGGGTCTGGTTAACGGCTGCTAAGGCCGTCAAAGGCTGATGGCAATGACGATGAGTTTGTCAACGTTGATGAAATCATGCCTGTGTCTCTCTCCCTATCTCTGTCGCTTTCTCTCTCTCTCTGTCTGTATCTCATGTACTGTGTGTACTTGTAAGGACTCACTGTGTACAATGCAGCCAGCGTCGGGACATTGCACTGTCTGCCTTTGGGCTCAGAGCTCTGGGCTCTGGGCTCAGGGCTCAGGGCTCAGGACTCATTGCTCGATTCTCAATTCTCGCTCTGTCTGCTTGCCTACCAGCATTGTGAGCTTGCAACTTTCTTAGCTCTTGCTCGCTCTCGCCAACTATCTGCGTCTCTTTTAAACACACACTCCCTTGTCAGCAGCAGCCTGTGTGTGTGTGTGCTCTGACATTAACCCCTCTTGTCAGGGAGCAAAAGGTTCACTAAGGGTACTCTATATATATTTATTAGTTTCGAATTTTTTCTGTTTCGTTTTTTTTTTCAATTTTATCCCAGTGTTGCATCGCTCTTCAAACCTGTTTCTTCCCATTGGCATTTAATTACCCAAACTGATTTTTCAAATTAGTTTGTCAAATGCTTCGATTGCATTTTTAAAGTTATCCCAATGCCAGACATTAAATTTGCTGCTCCTCAACTCTGAATTGTTGAGCTAACAAAAAAAAAGCAATTTTAAAAAAAATAAACTGCCTGTCGGCAATCCTCTCAGTTTTTGCTGCTCCCCCTCGCTGCCATCATCACCCTTGCCCAGATATCGTTGCAGTTGCAGTTGTCTGCACTGTGCGAAAATCATGTTGTCATACATCCGTTTCTTAATGGGAGGCTTCATTTTTGCTGGATCTGCTTAAATTTTATTTGCCACATTAAATGGGAAATTATATTTGTACAGACCTCAAGGACTTTGTGGCGGCTTTAAGGCCTTGCTCAAGTGCTTCGGTGGTGGCAACTTCACTGGAGTCACAGCAAAGTAGCAACAGCGCAAAATGAGTCGCGTCTTATTGCAATTACAATGAAGTTGCAATACCCTTTGTTATACTAGATTTAATTGTAAGCGAGAACAGCTTTAATTGGATAAATGTTTAGCTTAGCTTAAATACTTGAAAGATATCTCCTGATATTAAAAGACAAAATTAAAATATAAATAATTAAATTCGTTGAACCCTCTGGGCGCTACAGTACACATTTAATGTCTTCTATTAATATTAATATAGCCACAGTCAAATCAGAGTAAATGAAAGTATTTTCCCAGCAGCACAGTTCTGAACTAGTTGCAAAAGAGTCAGAACATTGCCATACATAAGATAGGAGTTCTGAGAAAGAGGCACAATCATGTGCCTTTCTTATGATAAGCCTTCTTTTCATTATTTTCTTACTGAGAAGAAGTATTTGTGTAGAAATAACAAATCAAATAACCCCTAAGGGAGCCTAGTTGTTGTTTAGTGCACAGCATTCATATGCCATGCTATAAATACATCTAGACAGAATCTGGGATTAAATATATCATCAGCCAGTTTTGTGTCGCCTTCTAACATATTCCGTTTATATTGTAGCTTTCATAGTCGCTTAGACGAGACTGAGTCAAATCCAACTAGCTTGACTTTATGCGATTCCATAATGCTGGCCCATAAATGCGCTCGGATTAGTGTATAAAAAGTGCTGACTTCAGCGACGACGATGACATTTTAATTATGTGTGCCTCGAAGGCAACTGGGACTAGGGGCCGCAAATGTTGAAACCTTCGGAGGAATGGTGTAGGTAAATAGGATACTAGCCGAGACGCTTGCGAGACAGTTGACGTTGGAGCTGCCTTAGCGGCTGCTGTTGTTGTTGTTGTTGTTGTTGGATGTTGAATGTTGAATGTTGAATGTTGGGGTTAGTGTTAGGGGTTGAGTGGGGTTCCGCTGCTGCTGTGGTAGGCTCGCAAATGAAAAGTGAATTCAAAACGGAAACATTGCGAAAAATGCGCCAATGCAGCAAATGCTCAGTCTGGATGGCTGTGTGTGTGTGTGTGTGTGTGTGTGTGTGTGGGCGAGTGTGCGAGTGTGGGCACAACCGGAGGTTCCGTCTGGGCTCACTTGAATATGAATATAAATATTTTCCGCTCTGCCATACATACACTGTGCGAAATGTATGAGCGTGAACTGAATTTCGCAATGCAATTAAACATTTAACAGTGCTCACTCACTAACATGAACAAGCATTAGCCGTATACATTTGTATTTGCAGTTCATTAAATGAATTTGCTACCCAACTAACCCCACAGCAGCCCCTACAGCACCTCAACCCCAAACAGCATACTCCCCACTTCCTGCACATCTGTGTGTGTGTGTGTTTGCAAGAGCTTTGTCGTAAATTAACAAGTGTATGTATGAGTACAAATGTGTTCATACAGCGAATGAGAGTCCGACGAGCAGATACCCTGCACACTCGACAAAATAGTTTACTCGTAAAAAATTTACTTAATAGAAGTTGCCTTTCCCCTGGCTAAAGAAACCAAATTAGTCTTTTTTTTTTTAGCTGCCTGTTGCATACCTGTCAGCATACATTGATTACACCCATTCTGTGTGGCTATAGGGTATCAAAACATTGCAGCAAAAATGTTGCTGAAAGGGTGTCGCCAGCATTGTTGGTGTTGCTCTTGTGGGTGGCCAGTTGCGAAACTGACGGAATGAATATTGAGGCTGCGCTCAGTGTGCGATTTAAGGGTTGAGGCTGGGGACTAGCTGCTAGGGGCTGTGTGCTCGTATTATGGGGTAAGGCCATACCCCAAGCAATCCACAACTGGCAGCCGTCGAGGCCTGGGTTAATGTACTTTATGCAACGGCAACGGCAACGGCAATGGCAACGTCAACGGCGACAGTCTCTGTCGGCGTCTGCTTGACTCACTGGCAAACTTCCCAAAACAGAAAGGAACCCACCCGTAACCACCCGAAAGCATCCAACCCACCAACCGTCTAGATGGCAAGCGCCACAGTTTGTCGTGCAGCTTCCCTCGGTAGCTGCCATAAAATGTTTTATTTAGCGTACACAAAATGTAATTCTAACATTTCATTTTTGTAATTGCGGAAATTTTCATTGAAAAGAATTAGCTTTCAAATTGTGCAGCCAATTTTTGGGTCTATGTGAGATCTGGCAAGAGGTGAATGGCTTTTATCAATGTCAGGGTCATGTGAAGGCGAAAAGTTTTGCTCTCTCTCGCTCTCTCTCTATATATATAAATATGTAAATATGCAAGAAATTTGTCCCTTATTCGATTAAAAGTTCAACCTTACCCCAGTAGTAGTCTGTTCGCTATGAGATTTGCATTTAAATTTGCAGACTAAATGCACAGATTTCATTTTAGATACAATATCCAAACTTTGTCGAAGCTGAGCCCATTTTCAAGTTTCAGAGTTTGACCCCAGAATGATACTACATTTAATTTTGGATAAACGATTTTAATCAAAAGTTGGGTGGTCAAAATGGAATAGGAAATATCACAACTTTAGCAAAAGTAAGTCAAGTATCAAAATAGAGTTGTTCTTCAATTATGCTTACTTTCCAAATAAGAATAATTTCGTTCAGTTTTAGTTAGATTAATTATATATTGAAACTCATTCATAACTGATAGTTTCAGGTACATTATTTGGCTATTCAGTAACTCTGTTGTGGTACATTATTTTTCATAACAATGTTTTTCCATATATAATCATATGCAGGGCCGAACAAATTTATAGTTTATTTGTCGCATTTTTTACATTTTTTATGGTTTGTTGTTGTCAATTCATAGAAATTATGTAAATTTTCAATGTATCCAATCAAAGTCTGCCAATTGAGCGAGTAAATCGAAATAAAAAACGTACAAAAAACTACAAAATTATAAATTCATACAAGAAAAAAACTGTGTACTCCTTTTGGGGAGGGATGAGTAGTGGCACGGGGTGCCGATCGCAGGGGTGCTCAACCCTCAGGGGTGAGAATGAGCCTGTGCGCAGTCGCCTTTGACACCTGAAGCAGACAATTGGAATTGGAACTAGAGCTGGGTGCGGATTTTAGGGGCACTACACCCCTATTCACAAAACGCGACTCGCGCTTGCCACTTGAAGCGAGCTGCAAATTATAAAATCATAAAAAAGTGTAGAAAAAAAATCTTTACCATCGAAGGCGCAATCAAAGCGAAAAGCAAAAAAAAAAAAAAAATGGTGGAGTGCGTCGTCAACGGCGACGTTCTATAAACAGAGGCGCAACTAATTTGCATAATTTCATGAAAAAAAAGAAAAACAGAGAGAGAGAGAGAGGAAAAGAAAAAAGTGTAAGGAAGGTGGGCGAGTCGACGAAAGTGAAGTTTGACAAGTGTGGCAAGCCCAAGAGTTGGCTAGAAGTAGCTGATTATCGTTATTATGTATGCAAAGTCAGGCGCACAGGTCGAAAGACAATAGAATTATGAGGTGTTGAGCGTTGAGCGTTGACTTGACTAGCGGCATGTCTATAAAAAATATAAAAACAACACAAAAAACAAGGCAACAACAACAACAAAATCAACACAACCTCGACCATAAACTGCTGACACAAGTAGAAACAGAAACAGGGCCTAAAAAACCCCGCTGCGTTCGTATCTCAGCCATCTTAAAACAATAGATGGAAAGTTATGTATTTTATGGCTAAATTTGAGTTTCAAAAGGGAAAAACTGACTGAACTGGCTAACATCTTAGAATTTCCAACTTGAAGTTGATAAATACGTGCACCAATCAACAAAAACAACACAAAAAAAATGCACCATTGTGCCATGGAAGTGGAAATGATGTAGAGGTTTTTCCTCAACCAAACGGTAAAATTGAATTTTAATGATTAGCGGGTCAGTAAGGTAGGGCAGTTAACAAACTAAATTGGCCTAGGTAAGGGTACGTGTATACCAACAAAATATTTTCGTGAGGCAGTCATAAAGAGTCATAATCAGCTCTATGTCGGCTGGAGCAGGTTACGACAGTTGTGGAAAAACTGAAAGAAAGAAATGCTCACTCTTTGGGAAAGCACTTTGCTGAGTAACAATGATTGCAACCTTTTCAGACTTGGCTAGATAATTCGATGTTCCCATGTGCTTAGATGTTCGCTTTAATTCAATGTTTCCCTTTTAGACAAGTAACAATATTCGATTACCTGAATAATAATATATTGAAAAATGTACCAAACATAATTATATTTTATTTTTTCTTTTTACTTTCTTTTATTTATACTTTCTAACAACGCTTAATTAGATTAGCATTATTATAAATTTATCAATTGCTCCCAATTTCATTTCCACTAGTTTTAAACCATTCTTTGCTGCTCAATTGTTTCTAACTGAATACACACCCTTTGATCTTCCCTTCTCCGCCTAGAGCTTTTGATATTGTTGATATCTGATCTCTTGGCTGAGTGGTCCGCCAGTTCAGGTGTTAATGACTCCTTTACGATGGATGTCCATTGTTCGAATATTTTGCATGCCCAAAGTCCGGTTGAAATTAGTATTAGTATTCCCCCCAACAGACGCGAGCAAGTCTGAGCATATATAGAGGCAGGCTTATAAGCCTATTGTTCTGACCACCCCAAAAACAAAAGGCGGGCAGGCCTTTTGTGTGGCTCGCTCATATCCGGTAGCCGGCCGGTGTCGCTCTAATGCCATATAATGGCTTGATATTGTTGAAGTTGTTGCGGCCGACATCGAACATGTTCAGCGCGATCAACGCGTCCCCGGGCTTGAAGTTGCATGTTGGAAGTTGCAAACGAGCCTATGGAGTTACGAACGCTACTCACCGACTTCAGTTCGAACGCAAACGTCGTGCTGCCAGGTTGTATGTACGCGATTAGTTGCTGTGTGTTTTACAATTGACTTCAAACACGGCGTGAGACTACGAAACACGAAAAACGAAATAATAAACCCGAAAGTATCTCAACATTTGTATCTATGAGATGCATCAGCAAAATTGATTGTCTTTAATCTAAGCAGTTTTAATGTGCAATACGGAAAATGCTTTAGAAAAGTGCAAACTATAAGAAATTTACCTGTTTCACACTTAAAATCAACGAACCCAACTCTGTGCAACTACGAGTGTGGATTTTTGTGTGTGTGTGTTTGACTTGACCTAAGCAAACAATAGCTAGAAAAAATAACAAAAGATTTAAGTGAAATACCTGAGAGATATTGGTACTCTATCCCTCTGCAGAGGACTCGGTATCGAATCGTGCAACCCATAATTGTTTTTGAGTTTATACCTGTCTTGAGAACTTGAACATAATGAAATATCTAACACAGGCACACAAGGAATCCTACACATTGGTGGCCCGCAAACGCTACATGAAGAACCTGCTGTACGTATAAATAAAACAAAGAAAGAAAACAAAATATCTTCTGATCTCGAATTGAATAACTAAACTGCACAACATATATCATAAATATAACATATCGTGTATAAATATTGACGCACGTCTCGTGTGTGACATATGCGAATATTATGCAAATTTGCTCGCTAATGTTTTGAATTTGAAATGCGCTTTGATTAGGCGAGGCAGTATCGCATTTTGCATGAGGGATTCGCATAATTCGCATTAATTAAATGCAATTCAATTTGCAATGCGACGCACTTGAAAAACGCGCCCCAAAATTATGTAATGCCATAAAAGAGACGCGCATAAAATATGCAAATTTGTTGTCATATCTGGCAAAATGTCATTCGTTTGGCATTGTTTGTTTTGTGTTTGTTTTGTTGTGTTTTGTTGTGTTTTGCTTTGCTTTGCTTTGGTTTGGTTTTTTGTTGCCTTTTTCCCTTCAGTGTGTGTGCGGTGCAGCAAACAAAACCGCAAATGACAATCACAAATTTGCACATGAATTATGGTTTATCAATGGAAATTCTGCAAACTGCAACCTTAGATCTGTGGCCAATTTTCCCAAAGCCCTTTGCCTGCTCATTTTCTTTTGCCCCTTTTTTGTGGCAACGCCTTGCCAGAATCATTTCTTTGTCAACGTTTTTGTCATTTCTGTCAAGACGCTGCCGTATGTTAAAATCATTTGATTGTTAATTAAATTTATGATTAATGAATATCTGCCCTAAGATAGTGCTGATGATGATGATGTTGCAGTAGCTGTTGTTTGCTCAAACCCTGTTTTTTTTTTTCCATAGTGCATAACAAACAGCTGTTTATTTATACACGACGCATAAGGCAGGAAAACGGCGGCCTGTAAAACGATACCCAAGCCCGACAAAAAGGAAAACCCTTAACCCTTTTTTCTATGCTGCCTGCACCCCAGCGAAAATTGGCTATTTGGTTTTTGTTTTTTTTCTTTTCTGTTTTTTGCAAATCAGCAAAGTCAACAGGAGTCTAGAATTTTGTAATTTTGTAATTCTCACTTGTATTGCTTATCAAATTGCGGCGATCGTTTGAATACCGTTAGGCGTTAAGCCCACTGGAAAGTCACAAACACAACGATCTGTGCACAATAAATCACTTGGGCAAAACCCACACATGCATCCAAACCAAAACCTCAAAGAACTCGCGGAGTTCAAATTTAGCTTCGCAGACACCAACGCAGCAGCAGCAGCAAAAAGTATAGTAAAAAAAAGGCAGGCGGGTCAGCTGGCGGTTAAACTCGCGTGGTTTTTTTGTAGCTTGAGCCCGCAGCGCGCCTGATGAAACTCTGGCGGGGGAGGGGCGGGATTATGGCCGGCAGACATGCAAGCGGCATAAAAAAAAAATGAATAATAAAAAAAAGAAGCAGCAAATGGAAAACAGCATATATAATTAGCAGACTGCGGCTGCTGAGGAAATTGCATTAGCAGCCAATCAAATCAATTAATTTGCTGCAAACGCATAGGAAACACGCCTGCGTTAATAAACGCTTGCCACAGGTAACAGTATTTGTGTTGACCATGCAGCGGCATGTCAGTTGCAGTTGCATCAATCAAACATAATCGATTCTTGCAACACATCGACGAAAAACGCCCCCAAAAGCGCACATTCGACGCAAGTGTCTTGAAGGAACTCTCTTTAGCATCCAATAAAGGTAAATTATAACGCTTTAGCGGTCCATATTAGAGCTGTGTACAGCAGCATAAGTAATTAGATGCTTATGCAATCAACATTAATTGTTTTGAACAGCGCAGAATCAAGAAACGCCAGCGAGTCGCACACTAGTCGCTCCAGAGTCGCGCACTAGTCGCTCAAGAGTCGCACACTAGTCGCTGCTGAAACGCGCACTTCCAGACGCGCGCGTTTTTAAACGCTTGCTAGAATAGTGTTATAATCGCTGTTGCTTTTTGCAATATGGCCTAATCATTTAACCTACTAACACGGAGCGTTTACCACACTTAACACATTTATGTGCGCGATTCATCATTGCAAATGATTTGAGTGGCATCCATCGCTCAATACGCTCAGCTCGTTAACTGTAAATGTTTTTTTTTTGTGTTTTTTAGTTTTCGGTGGGGAAATGCGTGTCGAATTTTCGCTTTGGTTAATCAGAGGCTTTGTCGCTAATAACCACATAGAGCAGAGCTGCTGAGCTGAACTGAACTGAGCTGAGCTGAACTGAGCTGAGCTATGTAGAGAGCAGCCAGCGTCCCACATCATTTACAGTCATAATTGCAAATTAAGCAGTTGTTATTGTTGTCGCCTTGGGCACTGATTGAACCACAGCGATTGCAGCACTCAGCAATGCTTTTGACCTTGCCACAGCCAGCAAGTCAAACAAGCGAAACACCCACGCGTCCAAGAGACAACCAAACAGCGCGCCAGTTATTAGCAGCAGAACTTTTGTTTTATTATAGCCAAATTTGTGTTTTTAGTGTAATCAGCTTGCAACTTTATAATTGCCACAGTTGCCACAGCAACCCAACACCTTGACCTGCACTCTGCTCAGAAAAGCGCGCCAATTTTGGCATAAATTTGTCATAAAGGGGTAGGGTGGCTGGGGTTGAGGCAGGCACGTGGTAGCTGCTCGTGTCTATGCCACATTTACTCAAGTCCTTGCGGCCCGGAACTAACTGCGCTTCATTAATATGCAAAGTGGACAGGTATAAAGTGAAGTTGCAGTGGCAGTTGCAGTGGCAGTCGCTGTTTCATTTGTGGCCCGTTCTATGCATATTATTTAAAAAAAATATATCAACACTTAAACGGTTATTACCAGGCATTTTCATGCTGCATTTAGCAAAGTGTCCGCGAGGCAGGCACTCAACAGGTTGCTCTTTCATGTTGCTCGCTGGACTCAATTGCGTGTCAAATGGAACTTGTTTCTGGGATGGGGCGGTGTATTTGGGGCAGGGGCGCAGAAAACATTTCCTATAACCGCTGCCGCTGCCACTAACTGCTACAACTCCATGTGTGTGTGTGTGTGCGAAATATCTGAAAAAGGGCAGCGAAAATAAATGGTTTGTTGACTTGTTAAAGTTGCCAAAGATAGTTTTGCATAATTAGCGCCTTGAGCTGGCTTTTGAATCGATTTGGATTAACAATAAATATATATTTCTTTACGAGCTGTTCATGTTTGAAATATATCAATATATATATATATATATATATCAACATATCAGTTTTGGCGAGTAATCAAAACTGTCTGCGAGTCGTCTGATAAATATTATCTTGACATGCTCATATTCCAAGGCCGTCAGTGATTTGAGACGATAAGAGAGCGAACTATATAGTTGGAAATAAAATGTTTTCTTTAACTGTATTTTGTTATATAATCAACATTGAGTCTTTGCTTAAGTCATTTGAAATACTTTCTCTGTAAGCTACTTTGATTGAAGCTTCACTCTGATCAGCCTCAGATGCATGTTGTGGAAGTATTGCTATATCTTAGATCACTTCTTGAACAATGTTCCTTTCAAAAACACAGATTCACTCAGATCGACTTTGAAGTTCATTTATAAGTTTATATTTCTAAACTTTCCTATTATCATTTTCATATTGGCAAGCATTCAACTAACTGAATTGAAAAGTATTAAAAAAAGTATCTTCGTAATATATACTTAATTGATCTTAAAAAGAAATTGAACTTAGTTTCTACTTTATTAATATTAAAAGTTAATTTTACTAATTATAATCAACGCTCTCACTCTCCCTCTCCCTCTCTCTCTCTCTCAGAGATCTTTCGTTCTTCGTTGCCAACTAGTTCTTGGCTCCCTGCTTAACTAACCTGATATTCATCTGACACTTTCACCTCTCAGCCAGTTATTGGGTTGCTTTTGTTTGTTTTTAGTTGCTAGGGCAGTTGATGCCTGGCCTAAGAACTGGCGTAGCTATCAGAGTTCAGAGCATCAGCATTCGTGTATTAGGCTAATCTGCCTACAGCATCAGAATGCCGATTGTTTTTCCCATGTTTTCACACTGACCACACACGGAGCGGAGGCCAGCTGCCTGCCCCTGGGCAAGGTATCGTTGTCGCCTTTACCCTCCCCCCGCCCCGCTACTCTGACTTTCACTTTAACTACTTTCCACGATCGATCTGCCAAGAAGCTGTGACGCTATAAATTTAAAGGCTGTCAGCGCAGACAAACTAGAACCAAGAACCGAAGCTAAGAAAGGGAAATCAGAACAAGTTCCTCGTTTTGGGTGTTATGCTGTGTAAATTGTGTAATTTTTAGCCCAAAAAAAAATCGACTCGATTGAAATTATGCAAATGACCAATAAAAGCAGACAGCGCCAACTTTTCCGGCAAATTTGTGGCTAATTTACGAGTGATAGCAGCGTTGCCTGTACCTCTGGGCCTCCCTTGGCACTGTAGGGAAAGGGTGACTTGTTTGCTTGAAGTGTCGCGTAGCTTTTCCTTTTTTCCTTTTAGCATTTGGAACGTGTTGCATTTTGTAAGAGGGGGGGGGGGAAAGCGGAAGAGCTGGAAACGAGTTGTGCTTAGGAGCAACCCCTCAAGATGTACACCTCAAAGGATGTCCGTTGCTGCTGCTGCTGCACACAAAAGGAAAACTGGGCAGAGACAAGTTTTCCAACACACACACACACTACGAAAACGAGAACGAGAACGGAAATGAGAAAAACTTGGGCACACAATGCGCGAATCTCTCTGCGGCTGTATCTGAATCAGAAATTTCGAAATGAATTTTGAGGCCGTCGCGACGCTTGAAACTAATTTTAATGACAATTCATGCGGCGCGGATGCAGTCGCGTCCTCTTAAGCATAATGTACAAAATGAGTCGCTCATCCCACCCCAAAGAAAAAAAAGAAAACAACAACAAAAAAAAAATTGCCTGCCCCTTACCTTGCATTGTTTCTTTCGCCCTTATCCTTGGGCATATTTCCGCCGCGCGGACTTTCTCAACTTTCTCAACTTTCTTTCTAGCTGCTGCTGGCGATTCCTTTATCATCATCATTTATCATAACTCTGCTCACGAGCATATTGGCATGGCGCATTTCCATCGCATAATTGTTGTAATTTTCACGTAGTTTTCCTATAAATTTATACATATCCTGCCGCTGGCTGACTTTACACGCTGCAATTATGCTATTAATTATGGCCCGGGGTCCACACACACACACACACAGGACGACCTCAAACTGTCTCGCTTTGACTTTTTGCTCGCATATCCTTTTTTACACCGTGTCATGTCGCCGTCGCCGTTGCTGTCGGCTGTCGGCTGTCCATTTACGGGTTTTTCACTTATCGTCGCAGTGCATCGCTCTGCAGTACTTTCCATGTCCTTTCCATGTCCTTGCCTGTGTTTTTAGATATTATCAGTTTTGCGCTCCAGTTTCCAAAGACTGACCCATTAGCAAACTAAGTGTGTGCTTGATATTGTCTGTCTGTCTGTCTGTGTGTGTGTGAGTCCTTTTGTCCTTTGGGACTTGATTTTTATTTTATTTTCTTATACGAGTATATTCATTTTTTTTTTGTTCCTTGGACATTTCCTGTAATTTCTCACCGGCAAACGACACGAACTAGACAGCACTGCAGCCTGCATCACTTGCCCACTAATTAGCGCCTGGGGACAACAAAAAAATAGTAAAGCATCTCCTCTTCCGCTGGGACACTCTCTTCCTCTCTCTTTTTCTCTGACTTATTCTCTTTTATTGCTGGTACAAGTGTTTCCCACGCAGTTGGGAATAATAAAAAGGAACAAAAAAAAGTCAAAACCTAAAACCCAATCCCAGGTTGTGTATTGGGTTCTGCTTTGGCGTTTTGGGGCCTCTGATTAAGTGCTGCATAACAGGTCATATATCTTACTCTTTCCCCACAACTGTCAACGCCGCCGTCGCCACGTCCCGTTTTATTTGCTGTTCTTTTTGTTGTTGTAATTGTTTTTCTTTTGCATTTTCCCGACGCGCGGCAGCCACAAAACTTTATCTATTTTTTTTTTTTCGTAGACGCGCATTGTGCCGCGCATGCCAAATGAGTTGGGTTCTAAGTGGAGGTAGAGTTATGGGGAATGGGTGTTGCAAGAGTGGGAGGGTGTTGCTAGAGTGGGTGGGTGGGTTGGTTGGCAGTGAGGTGGTTTAGCTGAGCTGACTCGCTTGGGTGGTTGACATAAATTTGCATTTAATGAACACTTTTTGGTGTGAAACGCAAAAAACGAAATAGCAGAGGAAATATTAGCGCTTTGTATGCTTGTAATAGCTTTTAATTAAGTGGGCGTGCCCCGCTCCTGAGTTGGCCTTAAACAATGGCACAGTTAGACGCAGGCGCGACCGCAACAGGAAGTGAGTGTGTTTTGTGGGTGGCGGCAGCATTTCCCAGTTGAGGAACCACACAAAGTCAGCGGTATCAGCGCAGCATCAGCCTAAAGAACTTGACTAAACCTAAACCCATCATCATCAATCTCTGCAGCGATGTTTGCCTCTTGCTAGTTGCATTTGTGCTGCCTTATCTTGGCTGAGCGCCGCACCCTCTGCCCCGCTCTGCTGCTTCCTCATGTTGCAGTCACACATTTTTATGAGTTTTATTATTGCTTGCAAAGGGCAACATTTTTATGTTTGCGCTGCATTGGATTTGATATTTCAGATTTTATATTTTATATTTGATATTTTTATTTCGATTTCGTTGTCGTTTTCCAAAGATTGAACAGCGACAAATCATGTGCAAAAAATGTCATAAAAATGCAATAAAATTGCTTTGCTCGTAATTCGATCAGCTGAACTTGCTGCACACAATATTTTGTTGCATTGACTTGTGAAAAACACTAAAAAATTGATGCCAATGTTTGACAAATGTGGAAAATGTGAGTAGCTCGCTTCAATTCAATCATTGAATGTGTTTTCCCAGGCAGAAAATTGAATTAAAGCGCTTAAAAATTTATTTATTAGAATTTTCGATTGTGGTTTGAGTTTATTGGATTTTTGTGGCACAGTCTAATATTAGTTGGAGCCATAAAAATTGATGCAACAGAACAGTTGGAAATATAATTCATGATATGAATTTTCACTTCAACTGAATTTGGATATAGTCAGTCTACTAGAATATTTTCGACATTAAATAGGAATAATGTTTATGACTGACAGCTGTAGCGACTCCTGCGGAAAACTTCTCGTATTACCCAACAACGGGTTAGTTATTTAAGTATATTCATATGTTTGCCTATCATCATCATCATCCACTTTCTCTGGCACTTTGAAACTATCTGCACACTCAGAGTTTTGTTATTGTTGTTGCAGCAATGATTAGAGCTGATGATGCATGTGGCTGACAGTCCTGTTGCATGTTGCCTGCTTTTTGATATCCTTCTCCCATAACTGTCATCATTATATGTGTGTCAACTCTCCGACTCGAACAGGCACTTTCTGTAGGTGTTAATTTATGGGCAGCAGCAGAGGAGCTGGAGCTGCTTATTCGTAGGCACTGTGAGGAGGAGACTGTTGACAATTTTTGTTGTTTTTATTACGTTTTTCGAATGTGGAGCAACAGCAGCTGCACACACGTAGCAGCAACAACAGCAGCAACAACAGCAGCAACAACAACAGCAGCAACATCAAAGTAAACAACAACAGGAACAACAACATCCTCAACATCACTCCTTGGCCAGCTGAGGTCCCACTCTGAACAATCCTCACTCACTCTACCTCTCTCCCTCTCTCTCTCTCTCTCTCTCTCTCTCTCTCTTTCACACTTGTCTCCTGTTTTCGTTGGTGCTGTTGTTTGTGTGTCAACAAAGTGGCGAGTGCTGCGACAAGAAAACTTGAGCAAACCCCCAAAAAAAAAAAACTGAACTCACTGAAATACAAATGAGAACAAGCTGGCAAAAAAAAAGTATAATAATATAAAACATTGCACAAGTGACAACAAACATGAATAATAACAGAAGCCATACAAAAAAATAAAAATAAAAAATAACAAAAAAAAAAAAGAGAAAAAAATATGAAATCTGAAATATATTCAAGTGGCACTCATAATTTGTTGTACTCCCTGATGCGTGAACGCAACTTAAGAACTTGAGAAATGTTTCACTCAACTCTAACAATTTTCACAGACCAAAGAGGAAGAAAAAAAAGGTATCCTTCAGCGGCTCTTGACTCTTGATAAAACAGTTGTGGATTAAGAATCCTTGAGCCTTGATTGCAATTGTGCCCCATTGAAAAGCTTACTTCCGCCCCTCAAGATGATCAAGGATCAGGGTTACACCAGATCTTTTGCACTTGAGTATATATATATGTATATATATATAATATAACTTCTCAAAAGCTTGAAGTTACTAGTTCTCTTAATCTATATATAGTCCATATTTCATTTCTATTATTATTATTCTGTTCCCTATATAGAACTTGCCTACAGTTTTAGATGCTTGCCTACAGTTTTAGATGCTTTATTCATAACTTCTTTGATCTGGCTTCATCAAGCTTGAAGCCTTTTCCACTCTTACTCCAGCTTAGGTTTATTGTTCCACATATTCCTTGTTTGACTTATACCACATCCCTTCACCCTCCACCCATTCACTGTTTCATTGTCCTTATCCATTCCTTTGGTCATATATGTGACTGTCAAACTTGACTTCTTTCAGCGCTTAAACGTTGTGCTTGACTTTCTATGGCTGTCAACATTTGCTGTGCTACTATTCACTATTTCTTCAGTCCGCACTCGACTCGAAAGTTCCCTTCTTGGTGGTGATCACTTGGTTAGCCTTAGTGGAATTCGGTGCTTGCAAGTGACTGGCTCCAGTGGCCACTTCCCAGACATGTTCCCATAGAGTCGCGTATATGCGAAACCTAAGGCGAGTGGTTTGAATACCACTCGAGTTTGTGCAGTCAATTGAATATTTACGAGAGTTGTACTTGGACTTGGCGCTGAAGCATGAAGAGATTGCATGACGCGCTCACCTGGCCTGCCCTTGGCCATGTTCAGCTGTGCGACATTGCCAAGTGCCAGTTGAGTCTTCGCTTCGTTTCGCTGGGCACATGCCACAAAAAAAAAGTTGAGGTTGTGATTAGCTTTTTGCGTGCATTATTATTAACCAGTCGCACAGGAAGTTTGAGCTCTTGTTTTGAACTCCAAACACTGACAAATTCTTCCTCTCTCTCTCTCTCTCGTTGCAGACGTCAGCATGCCTTCATGGCGGGCACACAGAAACAACAACCCGGCCATGCCGGCTCCACGGGCAGCGTCACCCACAGTCCGGAGAGATTGCGAGGCGCCACACATGATCTCTTTGAGCTGCTGGAGCGTGTGCAGTGCTCGAGATTAGATGATCAGCGCTGTGTTCTACCAGCATACTTCTCACAGGTGAGTCGTCGTCTCAAAACTAACACCTGTGCTTAATGATATCATCACTTGGGATTTCCCTTGTCTCATTCAACTCTTTTTGTGGGAATTGCACGTATGTCTCCAGATCTGCTATGCATTGAAAGATAAACCCATTTAATAAATATCTATTTTTGATCGAAGATTTTAAGTAGTAATGCAAACTAGTCAATCAGATCTTAAATCTCTGAATGTAGATAATATATTTTTTCTGAGTTTTTATTTTATATACTACAGTAAGATTTGCCGAGTTTGTAAATAAATTAAATGTAGCTAACTGATTTTGGTATAAATTAAAAAAATTTTGGGAACTTTGGAAACAGTTTGCCAACAGTTTTTCATTGTTCTCGATAAATTTGTAATTTTGAGAAATAGTATTCAAAGTTTCGAGATGAGCAGTTTGACTTTAATTAGCTAGGCTGTGTTATCCTCCAGCAGCTCCTTGCTTCCTTCTTACCCTCTCCCTCTGTGTTTCGCTCAGTTCAAGCTGTTCGGGGCTACTGACCTGGGACAAAAGGCGTTGCATTGTCCCTGGACATATGTTTGCTGGCAGCTAGGCAGACGGACAGACAGTCGGACAGACAGTCGGACAATCGGACAGACAGTCGGACAGTCGGACGGACAGACAGAAAGGCATCTTCAATAATCTAACTAAGGCTGCGGCGCTGACCCATAAAAATCTCAGTTCAGTTGCAGCGAACGTAGTAAAAATGTTTACTAGGGATCATCAAAGTGGCAAATAAGACAATAAAGCGTTACGACTGAAATAGTGAAGAAATGATTGAATGAATGAACGAAACGAGACGAGGGAATGCTCATGTGGCATGCAAGTAACAAATCTGCCAATTGTGAACCGCACCTTTTCGACAACAAAAAACCTCAATATAATTTGACATAATCTGCAGGCCATTGTTGTTGCCGGTTTGTTGTTGGTAGTTTAATAGGCACACAAATTATTCCCCAAATACACACAGTGTCCGTGTGTGTGTTGCGGGTGTCAAGAGTTTGTGCTCAATGCTCAACTGGCAGGGATTACTTTTACGTTTATGTTTTTGCCTTTACCAGTTTTAATATTTTTTTTTTAAACACTTTCAGCTGCTTTTGCCGGTTCTCTGGGGGCAGCTGCCTTTTTTTTGGGTGTGGCCTTTTGGCTTTTATTGGTTTTTATTAATAAATTTTTAAAATTTCGCAATTAGCTGCGGTTTTCGCAATTGCAATTTGACAGCGAGCCGATTTGTTGTCGCGCCTGGGTACAGTTTAGAAAATGTTGCTCAGAGTGTGCTCAATAGTCGCTAGGGTGCGCCACCCAGCAGCTCATGTGTTCGCAAAATACTTTATAGTTTGTCATACTTTTGCCAGATGACGCTATTGCCTTGTGGCGCCCCCTAGCGAACGTGATCAACTGTGCCTAGTGCACAAGCATGCTTGGCAGCCTATAGAGAGCGCTGCTTTGCGACGCCACATAGCGTCTGTGAATGTAAGCTTATATTGTGCTCTGCTGACGCCAGAGGGCGTCGCGAAGTGGATGGTGTTTTTGAATGCATTCAGTTTGGTTGCCTTTTAAAAATCAGTTTCAGCATAATAGGAATACAAATTAAATGCAAATGTATTTTTATCATATAACAAAACATACAAAACAGAATATGCTTTAAATATTTTGTACAATTTTATCAATAAAATATTCATTTATTTAATAATAATAATTTGATTGTAACAACAATACCTATAAAAATTATGTTTTCTCTTATATCATTTTTTTTATACATCTCAGTTACAATATAACACTTTAATGCTCAAATTAAATTGTAAAATGATTTTTTTGTTTGTATTTCCCACAAACTGGCATTCAAGTTCACCCACTAACAAAATGCACTTGCAAATTATAACGTTGTTGGCACTGCTCCTTTGCTCAGCTAACAACCAATTCTTCCACTTTCCCTTTGGGCCCCTTTGTTAGTCCTGGCTGCTATTCGCTTCCACATCTTTTCACATTTTAATTTAGTTTTCGCAAGAATATTTCGTTGCAAACTTTTCCATCAAAAGAGTTCTCAACTGCTGCAAAACTAGCCGCATGCTCTCCTTGTGCTTTCTTGCTTGTGTTTGCACTCCTGTCTACTGCTGCTGCTGCTGCTGCTGCTGCTGCTGCAACCTGCCTCCCTTCCCTTTGTGCAACAAAATGCGGGACACACTGGCACTTCACATACATACATTCCATACAAAATCCAAGACGTTGCCACGAGACGAGCCGCCTTTTCAAACAGTTTTATATGCTGGTCGTGGAAGCCGTTTAGCCAGCTGGCAAACTAGGTTGCAGCTTAAAGTGGCACTCCCTTATACCCTGCCCCTTCCCCTGTTCCTTTCCCGCTCCTCCTCTTGCTCCTTAACCTTATTTGCTGCTCTCTTTCGGATGTGTGTTTGTTCAAGTCGCTAAATTTAATTAAAGCTGACAGCTTTGAGTTTTAGAGCAATTGCAGTGCTGCCCAAACTGTCAACAGCGTTCAACTTTAAAATTTGAGTAAAAGCTGAAACATAACAATTTTTTCAGTTGCAACTGATTGCTACAGGGTATCTACTAGTGTAGCTGTGTGCAGCATTTATTTATTTTTCCATTTTTTTTTTTTGCTGCACTGCTGCATCTATGCTTATTATGCTTGCCACATCCTTTCTGCTTATTTGTGCCGCATTGTTACACGCGCTGCTGGCCATTGCATACTTTCGGGCTAATAGAGTGTGTGCAGGCACTCGGTTTGCACTTGCCACCATAATCCCTGCCGCTTGCCACAAATTGCCTCTGCATTTTATTGCCATTTATTTGTTTTTCTGGGTTGTCGAGCTCTTCTATGTATTTAGATAGAGGTGCCTAATTAAGCCCCCCTAAAATATACACTATGAATAAATATTTGTCGGTTTTTTGCTGCCACACATAGTCGCAGCTACATTTGTATCTTTTGCTTACTTTACTTTTATTTTTTGCTCTTCAAGCCGGATACATTTTTGCTGGGGTTTCGTGTGTGCTCGCTGCAAAGCCGCTAAAATTTATGCCACTGTTTGTTATGCTGAAACCGCTCCCTTTTCTTGCCTATGCCTGCCCCACCAACCCCACCTACGCCTTAATAAAAAATGAATCTTAACCATTACATTTTGGTCTCTGCGGCGGGTTTTTCTTGCATATTTTTCACGCTGCCGTTGCTGCCACCCCAACGCCCCACCAAATGGCACATTAGAAGCTGCCACATGCATCTAACTAACCACCAACTCCAACTCCCCCCTTTTGTTTCCCCACTTTTTCTATGGGCCGCATGCGATTTGTCTGCCACAATTGCAATGGAAGTAGGGGTGCGTGGTGCGGGGTGTGGGGAACGCATTGGTTAGCTAGCGGAATCTCGACTCCCAGGCGCAAATGCAACGAACGTTGAAGTTGTTAATTGCCATGGTCGTCAGTCGCAACGACGTCCTCACATTTGCCGTTGCCAGTTCTGTCTTTGGCGTCAGCTACTCCCACAGTCATCAGTTTTGCAGTCAGCCGCACAAGCACAACAAACACACACTACACACACACACTACACACACACACACACAGCCTATACACTTTTACAAATAAATATTTTATTTGTTGCCGCTTTCAATTATTGATTGGCCAAGAAATATTTTGATTTATTTAAATTTCAGTTTTTATTCTGCAAATGCATTTCTCACTTGCTTAAATAAATATTATAATTATTATTATTATTTATTTGTTTTTTAATTAATTATTTTGTGATTGTAAACTTTTTTTTTTGGCGAAAGTGGTATTTTTTGTATACATTTATGCCAACCGTTTCTTGCTGTGTACGCATAAATTCTAAGCCACAAAATGTGTGATGTTTATCTCATGTACAGCCTACGCGTGTCCCCCTCCCCACCACAGATACGCACACACACACACACCAACAGCAACAGTTGCAGATAAAGATATGGAAAAGTCAGCATATGATCTATCAAACTCTATTTATCTCTATATCTCTATGCCTTTCTCTTTCTCCCCCTCTCTATCTCTCTCTCTCTCTCTCTCTCACTTGTGCTGTTCCCCTTTGACCGCTTCACGTGCTGCACTTAAAATTTATAATTATTTTCCGGTTGTTGCATGTCTGTTTTTCTTTCCTCTTGCCACCTTGTTGCCCAGTGCTCCTCACTTTGAAAATCTTTTGCCCAAAACTTTGCTCACTTGTGGCTTTTTAATTTCCAAGACCACCCCCCCACCCACCACTTCGGTCGATTTCCTCCCTCGCACCTGCATAAAACAATGCAACTTTAAAACTTTTCTTCTTCTTTGCTTTGTTTCTCTGATGATTTTCAGCGTCTGGCAAGTGGAACTCTAATTTGTGGCTTTTGACGTTGATGTTGACGTTGAGGGGGCACCCGACTGCCTTCAGGGCCACCTAACTTTGCCACACCCCCCCCCCCCTCCTCTCCCCAACACATGCTCCCCTCTCTCCCTAACACTGGCCTTGTTCTTTTGGGAGGTTTTCATTCTGTTGTTTACCAAGTTGCTGGATCGCTGGCTTCGTTGTTGATTGCCGGCTGTCTGCCAGCAACTAAAAAAAAAGATGACAACTGCCACAAGTAAGGAATGCGCCAAGCGAAGATTCCTTTGATATGGAGATACCCTGTAAACAGTTGAAATGCATTCAAAAATTCCCACACCTCTCAGAAATTTGTTGTATTATTCTTATCAATGTTAAATAGATCTTTAAAAGAGAAAAAAAGAAATGAGAAAAAATGAAAAATTACAAAACTTAATCTCTTTCTACCGATATTTATCTCATTTCACATCCTGTCAAAAAGGATATGGTATTTAAACTGCAAGCAACGATTCCAGGATATTACTATTTGCATATACAAACACAACTTTTTGTAAAGAGTATCTGAGGGAAAATCAACGACTAAAATAATATTTTTATTTTAATATTAGATCAAAAATCATTTATTATACCTTATTTCACACACGCTTTTTGTTACAGGGTACAACAACAACTTCATCCAGCTTTAGTTTATTTTTTAGTTCCCATAAATCCCGTTACTCATCATGGCTAAATTTAAAGCAACATTTCAATGGTGACTTTTAATGCGGGTCGTGAACACATATTTCATTTCATTGGGAAACTTTGGGTTTCATGGGAATTCGATTCGTATTATTGTTCTTGACTCTCTGCCTGCTCATTTGCTAAATCTGAAATATCCACTTTTAGCAATTAACCACAAATTGCGCAAACTGTTGCGCGTTGCCACGCCCACAATTGTGCATTTGTCGTACCTTGTTGATAAGAAAAGGCAAATCCACAATTAATATATAAATACGTGCGTAATGCATTGCATTTTTATTCACTGATGATTCGTATTAAGTATTTCTTAGTTTGTGTGTTTTGCGTTTCTTATTTTGTGTTTATTTGTTGCTCTTGTATATTATATATATATAAATTTGTTGACTCGTTGTCAGTTTTACGGCTTGAATGTCAGGGTCACGTGGGACTGATGCATAAATTTGTTTGTTTTATAGTGCGTACGACAAATATATACGGGACAAATATATATAGTTATTTTTAAGTATTTAAATAAAGTAGCACACAGCTGCTGGATGAAATTTTGGCTTATCCAAGCAAATATACCCCAACTCAGGGTCATTTGCTTTCGTTTTGTGTTTTGCGATTTGTATTTGAGAACGCTTGGGTTTTGCACGTTTCTCATGGAATTCCTTATCGTTGCAGTAAATGCGTGTTGTTCTCAGTAAGAAACATGAAAGGCCATTGTATTTAATTAAAGGGTTTATCGCAGCATAAAAATATAAAAATTACGACATAGTTTTACTATATAGATTTAGTTTAAATTCCTTGATAAGCAGTTGTTGCCTTGAATTTCACTCAAATCGGCACTTTTCAAATTTGGCGCCACAGAGCACAGCAGTGTTTATCTCGCTCTATCGCACGCTGCTCCAGACCAACGCCGCACTCAATATCTTCATGTTAACTAACAGACGATTTGAGTTTAACCCGCTGTTATGCTCAAATGAGCTGCTCAACAGTCGTCTGTTGCTCTCACCGCCAGGCGCTTAACATGCTGTTAGCTATTTGCTGGCTGTAATTGTAAGCAAGTTGCCGTCAGCAGCAGACGTCTTCGGTCGGTTGTCGTCGCTAGTCGTTAGTCGCAAGTCGCAAGTTGCTTGTCCCATGTCGTTTGTCGATTGTCGCTTGTCGTTTTTCAACGGTGCGTTGATCGTTACAAATTCAAAACAAAGAACGCACGCGAGTTATTTTTAAACACAACTCAATGCAGTTGCCGCATTTCAACTGTTGCAGCCACATTTTCAACTCCAAAATACACATGTATAAATAAAAATTTGGTGCGTGTATTTGTTTGTGTCGTCTTTCTTCTTGCGTTAGACCAAAAATAAAACATCTGCATTTCGGAGAGTGTTTTGAGTGTGTTTGATTTAAGTGAAATTATTTCCATAGAAATTCGCGAACATCATATTTGCAGAGAGAGAGAGAGAGAAAAAATAAAATAACAACAAAATAAACGCTGCGCTTGGAAAGTCTCTGCAGTTTGACAGGAATTGGCCGACTCACACACACACAAACAAAATAACCAAAAAAAAACTCGTCAAACGAGTCAAACTACGTGTGCAAAGCAGTCGCAAAAAACAACAACGACAACAACAACAATAATATTTGCGTCAGTTTTACTATAAGACCAAAATAACACCCGAGCAAAATTATAACAATTAGCCCAAACAGTTTGAAGAATAATAATAGTTGCTGCAGCAAAACGAAAAAAGAAGAAACCGCCCACAGCAAACTACGCCCCGCCGCCTGCCACAATCAATGCAGTCAATTGCAGCAGCAGCAACAACAATAGTTGCAAGTGTAGCCTAAAACAACGAAAACAGCAGCAGCAGCAGCAAAAGCAGCCGCAGCAGCAGCAGCAGCAGCAACAGCAGCAGCAACAATAACAAGAACAAAGCAGCGATCGTGGCATTTTATAGCGAAGGCGCTGAAAGGCGTTGGGTGCGTCAGGCGGTCATGGGGGTGCTCAGGTGGCGCGATCTGCCCGGATCGCGAATGTCGTCGTCGGGCTCAACAGCAACAGCAGCAGCAGCAGCAACACAGAACAACAATAATACGGCCAACAACAGTCATTCACAGCAACAGCAACACTATCACCACAACAACAACAACATCAACAACAACAACAACAGTAATAGCAACAGCAACAACAACAACAACAGAGAGGTAAGCATTTGGAGTGTGGGTTGTTTGCTTCGATTGCTTTCATTAATTTAATGCAATTTGGGCGTTTGTAATTTGCCATTGTTGTTGTACTCTCACACACTCGTCGTGCTTCACGGCTTAGTCACAAACGTGTTACAGTTCAACAGCAACTGGATGTGTGTGTGTGTGTGTATGTTGTGCGTGGGCAGCAGCAGCTGCCAACCCAAAAAAAAAATGTCATAAGACAAATATCAAATGTGATCTGATTTGACATTTTATAGAATTTAACTTGAGCATTTAAATAATCATTTTGAATCGTTGATTTCTAGTTTTGAAAAATAATTAACAAAATCTTTAAAAAAAATATAGAAATTGAGTTAGCACTACATTAGATTGGTTATAAGTAAATTGAGTTAGCACTGCATTAAGCCACATTGTTTGCTTAAGTGCGCTGTTAGGCAACAATTGAACGCACAGTTTCACAAGCACTGGCACACATTTGTTAATAGTTAATGGTTATGAGCGGGCTTAATGGCTGCCAAACTGCAGTTGCCTTTGTCAATTTGTGGCCTCAGCGAACATCATCGATTTTTTGTTGTTGTTTGTTTGTCGCCGTCTTTATTTGCCTTATCAATGAGGCGCGCGCGTCGCTCTTTTTTTCTTCTTTTCAATACTACCAATTTTGATTGTAATTTACATAAAAATGCTGCGGCTTTCAGGCATGTGTGAGTGTGAGTGTGAGTGTGCGTGTGTAACTGTGTGTGATTGTGTGTGCTGTGTGTGACTGTGTGTTGCTTAATTTAAATAAAAGCGACAGCAACAACAATTTCAAACGCTTCACTGATAACGCAAGTATTTGTAATATAATGTTTGCCCTTTGCTGCTGGCCACAGAGCGAGGAGAAGGATGAATGTCGATTGACAGAGTGAATTCTACACAAACTCTCTTTTTTCTTTCTGTCTACCTACACTAGACCTTTCACACACACACACATACGCACACTCGTACGGATAATAGAATTTCCAGGCAGAATTGGAAAATCGCTGATAGAAAAAAATGATGTAGAAGAGGAAAATAAACACACGGCAAACACATTTGACACAAATCGCATAAATCACTCAGAAGAAACGAGCATCCACGAAAATTGTTGAGAAAGCGTCTACAATTTGCTGTCGGTTGCTGTCTGGAAGCAATCGCTATCATCATTATGAAGATTACACATTCATCATCATTATTTGGCATTAGGGGAGATGACAGTGAAATGAGCGAATTATGCGATTCTTGTCGTTGCTGTTGCTGCTTTTACCTACGCACTTTTACATCTCCCCACTGTCCCCACAGCTGCTCCAACTGTGATCTTGCCCACTTTCGCCCCAGGCCCAGGCCATTCCAAAGTTGTTGTTTTTTTTTTTTTACAGAATTATGAACCCGAAAATGGGCACATAGCTCTAACAGACGCTTGCCGCAAAGAGATCGCACGCTCCAATTAACAAAACGATTGCATTTTATATTTTTATTTTTTATGTCTTTTTTTTTTAAATTTTTGTTGGTTTTGTTGGTCTCAATGGAAACTCAATGGAAGCTTATCGGCACCTTGGACGTGTGTTGGCTTTGCTTTTGCTTTCGCCTGGCAAAGTTTTAATTCAATTTAGACAGCAGCAGCCGAGGCAGAAGCTGAAGCAAGGGCACATCTCTTATCTATCAAAAAGCATTTTGGCCTGCTTCTATTTTATTTATTTTGTGTGTGTTTTGAGCCCAAGGGGAAAGACATGTTGAAGCAGAGACATGCTCTCATATGTGCTATTAGCTATTTTATTCTTTTGATGCCCCCATCGCCTTGGGAGTGGTATAAAAATATCAACCGAGTTCTCTTAGGGTTTGTGGTACATAGTACATCTGAACTTAACTGAATCAGTCGACTATCACAACTATATACACAAAAAATCTAATTTAATTTCTGTTTATTTATCTAACAAGAGTATTTATTCTTTGGCAGTCGCAATTTTCATTTGCTTCCATTTTTCTTATAATTTTTCTTTGATTTTTCATTTGATTTGAGTTGGCTTATTGTTTAAACTGATGCCCACATTCAACATGCCACGCCAACATCATGTACACATCAGAGGCGGGGCACCATACAGTCTGGGCTATATAATTTTGTATATATATATTTTGGATAAACTTTCGCTGTTCTGTTTGACAGTGGGCTACGTCAGCAGCAGCAGCAGCATCAGCAGCAGCCACTTTGTGGTGACTGTCGTGTAGCGATATCTATATCTTTGGCTGTATCTGTCAGATACTTTTGTGTGCCGCCTACATTGGCCATCAGCTGTTCTTGCGGTCGCCTTCTTTCATAACACACATGGCTGGCAAATTTATGGCGTTGCCCACTTTGATGTCAAGGTTTCCCCCCCGCCCAGCTAATTCAGATATGAAAAGCCACTCGGCTCGAGACTTCCTGCTGCGCCCCTGAAGGGATCCCCATATATCGCCATACACTCGCAAAACACAAAATAATAGAGAGATAATGGAAAATTCCCAATGATTAAAAACCTTTTCCAATCCAGAACAGAGTTGAATAATATTAGAATATATTCTTTGACATAAATATATTTTTTATAAATTTAATGCTGAATAATCGAGAATGTTCGATGATGTAAAGTTTACTGAATAAAATCAGAATAAAATATTTTTGATCTTTAGATCATACATAAGAGAATATATTATAATAAAATGATTAACAATACAATGTTTTCAAGTCGATATAATTTGAAATTCTGTTGAATGAATTCAAAAAACAATTTTATTTATTTATGCAGTCAGTTAATTAATTCTTAAAAATCAACTCAAAGAGAATTCAGCAAACAAATTGCTCTTTTACAGTTCTAGCCAGTTCTGCACAGTATTATGAAATTCCAGGGAATTTCCATTTGTTTATTTGAGTTTTATTTGATTGAAAAGAAAACACACACACATACACAATTTTGTTAAGTGTAAGTACAGCTGACGGCTGTTGAAGTTGAAGAACCCACGCCAAGGTCTACAACAGACGCCACATTGGAAACGCTTTCGCTTTTTGTCATCGTCGCCGTAGTCGGTTGGCCTGCCCTTAAATGGTCAGCTCCATGCAACTAACGACGTGTGGCAGCCACCTAGGTAGGTTCGCCAAACAACCAGGCAGGCCGGCAGTCAGCACCTCCTCTCTCTTTTATTTATGTATATATATATATTATGTATATATATATATATATATCACTTATGCATATGGATTGCATACGGCCGGAGGGCGCGTGTCTTGCATAATGGCCAGCGATTAATGCATACCCAGTTCGAGTTCCCAGTTGAAAGAACAGCAGCAGCAGCAGCAAACGAGGCAAACTCGGCAAACTCATTTTGTCTGCGTCTGGTTAGTTAGTTAGTGATTCATGGCTGTACGACGACTCCTTCTGTCCCTCTGTCCTGCTCCTCTCCCGAGTCAGTCAGCACTTCCTTGCCTTGCCCCAGCGACCGGATATGCATTTGCCAGCTTGCCAGCTTGCCAGCTTGCCAGCTTGCCAGTTGGCAGTTGGCAGTTTGCATTTTGTATGCCTGCTGCCGCCTGCTTTACGAGCATAAAAATTTATGTTGCTGTTGGCAATCCGAGAATGAGTACGATTACGAGTAAGAGTACGAGTACGAGTACTCACTCTCACACTCATTCAACTCACTCTACTCAGACTTGTAATGATGATTATTATGCATTGCCTCAGACTGATTACAAGAAGAGCATTGAACGACAGCATACAACAATCACATTTAGAAAACCAAACAAGACGAGACCTGAATGCACTCACAATACTCACAACTCACTATTCACAATTCAGCTTAAAGAGATCGCTGCAATGCGATAAGGTCACTGCTCGATTGTATCGACACTCGAGCACTCGAACTCAGCAGCAGGTTGTGGGTCTATTGATTTAGCTAAAAGATAGATAAGGGTCGTCTATTTCAAGAAGCATCTTTCAACAATTGAGGTAATAACACAATGTTTGGATTGGAAACTATCACTGACGGCTAGGTAGACGAGATAAGGTTGAGCAGCTGAAATGAATGCCATGTAATCAATATGTACAGAAAACTGTACAAATCTATATCTAGCAATGCATCTTTGAGGTATTTGTAGTAAATATGATATATATCTTTTAACTTTCATTTTTATTAGGCTTATGTAATAAATCTTTAATTTTCACAGATTTTTATGAGGCATGCTTTTTGCAATAGGCTTAAGCGATTCTTCACACGTGTTGCCGCATCCATTCGGAGGCTTTCAAGGCAGACAATCGTTGGCTCTATATAGATATTAAAAGTGAATACTGACTGTATTCATATACTTCATATATATATATATATTATATACGTTTGTTAAGCGACGCGACAAGAGACAGCAAAATGTGATGACAATGCGGCATTAAAAAGCATGAAAATCAACCCGATACTAACAGCACAAACAACAACAACAACAACAACAACAAAGGCAGGCTGTAATTTGTTGTGGTTGTTGTTTGCTAGTATTGTGTAATGGCAAAAAGTGTCTGGCGGCATTGACAACACTTTCCCCACCCACCCACCCGCCTGCTCAGGCGCGCTCTCCCACATTGTTGGCCGCAAAGAAATGTAATTGCGTATATGAAAACAGAGAAACAGAAACAGAGAAACAGAAGCAGAAACAAAACCAGCAAAAGACAATGACAATTCTTTATACATTTTTTATATTTGGTTTGAGTGAAGCGGGGGGAGGCTGGGCTGGGCTGGGCTGGGCTGGGCGGGGCGACTCACAAACAAGCGCTGTTAATTAAACAAGCAAGCGTTGCAACCATTACCGGTAGCTACCTTAGCTACCTTAACTTGGCTAACAGTGAGGCAAGCGTTGCCGCACACCCCAAAAAGTTGGAGATTATAAAAAAATGCAATATCAGTTATCAGCAAGCTGACTCAGATAAGACTCCACTCGATGTTTGCCCACACATTAAGAAAGGTCTGCCTTGGACTCGTCTCTTGTATTTGCACATTCAAATTGCAGACCAGAGATAACAAAAAAAAACTCGCTGAGTTTCTTTGTTATGCCCTCTATTTAGACATCTGTCGGGTATGCTGGCATGACTAAGTTTTAGTTATAAATAAGTTGACTTATTTTCCAGTTATTTTTCATTAGAAATAATCATGCCTGCAGCAGCAACACATTTTTGCTCATTGTTTAAATTTAGCAACAAGAAACTTTCCATAAATAATTTGTAAGTGCAAATATGGCAACTTAATCTCCAGGTTTACATAATTATATATATATATATATATATATATTGATTTCGTATTGCAGCTTTGATATTTGATAGGGTATTCAATGGTCGTCTCATGTTCGCTCTGAAAACATTGAATTTCACTAATATTTGCAGAAGGCGATAAGCGTTTCGATATTTACACAAGACGACCTCTATTTTATCGCTTTATTAGTGTTGTTTTTCTTTTTTATTTTATTTGTTAATTTTTTAATAATTTAATTTTTGTGTTGGGTTTTTTTTTTTTTTGAATTTGTCGCCGGCAGCTGTGTGCCTATTTATACATGAACAAATATTTATAAATATATTTTCACGCTGGAAAATTTGGTGCGACAGCCTGACAAATTGTGTGCTGCCAAAATTGCGACAGACGCGACCGACGCGACCGACGCGACGCGTCAACAGTTGACAAATGCACAGCATAAAGTGCTCATAGAATATGGCGAAATCAGCGGGCGGGTTCTACGGAAAGTATATATGTATATATAAAAAAGTATCTATAGGAAACCAACTAACTGTAGATCTATTATGAGTATTATGTCTCTGGCTCTGTTTGATTTTTGTTTGTTTTTTGTTTATAGAGCAGCGCTGCCCACGCTACGTTTAAATAATTATGAAATGTTTACAGTAATATAAATACACCATAAACACACCATACACACACACACGCAATACACACACCCAAGTGTGTTACAGTTACATCGAGTTTCACTTGGCAAGAATTTGTCTCTGCACTGTGGACTGTGGACAGTCTGAAGTTGATGTTTATATCAGTAACGGCACAGCTGTAGCTAAAGCTGATGTATCTGAAACTCAGCAACTGTATCTGAAACTCAGCAACTGTATCTGAAACTCAGCATGTGTATCTGAAACTCAGCATCTGTATCTGCATCAGAATCTGTATCTGTAACTATAACTGTAACTGTAACTGTAATAGTGTGTGTTTTGTGGCATCTTTTGTCATCATTTGTGTTGAAAAGTAAAAGTTGTTTCACTTTTCAACGAGCCACCATAAAGCGAAAGATTCTCTTGATCAAAAATATTTTGCTTTGAGATTTTCTCTTTAGTATTCATAACTAAAACAATAACAATAACCCAGACTCAGACTCAGACTCCGATTCAGTCTCCGACTCAGTCCATATATCATTCACCGAATTGAAATTCAGCCTACAGATTTGAAACACTTTCGCTGTAGGCTTTTACATATGTATAGATATATATATATATATATATATGCATCTCATATATAGTACATAACTGTGGGTCGTTGATCGCTGCATAATAATTTATTTTAATTTATTCTACATTACACGCAATTAACAATTGGCAGCAAAAGCCACACAAATACTTTTGCAAATGGCCAAAACTAAATTTTGTGAAAATGTTTTCTTTAATTAATGCACAAATTGTGTGCAGTTTTTTACGTTTTGTTTTTTGTTTTCCCCCAATTACTTTGTGGTTGCCATTGTTGTTGGCCTTTACACAGAACTTGGCGCCTTGGCAGCCTTTTCGTTGTTTTCGTAATTTGGCTTTTTTTTTATATTTTGCTGACAACGCACTGAAGTTGCCAAATGTTATTGACCCAAATTGTTAAGATGTAAAAAAATAGAATCCAAATAGTAAACAAAACAAAAAAAAGCGCTGAGAATCGTGTGGCCAAATTGTTGAAAATGTCGTAAAATACTATAAATTATAAAGACACGATCCGACGCTGCAAAGTGAACAACATTTTGTTGGCAACCCACAGTCATGCCAAAATATATATATTACAATTTATGCGCTTTTCTGTGGAATATTTTTTGGTCATATAAATCAACTTAAATGAGTTATTGTATATACTCGAAACTATTTATCTTTTGATATGCTGCATGAATATATATTTATCTGAACGATCTCATTAAATGACAAATCAATTCTTTCTTATCTAATCGAACTGAACTTTCTTTTGAATTGAACCTTGGCTGTCTTTTCAACACTTCAGCTTATCTTATCAACTCTATTGGCACAACTGCCACTTCCTTTGTGGCACAGCTTAAGCCCACTCAAGACTCCCCCCCTCCACTCCATTCTAAGTACACATTGCATATTATTTGCATATTTCAGATATCAACAGCGTGTGTTCAATTTAAGCAATGGCAAACTGTGTCTGTGTTTGCTTTGGGCACCTTTATATCTTTGTATCTGTAGCCAACATTTATCTATATATCTATAGCCAACATTTATCTATATATCTATAGCCAACATGTATCTATATATCTGTAGCCAACATGTATCTAAATATCTGTTTATCTTCTGCGTTGTGCGGCCTAAATCGCCTTTTGCAAGCAGCTGAATCAATAGCTCAAATACCGCCAATTTGCCCAAACTACAAACCTTGTCGCCTGTTTTGTAGTTTTATTACTTTTTTTTTGTTGTTTGTTTTTTTTTTGTCTGTTTGTCAACTAATTCGCGCACAATGTTTATTTTTGGTTGCTTCTTAATTAGCGGCTTGGTTGAGCCTAGTCTTGAATTTTACTATCAATTAACATAATTGGTTGCTGTTCGGCTGTATCGACTTTAATTTTGTTTGTTGTTGTCTTTTTTCGATTATTTACTCAATATAATTAGATGTGATTGGTAACGTTTGGGAAAATGGCAAGCTGCAAGCGGTTGTCGAGGAATGCGGCTCTTGTGGCGCAGACATACACACACGGACAGACACGGATTTGGGTCAGAGAAGCGTTGCCGTTTTGTCGTTGCCGTTTTGTCGACTGCCAACTCGGTCTTTGAACTGGCCACTTCTCTCTCCATCTCTCTCTCACACTCTCTATATATATATGAATATGTATACGTGTATGTTTGTGTGTGTGTCTATAAGCTGAGCCATGTGTATCATAATTTGCTCTGAGCCAAGCGTTGCCGTCGCCGTCGCCGTCTTCAACAATTTTGTGGGCCAAGCTCTGGCCACAGTTGGCCACATTGCGCATACGCCACGTAGCGCTGCTTGAGAATTGCGCTGCAGTTGTGGCTGCTGCGGCTGCTGCTGCCGATGCTTATCGCCAAGTGGAGAATCATTTTGCGGCTGCTTTTGCCACGTCTTTTGTGTTTCTTAGTTTTTTTTTTTTTTATATATATTATGGCCGCAGCATAGAGGAAAAATGCAGCTTTAGCTGTTTGTTTGTTTGTTTGTCTGTTGCAGCGTTTGTTTTCAACGCGTCGCTGACCCAGAAACAGCAACAGAAACTTTCATGCTGTCGCAGCATGTAACCGCAGCATGGCAGCATGGCATCAGGGCCTTTTTGCCTCAGCAGACACAGCTGAGCTCAACATCTGCAAGCGTTTTCTGCCCCAAAGCAGAGGGGCGTTTCACTTGCCCATCAACAGCTCCGCCCCTCGATCCCTCCACTGCACAGTCAGGCGGCAACTGCAACATATGGCAATGGCATTTGACTTATAATTAATACTTGGCCCGCTGATTTATATGCCACAGTTTGTTGCAGACGCAAAGACGTCGTCGTCGTCTCCAGCCATGCAACCTGTTCCTGTTGCTGCTGCAACTGCTGCAACTGCTGAAACTGTTGTTGCCTTGCGCAATTTGCATGCTGCTTTGATTAGGCAACTCTGTGATTAAAACTCTGCTATAACTAAATATTTTCTTAGTTTTATTATTATTATTATTTCCATCACTTTTTATTTTGCTTTTGCGCATCACTCGTTGCTGTTGTTGTTGTAGTTGTTGTAGTTGTTTTTGTAGTTGTTTTTGTGGCGATCAGCTTATTTTTTCATATTTATTATTCAGCGTGCGATGAAAAACTTGTGCTATTAACAAAAATTTACATGCAAGCAACAACAGCAACTATTACTACAACAACGACAACAACAACAACAACACTGGTTTTTGCTTGTTTTTTTGCTGCTCTTAAACGAGTTTTATTTACAAACATTTGACTTGAGTCGCTTAAAGTGTTTGCAGTTCTCGTGTTTAATGAACAAGTTAGTTAGTTGGTTTTTTTTTTGTTGTGCTTTTGTGTACAGCGAAAAACTTGATGCTTATGTAACCACAGCCAGAAGACTGTACAACTGTGCCAGTCAGTGGCTGTCAAACCCTGCTAATTGTTGGCAAATGCCATGCATTTGATATGGAATTCATTTAAATATTTCTCATTTGCATTAATAAATGCAATAATTTGCTGACATTGCTTTGTTAGAGCAGAGAAATTATTCCTTATTGGCTGTTTGATTAGAATTGAAATTAATTTCTCTGAGAAATCTTTGCTGCACTTGCTGCCTGCACTCACATTTCAATTAGTTTAATTTGCCTTTGACAGCTGCTGCTGCTGCTGCCTCCTGCTGCTGCATGTCCAATCAGACAATTTGCTTAATTGTTGGCGCTTTCGTTTGCCCGTCGTTTGCTGCCTTTCTATGACATTTCTGTATCGACAAATATGCAGTTGCAATTTCGCTGGCAATTCGCTGGCAAATCGCTCGCATTCCGCCCGCCAGCCAGCAAGTTTTACAATTTGCACTTGTTGTCCATTTCAATGTTTGAACCCGCTCTTTGACTGCCAACTGGCAATTTCACTTTGCAAATCGAAATCGAATAAAACTTTCATTTTAATTAGCAAAAAGCGAACAGCAATAACCAGCAAATAGGTTGAAAAGCAATCTAAAAAGAAAAAATGATCAAAATCAATTTTCAATCATGTGAGAATCGAAAAAACTATACAAAATTCCAATTACAATTCCGAAAACGGAAAACTAACTAACCGCAGATTCAATTTTATGCCAAGCCAAAAGGTCAATTAGCCAAGCAGCAGTAGCCAAGCACCCAACAAAAACAACATCAACAAATTGACGTATGTATTAAAAAACAAAAACAAAAACAAAAAAAAAAACTAATCAAATTCAAAACACTTTTTGATTGACAGACTGGAAGGTGGGGGGGCATTGCAGAGCAGGCGGTTGGCAGTCTTCAACAATTGCAAACCAGTTTACAGTTTTGTGTTTGCAATTCGAAAGGCATACAACAAATATTTTCTATTATTATTGTTGTTGTTGTTGTTGCCAAACAACAATTTCAATCGTGGCTAATTACAAAGGCGCTTTTGTTATTGTTTCTGTTGTGTTTGTGGTGTGGTGTGGTGTGTGCAAGGTGTGTCCCAAGCTGCCGCTTTTGGTCAAGTCAGCTGCCACCCACCCAGTCAAACAGTCAGTTAGACAGTCAGTCAGCTGCCAACTCAATGACACAGCGCATGTAAAACTGTCGCGTCAATTATCAGCAATAGCTCTAGATAAATAGGTAGAAAGGAGGAGGGAGAAAGAGGAAAGAGACAGCGATAGATGAGATGTAATACAAAAGAAACCAGATAAAAGCCAAGATCTTGAAATATATATACTAACTAAAATATATTGTCAAAAAGTGGAGGATGGAAAAATGCTGAAAGTAAGTATGAAAGACAGATGGCAGATACAAAGAGAGAGGGAACAGAATATGAAAGTTAAATAGATTGAAGATAAATCTGCGCGGATTATGAAAACAGAAAGTAGAAGGTATATATTTATATATATATATACCTAGAAGGTATACTCATATATATTTATACATACCTAGAAGGTTTACTCATGTATATTTATATATACCTAGAAGGTATACTCATATATATTTATATATACCTAGAAGGTATACTCATATATATTTATATATATCTTCCACCTTCAGTTTGTTTTTTATTTTATAGTTATACACCTTCAGCTTTCAGTTTTTTATCTACACTTCAAACTATCGTCTTTATTATATTTTTTTTTTTTTTTTTGTTTTAGCAATTTAATTTAATATTAATCAACCTACTGAAAGGCTATAAAATATTGTTTTGAAAATATACATAATGACAGCGGATTTAAATCAATAACATAAACAAATAATTGGTATTGTACCATTGAGTTAAAGAGTAGCACCAAGAACATCACTCCCTTCTCGGGGAGGGCCTTAAAAAGCAAGGGCTTTTTGATCATAGTTTTGCACCTAAATCAATCGTACATTTAAAGTTGAAAACGTGATTTTAGGTCGTAAGACAAGTAAAAAAACTGAGCTAAAATTAGGCATTTGGGCATAGGTCGAAACTTCAAAATGGCATAACTTCGTCAAAAATCAACTTAGATTAAAAAGCGAGGGCTTTCTCATCATAGTTTTGCACCTAAATCAATCCTACATTTAAAGTTGAAAACGTGAAATTGGGTCGGAAGACAAGTAAAAATACTGGCCTAAAAATAGGCATTTGGGCATAGGTCGAAACTTCAAAATGCCGTAACTTCGTCAAAAATCAACTTAGATTAAAAAGCGAGGGCTTTCTGATCATAGTTTTGCACCTAAATCAATCCTACATTTAAAGTTGAAAACGTGAAATTGGGTCGGAAGACAAGTAAAAATACTGGCCTAAAAATAGGCATTTGGGCATAGGTCGAAACTTCAAAATGCCGTAACTTCGTCAAAAATCAACTTAGATTAAAAAGCGAGGGCTTTCTGATCATAGTTTTGCACCTAAATCAATCCTACATTTAAAGTTGAAAACGTGAAATTGGGTCGGAAGACAAGTAAAAATACTGGCCTAAAAATAGGCATTTGGGCATAGGTCGAAACTTCAAAATGCCGTAACTTCGTCAAAAATCAACTTAGATTAAAAAGCGAGGGCTTTTTGATCATAGTTTTGCACCTAAATCAATCCTACATTTAAAGTTGAAAACGTGAATTTGGGTCGGAAGACAAGTAAAAATACTGGCCTAAAAATAGGCATTTGGGCATAGGTCGAAACTTCAAAATGCCGTAACTTCGTCAAAAATCAACTTAGATTAAAAAGCGAGGGCTTTCTGATCATAGTTTTGCACCTAAATCAATCCTACATTTAAAGTTGAAAACGTGAAATTGGGTCGGAAGACAAGTAAAAATACTGGCCTAAAAATAGGCATTTGGGCATAGGTCGAAACTTCAAAATGCCGTAACTTCGTCAAAAATCAACTTAGATTAAAAAGCGAGGGCTTTTTGATCATAGTTTTGCACCTAAATCAATCGTACATTTAAAGTTGAAAACGTGATTTTAGGTCGTAAGACAAGTAAAAATACTGGCCTAAAAATAGGCATTAGGGCATAGGTCGAAACTTCAAAATGGCATAACTTCGTCAAAACTCAACTGAGATTAAAAAGCGAGGGCTTTCTGATCATAGTTTTGCACCTAAATCAATCCTACATTTAAAGTTGAAAACGTGAAATTGGGTCGGAAGACAAGTAAAAATACTGGCCTAAAAATAGGCATTTGGGCATAGGTCGAAACTTCAAAATGCCGTAACTTCGTCAAAAATCAACTTAGATTAAAAAGCGAGGGCTTTTTGATCATAGTTTTGCACCTTAATCAATCCTACATTTAAAGTTGAAAACGTGAAATTGGGTCGGAAGACAAGTAAAAATACTGGCCTAAAAATAGGCATTTGGGCATAGGTCGAAACTTCAAAATGCCGTATCTTCGTCAAAAATCAACTTAGATTAAAAAGCGAGGGCTTTTTGATCATAGTTTTGCACCTTAATCAATCCTACATTTAAAGTTGAAAACGTGAAATTGGGTCGGAAGACAAGTAAAAATACTGGCCTAAAAATAGGCATTAGGGCATAGGTCGAAACTTCAAAATGGCATAACTTCGTCAAAACTCAACCGAGATTAAAAAGCGAGGGCTTTTTGATCATAGTTTTGCACCTAAATCAATCCTACATTTAAAGTTGAAAACGTGAAATTGGGTCGGAAGACAAGTAAAAATACTGGCCTAAAAATAGGCATTTGGGCATACGTCGAAACTTCAAAATGGCATAACTTCGTCAAAACTCAACTGAGATTAAAAAGCGAGGGCTTTTTGATCATAGTTTTGCACCTAAATCAATCCTTCATTTAAAGTTGAAAACGTGAAATTGGGTCGGAAGACAAGTAAAAATACTGGCCTAAAAATAGGCATTTGGGCATAGGTCGTGGCTAATTACAAAGGCGCTTTTGTTATTGTTTCTGTTGTGTTTGTGGTGTGGTGTGGTGTGTGCAAGGTGTGTCCCAAGCTGCCGCTTTTGGTCAAGTCAGCTGCCACCCACCCAGTCAAACAGTCAGTTAGACAGTCAGTCAGCTGCCAACTCAATGACACAGCGCATGTAAAACTGTCGCGTCAATTATCAGCAATAGCTCTAGATAAATAGGTAGAGAGGAGGAGGGAGAAAGAGGAAAGAGACAGCGATAGATGAGATGTAATACAGAAGAAACCAGAAAAAAGCCAAGACGTGAGATCTTAAAATATATATACTAACTAAAATATATTGTCAAAAAGTGGAAGATAGAAAAATGCTGAAAGTAAGTATGAAAGACAGATGGCAGATACAAAGAGAGAGGGAACAGAATATGAAAGTTAAATAGATTGAAGATAAATCTGCGCGGATTATGAAAACAGAAAGTAGAAGGTATATATTTATACATATATATACTTAGCTAGAAGGTATACTCACATATACTTATATATACCTAGAAGGTATACTCATATATATTTATACATACCTAGAAGGTATACTCATATATATTTATACATACCTAGAAGGTATACTCATATATATTTATACATACCTAGAAGGTATACTCATATATATTTATATATACCTAGAAGGTATACGCATATATATTTATATATACCTAGAAGGTATACTCATATATATTTATATATACCTAGAAGGTATACTCATATATATTTATACATACCTAGAAGGTATACTCATATATATTTATATATACCTTTTACCTTCAGTTTGTTTTTTATTTTATAGTTATACACACCTTCAGCTCTCAGTCTTTTATCTACACTTCAAACTATCGTCTTTATTATATTTGAAAGGAATAAGGAAAATGCTGGCAAACATATAGATAGACTGTTCAAGTAATATGGTAACCGCACCTTAAGTTGTACCTGTATCCAAATTCTGACGCATAACTAAAAATCCACTTCAAAGGCAACCAATAAAATGACCGCCAGCTGACTCAGCACTGTGGAAAATGGTTCAATAAATCTATTGTTGAACTTCTCCATTTGAGGCAACGAAACTGTTTTCAATAAATCTTGAGGCTGTTTTCTCCTAGCTAAATTTAGTCAGGCAACCGTTTGGCAAGTTCAAATGTCAATGGCAACTAAATTGTCGTAAACAAAAACAAAAACAAAAACAAAAACAAAACAAAAACTGTCGTTTTGTTAATGGCAGCAATTTTGCACACACACGCAACAGACAAATAGTGAAAGATACAGAGATACACAGATACAGAGATACACAGCTACACAGCTACAGATACACAGCTACAGATACACCAGAGTCACAGTCACAATTGATTGTCTTTAATTGCCGGCAATTGGCTTTGCTTTCTGCGCTGCCATCAATCGCAGGCCAAATCAGCAAAGCAGCAAGGCAGCAATCACAGCCACATCCTGTGCACAGGACATGTGCTATTTAGCTTCCTGGTGGCTGGCGCCGACGTCTCCTAATCAACGACAATAAACAGAAAAGCCACAAGCTCCTTCCACGAATTGGCCATCAGTTGCATAAACTACCTGAATTTCATCTTGGGTTTTGTTTTCGGTATTTTCTATTTGGTATTTGTTTCTATGCCCCTAACGCATTGCCATGTGTTGTTGTCACGTCCCAAAAGAGAGACGCCACGACAGCGGCCTTAGTTTGAGCACTCGTTGAATATTTTTTTTGTATTTTTTTTAAGTGCAACTCTTTGCGGCCACGCCCCTGTGGTACCCATTGTAATACGCCTTACATAATGTCGCACGCTTTAATTTTTGCTGCCTGCCTGCGACGATTTTCATTTTGCTTATTTTTCCCTTTCGGCTTCAGTTAATTTTCAACGGTTTTGTTTTGGTTCGGTCATAAAAAATGTTCGAGTGAAATGTTTATGCCGACATTTAGACATCTAGAAATGTGAAATATATATATATATACATATATATATATGTGTGAGTTTAGTTGAATTTACGATCATTTTTTGTGTTGATGATCACGTTCCGTGCGGCGCCTGTTTTGCAATCTAATGAGTTAATGAACTCACCACACAGCTGTGAAGTATTGCAAAAGTTTGACAGCTACTTAAAGTTGTTGTCGCGATTCGTGCTCAAAATTACTTAGCAATTTAAAAAAACAAAAAAATAGAGAAAATCTACAATTAAATTCACATTTTGAAATCAGCCAATTAGTAAGCGTCCGAAGAAAAAAAAAGCGTTAGAAGCTGCTAATTGTTTTTGGTCGTCAGGTAGAACAGCAAATTCAGCAAGAACTAAATCCAAACAAACTTAATTCCAACACAATCAATACTATAATTAAGCAAATAAACTCAATTTTGATCATAAACTAGAACTATTTGTGATTTACAAGCTAAACCTGGATTTTGTTTTGATTTAGAAAGTTCGTTCTGGCAATTTTGCCACCAATCTGTTCAATATCCAACATGATTTAAGCATTTGTTGTCGAAAAGTATTATCAATATTTGGTATAGTGCAACGGAATCAATCAAATAACAAATCGTTTTGGGCTATCAACACTTTCAGCTGCTGCCCCAATAATGCTATAAATAGTGGTTTATCTTTTGTTTGCATGCGATAAACGTTCATTATTGATTATTATAATGCCAAGTTTATGCTGGGCGCTAACTGATTTCACTTGTCACTTGCCACACACATATACATGGGGGACACACCCCCCTAAGTGCTTAACGCCCACTTGGGCATGACATAGGAATGACATGAAATGACACTTCATTCCCAAACATTTGACTAATTTTCTTTTGTTTTTTTGTTTGCTTTTGGTCTAGATGATTACCCAGGGACAATTTTAAAGGTCATTTCGCTAGAATTTGTGTCAAATGTGCGACTCGAGTTGACTCGTTCAAAATGGTACTAGTTTGAGGGCCCAGCAGACGTCTGAGGTCAAACGGCTTGTTAACATAAAACAAATGGCAAAGTCGTAAAGCCGAAATTTGTATTTGGTTTAATGCGCTTCCGCCAGACGTTCCGTTCCGTTCCGTCCAGTTCCGTCCTGGTCCCAAAAGCTGCCACATTGCGCAATCCCATGGCTAACTAAAAACCAAAAAAAACAAACAGCTAAAACAGAGACAGTAGCCAATAGCATAGACAGGGCCATAAATGGCCAACAGTCGTTGGCTGGCCAGGTGAAAGAGTTACTTGTGCCGCTCTCCACATTTCGCTTGCCACTTTGAATTGGCCATGCTGTCAGCCCGTCAATGTGGCATTCATTATCAAACATACATTTAAATGTCAGGCGACAACCCTAAGGCCAACTCCAGTTTCCAGCTGCAACTCTCGCAACTGTCTGGCCATCGTTCAATGTATTGGCAGCTGCTTTTGGCCTTTTTAGCTTGGCAACGCACATAGGAAACCAACCGCCAAGAAGTTGGCATGATGTCATAAGCCACACACACACACACACACACACACACACACACACACACTCGCAGAATGAATAACTGCCAAGTTGGTTTTTGTGAGTCGTCGTCGTTGTTTCGATTGTGTTTGATGATATGCCACAGCATATCTCTACTTGTATAACACTTGGTTCCCGCTCGTACCTACTCAGACAAGCAACAATGTTGCAAGATAGGGGCCTTTTCAAGAGCAGCGTCATATATACATATGAAATTTCTAATAATCTCTGCAAATTCTTAATTTTAATTACATTTTTGTTTTGTATTTTTTGTGTTGTATTTTTTTTTTTTTTCTGTTGTATTTTTTTTTTTATTATTGTACATGGAATTTGTCTGTTTCCTTTACTGGCTGGAAATGTTTGAGTCAATGTTCTTATGTTGAGACTCTCAATTTTAGTTGTTCAGCTTGTACTTCTTGTCTAATTCTGCTTTTTAGCTTGTTTAGTCTTAAAAATGAGGAAATTATCATTTGATTTGTGTTTATTGTGTCTCGCTGAGGGCATTCCAGCTTCGACTTTGGCTGTTGGCAATGTGTTCTCACCGATTGCATTGCAGCAGTTGTTCCTCTGGACATGACTAATTTTGGTAGTCTGATTCTGGTTTGCTGTCGCTTGTCACAAATGGTTGAGCCATGGGCGGGTTTTTTTTGCATAAGCTTATTTGTAATTTTCACATGGCGCCAAGCCGCAGAATGCATGTTGGCTTAAACGGCCCACAGTCTCAACCCTTTTGGTGTTGCTGTTGATGTTGCAGACTGCGACATGACACAGACCACAAAGTAATGAGAATTGAGTGAGTGCATGAATGAACGAATGAACGAGTGAATGAATGGAATAGCCCCGACCAGGAATGAGTTAAATGGCCCAAAGCAGCCAACAGCCAATGTATAAAAAAAGGTGCGCCCACAGCTGCTGGCTGTGTAAATGCTGTTGCATGACTCTGCGTCGCATTTTGGCCAAAGTTCAGATCGCAAAAAAAAATGAAGGAAAAAAAAATGGCAACACCTTTTTGGAGCGTTGTGCTTAGGGGCGTGGCAGCACACAACAGAGGAGCTCTCTTGGCTGGCTTTGACTCATGGCAGTCACGTTCGCCACTCGCATTTTGGGCCGAGTGCGCGGCATTTGGCGCATTTTGCTTGGCACGCCATGTTTATTAATATTTAAATGCAACGAGGCATTCGCCCCAGACTCAACTATACCCCACTCTGCCAGCCCCCCCCCCCCCCACTGCTGCGTTGCCAGTTGTACAATTTTCGGCTTGAGCGCTTTGCAACTGAGCTGTGAGCAAAACTGGGAGTTGGCCACTGCCTGGGCAGCTGAGATTTGTTTCTTCTCTTTTTTGCTCAAACTACCTTTGCTTTACGTGCTTTTGTGTATGTGGCATTTGCGTAATACTTTGGCGCCTTGGCACTTGTGGCACATGTAACATTCGTAATGATGCATGTGCGCCCAGCACGCAGCTAGCTCAGTTGGCCCAGTTCATTTCATTTCGCTCAGTTGTTTGCTGCATTTCCGATTGGGCTCTAATCGAGTGTGTCCAGTTGAGAGATTTATAAACATTATCCAGCTGACAGATCTGCTTCTTCTTTCAGTTACTTTGCGTGTATAATTTATTGAAGTTTCTGGCCATGTTCATGTCGAGCACTGCTTTGTCTTCTGATAAGGTTGCTTCGAACTGAATTGCTCCTTGAAATTTCGCTTTTCTCCGTCTAATCTCTGATTGAAAGCTGAACAAAGCATGGAAGTTGTCTGCTTGCCCCTGCCTTGACCAATAGCGAATACTTGCAGGTTTTTGCTGGGGTCGGCAACTTCTTGTGTCTAATTTGTAGCATGTTGCATTTAATATAAGCGGAAGTCAATATCTGCTGCCATAAACAATTGCTGCCTTAACTGTTGGCCTATTCATAACTACGGCTCATTATCTATTTTTCACATCCCTCGGCAGCAATTCGTTTGCCATCGGACCCCGGACCCTTGCTAATGCTTAGTTCTTGCCACCCGCTGAGTTTGCTTATTATTGTTGTCCGTTCCTCTTGAGTGCCACCTGCCACATATATATATCTTTTTTTTGAGTGGCTATCGAATTCAAGTCGCTTGTATTGCGTTTTGTGGTGTTTCTC
The DNA here is from genome assembly GCA_035044245.1 of Drosophila nr. fundita. Lineage (NCBI taxonomy): Eukaryota > Metazoa > Arthropoda > Insecta > Diptera > Drosophilidae > Drosophila > Drosophila nr. fundita. The sequence goes on from JAWNMG010000857.1 coordinate 290,638, forward strand.
ATGAAAATGCAGCAGTTGCTTTTGTCAAGTGCACAACAACAACAACAACGTTGAGAACTCTCCCTTAATTCTCATTCTCATCTGCACCCTCCCTCTTCCACTTGGCTTCTTCTTATGTTTCCTTCTATTCTTTTTAATGTGTATTTCCCTCCCCTTCCCCTTCCCCTGCATCCACCATCTACTTGTTTGCACCTACTCGTCACTAGTTACATCCTCTTGTGCTAGTTATCCGGCAGCAAAACATTTGCCTCATTTGCATTATAAATCAGTTGACGGCAAGTGAGAATCTGCGCGTGTTGACCTACTTTTAACTACCCCCCGACTCCTGTGCAAAGTAAACCCCTCTCCCCTTGCCATTGCCTTCTTTAGCCGTTATTTTTCCGCATGTAAACAGCGCGCCTTGACAGCATTAGCCCGACAGTTTTATGGGATTGTCTTGGTACAGTGCCTGCGAGCAGTTTGCGCATACAAAATTCATGCACATAAATCGCACTCGCATCCTCGCACAAAGTAACCCTTCACCCTTCGTCCTTTTCTCGCTCACATTTTGTTTCCCACGTTGCAATAAAAAACCGCCAAAAGAAAAATACTTATAACTGCAAAAAAATGTTTTTAAAACCCATCGAAAAAAAATCCACTCGAGTTCTTTGTACGAAATCAAAATCATATACCCGCATACACATACACACATATATATATATATATATATATATATATATATACATATTTATGCCGGCTGCCCTGAAGGGGTAGGCGTGTCCGGCCGCCTTTTATGCAGCTAAACTAATGCTCTGTCTCTCTCTATCTTTTGCAGGTTCGTATTCAAACGTGAACTGGGCAACGGGGCAACTGGTTCCCATTACAACAGAAACTCTGAACTCTGGAAAAGCCTGATGAATGCCCATACAGACCGGGCCAGGCCAGGCTAGGCCAGTCCAGGCCAACTGAGGCCTTTTAGCAGCGTCAAGATATTTTCCCAACTCACCCCCGCTTTTCACATTTGAAATATGCCGCGGCTTCAGTTTTCATTTTTCAGTTTTCCGTTTGCAGTATTTTCTATTCTCTCTCTCTCTCTCTCTCTCTCCCACTCTGTCTCTCTCTCTCGCTCTGTCTCTCTCTCTCTCTCGTCTTACTGAATTGATGCGCCAAAGCGGATTAGTTGAACGGACTGCGACTGCGACTGCTTTTCCGACTGCAATGCCTGCGGTTGGAAAATGGTTTTTCATTATGTCTCGCATATTTCTTTTTAATTTAGTTAATGCAATTGCTTGCCCCGACATCAGCAGCAGCAGCAGCAGCAGCAGCGCCCACTTCCCTAATGCGCAAATTTATGGCATTTAATTAGAAAAGGATTTTGAGCGTTGAGTTAAAGCAATTAAACGCCAGATGTACGTGATAGTCAATGCACACTGTACACGGCACACAAATATTTTTTAATCGGCTTAGCTATAAAGCCGCATCACGGCTCACACAGAGCCGAGAGCTCAACACTGGCACTCAGTTCAACAACTGCTACAATTCCAACTCGAAATCCGTTTAATCGGTTTGCACACACATATATGTATATATGTATAGATGTGTATGTATGTGTATGTGGTCAGCAGGTGTTGCCTGCTTAATTAGCCATAAATCTTTTGTTAGCAATCCTGCTTTACACTTTCGTCACTTTCACTTAACAACAATAATGCTTGTGGCATGTGCCACTCGAGGCTTGGAGCTGGAGTGACGTGTGCTCAGCATCGATTTTGTGTTGGCATTGCCGCAGGAGACATCACTTTTAATACCCTGTTCCCGATGCTAAAATGAGCGTACGTGGACTGGAAATCCAACCAAATTGAAGCTACAGTTACCAAAGTGATAAAGTCATCAATTTAATAGTTGCTGTTCCTTTTCGAACTGTAAACAGAGTATGGCTCAGTTGGGCGCGCTCATTTGCCGCATTTGCACTTTTTATATTTAATTTCCCCAGTGATTGCAGACCATTTCCTTTTGCGCTGGAGCCCTTGTCAGGCGTCAGCCAAGCAAGCATTAAGACGTGTTTAATCATGGGGGCAGCAACATGTCTCGACATGTCAAATCGAACAACTGCCACTATGAGAAAATGCCAACAACCCAGCGCGCCATGAGAGAATGGCAAATGTTGGGAGCATTACAAATAACCAAATAACCATACCCATACCCATTGGACTCAATGGAGCGGTGTGCGGAAAGCGTGTGTGTGGGAAACGAACTTTGCGACAACTTTTAATTACATATATGAGGAATTTCTATATGCCACATAACACATACATATATATAAGTATATGTATATACATATGTATATAAAACACTCTCGGCTATGACATCATTTGATGAATGGCCCCCAAAACGGAAATGAGTTTGTGGGCCGCCAGCTCAAATTTAGTTATTTTTTCTTTTGTTTTTTTGTTGTTGTTGGTAGATCTCGGAAAGGGCCAGAATATTTGCTTAGACATTAGACCAAAATCAGTCTCAAATGAACGCAAATTGCCTGAAATTGTGATGCAAATGTTGTTTGTTGCTGATGTTCATAGTGGGTTGTTGTGCTAATAAAGCAATTAAGCGAATCGTTTGATTAATTAACAAACTGGCTGCTAAATCAGTTAATCAAACACGATTTACATTGATTTCAAGCCAAATTGCACAGACAACTAAGCAATTTGTAATTGTTTCAAGGTCATTTCGCCACGCTATAAAAGTTTGACAGTCACTGAACTTAAAGTGTTCAATTATTTGCAAAGTGTGGGTTAAGCTCTTGCAGCTTTAAGTATGCTTAATTGCAATGGAATTAAGCGCACTTACACTTAAATTAAGTCTTGTTATTCATTATCCATTAGTTATGGAGCTTTGGCTAAGTTCAAACATCTGAAGTCAATTCATCTTATTTAAAGATTTATATAGGCTCTTAGCTGTATTGTTGTTTAGGCCAAGCTTTTTCAAAAATGTGACTTGCAAAAGCATAAACTGCGTATAAATTAGTCAATCTCTACTGTAGCAAACCTTATGTACATTTATCATCATCATTATCACAACTCAAGTTTTTGTCTTTAGCTTTTTGTGTGCGAGGCTGTTGCGAGTTTAGTGAACTGGAATCGAAACTGTTCCATTAGCCAACCCAAGAAAAACACAGATGCTTACAAGAGAAAGAGATAGAAAGAGGGGAGAGAGAGAGAGGTGGGATGTGGAGGAAGGGTTAAGGCGTTTGCACATTAGATGGCCGCCGGGTAATTAAGCGATGTGGCAACGCTGTCTGTTCGTCTGTCTCGCTGTCCGCCTGCCAAGAGTTCGCATAATTTATGGCCTGGCAAATAATTATAATAGTAACACAATGTACATGTGAGCTGGGGGGCAGGTGGCAAGGAGTGCAACACTCTCAGTGCATACAAAAGAGTCTTAAATTTTATTGCAGTTGCCGCCGCAGTTGCGCTTTGATTATGGGAAAACAAAAACAAGCAACAAAATCAGAGTCGCCGCCAGAGTCACAGTCTCAGTCTCCGTCTCAGTTTCTGTTTTGTTTAATTTTTTATTTCGCTGTTGCTGGTTTTTATGTTGGTTTTTGTTGCTGTCTCCGTTGCGCCGCTTAACGGTATTGGTAACGCAGTGAGAAACCGAAACTAACTGCATTAGTCGCTTTATTTGTTGTTGCTGCTGGCTGCCGGCTGCTGCGACTTCTCTGTTAATTATGCAAGTGGCCAAACGATCGAGTCAAGTGGTTCTGGCCAGCCAGCAATTCCACTTGCCAATTTGCCCCAGCAGCAAAGCCAAGCCGTGTGTCAGGAAGTGGGCGCTAGGAAGTGAAGCAACCACACACACACACACCCCACTCCCCACTCCCCATTTACCAAACCCCCCTTTTGTGGCACCTGTTAAGCTTGGTTTCCAAGCGAGTCTCCATGCTTCGAGACTTTGCGTCATTAATAAAAATGTCTGGGCAAGTCTTAGAATTTATGGCATGCTTGCCAGCAGCACTTTAACATGTCCCAGACATTAAAGCGGGTTTTCTGGTTGGTCTACCCAAACCCAACCGCCCAGGTCTGCCACCACCCCTTTGCTGCTGTGTGTGTGTGTGGCCACTCTGTGGCTGTGGTCAGCGCTTGTCAAACCGCTTGCAGTGAAATTGAATTTTGCATTGCGCGCATAACTTGACCGAAATTGAGGCCTACCATTAAATGTGGGCAATTAGCTAACAGCACATCGTAATAAATGCCTTCTTTTGTTATTTGCACATCATGGCCAAGTGCTACCGGGTTATTTACTAATTGCTATGAATTTCCAGCTTCTCTCATATCAATTACTAATTTTATTGCTGCCTATTAAGTCATTTTGATTGCCAACGATACTTTCTGACAGCAAAGTCAATAAATGTTTGTTCTACTTTTGCGTTGGCAACATTTTATATTGATATTTTGGCATGCCACACCTGTGTGCTGCACAGCTGTCTGTTTGTGCTGGCAAACAGCCACCAGCCACCAGCAACTGCAGCAGGATGTGGCGCGTGCCAGCTGCCGAAGAAGCCCCTAAATGTGGCAAGCCGCAAGATATACAATTTCAAATTGGCAGCTGTTATGAGAAATAGCCGCAGCTGTCTGTCGCAATGTTGGCCCAAAAGCCAAGCAAAATTTAATTAATAAAATGCCACAAAAAAGAAATGAAAAGAAGAGGAAAAAAAAACCATGCTAAACAAAGCGAAAAAGGAAGGCAAACAAATCCCACGAATGACAACGCACCGGAAGTAGCCGGTGGGCGCGTGAGAACTCAACAAAAGAAACCGAAACCAGAACTGAGAGCGAGAAGCGAGAATTGGGAAGTGGGAAGTGAGAAAGAGCACTGAGCCGAAACCACAAAATGCATCCTTCCGCCCGGGGTGGAATTGGAATTGGAATGATTGAGCGGCGCTCTTCCTGTGTGGCAAACTGTAACTGAAATTGGGCACCCAAACCGAGGGCGCTTCTGACGTCAATTCTGGGCCAAACTAATAACCGAACAATAGCCGTTAACTTTATGGACAGGCAGGCGATAGGTGGGTGTGTGTGTGTGGGTGTGGGTGTGTGGGTGTGTGGGTGTGTGGGTGTGTGGGAGAGGTAGAGGGTCTTAGTGCCTGACACACATTTTGCTGACAGTTTTAGGGACAGTCAAATTGTATTAAATGTGTGCCATGAGTTGACACAAAAAAAGAGAGGAAAATAAATAGAAAAATAAATATCCAGAGCAGGTAATTTCGAACCCCGAAAAAAAGTATGATTAGCCTGAGTGACAATCATATTAATTATTGCTGGCCCGACCCTTTATCGTGTGATGGCTATATACTATATTGATTGCCCCAAGCTGTCATGACAATGTGTTTTGTTGCTGTTGCCGTTGCTGTTGTTGTTGATGTTGTTGGTTTATAAGCCGGTCTAATTGTTTTATGGCACGACGCAGTTGCCTGCCACATGCAGCTGGCTGCCCCAAGGATTCGTTGCATAAAACATGAGTTGCACACACACTCACATACACACATACATATGTGTGTGTTCTCTCTGTCTCCCTCTCTTTCTGACAGCTGCGTTGTGTGGAGCAGCCATTGCGTGTCAGCGGCAAAAGTTCAAAGTTGACGCATTGGCGTCAACGGTTGCTGCGCAATAAATCTCAGTTTCGCAGGCAACATTTAAAGTGCATTACGCAACCCGCTGTGGCAAAGAAATACCACAAAAAAATGTTAAATTATTACAACTTATACTAAAACTTGTGACATTTAATTGGCAAAGACTGCGTGTGGATTCTGTGCGATTTTTGTTTGTCATCTTTGCCAAGTACTCTAAGTGAAAGTTTAGCAAATATTATATTCAAAATGTGCTAAAATTAAAGTAAGCCGAAAGTTGGTCGCTATTTGCTTTAAAGTCAATAAATGCTGAAAATAATATTTTGCAGTTATAGCCTATTTGAGTAACCCATAAATATTTCTAGCATAAGACTAACGTCTTACAGTTAGGCAAGCACTGTATGTGTGTGTGTGTGTGTTCCGTAACTCGAGCAGGTCATGTTAATTGGCCAGGCCAAGCCACAGGTCGCGACAGTTGCTGAAACACGAACTGCAAAAAGTCAACTTAACTGCAACACATATAAAAACCCATTTCAGATTAAGCATCGCTTGGCGCATGCCACAAGAAACTAATTAATGGGCATCAAGTGCGAAAAAAAAGTTCATTTCTTTGTCACCTTTTGGCTGTAAGCTGTCAGTGGCAGCGGTAAAATGAAAAAGCCAACATTGTGACCGTGTCGTTGACTGGTCAGCAGTGGCGGCGGCGGCGGCGGCAGCTTAATGGTTGCAGGTTGGTTCAATGAACCAGCTGCCAAGCAACCAGTGGCTCGTAAACTGTTCCGCATACTGACCTCAATGCGTAATGTGCTTTCAATAACTGAGCATAATTGCCAGCCAGTTATGGCTAAAAGGCTTATTGCCCAGCATTTAATTAGCCTAAGAAGTCTTTTTGTGCATTTTGGTATGCTATTATTATTAATATTATTATGATTACCAGCTGATTATTAACCCATTAATGGCCCTAATTCGTTTTGAGCGCATTTTACGAAAATTAAACAAATTTGCTAAAGTGACTACAACAACAAGAGCAAGAGAAAAACGCTTGCTCTTGGCCATAATTCGGTACACCTCTCTCTCGCTCCCCCTCTCTCTGTGTCTCCCTCTCTCTGTCTCCCTCTCTCTGTCTCCCTCTCTCTGTCTCCCTCTCTCTCTCTCTCTCTGGTAGTCGTCATCGCTGGGCAATGGAATTCATATTGCTTAGGTCATCGCGTGGCGCGAACTTTACGAAAAAGCACTACAATTAACACTGCAAGGGCGGCGGGAGGTTGGTGGGCGGGTTCATGGCGAACGGGGCGTGTTGGCAACTTTGTTAGTACTTTGTGTGCAATTAAACTAAAAATAATTTGATTACCAACGCCCAGCAAAATGAGCTAAGCAAGTTGCCCGATGAAGTGTAGCTCAAACAAACTTGCCATCACGCTTAAGTAATACTTCAACTTTACGAGTTTCGCTTGTTTTGGCCACTTTGTGTGCGCTCATAATGGTAATATTAATTCAAGTAGATTAGAAAGTTTATGGACTCTCTAAAAAAGAAGACGAGATCATTTTGAAAAGTATATTAATTCTAGGCGACATTTTAATCTTTCTTTCTGATAAATCAATTCTTTCTGGCATTAAATATTCTTAGCTCACGATGAACATAGCTCAGATTTAGTTAACCATTCAACACTTTACAGCTGCATATATAAATAAAAAGCTTCTTTTTCTGCTTACAGCCAAATCCTCTTATTGCTTACAATGTAGCGCTTAATCTAAGCCTAAGCAGCTTAAGTACTCTACCCTTTAGAAGCTTCACTTTTCCAGATGTGCATGGACTTAATACAGTTTGAGTTGCACTGAGCTGCCTTTGCATTGCAAATTTGCGTTTATTTTGGGAGCAAACTCGTTTTGCCTGCTCACTTGATACGCTCTCGATTCGCGATGAATATGTCAAAGTTATCATCATTTTGCACATTGCCAAACAAGTTGGGGCACTTCGCACTGATTCGCTCACACCTGACAGCCTTCGACGGGCCGACAAGTGGGGGCGGGGCGGGGCACTGTGGCGGGGGGGGGGGACTTAGCTGTTGGCTTAGACTTAAATCATTTTGAATTGGTTTGATAGTCATGCTCAAATGGTTCGGTTTGTTACTTGCAGTATTTCTGTGTCAAAGCTAATTTCTATAGCCTTGTTATTGCAAATGCCATAAAATCACAAACACACACACACACACGCAAACATAAACACACACACACACACACACACATAGATAGAGCATTTACATAGACAGGCGCTTTTCACACACAACTTTTCTCAGACAGCGAAAGTTGGCAGCAACAGCAGCAGCAGCAACAGCCGCCAGCAACAAGCCGAACAAATAACAATAAACAATGCTTTTCCGGCCTGCCACAGAGAGAGTGTGCAACATGCCAGGCAACTTTTTGGCCACAAAAATTCGACAACCATCACAAAATACAAATACGTGTAGGAATGCGCACGACCAGCAAATACTCTCGATACATCGTTAACTCAACTTCTCAGCTTCTGCGTTCATTTCGCTTTGTCATATTACAAGTTTTTCACAAAACTTCCACGTTTATAAAATCCCATCGTATATACATTAATACATCTATATATTTACCAAATTAGCTGAGATTCCTGGAACTTGACTCTTTTTCTGCATTTCACCTAGTTTTTTCAGAGCATTGTAAACACCCTAGTGGCCGAATGGTGTAGCGTTTTAGCCAACTTCATGCAATGAGTTGCGAGTAGTTTGCCCAGAACCATTACAAGGCCACGGGTTTTATTGCCGTTGCTGCTACTGTTGTTGTTCTCGTTTGTCTGGCATAAATTAAACTTAAGGTCATCGAAGCGTCGATAGGTGAACAAAAAATGAACAACAGTTAACAGCATTAACAAAGCAACGGCACTAAAGCAGTTAACGGCCAGAACACAATGCAACAGCACAGCAGGCGAACGATAGAAAACAGTTTAAAACCGAACACAATTCGAGGAGTTGAAGATCAAGAGCTAACATCATTTATCAATCACGTCGAGAATGAAAGAAATATGAAGAGATTTCGAGCGCGAAACGCTAATCTACGGTTCAGTCAAAGAAACCATAAAAAGCCGGGCCCAGAAGTCTGGCTAAAATCGTTCTCAGGCAGGTGGATAAGCGACCAATTTGTGAACAGTTCAGTATTGACATGCTAATCAAATTGCCTTGAATGAATGTGCCACGCCCCTGAATAAATAATTTGTTTGCTAATTTTTATAATCATTGTCAGACGCAATTTGTTGTTTGCCATTCGCCAGCTGGGCTGGCACTCGTAATCGCTCGCTCGATTGTAAACAACGTTTTCCGCTTGTCATTTTTCCAGGCAGCAAAACTGAAAGTTGAGCCGAACACAAACCAGTTGGCAAAGAAAACTCAATTCTAAGGTTTAAATCTGGTCAGCTGGTTGTGGCTTACCGTAAGCTGAGCTCTAAGCATTTGCACTCAAGAGCGTTGAAGCTTAGGCTTTGTGTAAACAGATCAGACAACAGGGGGCCAACACACTGGAAACCCTAGCTCTTACCAAACTCCACACCCCACCCCACCCCCTGCTGACCAGTGACTTGCATTGAATAGCTCAGCAAGTCATCAAAATGCAAAATGCAAACAGCAGAAATCCAGCAACTAAGCCAAGGCTAGAAGCAAAGCTGCCTTTCCGATGACAATTCTAAAATCACGCGTTATTTCATGTGTGCAACAATTTTACAGTTTAGCATTCTTGTTGACATTTCAAATCGTATTCCACTCAATGCTGCCAAGTAGTTCCAAAGTCATGCTTTATTTCATGCTTGTAAAGCTCGTAATCTAAGCAAGTTTAAGTGCTTCTTGGAACAAATGACTTAATCAAATAATTACATTCCTCCAGCGATAAAATCGTGTATATATCACTTCAAATGCTCATTGCCTCGTCGTTTGCCAGACACATTTTCTCCCACTCAGTTCTTGTAAAACTGCCATACTTTAGACTTCTCAGTATTCCAAATTGATATGCTCATATGCCATATCAATTGAATGAATGAAGTTACACAATTGCCACACATTTCTGGGTATTTCTTGTATGTCCGAAATCACTTGGTAATCTATATAATTTGGCATTGCTCGAAGAATTAATTACTTCAATGAGCCGTTCCTTTGGCAGATTCCAATTGGAATCTTCTTCAAATCTACTCAAATTCATCACTTGTCACATTTGATTTACAGCCACATTATCCGCACTTTATACTTATGATCTTCAGCATCGTCACTTGACCTCATTTGCCGTATTAAATGATATTCGTTTCTATATACATACATATATATGTAAATACATTACTCTGCATATCTACATCAATATAAATAACAATAATAGTATGCAAAGCCTTGGCTGTAGTTCAATAATTAAATCTGAATTTGTTTCTTGTATATGTGCCGTCACTTTTTCTTCTGTTTGGCTTGCTAATTGAATTTCAGCCGATTCTCAAAAAAAAAAAAAAAAAACCCAAAAACAAACAAAACTTCAAATAAGACAAAAACAAAAATAGGCAGCTGAGCCAAGGTTCATAGCAACGACACTAGAAACAAACACAACAAACAACGGCGTCGCGTGCGTGTCAAGAAAAAACAAAAAAACAATAAGATATAGACAACAAACCAGCTACAGATACAAGATACAAATGCTTAAGATACCTGAGCCACAGGTTCCGGTTTTTAGTTGATTTTTGTTTTTGTTTTTGAGTCATTTTTTCTTTAGGCAATTCGCAGGCTGACATTTAATTTTTTTTTTTTTTTTTTTTGCTGGGAAAGAAAGTCAAGTCGTAGATTTTCTAAATGAAACGCTCGCAATGTTGCGTTAAAAAATTCATTAGCCCCAACAGCTCCGAGAGCAAAACCTATAACCGAAAAGCGACAAGCGCTGCAGGGCATCAAGACCTGGTCGAGAGAAATGTCGAGAAACAAATTGTTAACACGCCCACACTTGCCACACCCACTAGCTCATCACCCATGCTCTGGGCTTGATATTGTTGCTTGGTGTTTTTTTTCTTTTCCTTTTCGCTTCGTTTTTGGTTTTGGTTTTTTTTTGGCTGCTTCTCTCCAATTTCTTCATAAAAATTTCGTAAAAAGAAAGTTGCGACAGTGACTGCCAAACTGTAACGCACCCAAAACAAAAACGTGAATCACGCTGAAAATGCCAAAATAATTGTTTGCTGTTGCTGTTGATGTGTTGAAAGTGTTAACTGCATTGCATAGTAAATAAACACACACATATATATAAATATATATATATAAGATATAAGATATAGATGTAGATATATGTTTATCTATTTACGTTTACTTTTGCTGACCGAATCACTTTTTTTCGGGGGCTTTTGGTCATTGCTTAATGGTTTTAAATGTTTTTTTTTTGAGGTTTTCTGCTTTTGTTTGCATTTCACTTTGAGCCAATTTTGCGGCTTACCTGTTTTCGTTGTTGTTGTTGTTATTTTGGCAGTTATCAGTTTGCTGTCAAAAAGTCTCGGATAGGTTTTTTTTTTGTTATTTTTTATTAATTGCATGGCTACATGCAACATGCAACATGCCAATCCTCATCCATTCTGAATGCAATGCTTTCATCTGCTCTCTCTTTCTATCAGTCTGGCCGTGCCATGATTGATAGCAGTGACTGTTTCTTGACTTCGCATTGCGTGTTCAACTTATTGCACTCGTCTCTTTATTTATGTACTTGTTAATAATTTAATGCGCTGTTCATTTATTAAGGTACACAATGCATATTTGGAGTAGTTTGCTGAACTATATTTTATATCTTATCTTAATTTTCAACAATTTTCAGTCAAAACCTTTCCAAGCGTAGTCCCAAACTTAACTAACCAAAGCTAATGGAGGCTTGTGTCAGTGTCCTGCATTAATGGCTAGGCACTCTCCAAGTGAAATGTAGAAAACAGCAGCAGAGCCAGTAGGACTTTTCTCACTTTCCCCCACTACAACTGAGTCACCAGCACCAGCCACAAAATCCATTCAAATCTGTGGCATTTAAGAGTTTAATGCACCATTTTAGAGATTTACAGACGCCAAATGGCAAACCATTACATATTCATAAATAAGTCAACGAGTGTCTGCCGCTGCTGCTGCTGCTGCTGCTGCTTGCAATCGGTTGCTGTATCTGGTCTGGCTTCGCAGTCTGTCGTCGAGTCGATTTGGACTCATAATGCAGCCAATAAGTCGCAATGGCGCCGAGCATAAGGCAGGCAGACATTAAGTGTGGCGGCGGGGGGGGCGGTGGATACGACACTTGTGGGCATTCACTTGCTATAAATACAGCGAGAAGTAAATAAGTGCATAAGCAATTTGTGGCAATTGTCGCTGGCGAAAAAAAAAAAATAAATAAAAAACAAGCGAAAAGGAAAATCAACAGCCTGCTCACAGTTTGGCACTCACTGAAAGGGGCGACAGTTGCACATGCACACTAAAGATAAACGATGCGCAAGTGTTGAGGGCTCATCGAGGAGCCGGACGTGCGTTGACCCACATTAAGCAGCGCTATAAAACAACCAAAAAAAAAACAAACTGTGGCAACCACAGCGAATATGCAAAAAGTGAGATACGCACGAGTTATGCATATGCACAGACACACACAAATACAAATACAAACACACACACACACACACACTCACACACAGTTGAAAAACTCGTGAGTCGGCGAGAGAGAGAGGAAATCGAAAAAAAAAAAAGTGAATGTATTTTTGGGGTTATTTCTTTGTTTGGTCGACGCCAACGCAGGCTGCGCCGGTGGTCAGGAAACTGCAAAAAAAGAAAAAAGTCGAATTACAGCGAAATCTCTATGAACCGAAGATAAATCAATCAAAATGAAGGTGGACAAATAGTCAGCTTGCCGGTTGGAAACTTTTGCCAGTTGTTACCAAAAAAGCAAACTGCAGCCAAAGCTGCGAAACCTCACTTGAAATTTCACCTAGTTGAATTTTATATGAGCCAACATATTTTTTTTATGTTATTATTGTTGTGCACACAGAAAATAACTGTTATTAATGTTATTTTTAGACCGTTAACTACACACATTATGTGAATTTGAGTTGCCAAGTTTTAGTTGTAAGGTTGCACAAACTATTTTGAATGCGGAGTGGATTTCATCGATCCATCATATTTAAAATTTAAGCTTTGCTTTTAAATTTTTTTAATATAAGACTCACAATTCTTCAATAAATATTACCCTAATTCATGCCCCAAATGGCACTTTATGCAGCCAGAGTGCACTCACATTTTGCAGGCACTGTATAATGCAGGCGTCGGAAAAAAGTGCTCAGGGTCAAAAAAGCTGCAGGGAGGGGCAGCTGACCTGAAGTGCCTGACTGCCTGCCTCAAGTGCTTGTTGACCCTCCTCCCCGCTCGTATACCCAGTACAGCCCCACTAGCCAGCCAGCTGGCAGGGCAGGGTTGCCAACGCCATCAATGATGCAAATGGACGCATTCGCTTGTTTGGCCAACGTAAACAGCGACGCGTTCCACTTTATGTGCGCCCAATTCTTGTTAAATCAATATGAAAACGCTCTTAATGCATTCGACTGCCTCCATTGTGGGCGTGGTCAGCACTAATTGCCTGCGCGGCACAGAAGCAGCCGCAGCACCAGCAGCTGTGTAATTAAAAGTGTAAGACAATAAGAGTTGTCAGTCTTGCAAAAGTTATGACAGCTGGCCCAAAAGCCAAAAAAAAACAAAAAAAAAACAAAAAACAAAAGCAAAGAACAAAAAAAAAAATAGAAACGCTTGCTACAAATTCTCAGCAAATTCCAGGTAACTGCCAACCCTAGCCCCATCCCACCCCCCAATGCCCAACAAACCCCACCAGGTTGCCTGAAGAGATTACAAGTTTAAAGCTGCAAATGTTGCTCAGTTCTTAGGAAGACCTTAACAGCAACAACTAATGAGTGTTGTTGTTGTTGTTGTTGTACTCCATGTTTCACGCTCCGTTGCCAAATTCTCAGCAGAACGTGGGACAAGAAGCTACAGCAACGGCAACAACAACAATTCGCCTCTTAATACTCAGCTGAAAGCCAAAAGTCTTCGCTTCGGTTGCCGCCCTTTTCAGCCAGGTGATGGGTTATGGGTAGGGGTGTGTGGTGTGGGGTACCTCCTCGCCCTTCCGCTCTCTTTCTCTGACTCTGTGTGTGTGTAATTCTCTAGCGTGGATCAACTTCATCACACGCGCAATTATTTTATGAGAAAAGCAAGCGAAGCGCAGCAGGAAAGCTACTTGGCAATAATACATAAAAGAGGGAGCAAATGGCAGGCAGGCAAGGCGAGGGGGGATAGTGTGGCGAGGGGATTGGGCAAAGATTGGGCAAGAGCTCAAAACTTTTGTCAGCTGTTTGTAATTTAAATGCGCAACTTACATAAAAGACGCTGAAGCGCTGCCACCTCTCGCCAGCGAGCTTGCAGCGTCGCCCTCAGTTTGTGCAGCCAACTGGAAACTGCGCAGCTTCAATGCACATGCGCAGGCAGCCAAAAGGGCTCACACACGCACACACATGCAAGCACACGTATATAGGGGACGTTAAAGAGGCCGAAAGGGCCATTGAAATAAGTCGCTGATTGACGCGCAGTGGCCAAAGTACAAGAAAGAGAAATACAATGCAGTCGACAGCGACGACATTGCACAGTGGCACAAAAGATGCCATAACTGTCGTTCGAATGTGACAATGTTGCTCTTATGTGATTTTAGTTTCAACTTTACTTTCAAATATATATATTTGTAATGAGAAATATTTAAACAACTTAAATCCTGAAGATAATTTATAAATTTGACAATTAAATAGTTTTTTTTTAATTTAAATTTATTTATATAAAGAATTTTGAACAGCTGCAATGCGGCACACTGTGTCAGAGATCGCTTACAGTTTGAGAGGCAATCGCTTCCCAGCGTAGTTGGCAGCCACAGAACCATGACAAAGAAAATGACGTGCAAAGTGAGGCGGCGGGCATTGAAAAGGGGGAAGGGTTCAGGGTTCTGCTTCCAGTCTACCCGTGGGCGTGAGACTACTTTGACTTTTTGTTGTTGTTTGGTATTTTAATCAAATTGTTGCAACTAATTTCATGCTGTACACACAACAGCCACAAAGAAGTCGACTCAACGTTGCATTTGCTACTCCCTGAGGATAGACTGAGAGAGGGATGGAGGGGAAGTAATAGAGACTCCTGCATTATGCAAATTTTTGTGTGATGGGTTCATTGCGCACAAATTGGGTCAGAGTTGTGACATGCCGCGAAACGTTGCAACGTTGCAGCCAATTAATTAAAACATATTTTATACTGTAATTTGAACATTTAACTTAGTTATTTTGTGTCTATTTTTAGACCCGCATCGAAGCAAGCAAACAAATTGTTTATTAAGTAATTAAAACATTTGAAAATCAATCAGCGACTTGCATAAGCTTAAAATTCGATTCAGTCATTCGCTGCTCGACATTTTGAAGTTTTGTATTCCATATTTGGCAGGCGCCTTTCGCTTTTTTTGGCTAATGAAATTGTCGCGCACACCGCAAAAAGCAACCAGCAACAACAACAACAACAACAATAACAAAGACAACAAATGCGACAAGTTGCCTTAAGCGGCCAGTGTTTGGTGTTCGATAAACGCTAAATAAAATCAATAAACCACAAAGTTGTTTTTTTAATAGCCAGTGCTACTCAAAACGCCTACTCAAAAGCCACATAAGCTGCTCAAACTGTAAAGCACAAACCGATGACTTATGACTTTATACGATAGATTTTTATTAGTTTTGGCCCCATCTTGGCCGTGACATGAGTTCATTCTGATTGCATTGCAAAGAAAACTGTATGAGAACATTTCTAAGAATTCAGTGGCTGATTGGGGAACTTTGGGGCCAGTTTAATGTCAATCCCGTAATGAGCAGCGGACCGCGATAAGAACCAGGGAGCGAAACTCGTGCAGCCGCATAATACCCTTCAGTGGCACAACATACGTGCACACAGTGTGTGTAGATACATAGATACATACACACACACACAAATATGTGTGTGTGTTAATTGAATGTGTGAAAGCGTTTTACAGCCAACTGTTTTGGCACTCAACTCACGTGCAACGGCCACAAAAAACTTAAAACGTACTGTTGCGACGCTACTTTTAAACGGTTTCCGAGTGCGAGAACATAGCCAAATACTTGTGGGTAAAGATGTAGGTTAAAACTCTAAACAGCTGGATTTCAAATTGTCTTTATATAAATGGGTTAATATTTTCATGTTAGAAATGTATTCCAAAGCTGTGCATTAGATGTGTAAAATATGCTTGTAAGCTGCAAGCCCATAAAACTTGTCTCTAAATGACTTTATTCCCATGCCTATAAGATATAATTTGTCTTAGTTAAATTTCTACAGGGATTAAGTTTGAAAATTAAATGTGCGACAAGCTGCAAGCTTAATGAATTCCAACATGCCACAATTGAAATTCTACTGCCTCAAGCGTGTGGTTTGAGCTGCACTGTCACTGTTTGACAGTCGCTGTTGTGATTTATTTGCCTAGTTGTTGATTTATGCGACTTTGATTTGATATATTTATGCACATCTGGGTGCATGTAACGGCTACAAATAACGTACATTTCAATATATGCATATTCTGGCATATATTATTTATCATTTTATGCCCCAATGGAGACGGCAACAACAGCACTGTGGCATAACTCGATTGCAGCAAGTTTGTCACTGGCTCACAACATAAATCATGTGCCATGTGCGTGTGGGTGGAATTTGGCTTATAGCTTATGGCTAAGAGCGGCTCCCAGCCCAAGACTCTGGCTAAGAAGTTGCCTTTGCTGCGCGACTTGTCTGGCACTTTGCACGTGCATGCATATACACATATATATGTACATATATATATATATATATATACATATGTATATATGTTGGGTATATCGCATACATATATCAATCACTTGAGCTTGCTTGCAACTCTTTTTACGCTTCGCTAGAATCATGTGCCACAATTTCTTCGCCCCAAACTTACAAAATGTGCCCTGCATGTGTGATGAACAACATTGGTTTTCACAAGCGCTGCCTGTCAAACTGTGTGCGCCCCTCTCACGTTTTCGCTGTATAAACATGGCACAAGTCAGCTTCCTGTGCTTTGTTTCTGCTCCTCCTCGCTCTTGTTCTCCTTCTTTGTATTTTGTTTTCATTTTCTTTTCTTTTTTTTTTGTTTTTTGTATACTTTGTTTTCATTTTAATGCCAGGCAAAAAGATTTCAACGCCCCCGCCAAATGCAAAATGCACATTTTTTTTAATGACGGGGGCCCTGCACTTGAGGCAGCAACCAACAATGGCAACACAAACAACGTTGTTGACGTTGCCGTCTCTCTCACAGGATTTGAAGCATCCGCATGCTTGCGTGGACAGGGGATAGGAGGCAGGGGGCAGGGTTTAGGGGGTATAGACATCATCGTTCAGGGTCTGTTGATGACTGCATGCCCTTCGACTTATGCAAATCGTGGCCTGCTCAATGCAGTGGGGTTGCTGCAACTTGTCTGGCACCCACTAGCCCTTACCCTGCCCCGCCGCCTCCCTATCCGCGCGGCCATCTAGAAACCCCACTAACCTCGAAAACGCATATGGCCCGAAAAGTCGTCGGTTTCATTCTTCAAGCTCGTAACACTTTTCTCTGCGCTCGCCTTCCATGTAATCCGCTTAAGTTCTCAAGAATCGGCACAGCGCCATAAACATCATAATGACCATTTGTCGAGATCATCATAATTGTCAAGATGTATGTATGTACATACATATGTACATATGTGTACAGTTTTGTATCTTGTATCTCTGCTTTCTGTATTCGGTCGCAGATTTGCCCATTCTTGGCATTTGTATGCGTATTTCTTGCATTCGTTATGCTTTCCCACTTAAATTTATTACAATTTCTGTTTACTTATTTATTTGCTTTGTTTTCTTCTTTTTTTTGTAAGTTTTTCCACTTGTGTTCTTAATACATTTGAGTGTCAGCTTCTCACAACTCGCTGCCGCCTTCGCATCCCGCTGCCGCCTTCGCATCCCGCCCATCCGTGCGTTTTTAATTAGACAAAAGGCAGACATGACTGCTCTCCTCTCCTCCTCCGCCCCTTACGTTCATCTAGCCCATTAGACAGTTGAAATCTCATCACATTAGATTGAGCATATCTTGACACATTCCCCGATCCAATTAACCACTCCTTGCACAAAGGAAATTAAGTTTTGGTCATTGTCGGATGAGTCATCCAACCCCATCTGCACTAAATGGCCAACCAATAAGCTAGACAAAACCAAACAAACAACGTCTGAATGTCGGAACTATTTATCCAACTATTTATCTACTCGGAACACTCATGGCTGGGGGTTGATTTGTGTAAACAACAACAGCAACGACACCAAATGAAGCCAACTAAGCGTGTGACGACAAGGCCCAAAGACCCAGACACAGACCCATTCCCAGACCCATTACCAGTCCCGTTCCTCAATCCAATTCTTGTTTAGTTGGAGCACCCTCTGCATTAAAACCATCTCGGGTTACAACTATATTCATTAATTTTTCCTCAATTGCCACATCGAAATTGATGGTATCAAAAGTCGTGCAACATTTGCATATTCAATTCACACGCTCAATGCCTCAAATGTGTTGCATTTATTGACTAAACGCAACTGAACTGAACTGAATGACTGACTGCAGACAGTCGAGATGACAATGTGCTCATTAGCGTGCCACAAATTGTGCAGCAAGCTGCATTTAAAGTGCACTTTAAATATTAGCATTGCATAAATGCATTTTGAAATGCATCAAAATCGACGTTTTCACCTCGAATCGAGGTCGGAAAAAACAATCTCAACAATCTTTGATTGGAGACTGCTCGCATTGTGCCCCGAAAGAGACATTAATTTATAGAGAGAGCGAGAGATATTTGTCTATCTTTAAGATCATAAATTACTTTAGATATTTCGATATCGATTTGAGGGCACTCCTTCTTAGCTTGAAAGTAATCCGCCTGGTCAAAGGATAGATTTAGATAGATGCCATCTCAATTTATCAACCAGGTCAAGATGTCACAATTTGCCAACTCTAAATTAGATTTGCGCTCATAATATCTTTCTATATCTATCTCTTTCTGTCGCTCTCTCCCCATCTCTTGCTCCGACTAAGCCCTAATGACACGTTCAATCTGGCAATCTTTGAGCACATTATTGAACAACAGTTGCATTTGGCAGCCGGCAGACCATTAAATCAAGGCACGAACTATCGATGAACCCGAAAAAAGACAGCGAAAGGTGGAGAGAGAGAGAGGGGGAGAAGCAGAGAGAGAGAGACAGGGAGAGACTCAACCCGGCGCTAAACTAACTTTTATTCTTTCAGCCGTTACGTGCCACATTTGGCTGCAAGCCAGCTGTGAAAAGAACTTTTTAATATGCTCGCTTTTTGAAAGGGGAACGTACCCTGTGAATCCGGGCGGAGGGTGGGTGGGTAGGCGGGTTAGGAGTCCTTTCTTTTTTCCTTGTTTTTTTTTTTGTGGGTTGGGCAACGACTAGACAAAAGCTACAAAAGCTGGCGCCGCTGCGCTGCTGTTGCGAGCAGTCAAAGGATGTGCATGTCAAATCAAAATGTTGTCTTAATATTATACACAAATTTAACTGACATATCGCCAACATTGCAAAAGACCCGCCTCCCAGTCGCTATCCCGATCCCGATCCGAATCCCGTTCCCTATCCACAATCCACATCCACAATGACTAAGTTTGAATTCAGCACGTAATTCAAACCGCACAAAAGTCGCCCACATTTGCCCATATTTGCTTAGAGCAAATTGCCAGGCAGCCAGGCCTCAGCGCTGCCATTAACCAATCCATCCAAATCCACACTCGCACACACACACACCATTTGCATAGTGCCCCCAGAGAGGTGCCTTGACGATAATTGCATGAAATTATAATGCAGCCATGCGCCTTGTTGCTCTCCCTCTCTCTCTCTCTCCGTCACTCTTCCCTCTCCCTCTACGCTTATGTAGGAGTGTGCCCACACACGCACACACACACACACAGGCAGCCAGCTAACGCCAGCTGTTTGCTGTTATATATACCCTGTAATTATAGTCGTTGGCAGAGAAACTAATTTGATTTTCTGTCCTTGTTGCAGCATCATCATCGCGGCAGCAACGCGAGTGATGAGCGTGTGCCACAGCCACATTCGCCACACGATGGCGTCGCCCACAATGGCGTGCAACATTCGGGGTCGAGGCCAACGCTACGCCATCCCATGAATCAGTCTGGCAGCTCCATCTCCGGCTCTGCGTCAAGCTCGACACCGGCATCGCCACAGCTGAGCGGTGTGGTGAGTGCAACAGGTGGACAGCTGCTGTCCAATGGACACCATTATCAGTCACATTCGTCGGTGTCGTCGAACTCATCGATTGTGTCGGCCATACCCGCCTCGCAGCGTCTGCTCGAGGATGCGCTGACCAAACCGGCGCCATATCCGATGATCCTGTTGCCGCTGCACGGCGGCTACTGGCTCGATGGCACCGAGCACGAGTGCAGCTACGATGCCCGCGGCAATCCCCAGCTGCCCCAAACCACCTGGATGGCCAAATTCGAGACGGATGACACGGCCAAGTGCTATCGCCGTTTCTATGCAGGACGCGAGCACTCCAATCTCGTTGGCCACGACGAACAGCTGGGCCCCGTCCTCATCTCGATCAAGACGGAGAACGTGGCGAATCAGGAGCACATGCGAATCCTGCTACGTCTGCGCACCGGCACCATGCACGAACTAATGCCCGTCTACTGTCTGGGCGCCCAGCCCAGCCCGGCCAAAATGGTGCGCCTGCTTAACGAACAGATGCAGGTGGACAACTTTATGCCTGTGCTGTGCCCGAGGGCATCGCAACTGATCAAGGTGTACGATGAGCATGTGCTCGTCTCGCACTTCAAGTTCGGGGTGCTCTACCAAAGATATGGCCAGACCACCGAGGAGGAGCTGTTTGGCAACCAGCAGACATCGCCGGCTTTCGAGGAGTTCCTCGATGTGCTCGGCCAGCGCATTCGGCTCAAAGAGCACAAGGGATATCGCGGCGGCCTCGATATACAGAACGGTCATACGGGCGACACCGCCGTCTACGAGGTGTTCAAGGAGCGTGAGGTGATGTTCCATGTGTCCACACTGCTGCCACACACCGAGGGCGATCCGCAGCAGTTGCAGCGCAAACGGCATATTGGCAACGACATTGTTGCCATCGTGTTCCAGGAGACGAACACACCCTTTTCGCCGGACATGATTGCCAGTCACTTTCTGCACGCGTTCATCGTGGTGCAGCCGGTCGAGCCGAATACGCCGCACACTCGTTACAAGGTCAGTGTGGCGGCACGGGATGATGTGCCCTTCTTTGGGCCCACGCTGCCCAGCCCGGCCGTTTTCCGTAAGGGTCAGGAGTTCAAGGAGTTTCTCCTAACCAAGCTGATCAATGCGGAGAACGCCTGCTACAAGGCCGAGAAGTTTGCCAAGCTGGAGCTGCGTACGCGCACCTCTCTGCTGCAGAACCTGGTCGAGGAGCTCAAGGAGAAGACGCGCGACTTTCTCGGTGCTGATCTGTCGCAGACACTCGCCGGTAGTCCCACCCCTGAGACACCCAAAACCGAGAGCGGCGGCGGCGGGGGCGGCAATGCCGGTTCCCGTTTCATAGACACCGTGAAGAAAGCGCTCATCATGCGGGTGCGTTCCCAGAGCGTGGACACTGGCAACGGGGGACATCCCGAGAAGCTGCTCGGCCACAATAAGGGTGGCACTCTCTCCAAGAAGGAGCCGCAGCCAGAGACCCAAACGCCCAATCTCAATGTGAGTACAACTGAAATCCGGAGTCAGCAGCACTAATTAATCCTCCAAATCCATTGAATCCATTGCAGTTAGTGTTTTCGCTGTGCAGAAGCTTTTGTATTCCCATTAGACACTTTGCTAATCCCCTACCTGCTCTTCTTCCCGTACAGACCTGCAGTCGCACGGCCTCCAAGTCGTCGTCAAAGTCGAAGTCCTCGAATGAATCCACATCCTCGTCGCCGGACATCACCTCGCGACAGGCGAACAACAACAACAACAATATTAACAGTGGACATCCCTCAGCTGCTGGCGGAGTCGTTCAACAAAATGGCGGCGGCATCGCTGCTGTGGCCGCCAGCGCCGCCCAGAATGGTGGCATTGTGGGCGTGGCCGTGGCCACAATGTCCGAGACAAGCGACGATTCGAGTCTCAATAGCGTCGATCTTGATCCGATGATGGGCCATCATGATGGCGGTGCCGCCTACATTGACAGCGACACTGGCCTGGAGAGCATGAGCTCAGCGGAGGCCACCACGAAGGCCTGTTCCCTGTGCCTCGACGGTGTGCAGAGCACCATGATGGGCAGCTCGCCGAGCAACGAGACGATCATGGTGATTGAGAATCTGCGACAGGAGGTCACGCGGCTCAAGTGCGACAAGCTCGATCTTCTGCGCCAGAATGTGGTAAGTTGAAGGATTGAAAAGAACTCAAGAGGGCTGCCAACTCACTGTTTAATTTGTTGTCCTTCAGACCTGCCAACGCGACATAAAGCGCCTGCGGGAACGGGAACTTTCGCTGCAAGGCGATCTGGCTGCAGCAGGACGCGAAATCCTTCGGCTGCGCGATCTACTCAAGGAATACATGCCGGATACGGCAACGGCGCCGCTCTCCATATCGCCCATCTAAACTGCGTCTAACGCGATAAGAGAAAAATGGGAAAGAAGAAAAACAAAGAAACACCTACCCGGGAGGGGAAAGGAGGGGAAGCAGAGGGAACCACTGTGCCGTGTATAACACTTTGGAGGAGCGTCGCTTTTTGTTGTTGTTGGATTAGTTACGGGGCAGGCCCGCAGCATAACTGTATTATAATTAGTTTGCATAGCTGTTAAAACTCGAAGAGAACGTTGAATGCGGTTTGAGAAGGAGCAGAAGGATCGAAGCAGAAGGCGGAGTTGAATTATTATTACAGTTAGCATACACATATATGTATAACAGTTACAAACTATACAAAAACAAAAACAAAAAAGAAAAGGAAAAAAGAAAAAACAAAAAACACTTAAAAACGAATCAACACAGAACACAAAACTCAAAAAGGTACACCAAATATTTAGTATTTAAGTCTTTAAGCATATTTAACGCAATGTTAACCCCCCACATCCCCAAAAATAATCCCCACAGATGCAAAATCATAATCCTTAACATAAGTAGAAAGAGGGAGAAACAGAGAGAAAGAGAGAGAGATAGAGCTATCGATTAGCGTACATCACAGTTACAGTTACAGGTTAAAGTTCAAGCACTCGCTGCATGCAAATTAATTAATTCCACGCTAATCAACACGATTTCAATTCAATTCAATTAAATGTAGAATCACCTCTTTTTTGTGTATTTAACAAAACACTATTGTGTAGTCGCACCTGGCAACCCTGTGACTCTCGTTTTATTCATCACAAACCTCATCAGCAATTTATAACCAATTACAAAAAAAAAAAAGGAAAACAGAAAAAACGAAATATAACTAAACTACTACATAAAAGTATATATGCATATATATATATCTATATATATAGATTGATATACACCATCTATTATGTATATGTTTTAAAGTTAAAACCCTCGATAATTTGTAGCTGCAATCGATAAATAATAAGCAAAAAAACAACCAACCAACTCTTAACATTAAGTCTTAAGTTGCTTTAAATACTTCTAACGAATTACGTTAAATATTTAAGTTGGAAGCAGTGGTCCACGAAAGACGACTCAGCAAAGAATATTGAAAAGCGCAAAAAGAAATGCGACAAAAATAACTGCTACTTCCATTGTACATATATTATTTACAAATGCATAATTCTCGATCTATCGATCTAACGTAACGTAACATTAACTATGCGATTAATGACTATTTAATAATGTTGCTGATATCGATAAACAATACAAACCCAGACAAGCATGTGCAAGATTTTCGGATACACTAAACGAAATTTACCTTACAAATTTAAAGAGCTCTTTTCGAGTTATCGACACAAATTATTATGCAAGCAAATTGATCTATGAATTCTACCATAAGTACCACAAATTGTTTTTGTTGAGAAGCATCATAATTTTTATTGTGTAAAGTTAAAAAAAAAAATGGCAAAACAAAAAACAAACAAATTAACATATATAAATATATATATGCAAAATATATGGAATATATACATACAACAAATATCAAATGCGTTTTATTTTTACGGGTTTCATTTGTAATTTTTGTTTGCTCTTTAGCATGTACACGCACCAGCGCCACAAATGAGGTTGCTGTACTCACTTAATTTGCGTCAAACGAAAAAAAACCACGGCATACTTTTGGGAGCAATTTACGCCGAGAAAGTCTCTAATTCGTCGCAAACGTAGCACGTTGCGTTAGAATCGCATGGATGAACTATATCAAAATGCATTCAGAGGTTATCGGTTCATCTAGAAAACACTTGAATAGAAATCTACATTAATAATTTTTTTCAGATTTAGGATAGCTTAAGTAAACTAAACTAAAATTTCTCCTAGTTTTTTCAATGCGTAAAAATCAAAGTTGTCTGCATCGTATGTAAAATACATAATGCGATTCAAATGTCGCGCAACACCTTTAAAGGAAATTACCCAACACTGGACGTAAAAGTCTTATGCACGCTGACGCATGCCCAGCAGGGTGACCATCTGCTATTGCACAGAAGTGAGCTTTCAGTTATGTTACGGCCACACTCGAAATGTTTTAGTATTTAGTTATGTTCGGTTTTTTTATTTCTAACACATAAGATTTTGCTTTTGTTATTTGTAACATTTGTAAAAATGTGTTGTTTCATCTTGTTTATGACTTGAACTATGCAATTATTGTAGCCACTTTCAAAACTGATCTAAGCCCTCTGTTAGCTGTCTGCATAAACAATGTTATTCTCCCTACAACTGTTGCGCCCTGCGCATGCTCTCTCTGTCACACACACTTGCTCACAATACCCCGTAAGAAAAGGTTATGAAAGGTATATTGTTATATGTACACAGTTTGCATCGTGATGTGCAAATCAAAAGAAAAAATCACATACTAGGGGAAACATAAACCACTTGGAATGATATTATTTACTCAGTTTAACTCATATATCTGCTTTTTACGGATTTACTGATTGTACACTTTAAATATCAGAGTTACTTTAAAATCGAAACATACAATTCAAATCGAAACTTTTAATGAATTCTAATATACCTTTAATATATTTTATAAATAAATTTGAAATTCTGCGCACAGGGTATTTTGCAGTCGCGATTTGAACTGTTACGTTTATTCAATGTCTTAAATGCTTTGGGTTTACTTTGAAACTCTCAAAACGCGAGAAACTTTTGCTGTGGACGGACGTTTCGCCGTCGTCGTCGCGTCGCGTGGTGGCTTTATTTTCTTGAATTTAAGAATTGTTATTGTTTTTTAGGCTACGTTTTACTGAACTGCCGCAGTGGTGCACATAACAATAATAGAAACGAAAGATTTTTACAATTAAACATGTAAATAAATAAAATCTCTTTCCAATACTCAAGTGGTAAACGAATAGAAATAAAAAAAATTAAATCAAATAAAATCAATCAAATTAAATAGCGTGAGTTCAGCAAGAAGAAATTGTGTTCAAAAAAATAAGCCAATCAAAAGGAAATACAAAAAAAATCTGTGAGTGACTTTATTTTGCATCTGCATTTTGGTTTTGTGTATTTTTGGCGGCGGCTGCTGCTGCTTTGCACGTAAAACATAAAAACGATTCTCATTAAAATAACAATAACAACAAACAAGCACAAAACTGTTGTGTGTGTGCCTGTGTTTCTGAGTGAGGCAATTTTTTCATCATTATTACTTCATAACAGAGACTAGCAGACCAGCTGCTCTCTCTCTCTCTCTCGCTTACTCTCTCAATTTGGCTCTCTCATCATCGTCGTAGTTGCAGCCGACACCGGCCACACCAACGGGGAGGATTGCAGCAGCCGCGATAAAAGCTCTCTGCCTAACCCTCTCGCTTTCCTTCTTTCTCTCTCTTTTGCTGTTCCTGGCTCTGCTCGGTCTTTGCTGCGTCTCTGTTGCGTCTCTGCTCTCGTGCATATTTCACGCGAAAGGTAATTAATTGTATATTATTTTATTTAACTGACAAATGGGCAAATAACTATGAATGAGTGCTGCGCCTGCATCTGTGTGTGTGTATTTAAATGTATGGCTTAAGAAAATTAAATCAAAATTTAGAACGCAAACGCAAACAAATTATTGAATAACATAAGCTGCTGCCACCAACAACAACAGCAATAACAATTTCACAAAGTCAGAGAGAGAGCGCATAACTCTCTCCCACAACATTGATCAACTCTCTCACGAGCTCAGCTGAGCTGAGCTTTGCCATTGCGAGTAAAACTTAAGATGCCGTAATCGCTGCTAGCGCTAAAGCAGCTGCTGCTGCTTCCTCTTCTCCTCCTGCTACTGATTATTATTGCTTTGGTTGATGTCGCTCAGGCAACAACAATAAAATGCCAATTAACCTGAAATACTCTGGGTGGGTGGGTGACTGGCTAGTCGCTTCACACTCGAGCAAGCAGCGCAGAGGAGAGCGGCAAGATGTTAACTTTACGTGCACTCGCTTAATCAGCATGCAAGCTCTGTAAGCTTCTGATTAAGTCCGGCCTTATCTGGCAGAAAGAAACCAAATCGATAGAGCAGAGCAAGCAGGGGGGTTTGTAGATGCATTGCGCACTGAAGGTGAACGAATTAAGTGCCAGATAACCCCTCCCCCCAGCTTTCATCCCCCTTACGGTTATGTCAAAGTTGCACTTGAACCGAAAGATGAGCAGCTGAAGCGCTAAGCTAATTGCAAAGATTATGAAAAACGTATTCTTCAACAAAATGTTGAAAGAACCAAATGTGATAATTAGAAATGCGCGTTTTCGAAAAGGCTGACGAGGGTCAACTGGTTTAAGCATCTGCCAACTGATTGCTGCAATCAGACACTGACCTAACGCTACCAAAAAAATATTTTATTGCTCAAGTTTCTGCTCTTAATTAGATTCGCAATACGCAAATCAATTGCAGCATTTCTATTTAATATTGGAGAAATATTCGCTAAATAAATATTGTGAGAAATATTCTCTAAATAAATATTGTGAAATTCTTCAATGATTGACTAATAATTCTTGGAATCTTATATTTCGATTTGTGTAATTTTATTATAATGGAAATTTTTGGCGGGTTCTTTTAAGTGTTCTGATATTCCTCAGAAATGATTGTGAAGCTCGTTTGGCACAATTGAAGGCATTTTACCAAATTTGTGTCTGTATTTCCTCCTTATTATATCGATGATAAGAGCCTCAATTCGATTATTGCCTTGAGGTAATTCCCTTGTCATGATGCACATATTATGCCACTCGAGTGCCTCATTTGCCACCGGTGCGGTGCATGCACGGTGGTAATGCATCATTTAGAAAGCATCAGGTGGCTATTTAATTGCCACTCTGCGACTTGGCTCCTCGTATATCTCTGTTAATGTGCCATATGCCTCGTGTAGCCGCAAAACACGCCCATTATCTTGTCTAACGTTTGTTTTATGCGTCGCCGACGCTGGCGTCTGTTTTTCTCATAGCCCCACTCAGCCCCCGCAGCCACACTCCTCCCCCACCTAAGCACTCAACAGACGTAGACGCAGACCAAACAACAAGCAAATCATTTTCGGAGGCAATCGCCCACCTCCGGGATGGGGTTCGTAGAACTTGAGGACATAACCACACGCGAATATTTCGAGAGTATAAAAATTGCGCATAATTTTGAGTTTAATTACAATAACCCCGCGGCACATAAACACACACAAAAGAACCGTTTGTAACAGCCTGGGTGTAGAACCAGGTGCTTACATCTTCAATCTTAGGGGTCCTGTAAGCTTGACACGCGGGCAACCCTGTCGCAAACTCCTGAGCAGGTGAAAACCTGCCGGGAGAACCTATTAATAAATCTCATTAATAAATTAAACGTTTTCACGCAGCAAATTCCCCACCTCAACATTGTTACCAAGTCTGCGCCCCACGCATCACTCACTCGCCACCTGGCGGCGCGTTTTGGCATATTTTGTGTGCTTACTTTAACACTTAATGAGGGTAGCCTCATTCCCTCAAGCAGCGTATAATGATGGATCAAAAAAGTTATGGCATAATTTATACTTAAAGATATTCCGAGTATTTTTCTATTTTATTTATTTTTGAATTTGTGATTTGAAATGTTTTCGAAATGAGACCGCTTAAATTGTATCATTTATCTGTAGTCATAAGTCAGTCGACTTTTCAGCTCTGTTTATTCGTACATATATAATTAATTATATTATTTATTAGTATTAATCATTTAATCATTTAGATCTCGGTTTATATATGTATATGAACAAGGGTATTTAATCTAAGGCAGAATCAAAATCCGCAAATTTTTCTTCCTGTTTGTTTGTTTTTCTTTTCTTTTGTTTTTTGCGCTCGTGCTTGATTCCCATCCTTTTTGACTCGCGGCTACGTCATCCGCAGCGTGTTTTAAAAATAAATCATTTATTACGAATATATAATGTATATTTTATAATTTTAAATGATTGACTGCATTTCGTTCTCTTGTGCAGCTCGACACGCGCAAAGAATGCGAATGCGAATGCCCGCGCCTCCTCCTCCTCCTCCGCCGCCACTCCCACCCACTGCCCTGCCCATTTGCACCCCGTACCGTTTCCCTTCCGGTTTATTTTTGGTTATTTGTATCTTTCGTAGAGAATTGAACGTTGAATCACGTAAAATGTTCATTTCTCTTCATTTTGCCAATTGTTTTTTGCGTTGTCTGACATTTATTATTTAAGTGCAATACTATTATGTTCCTGTTCCCGTTCCCGTTCCTGTTCCGAAGTTAAAAAGACACACACACACACACTTCATTTTTGTGTTTGTATTTGTGCCCTACCTTTGATAAATTTGGCTTCGTTATTAGCAGAATTATCATGAGAATTGCGAGCGTTTTTATGGTAATTTGACTTCAGCACTCGCCGCCTCTAGGGCCGATGAGTACATTTCCAACTATTTCTGGGTCGAGCTGAACGTTTTTGTTGGCTTTTGCGGTTTTTGCCCACATTGAATTCGTATGTTTGTTTGTTTGTAAGTTGAATGTAATTGTGTATAAGGAACTCGGGGCATTGTGGCATAGTCAAATGTAAATACATACGACACGTCTAAATGACTGAAAAAAAAGTCAAACGGGTTTTAATTATTTTTATTTTTATTTTTTTTCTTTCTATATTATAATGTTGTACTGTTATGAATGATAAGAACGTGTTACGTAATATGGCAAGGGAACTAAATGCTGTCAAATCAGTTGCTAAAGCAATTAAATTAAATATTAATTAAGGCAAATAACTAAAAGGGAAACTGCTTATCTATGTGGTTCCATAATTTTCAACAAATATACACATTTTTGCGGTTATATGTCATGTTTTTTTTTAAATATTTTAATATCAACTTGAACTGAACAGAGTTTAATAAAATATTGAATTAATTAATCAGTTGAGTCATAATATACATTTTAACATATTTTGCCGAGTATTCTTTATGGCACAATTAAAACTATTTTAAGCACAAATAACATAATAATTTATTTATTAATTCGTGTTGTTGTCATGCTTAAGATTTATGAACTCGATTGACATAACTTTTTAGTATTCTGCTTCGGATTTAGTTAAAAGTTAAGTAAAACTAGCAAATTGATATCATGGAATCATTTTTACACAAGCTGTCAAATTGCTTCATTATTCAAATTGAGTCTTATTGATGATTATGATTTAGATCGTGTTGTCTAAAAGAATTTTCTTATGTGTATACATAAAATATATAAAATTTGTTCATAATTACCCATTAAACTAAAAGATATATACTCAATATTCCGCGCATGTAAAAATTCTATTCAGCAATTAATCATTTTTATCTATTTGAAAATTCTAAGTACATCGTTTCAGCAAATTTATTTGCTACAAATACATTTTTTTTAATGATTTATAACTGATGTCTAAATGAAGACTTCCGAGAATTAAACTTAACCTTTGGCATAACATTTACAGCACCTGGACTTGCTTCAAAGCGAAAAGAAACAAAAAACAAAAAAGAAAAAACAGAAAAAGAAAAAACAGAAAACAAGAAAGAAAATAACCGAAAAGTTTTTCGAATCTGGACTCCTCGCCGGATGTTAATGTTATTCGGGAAATATTTTGTGGGCGCTTCGCTGTTTTTAATGTGCGCTGATTTGTTTGGGAAAAAATAAACAATTGTGAAATTTATTTAGTTGGCCTAACCACCACACACCCCCTCACCACCAAAAACCAGCCACCCCCCCTTACTTCAAACTGCTATGGAATGTTTGTCTAATTATTGTTGTAGTCGCTGCTGCCCATTGTACTTGTGCATATTGTTATTGTTGTTGTTGTTGTTGTTGTTGCATTTGATTTTATTGTTGCTAATGTACTTTACGATCGAATAAATATGCAACGAAATTGCTTTGTGCCATAATTCGGACAACTTTACGGGGCAAAAAGCAAGCGATTGGCATAGTTCATAGTTGCTGTAGAGAGTGTGAGAGTGTGAGTGAGAGCGAGAGAGAAAGAGAGAGAGAGAGGTGTATCGAGAGGGGTGGGGGTTAAAGGTTAGAGTGTGTTCTCTGCTTCCTTGGGGGTAGCGCAATGAAACAGAACAAAAGCTGTCACTGGATTTGCATATCTTTTGTGTGTGTCCGTTTGGCGACCTTGAGGACAACAATCAATCAGCAGCAACAGCAACAGCAGCAGCAGCTGGCAGCTTAAAAGCCGTGCAGCACTCGGCAATACTCTCTCTGTCTGTGTGTGTGTGTGTATTTTCATTTAAAAAAAACTAACAAGTGTGTGCTTGAGAGTGCTCGACAGTGAAAATACCCTGTGCAGTGTTTTGACAGAGAAGAAAGAGTCCATTAGCTGTATTTTCTTACTGACTGTGCTTAAGTAAATACCCATTTAAAAAACTTGAATAAAATAATAATAATTGTATGCCAAGTGAAAACAGACAAACCAAGTCTAAATTAAGAAACGTAAAATGATTACAATTATTTTGACTAAAGAGTAACTTGATTCTTTAAAGTAAAGCGATAGATGAGCCGGAATAAAAGTTGATAGTCTTAACAAACTTTACTCCAAAGAGGGATAAGTGTGGAAACATGGCTTGAACTATTCCGATAATCATTCATATCTATATATCTATCTATTCATATCTATCTCTTTAGTTCAAACTGTATTCTCTTCATCATTTCTGTATACATTATATGTGAATAAGCCAGAAGTAATTTTCGTAGCCCTGGGTTTTAATCAACTTTACCCCAAAGATGTTTAGGTATGGAAACATGGCTTTAACTACTCCAAAAATAATTGCCAATATTTTTTAACTGCTACAGGGTATATATACAAAAAGAAAAGTGCATGACGCGTATCTGTGATATACATTTTTTGTATCTACGCATTTCACCTTGTCAATCAGCTGAAATGTGGGTCAGGCATTCTTCATTCGAGGATTTTGCGACCCATTGCATGCCACATATGCGAGCAATATTACAATCGAGTTAATGGTGCAAATCATATATCATGTATCGTGTCTCCAAATCCCTCCCCTCCCCCCCAGTACCACACACACATTTTGTGGCGCACATGCGCGCGTTCCTCAATCGGTTCGTTGAGTTATTTGGCGTTATTTGACGCTATTTGCTCACGTACGCCGACCCGAAACACATTAAAATTAAATTCAAATATAAAAATTCTTAACTGCAACTGTAATTCAAAATTCAAATTGAGTCACACACACACACATACAAACTTACACACACACACACTTACACACGATACCAACCACCAGCGAGCAGGCAAGCATAGCAAACAAATAAACCAAATTGGTGAATTTTATTTGATTTCTGCCCGTTTTTGTCGTTGATTAGCCAGCAGCAGCGGGGCAGCGATGCCGGCGTCGCTGTTGACATCACAGCCCTGACTGACACGCCTACTTTGGGGCCCACTTGTCGTTCACAACTCCCAGATGCGAAAACTATGCAAAAACTATTATCAAATGCCGCCTCTTCCCCTTCCCCATCGCACGTAACCGCTTTTTAGTTGAGTTGTGCCGCTTGTTTATTCAAAAAAAAAATAAATAAAAAGAAAAAAACAAGAGCGCCGTGAGAGAGGGAGAGCGTGAGTGAGAGAGCGCTCCTCTTATCAAAACACGCTAGCTTTGCAGTGGCAGCTATTTCCAAAACAAAAACATAGCTCACCGAAAGCGAGACAACGAGAGGAAACCCGTGCTCGCACCAGCTGCTCTCGTCCCAAAGAGAGAGAGCGAGAGAGAGCAGCCGCAACTTGTGTGTGCAGCTTAGCAAAAGAAAAAAAAAGCTCGCGTATAACAGTTAACTTTTGCTTTGGGGTGGGCTCGCATAAATTTGCAATTACAGTGGTGGCTGTTAAAGAGGGAGTGGTTGTTGTAGGAGTAACTGTTGTTGGCTAAATAATAAATGTAAAACATTTAAAATGTGAACCAGGCAAGAAATTGAAATTGTGACAAATTAATTGAAATTAAATTACTAAATTATTATTAAAATGAAAATTCAATTATTAAGAAATTCCAAATAAATAATGAAGTATAAAAAGCAATGCGAAACAGCAACTGCATGTTCTTCTTTGTATTGTAAGTGATGGTTTTTTGTTGTCTTCAAGCTTCAAGCATAACATGTCGCACCTGTGTGTCTATGTAATAAATTTGAAAAACTGTTTTATTTGTTAAGACTCTTCAGAGAATTCTTTTACACATCCACACATTGCCCCCAAGTGGGTCTCTCGAAGTCCCCATTGTCCGTCTCTGTTCCTTAGTATAACAGTTTGTTTTGGGCATTTTCGTTTATTTACAATTTGACATTTTGCAAGCACTCACTCACACACCCAAACACACAGCAGCTCACCTTCACACACACACACACACACGCACAAACAGCACGCGATGCTCCAACAGAGGTCGTCCTCTCTCTTTCTCACCCTCTCTCTCTGTCTCTCGCTCTCTGTCTGTCCGTTTAGCTTGCTCTCATTTGGCAGTAACTCTCTCGGCCAGAGCTCTGAAATTTTCATTTTCAGTTTGAATTTTCGTTGTCGTTTTCCCAACCAGACATTCGTCGCACGCTGAAGCGTTCGGTCGCGTTTTCAGTGCTCAACTGCTCAAGAAAAACTGAAAAAGTCTTTCATCTCCCGCTCCACATTCACTAGAACAGACTCCCGAATCCGAATACGCCAAGTGTTAAGCGTGTCAGTGTGTGTTTCACTTAGTGTATGCGTGTGTGCGAGTGTGCGAGTGTGCGTGTGTGTCTCGTGTGTGACTAAGTTAATAGTTGGTGCTCAGACAGAGATAGGAATAAAAGTACTTAAATACTTAGAGTTGATGAGTTCCCAGGTGTAAATCATCCCAAAGACCGAGTGTTAAATTCTCACATATGCATATATATACATACATCTTGAGTGGGATCTGAGCACTGTGCAACAAAACGTAACGGTAATTTGTTGTATTTTAAACTCGATGCGATTCGGGTGCAAAATCTGTAATTGAAATTCGTTCAACGGCAAACCAAATCAAAACCCGATTGTCATCTAAAAGTCAAAAACTCTAGTACAGGTAACAGCAAAACCAAAAAAAAAAACGAAAAAGAAAAAGAAAAAATGAAATACAAAATGAAACGGAAAGAAAAATACACTTTTCGGGGCATCAAATTTGTATTCGAAGTGTTCTTTTTTTAATTTGATTTCGTTGTCGTTTATCTCATCCATAACAAATCAAATCAAAATACATTTTCATGCAATTCAATTTATCTGCCAAACATGATTACAGTGGAGCAAATTTGAGGCGAATTCACGTGTAAAATCAAAGAACTTAAGAGCTCCACAAGAAACAGTTTTGATTTAGTAAGATATCCCTCAAATTTCCTGAAATTTGTTGAATATTAAATAAAACACCTGGCATAATGTTTTGAAGTGTGCTCAAAACTTTTTGTGGATCCTTTTGACTGAAAACACTTTAGAATTCTGTGAACTAAAAACTTTACAACGTAAAACGAAACTTTTCAAAAATGTTTTACACGCTTTTGATGAGTTGAAACTGAAAAGTGATTTTTAAAATAATTGAGATTGACAATTTTAATGCAGCTTGCCACATAAACATATTCAATTTAATTTATAACAAATTTTTGCCACAAGATTTTCCACAGTGAGATGCTGATGCTGCGGCTGCCTTTCTGTTGTTGTTAATTGAAAATTGTGCAGAAAATTGTTTCTGTCTCTGGGCAAGATTTTCGCTTATTTATTAGCAGTCCAGAGAATTTTTATACATTTGTTTTTGTGGCAATGTGTTGAAAAGTTGAAAGTTATTCAATTTTCTGTGTGTGTTAGCCGCACAGCCAACCAACAAGGGGATTGACATTGGCCAAGGGGAGGGGCTGTAGGGGAGTGTAGCTGGAGCGTCTATTAGTTGACGCTATTTGGCTGCTGCTTGTTGCGCTGCTGTTTTTTTTTCTGTTTCTGTTTCTGTTGCTGCTTGCCCGTCGCCGGTTGTACTTGAACTCATAAGGCCAACGGCGAACGCGTGGCGACTGTGACTGCGACTGACTGCGAGTATCTCACAGATACGCATTCGTATCGCAAAATGTGTGCCCCACAACTACTGCACATTTTTTGACTTTAGTTCTAGTTTTTTTTTTTTGGAAATTGAAAGTGGAATTCATATATAGCCGATGTTGTGTGATATAACTTATTTTGCATTAGAATAATAATTCTTTCAGCTCTCTAGAGCGAGTTCCCATAAAATTATTTTAAAGTTTTTAATCTAATCACTCAAAACATAACAAAATAACAAGCTGTCGCTCCTCGTAGGAGACATTCAAATTTTCAATTCTCAAATTTTATATTTTATCGCATGCAAAGCGGATTCTGGCTCTGAACCTTAACTTGTACAAAATAAACGAATGCATAAGACGACTTGTTAAGCTTTCGAATCTTTGAGGATTTTTGGCTTATTTAACATTTTGAATGCCAAGCTGATTGTATCCTATTGCCGTATATGTAAGGACATGGCAAATCCCTACATGTCATGGGTAATAAATCCTAATTGAGATTTTTTTTTAAAACCGCGTCGTACATGATAATATAATTTTGTCGTAAAGTTTGTAATGCCTTCAAGCGCAGCCGTCTGAAAAGCCATAAAGTACATATATATTCTTAATCAGTCGAGTCGATATTAGACTCACAGACATGTCCTCATTTTTTACACCCATTTTGGAATAAGCAAAACTTGCTCAGCTTGCTGAAACTTGGCATATTTCCGTCTGATTTGCCACTATATCATACCAAAAGTCAAGATTTAACTTATTGGATTGAGATGGGCGCTGTTCTGTGAGATATTCCGCCCACTAGTACTGTAATAAATGGCCAACTGAGGAATATTCAATTTGCAGACAGTCATGAAACAGAACATAATTAAATTAACTTGGCTTAAAACGTGCCTGGACTAAAATTTAAACGTCAGTAGATTAACTCCGGTCTGTGTCGAATCTTTGGCATGCCCAAAATAAGCATTCTGACTTCTTTTTTGCTCTTTCTTTTGACTTATTTTGTGTAGAGGCTTTTATGGCTTAAGGCTCCTTACCAAATTACCCAATTAACGCTAAAATCAACCAAAGCTGCAAGGAATGCAACGAAAATAAATTATAATCTTGTGTTTGGTGGATTTCTTTTGAAACAGATACTGCAAATATGCGCTTATCTTGCCACACATACTTTCCATACGACCTTTGCCCTTTGTTGCCACATGTCGCATATGTTGTTGCGTTGTTGCCAAAGTTGATAGTTGATGGCCATTCAAAAACCAATAGTTACAATCAATCAAACGCAATTAGGGCGACAGGCATAAATTGCAAAGCTAGAGAGAGAGAGAGAGAGAGGGAGAGAAAGAGAGATAGAGAGAATCAGGGTGAGCAAGAGAGAGAGAGAGCGAGATAGGGGATAGAGAACCAGAAGCAATTAGTATCCTTTGTGTATGTGTGTCTATACCCAATGCAACGCCTACTTGCCTCATTATGCAGCTTAATCCCTGCTCCACACACATACACACACACGCACACATACACACGCATCAACAGGCCTTACATCCTCCCCCACCACTACCCGCAACGATCACCATTTGATTAGCTCATTAATTATATGGAAACGACGCCAACGCGGCTGCAACGTTAAAAAAGTTGCGCATACGCAGAGTTGGCCGGAACTATGCATCATACTAACTTGTTGGTGTTGCCGTTGTTGTTCTTGGTTTTGCTGTTAATTTAATAGTTGTTGCTGCTGTTGTTATTGCTGTAGTATGATGCCATGCCATCGCACACAACGATCTATCATTTTAATGAAGCGTCAAATCTAATACGGGAATATTCTAACTGCCTTCATTGCCATGTGGTGCTCCGCGGCTGTAGTCCAAAGTGGATGAAAGGGGTGGGGGGTTGAACGGTTAGTGGGTGTGTTATTAAGCTGTGTGTGTGTGTGTGTGTGTGTGTTGCTGCTGACTTGCCCTGTTAACGTTCTTGTGCCTGATAACGTTGACAAACTAGATAAAAGCGCGATAAAAATGAATACAAAATTTACACAGAGACACAAGAACCGAACTGAACCGAACCGAACTCAACTCAACGGAACAGAACCGTTATAAATAAAACAAAGATGAGAACCGACATTGGCTGCTGCTGATTTTGCTTCTGCTGCTGCTGCGACTGCGACTGATTTTGCTGCTGCTGCTGCTGCGGCTGATTTTGCTGCTGCTGCTGCTGCTGCTGCTGCTGCTGCTGCTGCTGAAATTATGTTTGAGTATTCTTTGGATAGCCAAATAAGCTCTGGGGGCAATGAATGAACTGCGCGGGCAGATTAGAGGGGGGGGGGGAGGGGTGTAAAGTGCGAAGTTGCTATGAATATGAATGAGCTTTGCCTGCAAATGGCAATTTTCATACCCTGCACACATTCAAATTGTTAAACAGGGTCTCATAATAACCGAATAATGATGAGGCCAGGCCACATAGATCTTGATAAGCATCATCATCCGTCGACTCGATCTCGATGGGTTCTCTAATCTCAAATTTTCACAAGAGCACGCACAAATACTAACACATATTATAAAAACATTCAAATCTATAAAGATGACGAGACGACCGACCCAGCAATTTGATAAAGCAGCCGCTCTAGCGAATGCCGTATGAGTCAGAGCAAACCTCTGTGTGCCAGAACAAACAAACAAACTTCAAATTTGAACCAGAGAAACAGCACTACAAAAAAAAACAACAACAACAACAACAAAACTGGTTAAGATTGTGCCCAAAATGTTGATGTTTTTTTTTTTTCATTGCTTATTTAATTTTGACATCAAAATGGGTTACATAATATTATAGAAACCGAATCGAGCACAGTCCAGCCTTGTTAGACGTTGCATGTATAATTAATAGATATTTTTTCCATTTTCACTGAATATTTCATAACACAAAATTTATTCGAGATACAGGAAACTACATAAAGCCACTGATTCTGATTATCGATGATAATTAAAATGTAAAATGGTCCGAAAACGCTCAAAAGATAAAAGCATCCGTTCAACTTGTTACCAACTATTACGATAGATAATAAATGAAAATTTTTATTTATTTTAGAGTATTTTCTAGTCGGTCAAACACGCTTAGAGTCTAATAAATTGTAGCTGCTCTTAATGCGCTATAAACTTAACCAAAATGTTTATTTGTTTGTCTGTCTGTGTGCCGTCGACGACGTGAAAAGGCGGTTTTAATTAATAATTAGAATTTGGCCTCTCTTTTGTGCTAACGCTGCGCTTGTGTTATGCAAACCTCATTAGTTAAAACAATAATGATAATTATGATTCAAATAGCGATAATGATAATGATAAAACGGCCAAATGCCAAATACCAAATGTCAGTGGTCAGCCGCAATGACAGACAGACTACAAACAGATAGCAGCGGAAGCAGCGGAAGCAGAAGATAATGCAAATGCAACATTGGACACATTACGCATACGCGGTATGCCACATGTGGCATTAACTAATGAATGCATTCAAACACAAACTAAACACACACACACATGCAACAAATGATATAACAGTGAGTTTGTGTGTGTGTATAATTAATGCTACTGTTTATTTATTTATTTTGGTGCTAATGCAACGCGTATTTAGTCTACAACAAACCCACACCCCACCCCGCCACCACCCACTCTGCACACGTAATTAGGCGTAATGAAAAGCTATACGAGATTTATGACCGCACAGTTTTCCTCGTTTTGTTTATGGGTGTTTTCGCTTTTTGTCGATATTCCGCCACGCTCCAGACACCCATCCACCCATCCACCCAACCGCCGTCTCTTTAGGGGGTGGAGAGTGGGGGGTGATGTTGAATTAGAAGCATTTGACTTTTGATCTTTCCCATCCCAAAATGTCAAAATTTAAGCGAAATATTTGACTGGCATCAATAGCTGCGGGTGATGGTTAAATGAAACTCTGTGCGGCGGCTTAAAGGTTAAGTCTAATGAAGTTACAGCTTTGATAACTGTGTGTGGTTTCTGGTTAATTAATCAAATAATAATGAACTCCACAGATTTCAGCTGAAAACATTATGAGGTTACTGTGGTTAGACTGAACAAAATGGGCAACAACATTTTAAAGAGCTAGTCCTATCAAATGACTCTATAAATTTGTACAATTAATTGGCTAACTCAAGTGCAGACTGAATAATACATGCCAAAATAGCTTTTAATCATTTTCTTGTAGGAAAAATTATATATCATCGATGTTAGCCAAGAGAGTAGCGCACAAGCTAAAATAGACTTTGATGAATGTCCAGCAAAAGGCTGAAATATAGTAAAAGATTAAAGATAATTAAATAAAATAAAGCATTTCTCTTTCCACACTCAAACATATGAAAAAATATATATATTTAATTTATGATCTTCAGTTAATTAATTATTAATAAGCAACTAAAATAAAGTTCAATCTCCCCAAATTAATATTTTTCATTTTGATATATACTCAAAACATTGTTTATAAAGTATAATAAATACTTTGTCGTTCCATTTGAATTTCCAAAAATATTTATATATATTGAGTATATATATATAGTATATGAGTATATAAATTGTTTATAAAGTGTAATAAATTGCTTTTCATTGCAGTTAATTAAATGGCAGTTTCCTTAAGGTTAATCTCTGTTCATTTCCGTCAAGTAAATACTTGAGAGAAAAAATGGCCAAAGCTTTTCACAACTTTGCATAATTTCATTACACATTTACATTTTGTTCGTTGCTTTTATTTCCGCATTCATTCCAATGATTTCCCTATGAATTTCCATATTTTAATTAATTTCGATTATTATTCCAGCAAGATGGTATCTGACATTATTAATCGATAATTCAATTGTTGGCTTTTAACAACTTTTTGCCCCCCCCTTGCTTTGCTGGCTGCTCCAAAAACTATGCTAAACTTTTCTCACTCTACCTCAACTTTCCCTCACCTTATAAATAGAATAAAAACAGATAAAGACAAACGTGCAAACGGAAGGGTGGCTATTAACTCTGTTTGTGGCAGCGTGCGGGGGCGGGGGGGTGGCACAATTTATGGTGAAAATTCGCGTGCAAAAAGCATCAATTGTTTTGTCAATATTTTCACAATTTGCCTACTTATACTTATGCATATACATATATCGACAGGCGTTATCTGATTGGGAACGGGAATGGAGCAGTGAGTTGGGTCACTAAACTCCAAAGCGGCACCAAAATTAATCGGGTTGGGTGGGGGGGGGAATTAAAAATGCAGACTGCCAGCAACCCAAACGAAGTGTAACAAAAGTTTTCCAATTGAAGGCTCCCGAAAAAACGACACAGCACGTGCGGCGCCGTGAGAAGAGGGGCGAGGAGTGGACAGCAGTGGATGGGAGGGGCAGGGGGTAGGGGGGGGGTAGGTGAGAGGCTCGACTTGACGTTGATGGAGGTGCCTCAACTCGAACTTGGTGCCCGAGGGTCTGTTGTTTTTTTTTGGGGTGTCATTGAACTGAAATGTTGTTTTTCTTTCTTCATTATAGCTAACAGAAGGACGTAAGGACTTGCACCTCACACACACACACACACTCGCACACACACACACACACACGTACAGTGAGCGAGTGAATCACAGCGCTTTAAAATTTTTATTTATTTATGTGGTTTATGCTACCAAATTGTTGACGCTTGTTTCCCGTTGGATTTTATGTTTTTTTTTTTTTTTTTTTTTTTGGAAAAAACAACCAAATTTACATGATTGCCGCTCAGTGTTGAAATATTCAACAAAAGTCTTTTGTCCAACCGCAAATTACTCAACTCTTTCATGATTAAATAATCCCAAAAAGTTCACCGCGGAAATCTTCTTTTTGGATGCCCCTTGGGTTGTGTGCTGTGTTGGCTTAAATATTTGATTTGGCCAGTTCTCCTTCTTAAGGTCAAAGGTAATTGCGGACTCACCTGTGTCCCTCTCTCACTCTCCCTCTCTCTCTCGCGCACGCTTTCCCTTGTGGCATGGATGTCATCTTGTTAAGCGGTGCTTTAAATTTTGCTACAGTCTACACACAAACATATACTTTTCAAAGCAGTAAACATAATTTGGTTTTGGCCTAAAAGCCTTAGTAACAATAAATACATAAGAGCAACAACAATGACAAGCTAAAGCAATTAGTTTAATGTAATTCACTGCTCTCTCTCTCTCTCTCTTCTCTCTGTCACACTCTTATGTGTCGCTCTTTCTGTCTGTCTCGCTCTCTCTGTCTTTTACTTAGTCGCTTAAGGGCTTTTGGCTCAATGCGAGATGAGGCACTGGCAAAAGTTTTATGTACCACAAATGAAATTATAGTCAGCATACACACTCAACACACACATACACCCACACACACACATACACCCACACACACACATACACCCACACACACACTCAAAGACGCACACACACACTCATACAGTAGCAGGCCACAGGCTGTCGCTGCAATTTGCGCGTCGACAAAAACGTTTGCCCCTAAAAGCATGCCACACATTTTGAAGCACCGCATCCCAACAACCCCCAACGCCCCCCGACCAACACCACAGACAACGCAACTGCTACCCTCCCTCGGCACCACCCACAAGCTGTTCATCCTCTTATCTTTTGAAGCCTCACCTGCTGCCTCACTTGCTGCCTCACTTGCTGCCTTACTTGCTGCCTCACCTGCTGCCTCACTTGCTGCCTTACTTGCTGCCTCACTTGCTGCCTCACCTGCTGCCTCACTTGCTGCCTTACTTGCTGCCTCACCTGCTGCCTCACCTGCTGCCTCGCTTTTAAGCATTTTAACTTCGCTGTCGTTGGCAACGCTGTCATGCACATTAACCAAATAGCTGGCGCCTTGATTTGATTATTATGTGTTTTTTTTTTGTTTTGTTTTTTGTCAGTGTGCCCCAAGATTGCCATTTGACAAGCAACTTCCTCGACAACAAAACCAACAGCTGATTCCACACTCAGTTGTGCGGCACATCTGCCAGCGGCTAAAAAAAGTTCTATTGTGCCCCAGAAAGGGTAGTTTCTTTTGCTCTCTGTTTTCGTCGAACAATTACAATAAGCGAATGCCCCCAACAACCTTCAAACTAATGGCTATAATTATAATCGAAGATTAGTGTGTGGCCACGCTAAATATACTACATTCGTATACAATACTTAGCTGTGAATAGGCAGCAATTGTTGTCCACGTAAAACCAGAAAAGAATTAGTATTTATATTCAATTATGCCCCGACAACTGGCATATCAAGTATAGAACCAATACTACCACGATTCAGTTGGTGAAACCCAGGGAAACCGATTACAGACCGTAAAAAATCACAAGTTGCACACAGAGAAGACACAAAATTGCATACTAGAAACCAAATTACGAATCTTGAATCAGCAATTTTTCAATTTGAAATGCAAAGTTTCGAACTAAAATTGTTTCAAGAGCACCACATTTCCACCAGCAGCGAGTAGCCCAACTTTTTCTAGCTCAAGACACAAAAAAAAAAAAAAAGAGAAGCCACAAAGTATCCCAAACATTTGCTTAGCATCATTGTTGGTTCACATTTTAAGTTTCCAGTCAGCAAACATATTTTGACTGGCAATTTGATTTATGGCGCTTCCTCTCTCTCTCTCTCTCTCTCTCTCTCTCTCTGGTCCGTAAACGTTTGTGGGAACAGGGCCGCCATTTTGTTCTGTTCTATGTCGCATGCATGATTCATGTGATTCTCTCTCTGGCTCTGCTATTATTATTATAATTTTAGTGATTGTTGTTGTTGTTGTTGTTTTTGTTGTTGTTGTTGTTTCGCAAGTGGAAGTCACTTGAAATCTGTGTATTGCCGCTGTGATTTCCTGCCCCATGCTCCGCCATCAGCCACACCTCCTTGCCCCACACTCCGCCCGTGAGTGCTGGGAATATCTGCAAATTGCCTGCAATAAATTTTTGCCCGTTTGCCATAAAACACTTAAAACGATTTGTGCGAGTTTGAAAAAAAAAAATAAGGAAAAATGAAGAAAACTAGAACGAAAGAAGCACCAGAGAAAATGTTCACAGCGTTGTTGTCTCTGGCAATTTTCATTCGTAACTCCCTTCGCTTTTGTTCTTACATAAGCCATTACAATTTTCCAATCATTTCCACGTGTTTTGCATGCACAACAACATGCTTAATTACTTCCGTAACGGAAAACGCTCGACTTTTCCTTGACGTGCAGAACTCAATTGGAAATTTTCATTTGTGGAAAAATTGTAGAAAGTAGATAAGTGGATAGGAAACGGTCGAAAATAATTCACGCAAGTTGCATGCCATTTTGCACAAAACACAACGTTAACAAAAACATTGTCTCTCTAAACACACACACACTCAGACACACACACACACACACTCACACACACACACACACACACACACACACACTTGTGGC
Organism: Drosophila nr. fundita; assembly: GCA_035044245.1. Taxonomy (NCBI): domain Eukaryota; kingdom Metazoa; phylum Arthropoda; class Insecta; order Diptera; family Drosophilidae; genus Drosophila; species Drosophila nr. fundita. The sequence continues at coordinate 333,405 of JAWNMG010000857.1, forward strand.
CAAGGCGTGCGGGTTTCGGTATTTACAAAAGTTTTGCTAACGTTTTCATTTTATGTATTGCCGGAATTGGTTATGGCATGGCCAAGTGAAATTATAAATGAATTAGTTGGAAAGTCACGCGTGTGTGGCTCTCTCTCTCCCTCTCTCTCACTCACCGCTGTCTGTCTCCCTTGCTCGTACTATCTCTCAAAGCTTTTCTTGTTGTAAGCGGATTATGCGTTTAAGAGCAAAACTTAAAGTATTAACACTGAATGATTCACGAGCCAAAGGGCTCCCAATGAGCATTTATCGGTGGCTGTCATCGGAGACAGCCTGTGCCACAAACCGGATGTCTACTTTAAGGCCGATAAGCTGCCCAAGGGTACACAAAACGGTTGCACGGCATCCAGCTTCACCACCGGAAGGTCAAAAGTTCTCTTTGGTTTGCTAATTGAAAACTGAACACTGAGCAACTGCCAAAGTGCAAAATGTTTGTGTGCCAAATGCGCTGAGGTAGCCCAAAAATAGGCCAACGAAGCGAAAACCATATTGAATGAACAGACTTGACCTCAACAACAAAACGCAATCCAAAGTTATTTTCGCAGATATCACATACAGAAAGCACTTAGGGATACAGATGCCGAGCAGGATAGCATAACGAATTGGGTGTTAAAACTATACTTTTAAGCATATTCCTCTTCAGACACTTATCAAATATCATTGTAGAACTGGTCGAGAAAATAAAAGTATTATTTTTTTTTCTACTAGCATGTTTTTGTTTTCCCAAATGGAGCAACGCAAAATGACAGTGAAAAAAGAAGAAAGTGCAACGAAACAAATGCATTTTGTCTTTGAACCACACTCCCAGTCACTCTGATTTTGATTGTGAACAAAAGAGTCTTGAAATAAGAGACCTCAGATATTTTCAGAAGCTGGTCAAGTAGGAATAAAGATAGTCTTAACTAGAGCAGAAAGCAGATTAAATGAAAGCAAGGCATCTATCAATTTACTAAAAACGTTTTTGTTTATTTTTCATTGGCCACATTGCTTTTTCATTTGTCCAAATATATATATATTTCCATCAATTGCTCTTGGTAAATTAATGAAAAGTAATCAAATTTTCGCAAAATAAACACAGCCCTGAGAAACAAAGACCAAGTCGAATGTTACTGTCTTATTTATTACATTTTCATTTAACTGCATTTAATCTGAGAACTAATAATTTTATGCTCATGATTTTTGTTCAATGTTTTGCTACAATTGCCTTTGAGTTTTTAGCCATGATCGTAAGGTCATGGTTGACAGATAAACAACTCAATTGAAGCCCATTGAATGGAAACAAACACTTTTGTTGCAATCGCCTCTGATAAGCGCACTCTAAACAATTTGTTTTGTTTGCTTGTACTTTTTGCAGCTATTCTTGCCGAACATTAGCGGAATTTTAATCAAGCTGCAAAACCGAATCCAGCAGAATGCAGCACGAGCAGGTGAAACGTGCAGCAGTGGCAACATTGGTCTAATTGCGGCCAGGACCAGGACACGGTCAAATGGCGTCATTTGTATGCACAACAAAATCAACAGCAGCAACAACAACAACAGCAACAACAACAGCAACAGCAACAACTGAAAGAACCACTGTTGAAAGAGCAACAAATTCAACAAAGGAAATGCAAAGCAGTGGTTAACAACCAACCAGGCAGCCACAGAAAAACCCAAAACCAAATCAACGCACAGCTCAGCACACAGCAGTTGAGTTGAGAAGGCACAAGCTCAACAATAGCAAACAGCAACCAGCAAACAGCACAAATAGAATAACAAACCAACAGAAAAAGGCCTACAGGATGATGAGTGCCGGGGGCACCTACATATCGACGGCCAGCGTGGAGGTGCCACAGGCTCTGCAGGATGGGGAGAAGTTCATCAAATGGGACGATGTAAGTAATGCACAAATTGTATATATTTTTAATTAGTTCAAAGCATGTCACAGTTTAGAAGTCATTGATGTGTTCCTTGATCCAGCTGGCATGGGCACCGGTCGAGGTGTATGCAGAGGGATACTTGGTGGTGGCACAGGGGGTATAGCCCCAAGAGACAATACCGACTAGCTCATAGCTACCATCGGCCTTCCTGGTAACCAAGGGACCGCCACTGTCGCCATTGCAGGCACCATCGGCAGTACCGGCGGTGTAGGTGCAAATGTTGGTCGGGTCCAAAGAACTGCCACGGGGCATGGCAGCCGCGCAATCAGTGTATCCAATGACGTCCACATCCAGTGTCTGCAGTTTGTCGGGCAACGCACCAGAGTTGTCGCGACCCCAGCCAAAGAGAACACCGCCAGTGTTAGTAGAAAACTGATTGCTGGGCAGCGAGATGGCTGCAACGGGTGCACCACCAGCACGGGACACGGCATTCAGATTGAAGGGCGTCTCGAGGAAGATCAGACCGAGATCGTTGGGACCAACACCGCCTGAGTATTTAGCATGGACCGTCTGGCGTTTGCTGCTTGCCGGGCGCACCTGCGTCTCCGAATTATCTGCACGGCTGTGGGCACCGGCAACCACTTGGAAGTTGGCATAGGTCATGCAATGGGCGGCGGTCAGGACGGTGCGAGCGTTGATCAGAGAGCCAGCACAATAATGGGATCCTGAGGTTGACTGCAAGGAGACAATGAAGGGTGCCTCGTTGGGCCTGGCCTCGTGTCCATTAATGATGCGTCCCTCGGGGAGGCCCGGCATGCCAATCAGATTGGCGCTAGCCGAGGCAACAGCCAGGACAAGGAGCACAACAAATTGCTTCATGTTAACTGCAGTTAATTACACCGTTTAGTGTTGTTAACGGTAGCGAATCAATGGCTTTTATAGCAAAAAAAAACTGTCGTCTCTCGTTATCGGCTGGCGTTATCATAATATAAAAATGACAACCGTTTGCTTATCAATGGCAACAGGCCGATTCAATTGCAAATTTACGATCCTGTTGACGGTTAGGCTTACGGCCATGTCCTGATTAATAAAAGTCGACTCTATCTTGCTTGCCAGTTATCGTTATCGGATCTATTATTACCTGCCACACTTTAGATCAATATCAAATGGCAATCACTGAAGCAATCATCAAGTGGGCTAGACTGGCTCAATTATAAAATAAATAATGTGACAAGTGGCTCGTAAATCTTCAAAATACCTTAGTTTATTGACAACCATATATAAAGATAATCTGAATAAACAAAGTAACAGTCTGTGTTTGCAAGATCATCCCGGTTATTGAACATGCCAGACGAATATAGTTCAAATTATAGGTTGTCAATTTAGAATAGATCCTCTGTGAGGCTAATCAGTTGTCTGGGTGGAATATCAGAGTGTTCTGATATGTTTGACCCCAAATATTTCTGTCTTTTCCTACTACTTGTTATCAGCCACATTAAACCTTTAACCATTAAAGTTTAAACCAAATTTGTAAACTTTAAAAACATATTATGCAGACTAGATTTGTTGCTGCCACATTTAGTAATCTTAATATCAAATACTACTGGGAAATACTTTTTATTGGAGGCAATAAATTGTACTCAATGTTTTTAGCTTTTGGTTTTTAGTTTGTCATCGTTGCAGGCTACAAATAGATGTGGGTTTTTTGAATGACTTTACTATATATGGATTTACTACTTCGATGGTAAATTAGCCTAATCAATGGGATTAAATCCAATTAAAAAGTTATACAAGACTGAAATGCGCACCTGAACATATTTAATCATTTAATTTGTAATCCTCCTGATTGGATCGATGGCCTTGAAATGGTGGATTCGGAATGATGGGTTCGTTGCTACACTGTTCTTTTCGTACAGGTCCATTCACCCGGAAAAATAACATTTATTATCGTCAGATAATTGCAATATGACATTTCTGTGGAAAATGATGTAGCAGTCAACCGCCGAGTCGATCTAGTCATGTCCGTCCATATCTGTATGGCGATCTCAGAGAATATTAGTTTTTCGATTAGCAGACAAAGTTCAATTCTTCTTTCATTTTTTTGATCAATTTTATTGCTTCCCTTCCATCGACCAGAATTGACTGAGATATTGGTGCAGGCCATCTCCAGGTCGATATCTCCCGACTAGATCATTCTAACTTATGTTTATTGGATGTAAATTAATTGAAAGTGTATTGCAAATAATGTAATATTACATCAATTTCAGATTTCAAGCTTTTATCAATTTTAATGCGACTCCTTAAAGTATGCTATCTTAAATCGATTGGGGTTTAAGGCATAAATTATTTCAAATACTTCATAACGGTCCTACTGACAACAACTAAATTCCGTTAATACGATGTAAGATATGGTAATCAAATGTTTTGAATACTGATTGCTAGAACGCAAAAGCTAGCAACTTGCCAGTCATCGATGTCACACGCCCAATAGGCCTAGTGCAAAGCTTTCGCAATGACCATGAAAAGATTAAACTAATCCAACTGAACGCAGACACACTTTAACCTGGAGTCATAAAATATATATATATATATATATATGCATATCGCACGATCTATAAACAACAACAATGATGACAATAAAATATTGGTATAATCAAAACTGAACTTGATTTGTCATCAAGATTTTTTATTACATAGTCAAAGGAAATACTTAGTACAGAGCATAGTATGCACTCTGAATCTTGGCGACCCAATCGACGTAGGCCGAGACACGGGTGTACACCGAAGGGAGGTTAGATAGGCCGCAGGGAATGTATCCCCAGGAGACAATGCCAATCAGCTCAGAGCTGGTATCCTCGTACTCAACGACCAATGGGCCACCAGAGTCACCGTTGCAAGCAGAGATGCTCTGCTGACGGGAGGAGGAGCAGATGTTGCTATCAGCGAGTGGGGCATCATCGGGCAACGCACCCTTGCATTCCGGATAGTTGACAATCTCAGTGGTCATGGTCATCAGAGACTTGGAGCCTGTCAGCACATAAGATTTGGGCTGTCCCCAACCGTACAGATGGGTCTCTCCCTCATGCACCTGCTCACGACTGGGCAAAGTAGCTGGGTTGACGAACTCGTTGAACTCGAACGGTGATTCCAAATGCAGAATGGCAATATCGAAGGGACCAACTCCGCCGGTGTACTGCTCGTGTACGCGTCCAAAATCAACGGCACGCTGCTGGGTGCGTTCATCAACAATGGCGCGCGTGTGCAGGCCAGCGATGACGCTCATGCCCACAGGATCGCTGATGCAGTGAGCAGCAGTGACGACCCATTCCTTGTTGATGATGGTGCCGCCGCAGATGTGAGCGTGGTTACTGACACTTCTCGCCAGGGAGACGATGTACGGAGCTGAGTGGGGCGCAGCCTCGGTGCCGTTGATCACAAAACCGGTGGCAAAGCTGGGGATCAGCTTGTTCAAGCCCTCAGTCAGCTTGCCAGCCTGGGCACTGGCGCACAGCAGGGCGAGAACTGTAATCGCAACCACTTTCATTGTATTTCCTGAAACTATGGACTGCGAATGATGGGCTCGCTTATTGGCAGCGATCTTTTATACCTGCTACATCCGCATTATCTGCATTAGGCGATCGTTGTTATCGATTAGCCGATTAGCAAAAGGATTTATGAAATTCAATTCGTTTCATGATTTAATCAATATTTATGTGTTTTCCCTAATCAAGTGGAACAACGGCTAATCCTAATAGGCCAGATAACGATATGGTATGAAAATACGTAGCACGCTTACAGCTCCAATAATTGCGATATTTTTAGAGTGTGTGATGGATGTATGAGTGTGTGAGTGTGTGTGTGTGTGTGTGGGTGTGTGTGTGTGCCATAAAGTATCGACAAGCCACGCGTACAAGGTCGGCCCGTGCCAAAGTTTCCCTCTCACAGAAGGGCGCTAAAAATACATACATGCAGATGCGATATGGATGGATTCGCGTCCTTGCTAGCCACATAAAAGAGTGGACAACGTCCAGTGCTCTCGCCCTGCGGCAGTTGGCGGCCATTTTGCGGACTTAGCCAATTAAAAGCATATTTTACGCCGCTGCGGGCTTTGGACTTTGTGCAACCGCACACAATTGTGTACACATTTAAAACCACAACGAGAACAACAACAACAACAACAACGACAATCTCTGGGCCGGGAAATGCCCAACAGGGGGAAATTGAAACCATAAATGCCACTTTAAAGTCCACTTAGGCGATAGTAATACAAATTAGACTAGACACGTCAGGAATTCCTTAGCGAGCGACTGCCTGATGAAATAAGGCAATATAGTTTAATTTCAAAGTAGAGTTTAATAGCCAGGTAATAACCTGGCTATAATTATGTGTTGCAATTTGTAAAATTAAATCAAACACAGTGGCCAAGACTAACTTAACTAAGTCAAATAATCCAGAATGGTCTTAACTGATTAAAGCTAAAAGCGATTTAATCAATGATTCAATTAATGAAACAACTTAACAGAAAATCAAATGACTTGCCAGCTTGTGTAGGGTTAAGCTAAACTTTAAATCAGCCAAATAATCAATACCAAAATTGGTGATTCAAGTTTTTCCTTGACTTCTACATTTGAATATGGTAGTGCAATGTGTATTAATAAGGAAATAAAAGATATTAAAATATATTTAAAAATAAATAATCTTAAATGACAATACATATAATACACAATCTGCTTTTGGTAACATGACAAAAGCCCATTCCTAATCTCTCTCTCTCTCTCTGGCACTCTGCGGCTCTCGCAAATTAATAGTGGCTATCGAACTTGTCAGCACCCTCTTGGCTTATCACAAAGCTTTAATGTTCGATTACATATAAGTCTAGCGAGCTTCCGGGAACCGTTCACAGTAATCGCAATTCGCAACACGAACATAACGTAACACCATGTTGGCGGTGAAAGTTTTCATAAGTTTGCTGGCCCTTTTGGCGCTGGCCAACGCTGAACCGCAGAAGCATCATTTGCAGCACTTGCTGTCGGGTCACATTGAGGATTTGGCCAGTGCCAAATCAGAGCCAAATATTGTGAAGCGTGCATTGCTGAAGGTGAAGCCTGACCAGACAGACGGCGAACTGTCGTCACGCATTATTGACGGCTTCGATGTGCAGGGTTTGGATAATGCGCCCTACCTCGTCTCAATCAGCCTGACCAGGCTGATCTACGCACACGAGTGCGGCGGTTCAATAATTGGCAAGCGATGGGTTCTCACAACGGCAAATTGTGTCCGGGATTTGGAGCGATTCAACGGCAACGTCATTGGCACTGCCGTCTATGCCGGACTCTCGAATCGCAGGAATGTGGGCGAGGCACAGGTGCGATACGTGGACTTTGCCTCGTCGCATCGTTCATTCGATGGCGAACCGGGCAGCGACAATATTGCTCTGTTGCATGTCTCTGAGTCATTTGTCTACTCGGCACGTGTGCAGCAGATAGCATTGCCCGATGTGGGTGATGACTACAGTGACAAGTTGGGCACCGTCTACGGCTGGGGATTGACTAATGCCGATGGCGATGAATACTCCAAGGAGCTGCAGTATGCTTTTGCCCCACTCCTCAATAGCAATAAGTGCGCGGAGTTACTGCCAACGGATGCACCAATGTCTAAAAATCAGGTGTGTGCTCAGGTGAACGCTTGCTACGGAGATGGTGGCACCCCGTTGGTTCACTGGCCAATAGATGGCGTTGCTGAGCTGGTGGGTCTTGGATCGTGGAGCTATATGCCCTGTGGATATGCCGATCGTCCGTCGGTGTTTACCTCGGTGCCTCCCTATGTGAATTGGATATATCAGGTGCTCAGCGCCTACTATCAGCTCAACTAGAAGTTGCTAATCTGTAAAATGATACTCTACCAATACACTTGTTGTAAATTAAAGCAAACAATTACTATCTAATCTCCCAATCGCATTCGAAGTATCAGGAACACTAATGCCGATGTTCAATAAATATCATGATTAGAATCAGTTTGATTACCAACAAATCGTTTGGATCGAAAGTCTTTAATCGTAGTTTCTAGATTATGTTTGGCTTTTGGAAACACCTGCTTCGAGTTCAGGGGCAATTTGTAATTGCTCTCAAACTGTAAACATCATCTTGGCTGGCTGTACATCAATCTTAATTTTAGTTGTGCTCCAAGCAAGGCCAACTGGCGTCCAAATGTGACAGACGTTGACAGCGATTGCTTTTGCAATCTTCTTCTTCGTCTCTGTCTGACTGGCTTCGTTTGCTCGACTGGCATGCACCACTTGGCGTATGCTTAATAAGTTCCTACAAAACTTTAAACCAACAAGAGCCAAGTCGAGCATCAAGTTTCGAGTGCTTGGCAAACTTGCACAGGTGACAGGCGTGGAGGCTGTCCACATTTTTATGACATCATTTGCATGTAGTTGGAATTTGGAGCTACTGAAGTTTCATTGTATACCCTATAAAAATGGGCTATCAAAAGTGTTCTAAGTTGCAGACAGACAACAATATATGAGTTGTTGATTAGCCATAAAAATGGATTAATATATATATAGAAAATATATATATATACATAGAAAAAAAAACAAAATTCATGCATTTTATTTATAAACTGATTATTTGTAAACTGACAAATTTATAGCATAAATTTGCAGTGTGCAATAAAGAGTCAAAATTAGTTATCGCTCAAGATTAAGTGTCGCAAAGTTATCAGCTTATATATATATATATATATATATATATATATATATGTATATACATGATGTTATCATTCATTGTTCAGAAATTGCTCATTCTAACTGCAAATTTGTGGGCAGATAAAAGTCGGCTAAAAGCTACTAGTATTTTAAAGGTGAACAAGTACGACCTAAACATCTACTGAAAATCTTTGTGGAGCAGATACATATTTATATATATAAATATATATATATATGTGAACAACTAGTGAAACTGAACTAGAGTGTTCGTCTATATACATATATCAAGGATATTACCCAGACGAACACTCTTGTATAGTTTCACTAGTTGTTCGCAGCTAAGTATAATAAAAAGAACATATGAAAGGGGTAACAGTCTGTCACACTCACACACACACACATAGACATACACAATTGCCTGGCAGCAGCTGTGTAATCCCAAATAGCATTTGCATAGTCCCCAAAGCAGTGCATAAATCCAACTGAAACTGAGCGAAACACGCACTTGCCAGCCTTATTGGAAGACCCCTAAGCATGATTGACAATACAGACAGTATGCACACAGCTGTAGCTCTGTAGCTCTGTAGCTCTGTAGCTCTGTAGCTCTGTATCTCTAGCTCTGGCTGTATCTCTTTCTATGACTTTGCCTTTGTATCTGTAGCTGGGGCACATTTGCGACCAAACAAGCCAACTTCCTTTTTTCCGCACTTTTCTCGCATGTTGCATGGCATAGACAGCTCTATCGTTTTATCGAGGGCGCAGACAGTTGTTACATCAATTGAATTATGCATGTAATCGCTTTTAGCCAAAAAGCATACAAAGCAAGCCTGACAGACAGCCGGCCGTTGCCAGTTGCCAGTTGCACGTTTTTAAGTCACGATTTGAAAATTTCTGATATCATTGTTGATTCGCAGCCCATTTCAGCTGGGTGTTTATGCGAATGCCAGTGTCCGCTGACACCAAAATTCGCATATTGAAAACAAATTAATAATTTGGGTCAATGAGAAGCAGTTCAATTAGTGAAAAGTAATTAGGAAAAACAGGCATAAGAAGACAAGGCCAGGCAAATTGTCCTCCAATTAGCGATGCGCATCCCTTTTCCTATGCCATCCCAAAAATCTCCAGAAAATATGCGCTTAATTGAATATTAAAGTGGCTGGCAGTGGCGAGTGGAGGGTGAATGAAGGAAATAAACCAAAAACGGGCTCGAATCCCAAATGACCCTCAAACGCCCCTGAGGCAAATGCTTCGCATATTTGATCTGCAAGTAAATGTTTTCAATATCAATTATTAGAAATGTGAAGAGGGGTGCCTGAATTACTGTACCAGTTCCAGAGGGAGGAGCGAGTTTGTTGGCCGTTCCCAAAGCGAAAATTTTAGCCACTTTGGCACCTTGTGAGTTCATTAAACCGACCTCAGCAAAGGATAATGAACTCCGTGCAGCTGCAAATTCCATTTTCTCATTACGAGCATTTCAATGCTCATCAATTCTCCAGCGAAATAACACTCATTATCTGCTAATGTCAAATACCATATTTCAGGGTTCGTTTGACATGTCAAACTAGCTGCTTAGCATTCCATTCCTGCATTCGAAATAAAAACACTTTGAGCAGACTCAAATCGTGTGTAATAAGATTAGATTACTGAACTCTACACAAGCGACTAGCATTCGAAAATATTCTTATAAAACATACAATTCACAACTCATCTTCAAAATCGTGTTCATTCAAAATACATGACAATTGGATGTTATCTTTTCTGAGAATATTTTTAGTGTGCTTTCAAAATAAAATGTCAAACAAGCAAGTTGCTCAAATCATCAAAAGTGGACTCTTTTTTATGACAAGCTGTCTGGTTGTAAATCAGCTTACCTATTCAAATTGTTGGGCAATATGTATATATTTATATAAACATTTTTGTATGCTATTTAATCTGAATGAGCGATAAGCATTTGTTTTTTTTTTGTCCCGCCATTTAACGCCTTCCAAGAAAATTGAAAAGCAGCTTTCCCAGTTGATTTGATTCCCCAGTTGCTCCCCACGCAACTTGTGGCGTCGTCTGTTTTGCATAAAATATATTAAAAAACACGATACAAAATACAAAAATAAAATACAAAAATTAAATACATATTTCATTTTTGGCTCGCCATGCTTTATCTGAACGCATCTGTTTGGCATTGCCAGGCGGCAGCCAGCTGCGGCCAACATGAGCAAAATTTCGCATTGTTTTTCTTTGGTTTTTATGAATGAATGCTAAAATATTTATGGCAAACGGCAGTTGGGCAGGGCAAGGGAGGGAAATGGGGGGGTTGGGGAATGGCGGAAGGGGCATATGCACTGTTCACAGGGCAATTTTCATTTGACTTAAATAATAAGCAAAGATGACTTTTTGTTTTTTTTCGATTTTTGGTCATTTTGTGGGCGATTGGAAAGCGAAATTCGGTATAATAAATTCATTCCACTCGGGCGAGTTCAATGTGCAGCAGACAATGGAGAATTTGCAACATATTTATAAAATTTTTATTTCATTTAATGATTAATGAACAATTATTATTAAATTTAATTGGCATATAAATTTTGATAATGATATGATATATTATATATGCAGGACTCCGGCAGCGGGACACCGGTGACAATGCGTGTGGATGCAAAAGGATTCTATCTCCATTGGATCGATCAAAACAATGAGCTGGACATTTTGGATATAGCCACAATACGCGATGTCCGCACCGGACAATATGCCAAGAAGCCAAAGGTGCGTATGCGTAATAAATATTTATTAAAATTCATCAATCTACCCTCTTGCCATCATCCGCTGTCAGCCAGTGCATTCTAAACTAAAATAGTAAATATTAAAAAAAGCATCAACAAATGAACTCTGTGTGAAAATAAGCAAAACTAGCTAATAATACCCAAACAGTAACTGAAAGTTTGTAAGCATTTTTTTAATGAATAATTTAAGGGTCGTAAATAACTGCTTCCTGACTGTAAGAGCATGTTTTACTGTAAACATTCTAATACATTTTTAAACAATGAACTGCTTTTGAGGCTAAAAGCTAATAATCAGAAGCCATTGGCATCAGTTGCAGTCATATGATTGTTGAACCGTTTATTTTGCACTTGTTACGAATTTTTTTTTGTTTGTTTATTTGTAAACATATTTTTGCAACAATAATTGTGCCGACAATGCGGGCCTCGACTCTGATACACATGGATTACGCTTGGGCAGCTGCGATGGAAACAAACATTGGGCTAATAAAAATTGCTTTGACCATAGTCAGTGTGGCGGCATCGATTGAAATCCAATTACGTGTTAAGGGAATGATACGGCTCGGAAGTTCTATTGTTCAGGTAGTCACACATAATCCACAACTTTGGGCTATATACGTATATGCGAAAGTCTTTCGCACAGATTGTTTGGCCAGGTCACATTCACATTTTTGGCCGGCAACTATTTGAATTGTGGCCAGTAGTGTGTACTGGCTCATTGGCTTGGTTTTGTGTCGCCATATTTGTTGCTTGACTTCTTCTTCTTCTTCTTGATTATTGTTATTTTTGTTCGCCTTGTCGCAGAATGTGTGTCGTGTGCCCATCTGGAGCTTAACTTTTTCTCCTTCTCCATGCTCGATTCACACAATTTTCTTTTCATGGTGCAAAATTTTTATTGTGTGTACTTAGTGTGCCACATACATACACACACACACAGGGGTGTGTGTGTGGATGGGTGGTTGTTTTTGGGTGTGTGTGTGGGTGACCCAATACATTTATCATTGCAATGACACGGCAACATGCTTCTGATCCACGCCTCTCCTTCCAACTTCTACTGCTGTTTACAAGGAATTGAGTTTAAAAGGAATTTTACGTAACGTTGGCCCAAAAAAAAACAACAGAGGATAAAGGAGAAGGAGAAGGAAGCTCCCGAGCAGGGACAGGCATTTCAACCAGCCGGCGAGCATATCCTGCCAACAGCAAATAGAAAATGACAACAACAACAATGAATCTAACAAAAAACAACAAAGAACCGTTGCCAACAAGCACATTCGACTTTTTGCTCTGACTTTTCACAATCTGCTGGGAGCACAAAGCAAAAAACAAAAACAGAATTTTTTTTTTGTTTTTTTTTGGAAAGACCAACATTTAGAGCTGCATATTTGACCTAAGTCTAAGTAATGGGCCTGGCTTTTGATGTGGTGCGCATATAACTCATACCACACACACTCACACACACGCACACTCAAACACACACACAACCACACATCCACACATGAGCTGGCTGGACTAGCTGACCTAAGGCGAGCGTTTAGCCGCAAAACTACTCCCAAATCCTTTGCAACTCCTCCCTCAGCGCATAATGGCCCAAAAGGCTGTGCCAAATTAGTTTCGCGTTGGTCCCAAAGGTGGACAGCAAAATGGTTGCATTAATTAATTGCATGAAGTAGTGAGAATTGGCTAGAAAATAACAGAGAGCTGAGAACAGAGAACAGAGACAGTTGCCACATTCAACACTGCTGGCTAGCTTAATAGTAAATGCATGAAACTCATTTCGAAAAGTTGCAAAAAGTGCTGCATAAATAGCGGTAAATGAGGTCTACTTAAATGAACGTACGTTAAAAAACGCAACTCAAAGTTGGAAGGAACAGCAAAAAACTCGCAAGGCCACCCTTTTTCATATCATATATAGGTGTGTACTTGTGGCATGTGGGCGTGGTCCTTGACGTTTCTTTTTTTTTTGTTGTTTTTTTGTAGCGCACGTTGATTAAAAATTTATACTTTTATTACTCTGGCCAAAGGGCATGCTAATTTTGCCATTAAAAATGTATAACGTTGCAGATTCAATATTTAATTGGTCAACTTGGAAAAGTGAAACTTTTTTATTTGTGTTATCAACTGCAAGGCTATGTTTAACACGATTTATAAAATAATATGGTAAACATTGGCTTGGAATTAAACCACTGCTGCAACATAAGAGGAAGATTTCATAAGCTAGTGTAGACTTGCAAGGGCATTCAGTTTTCGACACAGCGTTAAAAACTTTTCTTATTTTCATTTTTTATGTTTTTCTTGCTGCTTGCGCCTTGTTGCTGTTGCATTCAAACGAAACGGAATGCGATTTTATTAAAATTTATCGAAGCGTGGCAGCGTGAGCAATGAAGAGAATGCCAAGGGTGTGCACAACAAAAAGAGGAGGCTCGGACATGCTCAAAAAGGTTTCGCGCCTTAAATGAATTATGCCCGATACTCGGAAAATGTCCAAAGGGTGCACAGAAATTTGGGGAAGCCAAAAGCCGAAAAGGCAGCTCAAGCTCATGCTTAGCGGCAAATCTTACGCATAAGTTTATCAACATAAATATTAAAATAAGGTTGTTTATTTTGTTCCTCTCTCTCTCTCTCTTTCTCTCTCTCTCTCTCTTTTTCTCTCTCCCTCTCCCTCTCTCTCTGTCTATCTCTCGCTTTTCTAAATCGTTCTCATGCTTTATCTTGTTGCTTGGCTGCAATCTCTCTTGGCCTATTGTAAGCAGTATTCAATTGACATCCTTAACATTTTTCAAACTTACCAAAGGATTTAAGTAATTTTTCTTCGCCACAACCCTGAATCCCGGCCAGACGCTCCAGGGGCCCTGCACAGCATTTTTCGTAAACATTACACGAGGGATGCTGGACATCATTCTTCTGAAAACAAGAAATCAGTTCTGCGTAGAGCTCGTCGAAGGTTTGTGGCTCGGGTTCTTCTGGACACTCCACCTCGTCCATCTCTAATTCGAAAGCCACCTCATAGGGCACGGGATTCTGTTTGTATTTCATCCATTCGTAGTCGGTGCATTTGTTCTGCGGAATGCCACACTGTCGGTCGCAGTAGGTGTGCTTGCGCCTGAGACCATGCTTCGGCTTTGGAATTGGCTTTTCCATATCCAAGGCACGCTGTAGGGGAAAAATGGGTTCATCTTCTATGAAGGGATTCTCGGGATCTTCAGGTTCCGGGCAGTACAGTATAGTATTGGCTTTGCTTGCATTCATCTTGCTCATGACTGTGGGCATCTTATTGATCGCACACTTCAACACATTGCGATTGAGGACATAGGTACCCTTCGGCTTGGCTGGTTTCTTCTCGCATTTTTTTGGCTTCTTTGATTTCTTGCACCGTTTCACACCGTTGACCTTATCAAGACATTTGTGGAGCACCTGATTGAAAACTATTGCATTTGAGCCCAAGCCATAACAGCTGAGCGCTTCCTTGTTGGGGCTCTGCTTCCACGCATCCAGAATAAAATCATCATGCTTTGTGTCAAAGGGGCGAACGCAGCCAATGTTCTCGACGGCATCTGCTAACCACATCTTTGTCTGCTGTAAGCTACACTTGGACACTGGTGGCCTGATGCTGGGATAAGTTTCTCCATTCACAAATCGGGACGATTTGCAGTTCTGCATACGCATCAAATCGTAGGGTGTAAGTTCCCTGTAGTACTGCTCAAGATCAGCAAACTCTTCGGTGATCATTTCTTTTTGTCTGTCCATCTTGAGTATATAGTGATTGGATAAGGTTGGTGAGACTAGTGCTAAAATCAGCAAAAACCTTTTACAGGTTTTTTTTCTGTTGTGTTACAATAATTTTGGATGTATTCGTTTCAAAACATTTTACACAATAGCCTGGATTTAGTATAAAAAAAAATGTCAACTCCGAAAATGGCATTGGCTACTTTATTTAAAGAAATTATACGAGTCAATCGATAAAACATGAAATTTTAAAATTAAATTTTAAAAAATATAATTGTAGATAAATTTAAAATTCGAAATTAGTAGTGCATCAGATTCCCCTTCGTAGCTACACGCACTCACAGAGGCGTCGGCAAATGCGATCCTTGAGATCATTTAGATTGAATATAATTTCATTATCTACAATACCATGTTTGGGACCTAGCAACTTTTGCAGCTCCTGCAAGGCATGTAAGCAGTCGCAATATTCCCCCAGCTTGGGATTACGACAGAAGCAGTTGTCGCAGGCAATCGGATCGCACTTGTGCTGGGGTGCTCGATACTCGGGTTGGCGGCACTTCAGATACTCGCGATGGCACTTTTGCTTGTAGTAATCCTTGAGTTCCCGGCGTTTCTGCTCTCTTTTCATTTGTGCAATCAGCGGAGAGTCTGGTTCACGTTCTCGTCGTGTCATAAACTCGCAGATTTCGCAGGGGCAATCCTTCAGCAATTTGTCATCACCAACTGAATCCTTATTCTCTTCCCCATCTTGTGGGTCTTCATGACCATCCTTTTTCCCATCTGACTCTTTGGGCTTGTCATCTTTGTCTTTACCTGTATCTCCTCCTGCACCTTTTCCGGAGCCTGAATCCGCACCTTCTCCCGAACCTCCACCGTCACCTTCACCTTTTCCTGATCCTCCACCCTTATCTTTTCCTGAGCCGCCACCCTTTCCTTTTCCTGAGCCTCCACCCTTACCTTTTCCTGATCCTCCACCCTTACCTTTTCCTGATCCTCCACCCTTGCCTTTTCCTGATCCTCCACCCTCACCTTTTCCCAAGTCTCCACCTTCACCTTTTCCCGATTCCCCACCCGCATCTTTTCCGGAGTCTCCATCTGCACCTATGAGTGTATCACCTCCATCGGCACCTTTATCTTTCTCGTTACTTTCTCCTTCTTTACCATTGCTTTCATCGTCTCCATCAACTTCATGATGTACACCTCCACCTACATCCTTACCAGCCCCTTTATCACCTCCTCCCGCACCATCCACGCCACCCTGCTTATGGGCTTTCATGCAGCACTTGTAAGCATCGGAAAGTGGATCTTTCTTCGAGTCCTTTTCAAAGCAGGCAATCAGATCCGAGTATAACTCATCGTAGTTATTTTGATCGGCTTCACATTCTTTCTGCAAACGTTCCATCTCCATTTTGAATGCCTCCTGATATGCCTTGGTATCTTGTTGACTTTTAGTCCATTCAAATTCAGTGCATTTATTCTCGGGAATATCACATTGCAATTCGCAGTACTTCTGTTTGCGACTGAGACTAGGCTTAGGCTTGGGACGAGGGCGCTCCATGTCAAGAGCCTTTCGAAGAGAGACTTTAGGTTGAGTTTGGATAAATGGACAGTACCGCCAGTTGACGGCATTGCTTGCGTCCACGACTTCCCTTACAGTGGGCATTCCATCGATTTTCGACTGCAGCTTCTGACGATTGAGGACATAGTTTCCAGAAGTTGGCTCCGGTTGGTCCTCTTTCTCATGCGGAATGGTTTTTGGTTTGACGGTTTTAGGCTTGGGATGGTTCACCTTATCAAGGCATTTTGAGATTAGTTGATTAAAAACAATTGCTTCCGGCTTGTGAATAGCTGAGCCTATGCCATAGAACCGCAGCGAGTCCTTTTTCGGGCTACGTTTCCAGACCTCAACGATATCATCGTTTTCCATGTCAAAAGGTTGTTCACAGCCATTGTCCTCCAGCGCATCAGCTAACCATTGGGCTGTGAGTTCAGGACTACACGGAGATACTGGAGGTCGAATGCTAGGATACATTTCCTTATTTCGATGGTTGAACGTTTTACAGTTCTGACTTTGCATCGCATGGTAGAGTGACCCATCTTGTTTTTGCTGACTACGCATGGTTTTCGATTTCTCTTCTTTGTATAAAATTAGTCTAATGAAACATAAAATTTATAAAATCTTTTTTTTTACATTTATTTAAAAAGAAAATTGTAATTATTCGATGCAAATCATTTTATATAATGAATTTGAAGCCAGCAAATGTCACAGGCTATATTATACCATAACATTCAAGCAGGCTACTAAGTTAATGAACTGAAACCAGGGTGTCGAAAAGAATTTGGAATCCGATTCCGATTCTGATAAGGTCTAAAAATTCGAAAAGAGATTCTAAGATTTTTCCACACTTATTTAAGGTTATGTTCAAGTTACGCTACAGATACTGGTACCGGAAATGTACTGCTTCGACTTTTATATTACAGCTTTTGGTGAGACTAACTACTAGTTCCGGTATTGGGACTTTAAAAAATTTGTAGTTTAGGTACTGATTCCGATTCTTAATTTCAATTGATAAACATGCGGTTCCGATTACAATTCCAGACCGACACAATGCCTGACACATCCTTCAGTAATGTTATTATTTTGTGTCTACTATCCATTTATTTATACAGGGCTATAAGATAATCAGCATTATTAACTGAATTTGGGGAAAAATAAACAAATATTCAAAACTTTTGAGATACACCGATATAAACTAACAATCAGAAATTCATTCGACTTGGATACGGCAACAATTGTTACTTGCTAAGCGCATTGAAGACAGTTGCAGAAGCGCCGACATATACGACGCCGCAGATCCTCTACATTAAATATCAGCTCATTCTTCACAATGCAATGCTTGGGTCCGAGCAGCTTCTGTAGCTCCTGCATGGCTTCCAAACAGTCGCAATATTCTCCCAGCTTGGGATTGCGACAGAAGCAGTTGTCGCAGGCAATCGGATCGCACTTGTGCTGCGGTGCTCGATACTCCGGTTGCCGGCACTTGAGGTACTCGCGATGGCACATCCGCCTGTAGTAGTCCCTCAGCTGGCGTCGTTTCTCTTCCTGCTTCATTTGACGAATGAGCGGGGAGTCTGGTTCATGTCGTCGCTTTATGAAATCGCACACTTCACAGGGACAATCGGGAATTTTGTCTTCAAATTCGAGTTTGGGAGGTTCTTCCTTTTTGGGTGGCTTATCGTCCTTAGGTGGTTTGTCGTGCTCAGTTGATTTATCCGGCTTATCAGTTTCCTTAGTAGGTGATTCCTCCGCTGGTGGGTCTTTTTTTGGTGGTTTGTCTCCTTTGCCCGGCTTGTCTGGTTTTTTTTTGTGCTTTTCTTTCGGCTTATCGGGCTTTTTCTTTTCCTTCTCCTTGGGCGGCTCTACCGAGTTTCGAGCCTCTTCATCTATATCTGGCTTCTCTTTCCCTGGTTTATCTTTCTCTGGCTTCTCTTTTTCTGGCTTCTCTTTCTCAGGCTTCTCTTTCTCTGGCTTCTCTTTGTCTGGCTTCTCTTTGTCTGGCTTTTCTTTTTCTGGCTTTTCTTTTTCTGGCTTTTCGTTCTCTGGCTTCTCTTCCTCTGGTTTTATTTCATCTGGATCATCACTTTCTTTTACGACAGGCGGAGGCAGTATACCTGGCTTTTCCTTATCTGAACCAGGGTCGGGAGAAACATCTAGGCCATGTTTCGAGTCTCGCTTACAGCATTTGTGGTAAAGCGAACAAATTGGATCTTCTTCGGAGATCTTTTGAAAGCAGGTGACCAGTTGGGAGTATAGCTCGTCGTAGTTTTTAGGCTCGGGCTCAGCTTGTTCCTCCATTTGTGCCTGTTCCATTTCAAAGGTCATATCAACTGGCTGGGGATCTTCTTTATATTTCCTCCATTCGTAGTCGGTGCATTTGTTCTGCGGAATACCACATTGCCGATCGCAGTAGTTGTGCCTGCGCTTGAGGCCATGCTTAGGCTTCGGAATTGGGCGTTCCATGTCGAGAGGCATTGCGATTGGAATCTGAGGATGGTCTTCGACGAACGGGTGTTTGTTCACAATTGGTTGGGGACAGTGAAGCCAAGTGAGGGCATCGTGTGCATTTAGCTTTTTCTGCACAGTGGGCATCCTAGTGACCTTCGCCTGCAGCAACGGTTGATTGAGGAGAAAGGATCCACATGGCGCTGTGGAATACCGAATGTTTGTTGGTTTTGGCAATTCAGCTTTTTTCGCTGCCTGCTTGAATTCGCTGGCCTTGTGTAGGGATTCTGAAATCGCCTGGTTAAACATGATTGCCTCTGGTTCGTAAATTTGTGAGCCCACGCCGTAATAGCTTAGCGTATGCTTATTTGGGCTTTGTTTCCAAACATCTATCACATCGTCGTGCTCCATATCAAAGCATCGTCCACAGCCAGCATCCTCAGCCGCATTGACTAACCATTCAGCAGTTTGGCAATTACTACATTTGGACACAGGTGGTGTGACGCTCGGATATGTCTCACGGTCGAGAACCCTGAATGTCTTGCAGTTCTGCAAACGCATCACTTCGTATGGAGACAAATGAGTCCATTCAAATGCCATTTCGGGTAATTGCTCCTGTCCCTGCTCACTCTGATTGCTCCAAACGACATTCGCTTTTTTGTCCCCACGTTGTTGATTCGGTTTTTTCAATGCCTGAACATCAAAGCGTCGACAGTTAACCTTCATTTCGGCCGGCGGAGGATTACACTTTGATACTGGTGGATGGATGCCTGGATAGATTCCGTTCTTTCGAATCATCATATCTTTCAAAGTATGCTGGCTCATGTCAGGCGGCTTTTGGAACTGTTTTAACTCCTGCGCAGATTGTCTTCGATGTTTACGCATTTTGTTTGGATAATTACAAGATTTTGTTTAATTTAGCTGCACAGTAATTTTGTCAAATTGTTCAACACTACAATCGAAACGTCAAAGGAGAACTGCTCTTTGTCATATTTTTCATGAGCAGCACGGATGTGAAATTGACATAAAATATTAAATATTAAAATCAAGTCGCGAGCATCCTTCGGAAATCCACTCCGCTCCTGGCCAACATAATGAGGGTTCTTAAAATTAATATACTCAGCCGGAGCTAAAGGATTAGCTGGAATCAGCCCAGACATTGTCTCCCCCCCCAATTCCCCTCCAAAAAACTCAAACTCTCGAGCAGCGTGTGAAGCAATTAAGATAATCACCGTAGTCATTTCCGCTTTACGCTTCCTTCTCAAAAGTCCTTCAATGTTACCTGTGTGTGTGTGTGTGTGTGTGTGTTTGTGACTGTGTGTGTGCTTATCCGCGACTTTTACATTATTCAGTACGACAAATTTGCCAGAATTAGTTTTTAGTTAAAAGCAAATTATGGCGCTCTCAGATAAGCTGAGCAAAAGGCACGTGTGAGAGGACAGAGTGGAAACTCTTACAGCTTTTTATGGCCAAACGCGTTAAGGGAGCGCTTTGTAAATTGCGATTAAAGTGAATGACGCTTTAATTGTCATAGCCTGTCCCGTGATACTCTGTTAACAGCAGCAGCAGCAGCAGTCTGTCTGTCTGTATGTCTGGACTGTCAAACTGTGCCCGCCTCTGCAGATGTGTCAATCGGCTAAAGTCAGCGCCAAGTCAAGCCTTTATAATAGATTTATAATGTACCTTCTATGGCTTCTGTTGTGCAGCCTCGTCCTGGCCACAACTAATCAGATTATAATCTATTTTGACGGCCAAGGCCAAAGGTAGCTTTGCATCGTCGTTTTGTTGACATGCCCTTTGGTTGAACATCGAATCCAATTGTAGCTTGGGTCGAGGTCAAGTTTAACCCTTCGACTAAATACTATTATTAAATTATGAATAGTTTTGAATTGAGTTATAGAATGAACCCCTGAACAAAGTTGTCAGCTTGAAGATGAAACTGCTCTTTGTGACACTATCTGCAGATGTTTATCGTAAGTATCTTCATTTTAATGCTCTCTTCGATTTGGAATTTATTGCATCGAATTTTATAGCGCAAATAGAGCATCTCTTTTACGATATGGTTATAATCAATTTACGACTCTTCCTTACGTGATAGTGTCAACCCACTTTTATTTATTGCTACTTTAGAGTACTCTAATCTTGCGTCCATTTAAAAGTCCACAAAAATACTGTGGAGCAATTGATGATATGACAGTGACGAAACCGAGTAATGGTCATGGCTTATAGATTGCTCAATAATAAATTTATATTTTATTTACAGGCAAATAATAATTTTTGTGTTCTTCTTTAATAAGCCATATTTTTGCTTAACATGGTCTAATAATAAGAAAGTCGCAATACTCGTCATGCACAAACATTACATATTCATACACAGTATATGTACATTATGCACACATACATACACAACATTTTACGTGTATGTGGCAAGAGCATTTGTCTGTAGTTATCCAGCAGTTTGTCAAATGTCCCCAAGACGCCAGCCTCATCAGAAGACACACACAGCTTGCTTGGCTTACTAAAAATATCATAACATGACTCGCCGCAAAACTAATGCCAAATCTCATGCAGCTTATGCCCCTCCAGCTGGGTGTGTTTGTGTGTTTGTGTCATGCATTTTAAAGGACGCTGATAATCCTGAAGTTGATTTTGGATTTGCCATCAAACGCCCAGCAGGGTTGGCAACAATATAGTCCATAGTTGTGCACCAGATAAGAAACTGGCAAACTGTGCCACAGCAGCCGCCACTGCCACTGCCACTGCCACTTTCATTGCCATGGCAACTGCCACTCTGTCGGTGCAACTGCCACTCAGTCCGTGCAACTGCCACTCAGTCCGTACAACTGCCGCTCAGTCTGCGCCAAGAATGGCAGACAATGGAAGCTGCTAAACTGACAACAAAGCCAAAACTAATACCCTCGCTTGTCTTGCCCAACTGTCGTTTGTCCTTTTTAAGTTTTGTTCAACATGTTGCGTGAATATCTGGCCAACGGGTTCATTTGCATTTAATCCAGTTGTGTTCCTTGCACCAAAACATTTTTCCTTATGTTTTTTTTATGCAAATATATTAATGCAAACATTGTGGTTTGCCCCAAGCCCAAACGGGTCGGTTAATTTTTGTTCATTTTAATATTTTATATGTCAGTTTTACGCAATAAAAGTTAATGTGTAAAAAGTTTATGGGCTCACAAAAATTAAAAAATATGTAAACGCTTCAAAAATTATAACTGAAATATAACTAAGTATAAAATTTGTTATAATAATAAAAGATTGTATTAAAAATGTAATTATATGTTGCCGAGTGTATTAAATATTTGTCGACATGTCACTTTGAGATAGCAGTTCTATTATATACACATAGACAGACTCTTGAGGCTTCCTCGGTCACGTTGGCAGTTGATTTGCTGGGTGTGTCCACTGTGGGCCCATTTCGCACCCCGTGTAAATCCATTTTGTGGCATTTAATTGAAATATGGCGCCCCAGAGTAGACCAGCTGTGCACGCGTCCTGCTGCCCAGTTATCTGAGTTACGAGCAGCCAAATGAGCTTTGTCGGCACATTCAGTGGATTAGGGCTAAGGATATGGCTTCGATTTACGAGTACACAGTGGTACCATCACTGGCCATAAAACTTCATTTTGGGGTGTGCTTTATGCCTGGTAATTAATAATACTCATTGCTTGTTTGGCCTCTCTCTCTCTCTCTCTCTCTCTCTCTCTCGTATTTGCAGGACGCTAAGCTGCGCCAGATTGTGACGATGGGACCGCAGGATACACTGGAGGAGAAGACCGTCACCATTTGCTATGGCTCTGATTTTGTCAACATGACATTTATCAACTTCTGCTGCACACGACGGGACATCGCACAGGTATGTCGCAAAGGGGTAGACGCGCAAGGGCCAGGTGTGTTGGCAACATTCCAATAGCCAACAGCTGCTCATTATGGCCAATTGACAACTTGACGACAATTGAAATGCGAGCATTGAAGGGGCATCAAAAGCTATTTACAACCCAAAAAGTGGGTCACACACGAGCACACACACACGAGCACACACACGCGAGCACACACACGCGAGCACACACACACAAACTCATTTGAATTCAATTTGAATTTCGTACGCAATTTGAAATATTTTTGAAAGTCGCAAAAAATATAAAATCTTGTAATTATTGCCAATTTTATTTAATTGAAATCGAATCAGCGAACAATTCAAAAAAAAAATATTAAATTCAAATCAGCTGCGTCCGACTTTTATTTTGATATTTTACTTTTAGATATTGGAATACAATATTTTAAATCATTTTCAAAATATCCATTTTAGTAATTAATAAAAAAAAATTCAAATCTTGACATATTTGAGAAATTAGCAGAAATTACCCCAATTCAATTCAATATTCATTTTGGGGACGTTAATCCGAAAAAATGTAGCATTTTCAAATCATTTTTTGGCATAAATCAAATCAGTTGTGATAAAAATAAAAGAAAAAACATTTAAATCGGGAAAAAACATTTAAAGACTATTGACAGAATTTGACACGTTTTAAGAGCTTGCGGAATGCGAACCACACTCGATTATGACCTCTACACACACCATCACACACACGCACACACACACACATACACACATACTTATAAAGCAGTCATTAGGATCATTTTGGGACACACCTGTCGCCAGTGGGCAGGTTGGCGTTATTTTTAACCGTTTGCCGAACGCGCGTAAAAATATAAGTGACTGTCGAACACATTTTATTGATTTAACATGAGGGCGGGTGGGCCACGCCTTTTCCTTGTCTGATTGGACACAATCCCAATACGTTTTCAGAATCGCTGTTCATATTCAATCCGACCACTCTCTCCCCCTCCGTCACCGACTGCTCCCTTCATAATGCCACGCCCCGCACAGAGGTGACCTTGCTCTTGTTTGGCGCGAACAGCAATCTGGTGCTAGCTGGCCAAAATCAATGTTCTATATTTTATCACGGGCGCGTCTATCCGGGAGCACAGCCAAAGCCGGACACGGACACCGACACGGACACGGACATGAGCATGGGCATGGACACGGACGAAAGCTGCCGTTGTGGCATGTGCGTGCATTCATGTTATTGTTATTATTTTTGGCACGCGTCGCAAACGATTCTATAAACAAAATCGAATGCTAGCATTTCATAAACTTTTACGGAATTTCGGGGCACAAAAATATAATCCGCACTAAATAAATAAACATGCCACTTTTGGCATACATGTTGCCCAAAATGTATGCACAAAAGAGGCAACAAATCGCAAACAAAAGCAACGCTTTGTAGACTCGTCTGTTGGCAAAAGCAATTAAAATCCGACATCTTTCCACAATCTCTCTCTTCATCCACACTATAATGCGATGATGACTTAAATCTTAAATGTGCACAAGATTTTACTACAACATTTTAAGAAGCTACAAAGTAGCTTGGTTTCCCATTGATGGAATTTGACTATTAAATGGTATTTTTGTGATTTTCACTTAAGAAGAGGTTTGGTATCAGAGTGAAAACAGCAATAAATTCAACTTTCCAGAGCCATAACTTTGCCAAAATCGTAACTCCAGATTCATAATGGATTTAGAATTGGAAATGCAACTTTTGGCTCGATATTCATGTTAAGATTAAACCATCAAAAAGTGCTTTAGGGAAGGGTCAAACCTTTCCAGAACTATTATTTTATCTGGTTATGATCTGCTTACGGTTTGATCTCTAGCATAAGAGTAAATTTCAATTTGGAATCACGGTTTTTGAACGAAATTCCTGTATCCAAAAGTTTGCTGACCTTTCTCACTCGGCAAATTCAATGGGAATTGAATTCAAACAAAAGAATTTTATTGCCGTTGTTCTTTTATATTAGCTCCGACTCCCAACTATATTCAAGTTCACAAATGTTTATTTTCACATTTCATTTGCCCATTCCATCGCTCGGAGCCCAACAAATAAATCTTTAAACTTTTTGGCCTTATGCAAAAGTTTTTGAATATATCAAATGTTTGCTCATACCATTTTTCCCTCCTTGGTCCTCGCTTCTCTCTCCACTTTCGCTTTAATAATATATCAATTTAATGTTGCCCGTAGCACATTCTGTTGGAAAATTTAATTATAATCGTATAACATTGACATTGACATCAATCTCAGACAATCTTTCATTGCGAAAAACGCTTGTGGCAGGGTAGGGAAATGTGGTAATCGCATGTGTTTTATTTGCAAATCTCATGTTACGCACCCAAAGAACATTGCTTTCTGTTGTGTTGTGTTGTGTAACCTCTGTGATGACCTTTTAACATTTGGCTTTGCATTGTCTACTTGCAGATCTGGTCGGATGGCCTCATCAAACTGGCCTACAGTCTGTCCCAGCTGAATGGCTCGGCGAATATGTTTCTGTTGAAGGCGCACACAAAACTCTGTCTGCAGGTGGACAAAAGCGGACGCATACCAGTGAAAAAGTAATTGCCTCTGTAGCATTTTAGTCCAAGAACCCAAAACCCCAATCCTCACTGACCCCATCGCCGGGCTCAGAGTTGAAGAACGATTGTGGTTGGGGCTTGTAGTTTTTAGTTTTTGGCTTTTGTGCATTGTGTATTGAAGCATTTGACAATATTTGTTAAGTGTTGCCTAGAAAATTGAAATTTACGCCAATTTCTCTTTCGCATTTCTCTCCCTCCCCCCACACACACTCTCTCGCTCTCTCTGTTTGTTTGCCAACCGAACGCAACAATTGAATGCGACTGGAACGTGGCTCATGCATCACTGACAACGACAACATCATCAACACGAACCACATTGTCTGGCTGGACAACGAACCTTCCGTCGCCCCACCCAACCACCATCCCATTGGAAATCCTTCTGTTGTCGTGTTGCTGGTCGTGACCACTTTAGCATCATTAAACTTTTTGCACAAAATAAGGAGGATCGGAAACGTGTGGAGAAGGCGCTGGACGTGACCGGTTTGCCATCGGGCAAGGTCGATAGCATATCGGTGTCGAAATTTCAATTTGAGGACTTTTACAATCTGTACAAATATCTGACGCAGCGTTCCGAGGTGGAGCGTCTATTCGATAGCATGTGAGTGTCGGCCAGTCAGCCTTCCGGGCAGGCAATCAATTCAATTGCAATTTGCCAAAGCTAATCCTCCTAATCCAACTAAACCCCATTTTCTCCATCGAAGCGTGGGTAACTCGAAGCGCAAGTGCATGTCTATAGCGCAGCTAGTGGAATTTCTGAACAAGACGCAACGCGATCCGCGCCTTAACGAGATACTCTATCCCTATGCGAATCCGGCACGCGCCAAGGAGCTCATCCAGCAATACGAGCCCAACAAATTCAACGCACAAAAGGGCCAACTCAGTTTGGATGGCTTTTTAAGGTAAGTTTTTTGCCAGCTTTTGGAATAAAAAGAAAAACAACAAAAATTAGATAGACACTCAGACTCAGACACTGCGCCTGAGCCTGACAGCTTAGCGCGCCGTTAGAGTCACTTGACTGCACTCCAAGCCAGGCACACAAGAGCAGCGCACGCGAGTGCTAAGACTACATCATCAACAGCAGTAGCAGCAACAGCAGCAGCAACAGCAGCAAAGAAGCAGCAACAGCAGTAGCACCAGCAGCAGCAGCAACAGCACCAGCAGCAGCCAGCCCTTCAGTCAGCCGCACACTACACTGTTGCTGACTCTCATGCAGAGTCGCCTCGCATTGTGCCCTTCGCACACATGCAACATATGCAAATAAAAAACGAATAACACAAAATGTGCAACGAGTGCTGCCACCATCAGTGGCGCGGCATAGATTGGCTTGTTGGTGCGAAAGTAAATACAAAAAAAAGCAGCTAGGAAAACGCATGAAAGCTTTCAGCTAGCGAAATCGCACGCCAATTGTTGCCGCTAAGCTCATTAAAATATTAAAGCTTCTCAAGAGAAAACTAAAAGATGCATTTTCACTGTGAAATCCCATGCAAAGTTGTCATTGTTTCTCGAGCTTTAAAAATGAATTGCACTAATAATAAACTGAATAATAAGTAGGCTTTAGATATAACTGTATCATAAATGAAAACGGTTGTGCAAGCACATAAAAGCTTTTAGCAAGAGTGCTTTTATTGCTATGTTGACTTAGCAAAATATGAAAAGAGTACAAAATTTTGCACTTTATTTTAAATTAAATTTTTTTATTTATAGTAAATTTTACTGGCTAGCTGCACTTTAGCTTTAAGCGCTCATAACTCATAGGAAACATCTTAAATAAAGTGCAGTTTGAACTATTTGAGTTTGGTTTCGATTTTAGGTATCTCATGGGCGATGACAATCCAATAATGGCGCCCAATAAGCTTGATCTCTGCGATGATATGGATCATCCGATGTCGCACTACTTCATCAACTCATCGCACAATACCTACCTAACGGGCCATCAGATAACGGGCAAATCATCCGTGGAGATATACAGGCAATGCCTGCTCGCTGGCTGCAGGTGAGTGTTTATTTTAATTACGCAATTTGTTTATGTGCAAGTGCTTGTGTGTGTGTGTGTGTGTGCGGTTGTGTGGTGTGTCTGTGTGTGTGGTCAGTTTCATATATTTTTGGATGCTGACCGTGACCTTGTTGCAGTTGTGCTATTAATTTGTGTGTGTGTGTTTGTCTGTGTGTGTGTGTGTGCAGTGGCCTTCATTTCAAACACACGCAAAAGTTTCAGGTGTGTGTGTGTGTTTGTGGGTGTGTGAGCATGTTTGCCGCTGCGTTGCTTTTTAGTACAACGGAAATTGCATGGTCGCCATTTTTATTACCGCCGCCATCATCAACATGAATTCTCGCTGTTGATGCCACAGTCGCCATCGCCGTCGCCGTCGCAATCGCTGCTGGCGTTGATGATGCCACACATCGGGAAATTTATTGACGCAAGTGTTGTTGCTGCTGCCAAGGCCATGGTGAACGTTGCTACCATTATTGTTATTGTTGCTGCTGGCTTTGTCCGCATTGACTGATAAACACTTTTTTATGCGCCGCCGTTTTATAGATTTGCGTCAGTTAATTTTATCGCTGCACTTGCGTTCTTACACTTTGATAAGTCATGTACTTATCAAAGCAATTGTTTTCCATCTTCTTCTTCTTCTTCATCTTCATCTTCATCATCATCTTCATCTTCATCTTGTTGTGCAGATGCGTCGAACTAGACTTTTGGAATGGACGCACCGAGGAGCCGGTCATTGTCCATGGCTACACATTTGTGCCCGAAATCTTTGCCAAGGACGTGCTCGAGGCAATCGCTGAGTGCGCATTTAAAACATCCGAATATCCTGTGATATTGAGTTTCGAGAATCACTGCAATCCCAGGCAACAGGTGAGTAAGTCAAATATTTGAAAAAGCACAGCAGCCATTGAATTAAGTTAAAGCCCGCATCTCGACAGCTGCGCTGCCAGCCAGAAACTAATTTGTCCTAAACCAATAATAGCCAAAAGCCAACTCAAACACCTATTTGTACGTGATATAAGATGGGAAGTAGAGCGCCAATGCGGGTGGTTGGTGTGGAGCCAGGCAATGCAAAAAAAAACTACATATCACAATGAACCCCAAAAACCAGCAAAAACACGACTTTAAACAAGACTAATTAGGACTTAACAGGAGTTAAATACAATACAAATACAATACTAACACTGATATGACTCAGCACGAGCTTAATCAAGCCAAAATGTCTTAAGACATAATTTTTGGACATAAATCTTGGTAAACCCAATTTCTACTCTTTGATACAACTTAGTACGAATTGAATCAACTCAAAATGCCTTAAAAACCAGCTTAAATCTTTTAAGCATGACTTGAGTAGGACCAATCATGACTCATGACTCAAGACGACTGTAATCGATATAACACAATCTTACTTGGCTTAAAGCAGCTCAGCAACCTCATTTTTTATATCGCGTTGTAATTGCGAATTTGAAAACACGCACCAATCTGTCGCTATGCTCCGCACTGCTCCGCTCTGCTCTCGCTCAAATAATACGTCAGGAAGCAAACATTGGAAACTACACGTGCACGTGTATATCCCATTCCACAGGGACTCGAAAGTTCCTACCTGCCACAATGCCTCTCATACCACAACAGGCCCCCGCTCAAATATGGACAAGCTGCGGCTATGGTTGGGTGAATCTCAGAAGCCACTCGAAAGGTAATTGCCTGATGCTTCAGCTCCACGAGATAATAACAAAGGCAAACTTTTTTTACAGTAGCATCAAACGGCACGCAAGAGGGGGCACATTGGGTGGGGATTGCAAGTGGTGGCAGCGTAGGCATCTGGCTAAAGTTTAACCATTAAAAGTACTTACATAAACTAAATTTACCATGGGGAACAGGTAAAACTAACACAAACACACACAGACAGGCAGACAGACAGGCAGACAGACAGAGAGACAGACAGGCTTACTTACTTACATCAAAGTTCCAACGAACTTTGCTGTCTGCGGGCCACTTGTGCCGAGGGAAGAGATTGGGGTATTAACTCAGTTAGTAAAATGCATAAATTTTGCCATTTTTGTTGTTGTTGTATTTTTCAGGCAAAGATTGCCAACTATTGCCGCGAAATCTTTGGCGATATGCTGTTGGACAAACCGATCGATTCGCATCCGCTGGAGCCAAATACCGATTTGCCGCCGCCATCGATGCTGCGCCGCAAGATCATTATTAAGAACAAGAAGAAGCACCATCATCATCATCACCATCATCACAAGAAGCCATCGGCTTTGGGCACACCAGCTGCCGGCAATAAACTCACATCGGCAAACTCAGGTAAGTCCACACAAAAAAAATATGCCTCTTTTGTGTCTTGTGTTGTTGTCGTTTAGAATGCCACATGGCGTATGCGTAATACGTAATGTGTGTGCATTGTTGTTGTAGCCACAGCTCTTATGCTTAATATCCCTGCTGTGTGCTGCATTGCCCCTCCGAGCCATCTAAATGCAAATAAGCTGCAGCTGTTGCCTCTGCTGTCCTTCCACTTTCTATAGGCAACGACTTTTTAACTCATTTCCCAACGAAGGAAGTGTGGCGTCTGGGGCAAAGACAATGGCTTACTGCAATGTAAACAACTTACAAGTTTTAAGCTCAAGGCCGATTCATTCAAATATTAAACAAGAATTGTATGTCTGCAAAATCAATATGAATATAGTAGATAGAAATTGTTGAAGTTTGTTTTCAGAAAACTAACTAATGCACTCACCGCTGTGGCTTGGCTCTGACTGTAAATTAATTACCTGGAAAACCTTAAGAAACTATTTATTTTAAAAGTGCTAAGCCACAACAAGTTGCACAACAAAAGCAATAACATAAAAGAAAGCTGATCCTTTCCTTGAATTTCATTCTCTTTGCTAGAAAACATATTCAGTTTGAATTCATGTTCAGATTGCTCTTCAGCTTTCGTTTAACGCTCACTTTGATAAGATAAGTTTAAGATGCATTAATTGAACTCAATTTGAGTATTTTTATTATATTTAAATTGCTTCAATCAGTGGCTTTCATCTCAGCTGTTGTCTAATCCTTCGTCGTGATTTTGATGTTGATCCAAATGCAATTATGAACACGAAGCTCGTTGAGCTCACTCTTGCCACAATAATAAAAAACTCGTAACCCGAATCGAATGAGTTATGGTTAACCATTATTATATATGTATATATCTGTCCTTTTTTCAATTTCTTTTTTCCCTTCATTT
This sequence comes from Drosophila nr. fundita, assembly GCA_035044245.1. NCBI lineage: Eukaryota > Metazoa > Arthropoda > Insecta > Diptera > Drosophilidae > Drosophila > Drosophila nr. fundita. Next base: position 364,211 of record JAWNMG010000857.1, read on the forward strand.
GTCTGTGCTTGATTTATGAAAGTAGTACGTACATATATGTACATAAAAATTATAATAATCTCTGCATGAATGGATGCTTGTGTTCTGCATAGAAATGGCTCTTGTTTCGTCTAAAGTATATATAAACATATATATATGTACATTCCTGTCATTATGTCTGGAATTATGCATTATGGTTGGCCATAGAGTCGATTATTTAGATAAAATCAATATCATTGACTCGAATGGCCATATGTAGTGCGGGAGACTCTTAAAGAGGACATTTCGTCTGGCTGACTGCTGTTTTGTTTCGGTTCTGCACTCGTATAAAGTTTTATTGGTATTTAGCATATAAATGTGTTTAGCTGTCTGTCCGCCTGGCTAATGGGCCACAGACTACTGCTGGAGCATCCTGTAGGATCCATTTCCATGCACAACTGCACAATTTAGCCATGGCTGACACTCAACGCCATTTTGCGTCAGTTTGCCCTACTCCTTCAACCCGTGCCCTGCCCATGCACGTTGTCATTTTGCTCATGAATTGCAAAAAGCCAATTTATAAATGCAAATGACTTTTGCCACTGGCTGCAGTCTCTGCCGGCGTCGCCGTCGCCGTCGCCGTCGTTGATGTCGTTGCAATCAACTGGGAACGAACTTAGCCAGTTCCCAGCTGAGCACCATCATAGTTGGACTTACCACATAGTTGCCCAGCAAATGTACATATGTATATCACACTATATGTTTAAAAGTCATATTTGTTCCCCAGACGCGTCCTCCTCCTCCTTATCCGTCCGCCACCAATCTCTCAACCTAATCCCAGCGCAATTGGCCAATTGGCACTGCCAGCGTCTCTTGGCAGCCATTTTTTGAACTTTGTTCGCATACTTAATGCGATTAATTTTATTTTATTATACCCATGCATATTGCATAATGGAAGTAGCATTTTTTCAACGGGGTATCCTTTTTTTATGTCCCAAAAACTTTATAGTAAATGGACATACATATTTCATACCCTCTTTTTACAAAAATTGATACAGAATGGCCAATAAATATTGCTGTGGCAACGCATAAAATTTGTACTTTTCGTTGGCTTAAATATGCTTCGAATTATAATCATGCACATATTGAGCTGGTCGAAGGTCCTTCAAATTTATTCTTCTTTTGATTATATCACTATTTAAACGTCCTTGAAAATGGGAAAGTAAGATGAGCAAATGTTGGGGATCTGAAGAAAACTTTCGCTTTGGTGAACATAAAAGAGTTTTCAAGGCACAAATTCTTACAATAATGGCAAGCAATCGAATGTTTCTACATTATTTTATATAATACAATAAATTTTATATATATAATAAAATCTATTATATTTATATATATATAATATTTTCATTGCTGACTTGACCAAAAGCGGCAGCTTGGGACACACCTTGCACACACCACACCACACCACAAACACAACAGAAACAATAACAAAAGCGCCTTTGTAATTAGCCACGACCTATGCCCAAATGCCTATTTTTGGGCCAGTATTTTTACTTGTCTTCCGACCCAATTTCACGTTTTCAACTTTAAATGTAGGATTGATTTAGGTGCAAAACTATGATCAGAAAGCCCTCGCTTTTTAATCTAAGTTGATTTTTGACGAAGTTACGGCATTTTGAAGTTTCGACCTATGCCCAAATGCCTATTTTTAGGCCAGTATTTTTACTTGTCTTCCGACCCAATTTCACGTTTTCAACTTTAAATGTAGGATTGATTTAGGTGCAAAACTATGATCAGAAAGCCCTCGCTTTTTAATCTAAGTTGATTTTTGACGAAGTTACGGCATTTTGAAGTTTCGACCTATGCCCAAATGCCTATTTTTAGGCCAGTATTTTTACTTGTCTTCCGACCCAATTTCACGTTTTCAACTTTAAATGTAGGATTGATTTAGGTGCAAAACTATGATCAGAAAGCCCTCGCTTTTTAATCTAAGTTGATTTTTGACGAAGTTACGGCATTTTGAAGTTTCGACCTATGCCCAAATGCCTATTTTTAGGCCAGTATTTTTACTTGTCTTCCGACCCAATTTCACGTTTTCAACTTTAAATGTAGGATTGATTTAGGTGCAAAACTATGATCAGAAAGCCCTCGCTTTTTAATCTAAGTTGATTTTTGACGAAGTTACGGCATTTTGAAGTTTCGACCTATGCCCAAATGCCTATTTTTAGGCCAGTATTTTTACTTGTCTTCCGACCCAATTTCACGTTTTTAACTTTAAATGTAGGATTGATTTAGGTGCAAAACTATGATCAGAAAGCCCTCGCTTTTTAATCTTAGTTGATTTTTGACGAAGTTACGGCATTTTGATGTTTCGACCTATGCCCAAATGCCTATTTTTAGGCCAGTATTTTTACTTGTCTTCCGACCCAATTTCACGTTTTCAACTTTAAATGTAGGATTGATTAAGGTGCAAAACTATGATCAGAAAGCCCTCGCTTTTTAATCTAAGTTGATTTTTGACGAAGTTACGGCATTTTGAAGTTTCGACCTATGCCCAAATGCCTATTTTTAGGCCAGTATTTTTACTTGTCTTCCGACCCAATTTCACGTTTTCAACTTTAAATGTAGGATTGATTTAGGTGCAAACCTATGATCAGAAAGCCCTCGCTTTTTAATCTAAGTTGATTTTTGACGAAGTTACGGCATTTTGAAGTTTCGACCTAAGCCCAAGTGCCTATTTTTAGGCCAGTATTTTTACTTGTCTTCCGACCCAATTTCACGTTTTCAACTTTAAATGTAGGATTGATTTAGGTGCAAAACTATGATCAGAAAGCCCTCGCTTTTTAATCTAAGTTGATTTTTGACGAAGTTACGGCATTTTGAAGTTTCGACCTATGCCCAAATGCCTATTTTTAGGCCAGTATTTTTACTTGTCTTCCGACCCAATTTCACGTTTTCAACTTTAAATGTAGGATTGATTTAGGTGCAAAACTATGATCAGAAAGCCCTCGCTTTTTAATCTTAGTTGATTTTTGACGAAGTTACGGCATTTTGATGTTTCGACCTATGCCCAAATGCCTATTTTTAGGCCAGTATTTTTACTTGTCTTCCGACCCAATTTCACGTTTTTAACTTTAAATGTAGGATTGATTTAGGTGAAAAACTATGATCAGAAAGCCCTCGCTTTTTAATCTAAGTTGATTTTTGACGAAGTTACGGCATTTTGAAGTTTCGACCTATGCCCAAATGCCTATTTTTAGGCCAGTATTTTTACTTGTCTTCCGACCCAATTTCACGTTTTTAACTTTAAATGTAGGATTGATTTAGGTGCAAAACTATGATCAGAAAGCCCTCGCTTTTTAATCTAAGTTGATTTTTGACGAAGTTACGGCATTTTGAAGTTTCGACCTATGCCCAAATGCCTATTTTTAGGCCAGTATTTTTACTTGTCTTCCGACCCAATTTCACGTTTTCAACTTTAAATGTAGGATTGATTTAGGTGCAAAACTATGATCAGAAAGCCCTCGCTTTTTAATCTAAGTTGATTTTTGACGAAGTTACGGCATTTTGAAGTTTCGACCTATGCCCAAATGCCTATTTTTAGGCCAGTATTTTTACTTGTCTTCCGACCCAATTTCACGTTTTCAACTTTAAATGTAGGATTGATTTAGGTGCAAAACTATGATCAGAAAGCCCTCGCTTTTTAATCTAAGTTGATTTTTGGCGAAGTTACGGCATTTTGAAGTTTCGACCTATGCCCAAATGCCTATTTTTAGGCCAGTATTTTTACTTGTCTTCCGACCCAATTTCACGTTTTCAACTTTAAATGTAGGATTGATTTAGGTGCAAAACTATGATCAGAAAGCCCTCGCTTTTTAATCTAAGTTGATTTTTGACGAAGTTACGGCATTTTGAAGTTTCGACCTATGCCCAAATGCCTATTTTTAGGCCAGTATTTTTACTTGTCTTCCGACCCAATTTCACGTTTTCAACTTTAAATGTAGGATTGATTTAGGTGCAAAACTATGATCAGAAAGCCCTCGCTTTTTAATCTAAGTTGATTTTTGACGAAGTTACGGCATTTTGAAGTTTCGACCTATGCCCAAATGCCTATTTTTAGGCCAGTATTTTTACTTGTCTTCCGACCCAATTTCACGTTTTCAACTTTAAATGTAGGATTGATTTAGGTGAAAAACTATGATCAGAAAGCCCTCGCTTTTTAATCTAAGTTGATTTTTGACGAAGTTACGGCATTTTTGATGTTTCGACCTATGCCCAAATGCCTATTTTTAGGCCAGTATTTTTACTTGTCTTCCGACCCAATTTCACGTTTTCAACTTTAAATGTAGGATTGATTTAGGTGCAAAACTATGATCAGAAAGCCCTCGCTTTTTAATCTAAGTTGATTTTTGACGAAGTTACGGCATTTTGAAGTTTCGACCTATGCCCAAATGCCTAATTTTAGCTCAGTTTTTTTACTTGTCTTACGACCTAAAATCACGTTTTCAACTTTAAATGTACGATTGATTTAGGTGCAAAACTATGATCAAAAAGCCCTTGCTTTTTAAGGCCCTCCCCGAGAAGGGAGTGATGTTCTTGGTGCTACTCTTTAACTCAATGGTTCGCTTCCACCACTTCCCCACTCCATTTCCATAGTGTCCTGCAAATGTTACATTTAATGTTAAATTGATGTTACGTAATATTGTAACATGTTAATACCAATTATTTGTTTATGTTATTGATTTAAATCCGCTGTCATTATGTATATTTTCAAAACAATATTTTATAACCTTTCAGTAGGTTGATTAATATTAAATTAAATTGCTACATCAAAAAAAAAAAAAATAAAAAAAAAATAAAAGAAAGTCTTCTTCTTTTTCATTTTTATTCGTTTGCAAAAAATCTGCTCAAAATTCACGTCTTTCAACTATCATTTAATGTATCTACCCTAACGATTCTATCTAACTATCTATACACTATATCTATCTTCCTATCTATATATCCATCCTATCTATCCCACCATCTACTCTTTCTATCTATTCATCCATCTATCCAATAATCAATCTATCCATCTATCGTAACCAAAACCATCTATCATCCAAAAACAAGATTACGTAAAAACTTCTAACTTTGGCACGCTGAAGATTCCACTTGTAGAATCCCAAAATATTTTTTTAGTCATCTTTCCATCGATGATTCTCCTGTGAGCTAAGGGATATAGTAGTTCGATCTCAATAATTGTGTCATCCAAATGTGGGAGGCATAATAATGCTCAAATTGCATAAGTTTGCATCGGATAACTTGAGAAAGTGTCCTGTATGGAAAGTGTCCAAATGCTTATCAGGACGAAAAGGGAATCTCAACTTTGAGTAAACGCCACAACTCAAACATTCCCAATTGACTTTATTGTTGAATTGCTGCGATTCTACAATTTATTCAATTTTTATATATATTTTTTATTTTGCAGTGGATGCGGCGGCGAAGGCGGCAGCGGCAGCCAATGCGCAACAAGTGGCTGCCGCAGCGCAAGACGAGGCAGGAGCTGGAGGCGGAGCAGCAGCAGGACGCACAATGACAGGCGCCGCAAATGGTGACATTGTCAGCGGAGGACATGCGCCGCCGTTGCAAGTAAGTATTTGTACATGTTAAATATATATAAATGTATTTATATATATACATATATAATGTATAAGGGTAAATGTGTGTATGTGTGTGGGCGTGGCATTGGCATGCCTGTAATTGCATTTAATAGCAGCCCACACACACACACACACATACCACTATTTGTGATGTTTGATGGGACTCCTCGACTCAGCAGGAATCGGTTGATTTGTTGTCGCATTGTTTATCTGCCCCTAGACAAACCCATCTCCCCCCCCCCCAACCCCCTGCAACCCCTTGGCGCTACTTCAACAAGCAAAAGGGATGGAGGCATTTCAGTTGTTGTTGTTTTTGATGTTGATTGTCGACATTGCTGTGTTTACGCTCTGAGTTTACATACGTCGTAATGATAACACACTCTCACACACACGCACACAGTCACACACACACACATACATGCAAATGCAAACACCCACAGAATACACACACACACAAGCATGACATGCTGGATGAATGGATGAATTGAAAAACTGCTGTATGACCAGCGACAGTCAACCGAACGTAAACCAGAACAATAAAAAGGGTTTTCCCTTACAATTCATGGCGATAATAATGTCAAGCATCGTGACTTGCTGTTGCCGATTAACGATTAACACTAGCTCAAGCATAATACGACTATATGTTTATCCTCTGCGATATGGGTATCTAAGCACAGAGGTTAATGGGTTTTTAATTAATAGACGCATTTTCCCAATGCTGCCAAAAGATGAAACAGATAAATTCGAATCAATTTATTTACCCATAACAAATTTAAATCTTGCTTTAATGCTTATCTTGGCCATGATAAGGAAACAGCCTAAACAGCTTTCAGCTTATTGAAAAATCAAACGAATTTAAATTTAAACTCAGATCAGAGTCTTTTGCTGCTTAGTTGAAGAGTGTCTGGAACTCATTATTATAGACCTAACTTAAATAATTTCCGAATTCCAAATTTTATTATGCCTGTTCATATGTATGTTTATGACCAACCCATCAACTCAGAATCTACAATTAAACTCTCATTCAAATAAAGCTAAATTCAAATTCCTACAATTATCTGATGAGACTTTCTTTGCCAAGTTTCACTCAATCAAGTTGCAATCAGCCTGACAACTGCTTCTAAATATCCATTGTCCAGTGCCATGATTAAATGGCTGCTGCGTAGGCAAAACATGAGCAGAGTGCATATAAATTTGATTGCACATTTGAATATTGGGGCAAGCGGCATTATTCATGACTTGTGGAGCAAGACCATGAATCAGGAAAACAATGAATTAGGAAAACGATGAATCATGCAGCAGGCGAGGCGAGCAGTAGTCGAGTTTGCTGATGGGAACCTAATTTTAGCCAAGCAAGCCCGCTGTAATAGCCATAAGGGTGCACAGTTTGGGCAGCACTGTTCGCATTATATTTTTGGACTGATTAGGGTTGAGTTTGACAGAACTACATAATCACATGTCTATCGTAGTTTGGACATTGCTCTTGCTGCAAGCGAAACGAGACGTAAACTGGAAAATGGGCAATGGATAATGGATAATGGATAATGGGTAATGGATAATGCATAATGGCTAAAAGGCAAAGGGAAATGGGAAGTGGAAAGTGGGAAGTGGGAGCGGAAGCGATTGTGAGAGATAGTTGTTGTGAGTGAACTTCATGTCTGCCATGCATAATACAATAGCCACATGCACTCCATTGTGTGCAGGGTCACTGCAACCTGCCCCCACCCCTGGGAAGCACAATCTACGCCATTTTCTTGCCATTATGCATTGTGTGGTGCTGCTTGCACCGTTGACACCGACCCCATTGACTTTTAGCTGTCCATCTGTTGTTCGCCTCTCGGATCTGTTGCAGCGATAACAACACAAAATTATAAAAGCTTTCCCATATTGGCAGCTGCGCCAATAGCCCGAGCCCGTGACCTCAGCTGCTGAGCATGGCTATTAAATTGCATAAAAACATGCAACAAGTCGCATTATGTCTGCCACTTTTGTAGCTGTCTTCTAAAAAAAAAACTAGTTGTATTTATAAATGCTCATATTTATTTCATATTTATTGATGCTGATATATATAGCTTGAATTATTTGTCAACTTCATGTTTGGGGAAACTTCTGCCATTAACTTACATCTGTTCAGATTCGAAAGTTAATAAAAATTTAACATTTTCTCTTAAGTTTGATTAGTTAATAGAAAAGTGTTGGCAATTTCCAATTGCTTTTAATTTTAAATTTTCATAAGTGCATTTGCAAATTTATAAAAATCATTCTTTCAATTTATTTACACATTTTGAAAAGCAATTCAAAAACAATTGTTGGCAATTTGATTTATTAGTCTAGACGCCTTTAGTCTTTTCTGCGAATCGCAAATTCTTTCAGTGTTGCCAATTATTCCCGGTGGAGTTGAATACATTTTTGTTTATCACTTTATTTGTCGCACAGCAAAAAAGTTGCTCAAATTTAATTCCGAGAATTCTATATTTAAAAAAAGTTTCTTAGTTGTGAGAATTTCCGATTAAGATCTAATATCTTGAATTGTGACAAACTTTCAGCAAATACGTCAGAGCTCAAAGGATAGCACCGGCTCCTCCGACTCGGACAGTTCGAGCGAAGATGAATCCCTGCCCAATACAACACCCAGTCTGCCCAGTGGCAATGAACCACAACCGGAGAAGGCGCCAAAGGAAACGGAGGCGGGTGCAGAGATCTCAGCGTTAGTCAACTATGTGCAACCCATACACTTTAGCTCCTTTGAGTCAGCGGAGAGTAAGTTCAATCCAAATTAACCAGCACATCCCTTAAGACACTAACTCAATCTCCAATCGATCTCACACACAGAGAAGGGTCGCTGCTATGAGATGTCCTCGTTCGATGAGAAGCAGGCGATGACACTGCTCAAGGATCGACCGATTGAGTTCGTCAACTATAACAAGCATCAGTTGTCGAGGGTTTATCCGGCTGGCACACGATTCGATAGCTCCAATTTTATGCCGCAGGTGTTTTGGAATGCCGGCTGTCAGCTGGTGGCACTGAACTTTCAGACCCTCGATCTGGCCATGCAACTGAATCTGGGCATATTTGAGTACAACGCCCGCTCCGGTTATTTGTTGAAGCCGGAGTTCATGCGACGCTCCGATCGTCGCCTTGATCCATTTGCCGAGAGCACCGTGGATGGCATTATTGCCGGCACCGTTTCGATTACCGTGTTATCCGGTCAATTCCTCACCGATAAGCGCGTGAATACCTTTGTCGAGGTGGACATGTTTGGCCTGCCGGCGGATACGGTGCGAAAGAAGTTTCGCACCAAGACGGTGCGTGACAATGGCATGAATCCCGTCTACGACGACGAGCCGTTCGTCTTCAAGAAGGTGGTGCTGCCGGAGCTGGCAAGCATACGGATCGCTGCCTATGAGGAGGGTGGCAAACTGATCGGACATCGGGTGCTGCCCGTGATTGGACTGTGTCCCGGCTATCGTCATGTGAATCTACGCTCCGAGGTGGGTCAGCCCATTGCGCTCGCCTCGCTCTTCCTGTGCGTCGTCGTCAAGGACTATGTGCCCGACGATCTATCCAATTTCGCCGAGGCTCTCGCCAATCCCATCAAATACCAGAGTGAGCAGGAGAAGCGCGGAATGCAGCTGTCCGTGCTGACGGATGGCACAGATGCCGTTGCAAATGCCGATGACGATCTGAACAAGTCATGTAAGTTCCTCTCGTCCACCGAGTAGCTGGAGGACAGACCCTGCTCTAAGCAGCAATATGAAGACGATGAAGTACCTCTGTAGCATTCGAGTTGCGTTTTAATTTTACTTTCTTTTCTTTCTACTTTTCTTTTGTATGTTCAAATGTAAACTTTCGGTTAAACTTTTGGATTTTGGATTTGGTTAAACGCACACGCACTTCCCCACCCCAAAAAAATAAAAATAAATCAAAAAAACAACCAACACCACCACACAACACCACCAAAAACCACCACCACACAAAACGGTTAACGGACACACAAACTGCACCAAAAAAAAAAAAAAATATAAAAAAATTCCCTGAAAAACCCCCGAAACCCTCTTCCCAATTCCACTTTTACTCGCTCGATCTCTCTCGCTCTCTCCGCTCTGTCTCTCTCACTCTCTCTCTCTCGCTCGCTGTCCCTATCTGCTTTCTGCCCGATTGTCTCTGATTCTACAGTCGTTTTCGTTAAAGTAGGTCACCAAAAGATGGAGCTAATTCCGGTGCCGCAAACCACATCGCCCAAGCCTCGCCCAAGCATCTCCGTACAGGCCACCATCAGTGTGGATCTGCCCTCAGATCGCACGGAGGGACAACGGAATGATGACAGCAGCATTGCCATCCTACAGCATGAGAGCTCGCTGGATGCATCGGGCAGCACATCGATCAGGCTGGTGGAGACCTCACAGTTCGATGTGAATCTCGTGATTGCCGAGCCTCTGGACAAGATACTCGAACACAAGTCGGTGCGCGAGAAGCGGCTCGAGATGGAAAAGAAGTTGGAATCGTTGCGCAAGAAGCACGACAAGGAGAAGCTCAAGATCGCTAGCCAGAAGTCGAGTCCCCTCGACGGCAAGAAGCCCAAGTTCACCATCACCAACAAGCTGGTGAAGCGTCTGAGCAATCGCAGCCTGTAAGTGTCCAACGCGGCAACGTTGCAACGTGGTTGCTGATGACGCCATTAAAATTAGTAATTGTTTCTCTACGTACAGCGAGCCGGGTGTCGAAGTGCCCGCCTGCCCCATTGATCTGGGCGACAGCAGCGAGGAGAGCGCCGGTGCCACAGATGAGGCAGCATCCAGCAGCATGGAGGGATCCTTCGGCTCCCGTTTGCGCCAAACCTGCCGGGAGTATACCACACAGTATCGGGACCTGCAGGAGAAATACCATGAGGCCATCTACACAGCGGCCGAGAAGGTGCTGAAGAACTCGCAAGCGAGTCAAATGAAACAGATGAAGGCTTCGCTGGACAAGGAGTCCGGTGAGGTGATGCATCAGCTGCAGGAGGCGCGGCGCAATGAGGTCAAGAAGATCGCAGCGGTGCACAAGGATCGCGACGAGCTAATCAGGTAAACCGGAATGACAACGCCTCAAACCTAGTCACACACTTAACTGAGAATACTCTTTCCTTCCCCTGCAACAGAATGAAACGCGAGGTGCACCGCTCTGTGGTGGAACGTGGCGTCGCGGAACGGACGCGCCTCAAGCAGACCTTCGAAAGCCTCTCGAATGAGCTGCAGAAGAATCACGATTCGGTGCGCTTCGAACTCGACCTACATCGCTCCAGGGTGGGTCAATTATCTTTTTACCATATATAGGGATTATTTATCTTTTTACTATTATTCTCAAAATTTTTTTTTTAATATACAAGAGCAGGTAGATTTTTCTAAGGGTATCTTTTGTCCTTCTCTCTTCTGGCATATTTAAGTAATTCCCTCTATTCCCGTCAGGCACGTCAAATACTCGACAAGGACGCTGAATCTCGCAGCTGTGTCTCCAACAATGGCTTCCTGGTGCTCTTCCATGCACCCCATCATCATAGCTGTCCCGCATCCCGGCCCCACTCTGGCAACAATCTCTCACTCAATTTGGATGGTGGTGCCTGCGGTGGTGCTGTCGGCGGTGGTGGTGCAGGGCTTGCCATATCGCCAGCCAAGTCGCACAATAGCATTACGGCAGAGATGAAGACGTAAAGGATAAAAACAAAAGTATAATAAAATAAAAAAAATTTGGAGTAGGATCGGAAAAAAACAGGACGTGTTGTTCTTCAGTTTTTCAGTATTTGCGACAGTTGTGTTAAGGAAAACAAGAGCAAAAGAAACGAAAACAAAAACAAAAACAAAAACAAAAAGAAACAGAAAAAGAAAATGCAGAAATAATCTTTGTAGCGATTAGTTTTATAGATCTAAATAACTTTAACTGTAATTGAAAGAAAATGCGTTTTCTAGCTGAACAAATTAGCTGTACTCTAGCGCATGAATATCTATATCTGTACTATATATATATATATATATATATATATATATACATATGTATACACATATATATACATCGGTGTCTATGTTGTGTAACTGTAACAGTCGGTGTATTTATTATGTATGTGAATGACTCATATGTTTATCGATTAGATACTTAAATGATAATTCTATTCTATCTCTAGACCGAACCTTATAACGGTTTCTTCCTATTCTAACTATGCTGAAACTCTGAGTGTCTAAATCCATAAGCATACACTTATATTATTTATTTAACTAAAACGATGAAGAAGTAGAAGCAAAGGAACAAGAGAAATAAGTTGAAAAAAAAAAAACAAAACAAAAACAAAAAAAAAAGCAAAACGCCTCGCAATTTGTGAGGTTATGTGACGCAGGCGAAGAGTAGAAAATGAGCATGAGAGCGCCCTTTCTCTCTCTCACACCTGCTCCCCCGCTCTCGATCGCTCTCTGTCTCTCTCTCTCTCTCTCTCTCTCTCTTACTCTCTTTCTCTCTTTGGTCGTAGGCCTCGTCACGTGCTCCATTTATACTATTAAATGTGGTTGTGTGTATTACTTTTTATATCAGATTTACTTTTACATTAATTATTTATATACATCATATACATATATATCTACATATATGAATATATTTACATTTATATTATACATATTTGTTAAATGCTCTCGCACAAAATGTGAAATGAATCTCGCGCATAGAAGAAGAAGCAGAAGAAAAGAAATGAAGATGAAGAAGAAGCACAAAAACCTATGCCAATATTTTAGTCAATTTTTATTATTGGTTGGCTGTTTATCAATTTATTTATGCTTGTCATAGTCACTAAAATTACAAACCTAATTTTAGCTTAGTTTTTTACACAAGGCTCTAATAAAAATTCGCTGTCGAACTGCTTAGTTTATTTATTTATTTATTTAATTTTTTTTGTTAATTTTCCTATTTAGCAATTTCTTTAAACTAACGCACACAAACGCAAACAAACACACAGACGGACACACACACGCACGCACACAGACGACGCACAACCTACAACACCAAATAACAAAATGGCGTACGTACAGTTTGAGCAGCATTGTGCCTAAGCTGTGCGCGCTTTTAGCGACAATCAAAAATGAACAAGTTTTAATTGTTGATCAAATCGATCGAACCTTAATATGATTTTTTTTAGGTAAACCCAAGCTGCCTTGTAACGAAATCCAAAATTTCAGCACACTACAAACGAGAATTCTTTACCACATATACACATACATATATGTATGCTAACATGTTAATGAGAACAAAATCAAAAAACAAAAAATAAAAACAAAAAAAAAACAATGAAAAAACGATGAAAAAAAAACATTCAACAAGTTGAAAGAACATTTCACTGGACGGCAAAACCACCTTAGATGTTGTAATTTCCTACTACTAAAATACTTTTCCGAGCAACTCAAAACCCCCAATGGAAAACCCAACTCGTGTATACCAATTTGAAGAATCCCTAACTCCCCCCGCGACCCCCCATTTGCCTAAATTGATGTTGTAATTTGTGTATGTGTTAAATATGTAGAACTAAGCTTGTCGTTGCAATCCACAGAGATGCTACAAATAGCAACGACAAGCAATACGACTCCAAAAATACCCTCGCAAAAAATAAACAAAAAAAAATTACTCCCGAACCTTTCCCGCAAAAAATGCAAATAGGTGAATACAATATTTAAAAAAATAATGAAAATAGATGTGTGTGTTTTATGTTGTTGTTGATGTTTTGCATAGTAGTCAAAAGTGTCTATATATCTATACGTATATATATATATGCATATATGTATATGTATATATATATTCTTGATGTTTACCCATTAAATCCGATTGCAAAATTGGCTTCAGTATTTTCATATATGTGTGTATGTTAGAATCTAATTGGTAACAATCTAATTGGCCCCCAGTATTCAAAATAGTAGAAAATAGTTGGAAATTACAAGAAATACCCAAAAATTATTTATCAAATAGATTTTTTGGTGTTGTATGTACAATAAACAAAAAAATGTCCGTAGGCATAAAATAATTCTGTATCTCTGTGTGTTGTTGTTGTTGATGTTGTTTGTTGTTGTTGTTGTTAACAATAATGTTGTAGTTGCAGCGCTTATTAAAAATCGTTTTTCTTTTAAAAAAAAAATAATAATAATTATGCATGCGTTTGCCACGCCCATTTTCTTTTAAAGACAGGCTTTAATCAGTATTTGTTGTTGTGCGTTTCATAAAATAAATAAGTTAGTAGACAAAAAAAAAACAAAAACCATAAATATACATACGAAAAGTAAAAAATAAAAAGCAAAAACGGTGTTTAACACCAAAAAAAACAAATGAATAAAAACCAAAAATTTAAGCCAGGAGAAAGGAGACAAAAAGAAGAAAATGAATTGTTTTGAATGGATATCAAGCGAACGAGAGAAAGAAAAAGAATAAAAACAGCAAAGAAACGAATTTGTTGTTGAATATAAGTATTAAAAGCATACATACAAGAAATATACGTAGCTAATTAAATGTTTAGAACCAAACCGAACCCATTGATAAATTAATTAAAGAGTTAACAGTTTTGAAGCGATATCTAAATGTCAAGCAGTGTTGAATACCGTTAAAACCAAAGCAAAGAAATCCATTACACATTTTTACAATTATGCACTAAAATACATTCAAGTTAAGCGTACAAAAAAAAACATTACAAAAAATAGCATTTAATGTATTCAATCGCCCTGTGCCTCTAAAACCAACAGTTTGATGCGCATTGGTGTTGAGTGCAACGGCACAAAACAAAATGGCAGCCGCTCAATTTACGCTCAAATGCAACAGCTGAGAGAAACTACAGCGTTGCCAACTAATTGATCGATGATCAATGCATTTCAGTTGGCAACGCGTTTGGCGGCCACAATTTTTGAATTTAAAATGCAATTATACAGATTAAACACAGGGCATATAAAATTTTTGAAATACATGCGCAAAATATTAAAGAACAAAAACAATGTAATTTCCAAACTAAATGTGCAAAAGCTGTCAGTGTCAATACAATATACATAATTACAATGGAGTTCGTCAGTTAAAAGAAAAAAAATCAGAAAAAAAGAGTCAAAATATAATAAACAAGAATTAAAACCCAAATTTAAATCGAATTAATCCACATTGTTGTTGTGATCTGCAGAAACCTTACAAAATAAACGTTTAACAAACAGAATAACCTTACAAATAATTACAATTTATTTTCTCGATTACATTTATAACAATTGACAACCGACAAGTAAAACTTACACAAAATTATTTTCACTTTTTGATATGATACAAAAAATCTCAAATTTTCGGGCATGCCTCAAAAATGCGTACATATCAAAAATGGAATAAAATACATAAACATATACATAAATCTAAGAATCAAATTCGTAAAAGCTATTGTATCAAAGAAGTATAAAAAACAAAGCGTTCTAAGGCACCATTGAGACCGGACACTGATGGGGGCGTAACGAGGCGTGGCAAGGCGTTGGTTGGTGTCACAACATCTGCACAAATGCTAAACTGATTAGGGAACCAATGGCCATGCCCACGCTCAACGAGGCAGCCATTATGGAGGCAGCCAGCTCTTTCTCATGCTGCTCAACGCTTCTGCAAGGATAACACAATGAGGATTAGTATCGATTGAGCAGCTGGCTGTGTGAGTTTGCAACAAACCGTGGCGCCATAATGAGCAGAATGTTGGTCAGATAACCGTTGGAGAGGGCAAAGGCAGCGATCATGGCCATAAAGGTGTAATCGTGATGCACCAGCGTGGGCAGAAACTGATGCACGCCACTGTTGGAGCACAGGAAAAAGGGTACGAACAGCACACGCATCACGGTGATCAGCAGCGTCGTATCCTGATTCCGCGGCACCTCCAGGCAGCCAGCAAACAATCGCCCAAAATAGTCGCCGGAATTGAAGACCAAATAATTCACCACAGGCAAAAAGTAAACATCTAAAAAAAGTACAAATAATTATTACGAATACAAATGCAATGTATATAGATGGATGGATCATATATACCTGTCCACGGGGTGTGGCTGGCTGAGTACTCGGATTGCATTAGGACCGTCACAGATGGATAAACCGAGAGCGTTGTGGCATACAACAGGACGAGGCAAACAACTTGCAAGTAGATCTTGCCCATCACTCGAGACAGCAACGGTTCCAGTGGCACACCCTCATCCGTGGCCGCCGTGCTGCGACTGTGCGCTGGCTGGGCGCAGATCACTTTGAACTTGTCGCCACCCGCCAGATAATACTTAAAGTACGGCTGATGTGCAACCAGCATATAGCAAATGATGCAGCCGCAGATCAGCAGGGCGCCCATGATGAAGAAGACAAAGGCCGTTGCCGAGGGACCCGCATCGAAGGCGAGCACCAAAATGAATGCGAGTGCAGTCAAAATGCCACCGAGCGCCTGGCCACTGACCACAGCCGTCATAAAATCGGACGGAAAGAGGCCAGCGACTCCGTACAAAGCGCCCGACATGGTGGCAGCCGAAACTGAAATAAATACAAATAATGATAAATAAATTGAAATCGAATTGAAGTTTGCAACTTGCAACTGCTCACTGTTGAGTAGAACCACAATGATGAGCGTGATGAGAAAGAACTGCTCCTGCCACTGGTCCGTGTTGACTTCCACGAATCCCGTTGTGACTCCAAAGAGCAATAGGATCGTGGCCATTGTGCCCAGCATCTTGGCACGCAGCGTGACCAGATGGCCGTAAACGGCATTTAGCAGCAGGAATGTGGTGCCCGAAATCGTTGCTGTCAACGCCAAATCACACGTGAAACTCTTTTGCAGCGGCGTCAGCTCCTCATCCAGCCCTGGAAGCGTTCCATTCAGCGTCGTATTGCGGAATTTGTATTTCCAATACTGGAATACAATAAAATGTAATCATTCATTATTCCAGGCGTAGTTTTCCATCTAATTTTTGTGATTTGTTATTCAAATTGTTCACTTAAAGTCCAAAGGGGCAAAAATAGAATGGGGTGGGGGTGGGGCTGAAGGGGTGCACTGAGTCAACCTTAAAGTAGATTAAACAAAGAACACAACCAAAGACGATAACAACAACAATAACAAATGGGAACGAGAACAGCAACCATAAAGGAATAATAAACACAATGCCAAAACGGAGATAAGAAAAAAAACAGCTATGCGAATGGCAAGCTTGTAAATGAGTTGAAGGGGGTGGGGAAGGGGCGGGGGACACTTCTTCCTATTTATACTCACATCTTCGGCGGTTACAAAAAAATTCCATGGTGTCATTGTGCCAATGCCGAGCAGATAGAAAACAAAATAGGTTAACGTGGCGCCCGAATTGGGTGCATTTGTCAATTGGACTACTTCATCCCCCTGCTCCTGATGGAGTAGACAACGTTCGTCATCATTATCGAGGCTGTACTGTGGTGAAAACGCGGGCACAAAACTACCGTTATCAACAGCAGCTGTCAAATTTTGATCTTCTGCCTGCTCCTCGTCCAGCAGCCTCTGCTCATCTTCATTACGTCGCATTCTTCTTGATGTTGTTCAGTCAGCTGTTTCTGCGTTACCCTTTGTGTTACTTCATGCGAAGCAGCCTTTTGCAAAAACAATAACAGTTCACACACACATACCCATGCAATCTCGTGTAGATTTGCATATGAATGTGTGGCTTAAAATCGGGCCAAAGGAATTTCGCTCCACTCTTTCTTTTCACCACTGTCCGCTGCTGTTGTTTGTACGTTGCCCGCTGCATAAACAATAAAATGCACATTTAATTAATGTGGCTAATGATTAATGCGTTGTGTTTTTGTTGTGTTTAGTTTTGTGTTTTTAGATTAGTATTTTGTGTCATTTTAGCCTTATGCTCATCTGGTCACACTGTGTCGAGGTTAGTATGCAGACCATGCGTATTATTGGTATTCCTCAAATGAGTTGATTTTATGCATTTCAAAAATCAAGTTTAATATTATGATTAATGCATTAAAATTTAAAATCAACTATATAATACAATTAAATTAAAATAAAATACCAATTAAAGTTATTTAGTTAAGATGCTATACATTAAATAAATTATATATTAAGATATACCGTTCACATATTATTTGTATGTATCTTATAACATAATTAATGTAACAAATCTTCACTGAAGTTGAATTAAATAAGTAAACTAATAAAATCTCATCTTTAAATTGATAACGTTTAAAATATACATTTGTTCATTATTATTCAGCACATATACAGCAAACAGAGTATCGCAGAGCGACTCACATATAGCTGCTGCATTGTTACTTGTTTTGCTTTGGGCTCTCCCGAATATTTTGGTTGTTTTTGCCGATGCCGTTCGTCGCTTAGTTCGTTGAAAACGTGCAAACGAGACGGACGTTGATTTTTCGTTGACGCTCGATTGTCGCCAACGCGTCGCCGTCGCTCGGAGTCGGAGCCCCAGCCACAAAAAAGAAAAACAAAAACATTAACTTCAGATTCAGATTTGAATGAGTTTAGGAAAAAGTCGACAAACTGTTATTTGCTTAGTTAATTGCAAGAGTGCAATAGGTGAAAAGACGAAAAGGAAAAAAAACAGTCGCAGCTTCCTTTTGGGAGTTTTTTTGTGTTTGTTTGTGCGTGTGTTTGGTTTGTTTGTTATTGTGTTTGTATTAGGCAAGCAGCAAAACGTGATATGTAAATGACAGCGATAACAATAATAATAACAGGTCAAGCAACAACGACAACAACAGCAAAACAAACAACATCGAAAATTGCGCGCCAAAAAACAGCAGCAGCAGCAGCGAAACAAAAGGATTTATAAAACCAACGGAAATATAAAAAAATCACAAATAAATACCTATACGAACGCGCAAGCAGCTGAGAGCGCATTCGATACAACAACAAGAATCACAAGAAGAGGAGCAGCAGCAAAATCAAAACAGAAGCTGGCTGCAAGACGCAGTCCAAAAAAAGATTCCAGTTTCATCTCACAACCAATTTATATTCACCACTGCACGAAAAGGACGACGACACTTGAAGTATTTGGCTGTGTGTGGTGAGTTTTTTGCCCGTCTCTTTTCGAATGCAGTGTTTGATTTTATTTTTGCGCAAAGCATTTGACGAAAGTGCAAAAGTCAAGGCTCCCATTTTTTGTTGCTTGCCTTTTGCCAATTGTGTGACCTTTGCCAGACATCGAGTGTTCTGCTCAAGGCACTCAGTCCTTGACAAGCCTGTCTTTCTCCTTCTTCCTTTTAACCTTTCTCCCCGCACGTCTTATTTCTGCACAGTGGTTACGTGCGTGCTTAAACAAAGATTGCGAAATTCCTTTAGATCTGTTTTTTTTATTATCGCTCAACGTAATTTGAAATGCGCACTAGTGAAGAAGAAGAGAAAAAAAACAATGCTGATAAATGCAGTGTGACGAAACGTTTGCCTCATCGTATGAACGAATAGATGGAATTACAAATCAAATCAGCAACCCTAAATGATTATGACTGGTTTAGTCAGGTAGAAAGAAATGATCGGTTATCAGATTTTCTTTCTTCTCGTAAGCCCTTTGTTGACAAAATGACCGTATCGAATGTAGTGAAAAACGAGAATTTCTTTTTGTGTAATAAGGGAAGCTTATTTCTCGAATGATAATGAGAAGGTTTCATCTTCTGGAAATTTCCCATATTTTTAATCAGTTTGACTGCATTATGACTAATTAGAAACAAGATTAGAAGATTGGAAATGGAACTATATATATATAAAAAAGCTAATTATGATTAAAGGGATTAAATTAGTTCTACATAAATAGTTATAAGCGGTGTGGCTTATCGAATATTTATTTATATATTTTATGTTAAATGTTTGTAAAAAGCAGTTGTCAATCCTTTGGAATTAAGTGCAATTGATCTTCATGATTAATTTTGCTTAATATACACTAAAATCCATACAATTTCGATTAAAACCTTATCATTTATTTGCCATGTAGGTAGACTGACAACCAACAACATAAAAAATGTACACGATGTCAACTTATTTCATTTAATAACTGATAAGAGAATAAATACACATTTATTACACACTCCCAGCAGCCTGACCAATAAAAAGCAATTATCATTTGGGGACGATCAAAACACATTTCTGTTCACTGTGCCCAGCTTCTTCTTCATCATCATCATCTTCATCTTCTTTTGCTGCTGCTGCGTCTGAGTATGTTTTTATGTGTGCCGGTAATCAAAGGTCTAGACGGGGAGATGACGTTGCTTGCAGCCAGCCCATTTCGGTTCACTCAAACCCCATACACACAGACACACACGCACACAGTGACATACACACACACACAGCATGCATATAATCCCTTTTTATTGCGCTCTCACCATGAAGGAGTTAAAAAAAAAAAAATCTAAAAAGAGGAGTGAGTGTCTGTGTGTGTCGCAGAGAGGGAGAGAAGAGTTTGGAGTCCTGTTTGTGAGTGTGAAGAAGTCGCGTGGGAATCTCCACTCAGCACAACAACAACAAATATTAGTCGCCTCGATGATGATGCCCTGCAAATATAGGTGGCTCGTAAATTACAAAACCATGGTTTTATTTGTCAAAATTTGAAACTTATTTGAACAGGCGCCAAGCAAAGGGCAGCAAGTCGACACACGAAACGAAAAACGGCAAATTCAAGCAGCTCACAATTGTTGTGCCCCAACACACTTCCAGTCGGTTGTTGTCAGGCGAGTTGTTAATTTTTTTCTGTTTCTGTTGTGCTCTTTTTCTTTCTCTTTCTCTGTGTGTGTGTGTTCTTGTGATTAGCATGCTGGCACGCTCATTGTGTGTGTGTGAGTGAGAGAGCCCTTTCAAAATCACTCATAGGGGCACTCACTCTACTCACTCAATAGTATTTTTTGTCAATAAGTTTGTAATTGGTGTTATTATTATTTTTTTTTGTATTGAGTGTGGTTTAATGACACCAGTGATTAATGGGGCGAACCAAACCAAACACAAAACCGACCATCAATTAGCTTAGGCATTACATGAAGATACACATGTGTGCGTATGTGAGTTTGTGTACTTTCCTTGACTGCTTCCGTCAATTAATTTACAAACTTTTGTCACACATAATACACTCGGTTTCATTCTTTGAACAGTTGTTGCTGGAAATTACGCATTTGAGCTCAAGCTCGTTCTCAGTGTGAAAATTACCAGCGCAACAAAAAATAACCAAATTTTGCCATAGCCTCACCCTACTCAAAATGGCAATTAGGTTTGCTCAAAAAAAAAGAACAGAGAACAACAAAATAAAAGCGACAGGGCAAGGCCGCACAAAACAATAGGCAAAATAAGAAGAATGGGAATGCGAAAGAGTGCGAATGCATGAATGAAATATGTACACACGACAACCGTTATTTTTGGTGAGGTATTTATTTGGGTGCGTGCTTCTTATAGGTGTATGTGAGGTTATTTGTGATTGCCTGATTACATATCATAATTTTGTTGATTAGCCGTAAATGGGAATTTGTGAATGGTGGTGCTGCTGCTGCTACTCTTTATTTGGTCATGTTTACTATGTTATTTTCAATTGCACTGTCAAAAAACCAGCAGCTTTTTTAATGCATAGCAATACAGCAAAACACATCTCGCTCTTTCTCTCTCTCTCTCTCTCTTCCTCATTGTCTCGCTCACTTGCATTTGACCAAAAGCGGATGGGCGAAGGATTTATGATTGCAATTGCGACTTATGCAATTCATCATTATCATCATCATCAGCAACAACAACAAGTTGCAATATGAATTGTCGTTTGGTAATGAATGCCACACGGCCTCTTCCCCTTTCCCCCCTGCCCCATGCACATCACTTGCACTCCCCAAAAGCAACCTGAGTAACTAAAGAAAGAAAAACAAAAGAAATAAAAGTGAAAACTTGTTTTGTTTTCTGTTACTGCTGTTGTTGTGTTTATGTATTGTGTGTAAATAGTTTATTGCTGCTATTGCTGCTGCTGTTTCTGTTATTGTTGTGTATGTCTTGAATTTGACTTTGACTTTTCAACCGCCGCCTGTCGTCATCGTCATCATCAGCAAAAGCAGTATTAACTGTGGTACAAAGTCAGTGGAAATTAAAGAAAGATGTATAAAGAGGGAATTGATCTTTTTTTAACTTTGTGTGTACCTCTTTCGACTGACTTTAGCTGACATTAAATTAGTAAATATGTTTATAACTTAACACATAAAAAATTATAAATATTATATATATAAATAAATATACAGTAAAATATAGACTAGTAATGAGCAGAAAAGTTAAAGCAACTGTAAATGCATGCGCGCACAAATATACATAAATATTTATATACATTCGCATTAATCACAGATTTGTCTCATCTCATTTGTTCAATCAATTTTTTTTGTTGGCGACCACTGTGCAATGTCCAAGGCAACCACCGGCAGCTGGCGACTGACGCTGACGTCGCGATGGCGCTTTCGATTTTCTTGCCTTTGCAACCCCGCACGCAGCAATGGCAGCAACAGCAAAAGTAACAAACACAACACCCAATTTGAGAAGAAGGGGCGATACCGTACAAATAAGCAAATACAGCTGTAGTTGTGCGATGCTTGCTCTCTCTCTCTCTGTCTGTCTGTCTTGTTCAGTCCCCTTTCGCACAGCAAAGAGCTAAACTCAAAAAGCAACAACAACAAGAATAGCCTGCTTATATTTGTTTTGTTTTGTTTTCTTTTGCTTAGTGTGTGAGTCAAAAAGTCTTATTGGATACATATATATATATATATATTCAACTTGCGCTTGCACATTTTGATGATTTCCTGTGAACTTTTGGATATTTCAATGTAAAGCGACTTGTTGCATGCGATACAACATTTTGAGCGATACACAACAGAGACAGACTGAGTTGTTTGCCTGCTGTTGTTGTTTTGTTTTGGCTGTTAATGTTCATGGTGCATGGTGTGCTTATCATGTTAATCAGCTTGCTGTTAATGGCTTTCAAACACACAATAATACACAACAGAATACAATACGATACAATTTATGAATGAGCTTAGCAAATTCTAATGTGAGGGGAACACTCACAAAATCACAGCGATTGGGAGCATTTCATAAATTCCGTTATTTGCTGTCGAACTTAGTGCAGTAAATATTTCGATTTAATTCTTATCGTTCCGTTGACAAAATCTCTTTTCGTTTCATTTCTTAACTTGTTTTCATATTAAATAGAAAATGTCATAAACTATTTATTAATTCTCTAACGAAATCTATTCTAATGTTTATTTGTTAGTTTTTTGTTTTTGTTTTTTGCAAGCTCATGTTCAATTAACGACTCAATTTGACCAAGTGAAAGGCCAATTGTGACTCTTAATTTTATGCATATATTTTTGCTTTGTTTTATTTTTTTATTTTTTGTTATTATTTTTGGTAACTCTTATGCGTCTTTTGTTTAATTGTCTTGCTTGAATTGTTGCAAGTCGTATTTTGTTATGTGCTGCACTTTTTGTGTGTCTCGCTGCTGCTGCTTACATAAAATGCCACACAATGTGTCTCTTATTTTACGTCTCGCTCACGCGCACACACCTGTCGCACGCATTTCTTGTTAAAAGCCGAACGTTAACGTTTTAAGCTTTTGATTGGCTAATTTTCAGATCGTTGTGTTGTGGTTTTGGGTTTAAAAGCCGCCTCACGAAGGCCATTTGTTGTAATGCTCACTTGCACGCATTATGATTTAAGATATTGCTTTCAAAGACGCCGCTGTGTGAAATATGTGACGACTGAGTATGGTGAGGGGGTGGGGGGTGGGGTGGGGAGTTTGTGGCAAGTTTGGGCGGTTCGTAAGCGTCTCAAATATGCCTAATGGCCATTATGTAATTGCTGAGCCATTCCATGAGCAAATCGAGTTGTGTATTTTATTGTGTACAACCATAAATGATCATGATCATGCACCATATACAGTGTGTGAGTCTCTCTAATGAGATCAGCCATCATATGTTGTTTTGTGTTGCATACAGTCAGTCATAAAAATATGCAATTTGTACTTGAGCAGAACAGCTAAATTTATATTTGTAATATGTAGTAAAAATTTGTTATAGTGCTAATTTGATCGTAAAGCTGATTTTCATAGTATGTATGCCATCAATCTATGATCGTTAAATGCATTCTGTTGAAGGTAAATGCAGTAAACCGAAGGTAAATTCAGTCTATAAGAAACATTGGTAACGGTAACTTTCTTAAGTGCAATGGATCTGATCGAAATTGTTGAGATTTTTGTTGCCACATCAGCCGAAATGTGTTACAGGCTCAGAGTTAGTTATTAAGAGTTAGAAGTAATAAAGAAATTAAGAAATAATAAGAAGCAGAGAGAAAAACAGAGATAAAAAGTAAGACAATAGATAGAACCTGTAGAGTAAGATAAGTGAGCAACTCTCAAACCCTTTCAGAAGTTTCCCGAAGGTATGCTAGTGCTGAAAATTTAAATAAAGGAAATTATCTTGTTAAACGTCATAAAATTATCTTTGAAATAAGAATTTTGATTAGATTTTTGGCTAAACATATTTCAAACATTTTGGTTAATTCAGTTTTAATTTTCGAACGTTCTTTTTGGACGACCCCAAACTTATATATACATATATATTTATCCGACACTCTTGTTCTTCTTGAGCGGCTGCTTGCCACATGGCGATTACTTAATAATCGTACGTTTGCGTTGCCTGTTCGTTGTGAAGAGCTCTATAAAAGCCTCTTATCTGTCATTAGGTCTACATTATGATATTTTATTTATTATGACCACACAAATATTTACTTCAAGATAAAAGAGAACTCGAGAGCAATGGGATTATCGCAACTGGAGATAATATTTATAAGAAGCATGCATTTTTATTTATGGCTTTTTCCTTTGAGACCCATATAATTTTCAACAACAAAAAATGTACAATCATGAAAACTCACTAATTGCTTTTTTTGCCTCAGATGTTGATAACCTAGCAATACCCAAGCACAATTATTATTATTTTTGTTTTTGTTTCGGACCGATATGAATTTTGCATGATTAGCTTTTTTGGTTGATTGGCTATGGGTCTGTGGAGATTATGAAATTTTATAAAATTAACTCGATACTGAACTCTATAGAAAACGAACGGATTGGCAAAGCGAGCATTTTAGTTTGTGAAATGAATTCTGAATTATATTTGAATAGAAGTGATAAGATAGAAGGTGTTGGGAGATAAGAAATGAAGCTTATTAGAGGATAAGCAGCCACTAACAAAGTCTGGTATAGATAAAAACTTGCAAAAACTTTATACAAAAATTCTATAAAAAGACAAGAGCAGCCCTTTGGCTCAGCTACTATATAGTCATATATGATTATAGTTGGTGTAGTTTAAGACTATAACTATCTGTAGCATTAAGCTGAGTGCATTTTAACTACCTATTTCAAAGTCAAAACTCAAATCTCTCGAAGTTCAAGTGCTCGGAAGTGCTATTGCTAGATAATACACGTATAACAAAAAACGATTGTCGTTAATTGGTAAATTGCTTATATATATATATACATATATATTATATAGTCCAAGTTACAGGTATACAGGCGATAGTACAGGGCATCTACTTATCGGGGCATTCTCTACGCGGCGCTTTGCACATGTGTGCCTAAACGTGCTGCCAGCCACTAAATTGTTTATCGTAAATGTTGTGTTGTGCTGTGCTGCCTTTTAGTTGTGCTTTGTGTTTACTTGGTTTGTTTATGGGGAATGCCGAGTACGCCACATGGGAGCCACGCAGCGTTCTACTGTTGCATTGTATAAACAAGCCATTGAATTCTTTTTAGATCAATTCGTAGAACGTGTTGATGGGAACAGAACCCCAACCAAAAAAAAAAAAACCAACCCAAAACCAACCCAACAAAACGCAAAGCAAAACGAGGCAAACCAAAAACCAGCCACAAGTTGAGCAATTTATATTCGCGGAAAAGGTCAGTCCAAAATTTTTATATTTATTTAATTTTTTGGACAGTTAAAGTCTCTGGTTATTGCGCAATTTTAAAAATGTGTCCGGTTTTTTTCACAACGATATATTTTCTTTTGCCTGGCACATGTTGTCGTCAAAAGTGGTTGGCAAAAAAAAAAAATATACAAAAATAAAACTGGTCACAAATTATACTAAAAAATTGCTATTAAACGCGCGTACGAAATACAACAAGACGACAAACGATGTCGTCGCGGGAAACTGCATGAATGAATGAGTGTGCGAGTGAGTGTGCAAGTGAGTGTGCAAGTGAGTGTGTGTTCGAATGTGAGTAGCTTGCAGAGAGTGAAAGCCAAGTAAGCCACTTTACGGCTGACTTACATTGTGAATTGTGAATGCTTGTTTGGAATGCGACTTCCTGTGGTGGCATCGCCAAAGTGAAGTGGCTGCATGCATCTCCAGCCACATCTCCCACAGTGCAACAGTTGCACATCCCAGGCACAACGGCAACAGCTCATTTCCTATTCATGAGTCAGCTGAGCGTATAAATGACCACCCCAGCCAACAATTCACCACCTTCCTAATGAGCCACAAAATGAACGCGCCAATAAATTCGGACACGCCACCATAAATTGAGAAAAACTAAGACAAAAAAAGAACCGAAACTAAATCAACAAGAACCATTTTCATTGCGCTATTCATTTAATACCCTTTCATTCTTTATCTATTTTTTATGTTTTTTTTTCGAGAAACTATTTTGAATTTGTTAAATTTAGCCAAAAATTTAGGCTAAACATTTTTTTTAATATTATCATGTCAACTTAAAAAGTAGTAGTGGAAAAATATATCTAAGAAAAATGATATTTTTAAATAACATTTTTATTTTCGATCAATGATTGATCAAGCTTTGTTGGATGTCATTTGGATGTCCACAACAAACATCAAACTATGAAAAAACAATATTAAAACTTGTAATTAAATAATGATTAATGTTGCTGAAAAAGAAAAATAAATAATAATCATAGTATTGACAGCAAATCAGCTTTAGATTAATCCTCTCAATTTTAGCTTGTCATAAGCTCATTTGCATACAATGTGTATATGTATCGATATATGTATATGATAACCTTATCTATCTGAAAGATGAAAAGATATGCGTTGGACATTTGCAGATCAAATTATGGAATAAATGATATTTAAATGAAAGGCTTTATCTATAAAATTGTGAGTTTTTAATACATGTTGAATATAATTTACTATCGATATTCGCGAAACAGGAGTGTTTATCGATAACAAACAGATAGACGATGGAAATGCCTAAATCGACTCAACTGTTGATCTTATGCATACTTTATATATATCCATACTTGATGGATGCTTTCCGTTACATAATTTTGCACGTCTTCATTATAGCCATTTGGAATGGATTCAGGGTATAAGAAGTTGCCTGTGAACCCCGCTGACTATTAACCGCACAAGGTGTGTGCCTATGTGGGGGTGGGGGTCTCGGGTTGGGGGCATCGCCTCGCGTGTGCCGTTGCTGCGGCCCGTTTAATGTCAGGCAGACAAACAAGCCAATAACAATAACAAAACCTATAACAAAATACAAATACAAATTGTAAATACAAACTTACCTCCAAATGACTATGACTAACCTGTGTGAATGAGCAATGGGGCCATTTAGTATTCCATCTGGAATACTTAAAAACCCAAATATCATTTTAAGAACTAACAATAACTGTGAAAGTGTGAAATGAAACATTTCAATTTTGATGTTCTGATTGTGTTTTACAGTTTGCAGAAAAGATAATGTGACCAAACGATGTTATATATATATATATATATATATGATATATATGATATATATGTTATATATGTGTATGTTAAGTAGTCTTCTTAAAAGAAATGTAATAATCAAATCCTTTTTGTTCAACTGGCATTAGTGTCAGCAACATGATTCCAATGCTTTAATGTTTCTCTCATACTTCCCTTCCTAACTATAGATACTATATGGAAACTTTCCTTAACTTTTCTTCCTCACTTGCAACGATATCGTAACCTTCCTCCCTCCCTATATTCTCATTGTTTCTCTAATATTTATTGATGAACTACTTTGACATGGCATGCCTAAATATTGAAACTTTCTCGAAATTCCAAGCATAAAAACATGGTCAATTTCTTACCTTTTAACGATTGCTGGAAAAGTAAACAAAATATTTACGGTAAAAGCATGAAACAAAAAAAAAACTTTCGCAGTTGAGCCAAAATAAACACAAGAATTTAAATGTTTATTGATCAGCTTCGTTCAGCACTTCAAATGCCTTTCAGCTGGAGCAAATATTTGAACTCGAGCCAATTCCAGACACTCGACCTCGCCTATACATATATATATATATATATATATATATACATATACATATGTATGTATATATACATATACATATGTATATATATATATATATTTATGCAATTGGAACGCACCCCGTTCAGCTCTGGGCTAGACACAACTATGCAACTCTTGCTGTTGTTGTCAAGGCGGCGCGCAGCTGATTAGCAACCTCCAACAAATCCACCTTTCCCCCCACAGAGCCCCTCCACCCCTTTCTGGAATGAGCCCACCCACCCGCAACGGAGCACCACAACAAAGCTCCTGTGAATTGTGTGTTTTGGAACTTGTTGGCATTTTCTGCTATCCTGTTGAAAAATCAGGGAAATCTATTTATTGATGTTTTTCGCCAAGTTGAAATTGCGGTGCAGCGGGGAGTTGTTGCTGCTGCTTTTGCTGCTGCTGCTGCTGCTTCTTTCCTTGGCAACAGGGCGCACTTATGACGTCAGCAGCATAGCGACCCCTACACTGGCAAGGAGAGCGTCGAAAGCTTTTAAGCTCTGGCGTGTGAGCTTTTTTCTTCTTCTTCTTCGTTTTTTTTTTGTCTGTGTGTATTGCTTGACACAATAGTGGCATGTGGGGGTCGGTCGGTCCTGTGTTGTTGAGGACGACGTCATTGCTCCTGTTTTTTTATGGCTCCTGTTGCGCGCTTCTGCTCGTCACCTTTTCATCCTTTCTGTGCGCCTGTTGTTTTGAGGCGGAGTATTTGAGTTAGAGTTGTTGAATGGCGCGCTTCGCTTTGCTCCCCCATTCCCCCGGCCAACCCCAACCCCCCCTCACATCACAGCACAACTCAAACTCACTTTGCCATCGCACAGCATCCCCCGTGTCCTGGAGAAATTTGCCAAGTGGAGTCGCTTGCCTGATGTGGGGGCATTGAGCGGGTTGAGTCAACTGAGCGAGGGGCAGTGGGAGGAGAAGGCCTTCGGAGCCAAAGCCAAGAAGTTGAATGTCTTAGACGACGTTGGTGCGGCCATCTTGTTGCCGCTGCTCGGCTTTTTTGTTTATCGTTTTTTTTTTTGTGGGGAGGACAACTGTGTGTGCCTGTTTTTCCATTGCCCGTGAAGCGGCCATTTTCTCCATGGAGCCAATTAGTACCAGGCGAACAGCAAGCGCACAAACAGCGCCCAGTTGCCATTTGGGTGATTTTCCAGCGCGACCTCGGCGGCGATGACAGCGCTGCTCCTACGCTTGCCCCTGAAATATGATACTCACACACACACACATACAGAGAGTGTGTGTGTGTGTGTATACGTGCGTCATGTGGCATGTGGCAGCCAATAGCACACGCAGCTTCCATCGAGCTTTGGCCTTGTACACGTGTCCAGAGCAACAGCAGCAGCAGCACCAGCTGTGGCAACAGTTTTGTCTGCAGGTCAAGGCAATGCAACAATAAAGCATGCCACACGCGCAGCCAACTGCAGACTCCCTGTACACTTAAAAAAAAACGGAGAGTGTAACAATAATTCAGCTCACATTATTCAGGTTCAATATAGAAATATTTTTACCAAACAATTTTACCAGATGCTGGCAAATGACTCGGAATATGTTTGTCGTTTTGCTGCACGCAGTACATATAGCAAAGTCTGCGAGATCCGAGAACTATATCATACAGCTGCGATGGGAAAAATCGGTCGAAAGCTGAATTCTTGTATGAAAAACTTTCTTGCTTTCATTGTTCGATCCTAATGGAACTCATTATAATCATTATCAGACTCCTAACATTTTGAAATATTTGGTTGTGGCTTGCAATGTGCCCAAGATTTCTGTCCGTGTACAAGCTGTGCCTGCAAGCTGCAAATTTGTGCAGTGAATTTGCTCTTAATTTGAGGTTTGGGCTTTTTGGGTTATTGTGTGGGCTGGTTGCAGGAACAAAAGCTTTCGTTTTCGTTGCTGCATGCAGCCTGGCCAGGATGAGACAATGGATGCGTTTTTGCATGTTGCCTGCCAGCTAACGCTGTCAGTTCGTTTGTGCCGCACAAATTTAGGTCACTTGTCGCCCCAATGGCGCGACATTGCATAAGCCCAGCGCTTGCCACCCATTTAAGGCGTCTCTCTCGCTCGCCCACTCTCTGTATTTGTGCATCTCTCTCTCTCTCTCTGTCACTCTCACTCTCGAACTGGTGTGCGATGTTGCAACACAAACGAGGAAGCCTAAAATAGTAAAAATCGCAAAAAACGCAGCCGCATTACGTTGGCTTGGTCGCAGCACTCGTTGCTGCGCCGCCACAGCTGGTAATCGATTGCAAACGGCAAACGGCAAGCCAGCTACGGTCCAAGTCCCGAGCCGAGTCCGGCTAGCTGGCCGGGCCAGTTTGAAGCCATAAGTCGCATTGATAAGAACACCGAGCTGAACACAACAAGAAAAGCGAAAGTGAAAACGCAAGTGGCAAGTGTGTGTTAATCTCACGAGTGAATGCGCCCGCCCCAACTCAGATGTGTGTCTGCAACTTAGAACAAAATCAACAGCAAACAGCTGATTCATAATCGGACATCAATCAAATTGGGACTAACGCAGTAAGCGTTTGTTGTGTTGTGCAAAAATATTATAGACATTCAAGTTATATCTGGTGGATCTGCTGAACATATATATGCATGAAGAAGAAGAGTCAACAAACATGCAACGTCCGGCGCCGCACATATCCACGAGCATCATGAGTCGCATGTCGATCTTTGAAAGTGAGTCTTAACAACTGATTCGAAATCGTTTCAAATGCTCTATTCTTTTACCACAAAAGAAGTCTCAAGTGTGTGTGTGTGTGTGCAGGTGAAATCTTTTTTTAGCCAGGTCGTAAATAATCGCAAATGTTTGCTGGAGCGTGTTTTAGATCTCTTAAACGATATTGTCTTGGAAAAGATTTGTGTCTATTTATTGTTGTTGTATGTTGTTTTTGTATTTGAAACCAAAGAAACAAAGTATTCAAGATCGTTGCTCAAGATATATATCTGCATTCGTTTGACAAAATTAACAGTAATCTTGATAAGCAGTCAACAAAAAATGTTTCAACCAGTTTTCAGTCTTTTTTTACATCACTTAAAGTAATTCGTTTTGTAGTTTCCAACTAATTGAAATCTGCATAATAATAGCTGCAGCAAAAATGCATTTCAATTCGATTTTCCAAAAAGTATTTTACGCATAATTTGTCTGGCCTTTTGTGCATAATTTTCTTGACATGCTTTGGAGGATTTCCTTTCTTTTGAGCATGTTGCATTTTCACTTTTCATAAGCGGCTTTAAATCGATGATTTTATTGTTCGGTTTTCGTTATACAACAACAACGTCGAGATTGCATTGAGTTGTCTTGATTTGAATTCGGATTTATATTGGCCGATAAAAATGACTTTCAATTGCACCAAATTGGTTTATTGAACTTTAAGATTGTTTACCGCTAATTAAAGTGCTCGAAAATGCCGATAAGTAACACAAAAAAAAAGTTATTGCTTTTCATTTAAGTTTTCAGTTGAAAAGTTTTCTGAACTTTGCTCATTTTGAGAGACATTTTGTTGATGTTTCTTCTTCTTCTCAATTGAGAAATGTGCGTCAATTGGGCCAATTAATAAAAATGCAAACTTCAGTGAAGACATCAACAAAGGGCCTCAATGCACTCAACAGCCAATTGATCGGCTCAAAGTTTGTCTTGACATCTCTTTTATAAGCCATTATTGATTAAGGCTTTGCTTAAGAGAAGCTGCACACAAGCATGCAAACAAATTGTTACTAATTTAACAATAAGCCCTGTTTTGAATGATTGGCCATGAACCAGACAGAGCTAACCTTTAACCTTTTTAGCCTCGAGCAATGATTGGCAAGTTTTTTTTTATTATATTTGTCATGTGTCCCAATCGGATATCATATATGCAAATCCTGATTGATTGACTTGCTGCTCGGCATTTGATTTTGCATTTTACATTTTACGTATGACTATATTGGGGTTGGTTCAACAACATGCTGAGGGCCCACTTGGAGGGCGGTGTCCGCGATCCGAACCAGTGCAATAAGTTGCAGACACTATAAATGATGGCCATAGATGGGCATGCAGACATGAACGACTGCGATTACGATGACGATGACGATGACGATGACGATGACGATGACGATTACGCACCAGTCGTTTAACAAGTTTTCACTTGCTCAACTTGCAACTGAAAAGCTGAATAGTCGAAACCCCAACCCAAACCAAACCCAGACTAGGCTGCCTGTTACATGCAGCAAGTCCGTCAAATGGGCTATAATGAGTTGGGCATGTGTTGGTGTGTGAAATTAAGTCAAATGAAATAACAGTCAACGGTCTTTATAAGGGACCGACCCCCATGCCCAGCTAATTAGATGCAATTTGTTTTCATCGAGTTGCTCCGTTCCTCCATGTCCAATGCGCACCCACCACGTCCCAGACAAGAAATGCAACTACACAATTACACACACACACACACACACACACACAGCAGTCTGATGTGTGTTGGTGTGTGTGCATTTAATTTATCATATGAAAAACTTGTAATATTATGAAGCAAGCACAACAAACACACACATTGTCTGTTTTTCTTCTTCTTGTTGTTGTTGTTTTTGTCGGTTTCTGAATGAAAGTTTTTTGTGTGTGCCTTGGGACTAGTTTACAGCTATGGAAAATTTTCTAATTATTTATTATGACCTGCAATGCAAGAAAGTTAATAGAACTTCGAGCGCGCTTCAAGTTAAACTACGCATGACACTCAAGTACTGTTAGTTAGTCAGTCAGTCAGTCAGTCACTCAGTCAGTCACTCAGTCATATATCAACCAGCGACATGTAGCATTATTCAAAAGTGTTTTTTATATGGGTTAATGATAAAAAAGAAAACCATTGTTTCATAACTTACTTCAATCAGCCCAAATGCCGCCTGCTGCAAGCACCTGGCTCTTGGCCTTCTTAATTACAAGTTAGCTGGTTTTAATTAAGTAACTGCGCCTCAGCGATTGTCAGAATTGGAGCTAATCAATAATTGATCCAAGCAAGGATTAACAATGAAATAATTTAACATACTTAAATTGAAAGTGTTTTTAAAAATGCTTAAAGATAAATCAACATAAATAAATATTATAAATATCTAGAATTTTTGGTATGCAAGATTGGATAGATTTCTTTATTGTTCCATTCAATATATACACAATATTTAAATATAATAATAAAGTTTCTGTTTCATTTAAAGCAGTAGTTATTAAAGCCAAATCTAGCTAGATTTGGCGGGAATGCTCAAGTTATATCTAGCTAGATGTGGAGTGCATGCTCAGGCTATATCTAGCTAGATTCGGAATGTATGCTCAAGCTATATCTAGCTAGATTTGGCGGGTATGCTCAGGCTATATCTAGCTAGATTTGGAGAGTACGCTCAAGTTATATCTAGCTAGATTTGGAGTATATGCTCAGGCTATATCTAGCTAGATTTGGAGTATATGCTCAAGTTAAATCTAGCTAGATTTGCGGGTATGCTCTCTTATGCCTCTTTAAAGTTAAAGCTAACCAAGTTAGTATACTCTGTCCCCTTTCAGTTCGAAGAAAATGGGCATTTTTGAAATGTGAACTCTGAGAGATTCCAATTTGTATTTCCTCCATTGCACTATGCCATTTCCTATACACATTTGCATAATTTTGCACCGCATACAAATTCATAGTTCCCATTATAATTTGAAGTAGTTTCCAAATTGATTTCACGCTTTTTGTGACTTCAAAGTTTTTCTTCTTCTTTTTGTTTCTTATAGTGTTGTGAGACATAACCAGTCTAGATTCGCATCCATTTTAACGACTTTCACATTGTGATTGTCTCATCAGCAATTTTCAACGCCATTTTTCAGCAATGGGACACGCTTCTCAGTCCCTGTCCCTGGCCCTGTCCCTTATCAACACCTCTTAATCTGGTTTAGGTTCTGGTTTGGTTTCTGTTTAAGTTCTGTTGGCGTCTGCTCCAGAAATGTGCGCCCAAATCTGGGTTATTATGACGATGTGGAACATAAAAGCAGTTTGCGGCAAAAGAAAAGAAAGAATCTTCAAATTGACTGGTTGGTCGTTTTAGCTTGTTTGTTGCTGTTGGCTTTAAGCGGTTATTTATTTTTATTTTTTGTTTGTTACAGATAGGCAGTTGCGCCAAGTCTTCTGATTTGGTTTTTTTTTTTTTTTTTGTGCTGTTCTGTTTGGTGTAACAACAAATTGACAATGACATGAATGCAAAGAAATATTTAACCTTAATAAAGCGAGAGGCGACAGCCAAGTCAAGTCGAAAAGACATCGACCAAGACATTATTTTTTTGCAGCTCTATTGTTGTGCCGAGCCGTATATATCAGCTGCTTCTTCTTGCTCTTGTTGTTAGTGCTGTGTGTGTGTGTGTCTGTGTGTGTGTGTGTGTGTTTGTGCATTGTTTGATTTATGGCACGAAGGCCAAGTGCCAATTAAACTTAGTAACTGACAGAGATTTCTTAGTATTATTCTTAAGTTTTTTTTTTTTTTCTGCCTTTTGTCCACATTTTTGTAGAAAGTTCAACATGTCAGCGATTAGTATTGATCGATGTTGCATTTTGTTTTGTATGTGTTGCAGATACGACTCGAACGCATAGTTTGGCTGAGAGGGAAGCGGACACGATGATGTCCATGTCAAGTTCACCGCCACCGACGCCCACCGGGGTCCAAACAGATTCCGAGGGTCTCATATTGCCAAAGAAACTGATCAATCCCTGCTTGGAGAACACAGATCACAGATCGCTGAATCGCGAACTGAAGTTCAATGCGCGCATGTGAGTAAAAATGGAATTTAAAATCAATTTAAAATATTTATTTATTTTGTTTTTCTTTTTGTTGCTATTAGTGGCAAGAGTGTGCTGAATCAGAAGACGGAACTGCAGCGTGCCTATGAGAAGCAGAAGGAGCGACATGCGGCTGCTGAACTGCAGCATTCACCCGAAACGGAGCTGGCTGGGCTCAAGGGCGAGCTGGGACGCGTGATTATGGAGCGCGCCCAGAAGCATGAGGCGGCGACACAGAAACAGGATGCCGAGGATGCCGAGGAGCGGCAATATGTCAATCCCGAGTATCTAAATGTACGCGCCAAACTGCGCACGGCGAATGCGCCCAATTGAATACAACAACAAGAACATCAGCAACAACAACCAGAAACAACAAACATGCAACAACAAATCTGTATTCTTTAATTATCTAATCTTAGTTGTGACCTAACCAAATTTTCTGTTTAATTAACTGAACGTTTAGTGTGCGAATGTGTGTTAACCCTTTCGGCGAGTTCATTTTGTTATGACTTGAAAAAGATAGTGTTAAATTTCTTTGATATTGATATTATTAATTTTTAGTTAATAAGACTTAGTAATTTCGTTTGTTCTATGTGTATGACAGTAAATTGATTATAAATATGATTATGATTATCATTTTACAAAACAAATGTATAAAGTTTTAGTTATTTACGAAACATTTCTTCTTCCAAAACCACAAAAATGAAAAACAAAAACAACAACAAAAACAAAAACAAAATGAAAAGAAAAGCAAAGAAAAGAAAGAATGAAAAACCTAACGAATTGGCTGAATGAGTGTCTAAGTGAGTATGTTTAGGAATAGTCATAGGATGCGATATTGATATGATAAACAGGGCAGTTGAAGCTTTTAGTAACTAAGCTAAGAACGAATGTTTGATGTAAGCCAGAGAGTTATAATATCTATATAGTATATAGTATAGTGTGTATATGTATATGAACTATTTTATGTCAATGCGATTGCAATATTTATGACAATTCACATGAAACATTTTGCAGTTGCAAAAGAAAATTTCAAAAACAAATTACGAATACAAAAACAAAAAACAAAATCAAATACAACTCTATATATACAATATATATCTATATACACAAATTTAGTTTTCTGGTATTAATAAATTTTATTGTAGCTAAACGTTAATTCAAACATTGTTTCTCTTTGCTCTTGTGTGTATTCTTAGCCAAGTTGTGTTCACGGTTAAAAAGTGCCAAAAAATGTGAACTTTAATTTGCGAAATATTCCGTGGAAGATATTAGCTTTATGGCTCATATTTGCGGATCCAAATAGGGAAAACATTTGTTATAGAATCAAGCAAAATGTTTTCCTAAAGTGAAGCCTAACCGACTTTTAGATGAACTAACCCGAGAAATGGTTATTGTTTTTAGTTTTAAATATGTTTTTGACTCGCTCCAGTTAAAGGCTTAAACTACCGTGAAGACGAATCCCGACGAGATTCGAAAAATATCTTGGACTATGTAAAAAATGAAAAACACCTGATCCTTAAATTTTAAAGAAATCGAGTTTGAAAAAAAAATTTTTAAAACCAAAAAAAAATTACTTTGGATTTTAAA
This sequence comes from Drosophila nr. fundita, assembly GCA_035044245.1. NCBI lineage: Eukaryota > Metazoa > Arthropoda > Insecta > Diptera > Drosophilidae > Drosophila > Drosophila nr. fundita. The sequence goes on from JAWNMG010000857.1 coordinate 400,475, forward strand.
AAAGAAAAACAAACATATTTTTTACTGCATACTTCATATATTGTTTACAAAAAAAATCTTATTGCATACTTCACTTTTTTCCAAGTTCTATTGCATACTTCATTTTTTTCGTTTACAAACAAAAAATCATTGTTTACTTTCGTTTATATAAAAAAAATTATTGCCTACTTTATATATATTTTTTCCAAGTTCTGTTGCATACTTTCGTTGTATGTTGGTTAAGTCATTCTCTTATTATATATTGGCTTTATGTGGTTCATTTTAGCTGCTACTCAAATTATCTAAAAGGGCAACTGCGACTATAGTTAGTTAATTAATATATATTTTTTTATATTTTAAAGTTTTATAATATATATCATGACGTTACAATTTAACCAAAAGAAGTTAACTCCTCCAATGAAGGAACTAACAATATATATACACACATATGCGCATCCAACAATGCGAGATTCCGTTTTTTTTTTTTGGTTCGTTTTTACAGAATCTTCTAGAACAAAGCCTATATGGTGGTGTACAGGACAAATAATACATTATCACACAACCAGCAACAAATAAAGCCCATCCTAATATTTGCACGGACCGGGCAATTTTTATTATAACAGACATTCGACATAATTACAAAGGTAAGTAATTTAAATTAATAATATTTAAAAAGAAATGCAGAATAAACAAACACAAGATAAACCCTAAGCACACACAAGGGTTAAAGTATTACAAAAGATGCAAAAACAAAATAAAATAAAACGGCACGGGCGCGGGCGCGACGACCGAAAAATGAAACACAACGGAATAGAAAAATAGAGCGAAGTAAAGAACCGCTACCACCAACAATGCTATTGAGAGCGCGAGAGGATTCAATTTAAATCGGGGAGAGACAAAGCAAAAGCGTAAAAATACAATAACAAAATTGCAGGCAGACACTAAATAATGCACAAGAGCTTGAATTTGGGCTGCTGTTGTTGCACTATTTAGAGAGAGATTTGTTAGCCGTTAAGTTTGAATTCGGAGCCTGCGGGCCTCCGAATTGCGCACTCCCCATAATCGTTTAGGACTAAAACTGAGCGACTCTTCTAAGCTCTGTTTTTTTTTTTTGAGAGGGTGGGTAGGGGTCTAGCGGCAATTTGGAGAGTGGCACAATATCCAAACACAAATTATATTAATGGTCTTTTGTTTAGTGCTCCACTGTGGCTGTCATTTTGTCGTTTTGCACGAATCACGTTTTAGAAATTGCATTGCATAGCTCCCATCCCCCTGGCGATCCCCATCCCTTCCCCTTTCCCTATGAGCGAATGATCCACGTCGTCAACCCATAACCACAAATGTGCCCAACTCGAGTGGTATCAAATGGAATGGTATATCATGGAGTCAAGTACTAGAGTCACTTCTCAGCCAGACGACGGCTGAGTCGCTCGCTACTTGGCTTTTTGCGCAAGTTCTTAAAGTTTGGGGCAAGACTTAAGTGCCACTTACTTTTAATATGTTGCCATTGCTCTCCGACCAAAATGGGTCTTCGCTCGACGTCTAGATAGAATGGTTGGGAGCGGGGGCGGCAAGGGGGGATCGTATACAAATCGCTGCCAAGTTACCTGAAATAATTACATGCACACAAAATTAGAGCGCTGTGTCATGGAGCAGGAATTATTTGACTGCATTTGACATACTCTGGCGAAAGAGTATTTTGATTTTGCCTTGAACTGTGTAACATAAATTGAAATACCACAATTTAATTAAAGACAGAGTTCAGCAGGGAATAGGGGACGCAAGACCTAGAAAAGTAAGACGAACAGGATTGGATAAAGTGTGGAAGGTATAGAACAGGGCAGATCTTCCAAGAAGGTATGTATACATATATATTTCAATATAAAGGTCTTTACAACTTTTAACATTCGTATCTTTGTTAATTTCTGAATAATTATTTTTGTTCTTTGATAGTCCTGTAAGAGCCGAATATAATATCGAATCCTTGCTTAAGCATATAGTGTATTATATATCTATCTATCTTTCTAATTTTTCCGAGCTCTTTAACTATTTATTTCCATCTGAAGCACAGCAGAGTCTTTCGGATTACGTTCTGCTTTCACTGGTCATGGCAAATCATCGAATGAGATCGTCTGCACAAAACTCCACTTGGAGTTCTTCTTCCTCTGTGGAACCGTATCTATGTCTATGTCAAGTGTCTATCTCTCTCTCTCTCTCTCTCTCTCTCTCTCTTCGCCTCTCTTGCTCTTGCTGGCAAGTTCAGTTGAGCAGCCTTCCTCTTGGTGCGAATGGCACAATACATTTAAGCCGCTAAAAAATGATATCAAGCAAATAATAAAAATTAAAAAAATACAAAATTACAATGAAATTCAGATATGACAATTTTGTTTTTTGTTATGTTTTTTTTTGTGTGACATTTCTGGGTTAGCCGGTCTGGTATTTGGTACTTGGACACTTGGATGCTTGGGTTCAATGTGCTGAGTCTGCGACTAAGGTCTTTAATAATGGGTGGTCCCAATTGCGTGGAGCAACCGTCGACCCAGTAAGTGGAGTAAGCTCGGCTTATAAGCGTTGTGCGAACTATATTCTAGAGGCAGGCATCTTTCTAGCTCCTCCCTCCGAGTTGGGTAAATTAGTTCCATTTGTGTTGTAATTATGAATTATTCTAAACTTTCTCATGCCAAGCTCAGGCGATCATTAGGTCATGTAAAAAATTCTCACAAACAAAACAATAAAAATATGTAATAACGACAGAGGGAAAAACATTGATTACCAGATTAAATACAAGAACACGTACGATAATCATAACTTTGCCTACCCTTTTCACACTTCTTTGTTTTGCTTCCACTACAAACACACAAACACACACACAATGCACATGCACACACAACACACGCACACACACACACTGAGAGCAATTTTAAAGTGGCTTCGAATGCAATCGCGGCGATCTCAAACGCTTAATTGCATCACGTTTTTAGACCAAGTTGGGCACAGAATTATTACACAATTGTATTTGTATGCATCAACAGGGCGAAGATCTCAGAGAGAGACAGACAGATAGAGAGAGAGCGAGACACGCAGCAACAACAACAATGGCAAACAAAAGAAGAGTCGAGAAAAGAAATAATGCACATTGGCTGCAATGATTTCCACACGTGAGCGACGAATTGACTAACTGACGGAATGTCAGACGCAAGACAGACAGCAAGAAAAGAGGTGCTCATTGCACGTATGGAGACTTTCCGATGCTCTCTTTCTACAGCTCCAGAATCGTGAGTCGATTAATATCGATAGTCGGCGTTGTTGTTGCCACACTGTTAATTGCGAATTTGTACACATTAAATATTGCTTAGTTACTTTTGCTGCTTGCGGCTTTTTATGCAATCCGCGCGTTGCAAGTGTAAGGCGCAACGGAGCGTTGCATCTTCTGCATGTCTCGCTGGCACACACTCTGACCAAATTTGGTCGTTGGATGGCTCGGCTAACGTTTGACACAGAAACGACGAAAGATTTGCCAACTCCAATTGGAGTTCATTTGTTGTAGAATCCTCCCCACACCGAAACGGATGCACATTTCCGGTGCGCCGACGTTGCATGACAACAATGCAAACGCACATACAAAGTATATCGGTATATACATATATAGACATACAATCACATTCACTGGCCACGCCTCCAATTGACCAAGCGTCTGGGCAACTGCTGCTGCTGCTGCCATTGCTGTTGCTGCCACCCGCGCGACAAAATCTAATTGACCAAAAATGCAACGCTTGGCTGGCCGCTAGAACAACAGCAATTCCAGAATGATGTTAACAGCCAACTCCCAAAGTGGAACCTAACCGACTTTTGGATGAACTAACCCGAGAAATTATTATGGTTCTTAGATTTAAACCTGACCCTTAAATTTTAAAGAAATCAAGTCAACACATAGTTGTAAAGGCTTTAACGCCATATTTCCCTATCAGTTTCGTCTTAAACAACTTTATTCAGCATTCGTAAATGTCATGTTTTTTTTTGTAGTGTATTCACATGTCACTCCATCCATTCATAGTCTGGCTCATTTATTTTTTACTGATTTTTGTTGTGTGCATATTTTGACTTTGGCTGGTTGAACTTACGAGTACATACTTTATGTACACATAGGTGCACAATGATTCATCCAAGTCGAAGTCCAAGCTCCACTCACAGTGGGCTAAGAACAAAGGCGTCTATATATATATATATATATATTTTGTTTGAATTTTGGTGTGGTTTCCTCGATGGTGGGTTGAAGTTCGCCAACGGCGGTGTTTGAACTCGGCTTTTCAATTGATGGCTACTGACTTGACATTGGTTTGCCAATCAATTTGGCTAAAAAAGCAATTTCAATGCAATGCTCATTAGTTAATTCATTAGCGATGTGGCACATAAAAACCCAGATGTAACAATATTAACCAACCGTCGATGATGTTGCTTGCAGCTAGTTTGCATCTGAGGACACACTTTTTATTGCCACATTGGCAGCCTGATTACGTCGCCAACAGGCTATTGGATACAGGCAACAAGGCTATAAGGCAACACTGGACGGACGACTCTGCAACTGCAACTGCAGTCAGCAGTCAGCAGTCAGCAGTTGTTGCCAATTAATAAAAAAGAAGTAATCTGCGTATGGCCAAAGTTTTATTAAGGCTCAAGAAACAAGTCGTTAAAAGTTGCGCAGGCCAAGCAGATGCTGTAATAATATTGTATGCAAATCTTTCAGCTACCACATATAAAGTTTCAATTTACGGCTCATATATCATAACTTGGTCAACAGCAGCAGCAGCAGCAGCAAGCGGGTGTGTACTTATGGCTTATTAAATCGTAAAACTGCAAACATTTCAGGGAAGGTGAAGCGAGTTGAAATTTCACAACTGATTGAAGATTACAAAAAACAAAAAAAAACAAATATTAATTAAGAGGCTAAAACGTGATTAAAAATGAATTTCATTGGAATACCAATTTATCTTTGACAAATACAAATCGCTAAAGGTACTCATCTATCGAGCTACCACTGTGGTTGTAGGCAATAAGTAAACTAATTATAATATTGTATATTTCGTAAGACTTTTCTTTTTGTTTTTTCTTATAACAAGAAGGAGAATGATGGCAGCCATTAAGGGAGATGTAATTGCCGTATATCTCATGGCTCAACAGAGCATTTCCGACAATTGCAAACACTGGTAAGAAATTCCTGTTGTTGTAGCCGACAGTTAGTCAACATCTAATATTTACCAAGTTTATGACCCTGCGTGCAGAAGTGATTCCAATAATATGTTGGCCAAAAGCTAAGCAGCGCACAGCAATTCGACACGACTCGACCTTAACATAATTGCTTCAAATTGCACCTGAAGTTCAGATGGTAGGCATGTGAAATCTGTGTTTATGTTGCTGGCCGTTGCCAAAAATGAAAAAGAAAACGAAAACGAAACATATTCCACTAAGAAGCGTTATTCGTTGCTTATCAGTCGAAACAAACACACAGCGAAAAACCGGAATCAAAATAAAAACGCAAAGAGAGAGAGAGAGCGCGAAAGATGAACTGGTGAGAGAGTGAGACAGAGGCAGAGTGCGGTCTTTTGCCAGCCGCTCTCGCGCTGTTAACAGTTAAAAGAGCGCGAGAGTGCTGCTGTTAACCTAACTCTGTTGCACAATAAGAAGCTAACAACTTAAATTTACAATTATATTCATTTAATCAAAATACTTGAGAGGAACACATTTTAAGCACTTAAATATTCACATATCCAACATTGAATTCATCTGCAATCATTGGATTCCAATATATTCGACATCTGGCAGGAAACAAGCTGGGCTCAGCGGGAAAATAACAGAAGTGACAGCACTGGTGGCGTTAAGCCGACTCATGTTACGTTTTACAGATGTCAAGTTGTTGCTCAGCTAACAGATGTTATTTAGTGAATAGCATTCGTGAAGATCGGACGTGTGTGCGCGCTTCTTGCAAGACGGCAAAATAAAATAAATCGTAAAAAGAGAATAAATCACTGGCGGTTGATAAAGTGTGTAAAATTATCTTTCGCTCGTGCAGTTAACATTTGATTTGACATCAAGGCAAGCGAATAACCAACAACTAACCAACAACAAGCAAAAAGTGAATAAAACAACAAGTATACATAAAAAAAATTAATTTGATTTGTGTTCTAATCAAGCGCGCGCGTGATTTTGTTTAGCACAAAAGGGGGGCAAAGAGAGAACGAAACGAAACTCTCCACAATCCCCAAACCAAGCAAGTGTTAAATGCAAGTGGCGAAGGCGCTCAGAAGAGGATAGCAAATGAGGATGAGCGCGCAAGCCAATTGCAAATAACGGCAAAGCGACAAGTGCACAAAACGTGACGACCAAAAAAATAAAAGAGCAAAGCAAAGCAAAGCAAATAAATAGAAATTATTCCCTCTTGTTGTGTGTTTTGTGTTTCTTGTTAGAATTAAGAGCAAATATATGTCAATGCAAATGTGTGTGTGTGAAAATCGTAATAATAATAAACAATAATAACAACAACAACAACAACAACAACATCAACCAGTGACAACGACAAATTGTTCAAATGTCATGTTGAATTCCAAATAAACAAATAACAATACATTTTTATATATGTTGAGACGCACAGTTTTTTGGTTTGTTGCTTGAACAACCGACAACCAACAACAACAAAAACCAGCACGAGAACGAAGAAGAGCAGCAAGGATGACGGAACTTCAACTGGACAACAGTCAACAGACAGGCGACGCTGACGTCGACGTCGACCCCGCTGTTGTCAAGGCCATAACAACAACGCCCAAGGCTACAACGGCCAAGCGTCGCCAGTTTGCCGGCGACGGGGAGGCCGAAGAGGGTTTTCTTTCCACCTCGCCGGATAGCGCCAATGGGGATGCACACGCACACACGCATACGCACACAAAAACACACGAATTGCAACAGCAGAAAAGCAGCGGCGTCGGCGTTGTCGCCACTGCAGAGACGCCAAAAAGCGCCCGACAACTGCTGTTGCAAGCATTTCATCAGTGCAACAGTGCGGATCAGTGTGTGTCCTTGAAAAATATATTGGACTGCTTCAAGGCGCCCGTCTCCGAGGATCAGGCCTGGGCGCTCATCTATCAGTTCACAGCGCTCTATCACAGAGTCGCCGCTCAGGCTCTGCACTGCCCCACTGGCGACTATGAGTCGCAGCTACCCACGCGTTTCGAGCTGCACATGCATCGCGACGGCAGCGTCCACTTCTCCGGCAAACAGCAGCAGCAGCAGCTGCCGCAGCAATTGCAATCAAATGAGCAACAACAACTCGTGGAGGAGGAGGAGGAACAGGTGCAGCCGTCGTCGCCGCGCGATGACAGCGCCAGCAGCAGCGGCGACAGCAGCGTCGTCATTGGTCGAGGTAAGTGTGAAATGCTTAATTCGCCTTTTGCCCAACCCTATCCAGAGATTGTCCCTATTTAGAGTTGGTTAAACGAGAGATTTATTTTATTTTACGGCCAATTTGCCAGTCTTTCTGTGCAACAACTTAAATGCAACACATATGTTCAACATAGTACACATTTTAATTGCAATTATTTGCAATTCTTTTTGTGTTACTCTAAAAGCAAAAAGAATAAAAAAAAACTTTAAATGAAAAAAAAATGTATGTTTTTTTTTTGTATAGACAAAAAGAATTGCGATTTCGTACATTGACTGCAAAGTGGTTGCATATTTAAACAGACTAATATAATAGAACTTTGAAGAAATCTGACTACAATGGCTGAGAAAATATATTTCGGCTCGTTTTTTATTCTTTTCCCATTTACTTGTTTTTTAGGGTGGTATTTTGAATACATTGTATGGACAGCGGTATAAACTGAACTCTGCAACTTTGGGACTATGAAAAAGTGCTGTTTGGCTTGTTAGTTGGTCAGTTGTTTAGTTGTTGTTGTTGAGAGGCCGGGAAACCGGTTGAGCTTGATCAAGAGAGGGTCGCTTGTCGAGTGTTTTTTCGGCAAACGCTTTCATTTTCACTTAATAAGCGACAGTTAACTTCTTTCTTTCTTTCTTTCTTGTTGTATGCCTTTATTTCTTCTTCTTTTTCTACTTGTTGTGTGCCTGGTGCCTCTCCTTGTGGCAAGCGAAACAATCCATCCTGGCATTGGCATCGCTGTCGCTATCGTCCACTTTCCAAACAAACAACCCACACAACAACCAGCTCTCTCCAGCGCTTTAAGTTATGCACCCAAGCCGCTTTGATTGAGGTTTTTCTTGCCCCTCGCTGCCCCATCACTCTCACTCTCCCTCTCTCTCTCTCTTTCTGCCTCTTTTTCCGATTGCGTGTATCTTGGGAAAGTGTAAACTGTGACTCCCCTGTGGGGACAGACCATTGCATGCCATACAGCATCCATACCACTTGCCTACACTGCACTGAGAAAAAATGCGTTGGCATTTAATTCATAACACAGCTCTGGAATGCCAAAATGTAGTTTCGAAATGTTTGATAAATGTAGTGATTTTAGATCGTATTTTTCCGAGTGTAGCAACTCGATTTTATACTTTCTGTCATCTCTTAGTTTCTCGCGTTGTAATTGATGAGGGTCGCCCATTGGTAAGATCTAGAGATCTTTTTGTTTTGTGGCTTCATTTGTGTTGATGTTGTTGTTGCCACAGAACGTGTCTGACTGTGGGATATTGTTGTGGCATCCACAACTGCTAATTGTTTAATCATTGGTGGTGCTGTCAAAATACAGGTTGCCGTAATCTATGGGCTTTTAGATAAGCTGCGTTAATTGGGAATTGTGTTTGTGTGTGAGTGTGTGTGTGTGAGTGTGTGTTTTAAGATTTTCCCGTTTCTGATCTGACATTCTTGTGCTTCCCTTCTCACGGGTGGCATCCGCAAGTCGCTGCAGCAACTTTCCGTCTGTGTGTCTTTAAATGACAACCTCGTATTTGGTATCAGCTGCATTCTACTGCCTTTGGTTGATGCATTCAAATGGATGTTGAGATATGAGTCGCCATGACACGACCAAAAACAGCTGAAGCTCTCAGCTCCTCAGCTCTCTATATGGCCAAAAGCAATGGTCAGTTTAGACATATGGGTAATTAGTGACTTGATTCCAGCGCCAATTAACCGTGTATGAAGGAAGGAAGGATGAACTTAATATGGGGTATTACTTATTAAAAATTATGCTGTAATTGGGCTTCTAAATGTTTCCGCATACCTTAAGAACCGTGGCCCTTTCGAATGCCCTAAGGCTTTATATAGAATTTAATCTCTTACAAAAATACCATCGTTTCATTCTTATACATTTTAGCTTCAATCATTTAAACATCTTTTTTTTATTTATTTTTATTAGACTTGAAATTAAGTTATTTTCCACTTAAACGTCTACTCAACTGTTGCACAACTCAAAGAACTGACAACTTATCGCTAATTCAGTTGTTTTTCACTTCATTCATCTATCAGCGCTTAGTTTTTGTTTTTTTTATTTGTTTGTTAGCCTTGTCTTAACTTTCTTCGGGGCAAACAGAAAACACCTTGTAACACTTTAATTACCACTAATTTAGCAGATTCCGGCAGCAGTACACAACAGAGAGAGAGAGAGAGAGAGGGAGAGATATAGAGGGAGATAGCGAGTTATGAATAGCATTGCCCGAGGTTTAACTTGATCTTGATCCATGTCTGATTTGTCAATTAGCAACAATGTTGGCGCTGCTGTTTTCTAATGTTTCGTTATTCTTTATTTTGGGCGAATTTCTGCAAACAGTAATAAATGTATCGAGCTGGTTTCCATTCCCCCCCGCACAAGATTGGGCGAAAAAAAGTGTGTTTTAGTTGTGGGTTCTTGGCTGTTGGATGTTGCTTCTATAAATTTCTGACAACCGCGTCGCTTGGCGCAGCAAATCATTGATTGTGTTTTTTGAACTCCCAACGCAACCCCAACCACTCGGCCACAGCAGCAACCCCCAACCGCAGCCCCACCAACCACCGCACTGTGTGTGCTGAGGTGGTGCCAGCAAAGACATATAATAATAGTCAAGTGCATCCATATCAAACGACGTCGACGGCGCCGTCAAGTCGCCGCGACCGCTGGCGCCTCGATTAGGCGTGCAGCATTTGCAGGAGCAGCCAAAACGGCAGTGGTCGACGGCAGGCAACAAGTTCGGCGGCAAATCATTTTTGGCGCTCGATTCTGTCAACACACAAACTCGCCATTACGTTTTTCGCCAGGCGCTCAGCAAAGTGAGCAATGCGCCAACAACAGTTACAACAAGAGGCGCCACACGAGCCGCCCTAGCCACCCACTCGCAAAGAGTGAAGGTCACGGCACATGCGCCGTTCTTTGGCACCCTCTTTTCAAATGTTGTCGTAGGTTGCCACTTCTTGCCATCTCCTTTTGTTAATGCCTCTCTTTCTATCAGCTGTTCGTTCAGTTTCCGCCAAAGCAACGAGTTTAATGCAACTCTTCCGCTCAGAGACCAAGCAAAAGACTGTTCCAGTTGAGAGTGCTCGACCTGCAGATACTATGTAAATTACAGTTTTTTTCTTATTTGTTTTTTGTAGTTGCAACATAGCGGAAAACATAGTTTTGGGTATTGTTCATTTATTAGTGTTTGTACTGCACTCCTAACATAATTTGTTCAGACAAACATCGCCTTCTTATATACCCTTTCGCAACTTAATAGTCACGAGGTATATTAAATTGTAAAAAAGAAAAATTCAACAACATTCTAACAAATTGTATCCATTAGATAGAGTTTCACCCAACAACAGACAAAACAAAAAAAAAAATATATAGTTACAATGCCATGCCAGAAGAAAGCAGGTTACATTTGGTCTTCTTCTTTGGCCCAATAATAAAAAAAATTCCCTTACTCATTATTTCGGGCTTGTGCAGCCAGCCTGAAAGCTAGAAAAATTACAGCCGTCAACAGATTTGTAAATTGTTGCAACAAAAAGAAATAAAGTGGAAAAATACGTACATCGACTGCTCCTCGGACACAGCGTGTCTGGGGCATTGAATGATAGGTCTGATGGGAGATGATATTTCATTTTCATGTCTATGACTTTCTTGTTTTCACTAAAAACACAAAAAACAAAAAAAAATCACAGAAACCATGCTGCATTGCCAGCTGGTCGCTCAACTGGTTTAATGTTTAAATAATTACACAAAAAATTACAACAAACATTAACTAGAAGACAACAAAGCAAAATTATAACGAAACTTTGCCCCAATACAGTAGCTTCAAAGTGATGTTTTTTTTTTGTTGTGCCTCGAATTGTGCTTACAGCATTGCGGCTAATTTGGTTGCTAGCAGTATTCCAAAGGGCCACAAAAAAAGGGTTAACAAATGATGATATAAAATGCATTAAAAACTCTATTCATTTGCAGCTTAATAATCTCCATTTTATTTATAATCTGTTTTTTTTTTACCGGAAATTATGTGTGTTGATAAAACCGTAAAATAGCATTATATGGAGGACATGTAGATAAGCGGGTTTTGATTAAAAACGAACACTTTTAAACGAATGTGTGGTTTTGGCGGGTTTTGGATAGTAATATAAAGATAACCAAAGCACCCAACCGAAATCAAGGTTAATTTCACTTTCTTCAACGGCTTCATATTCTTCAATTAGATATATATATATATATATTTCCCATTTGCATGTTGCCTAATTAGCTCACATATTTCTAGGCCCAGTTGTCCAATATTGGCAAGTGTTGTAATCTTTCCCTGGAATTGTTCGACACATGTAAACCGAATATATAAGAGACACATATCGGATTAGTTAGCTATGATCAAAGGCAGGTCATTTGGCAGCACAATAAAGCCCACATTATATGCATTTTTTAATGAACTTGTAATAATTTATGTTAATGTCGTGAGTGGTCGCAGTTGGACCCCTCACCTCAAGCATTTTCCACGTGATTTTTGTTTGGAACGAAAAAAAACAACACCAATTTTGTTGCCTTCTTTGTCCGTTGTTGCGTTTGCTGCTCTAGTTTGAAAACGGCCAAAAATTAATATAATAATAATTTTACAGTTTTTTGTCATAATGACATAAGCGCAACGCACGACGATCACTGAACCTGAACCAAATTTGTCGCTCCATGTGCTCCACTTATACGTATGTGGAAAAGACCCAAAGCCACACAGGCAGAGCACAGGTTTTTTTTTGTGTTTTTTTTTTTGTGTTATATTTGTTTTCTTGTATTTCTGTTAATTTATTTGTGGCGTCGCCAAACTTGTCCACCTGTGCAGTCTGTTGCCCACAACTGCATTTGGAAACAGTTAAACAAATATTTTGCTTTCAAATGCATGTGGAATATTTGTGCAGTTTGTTATGTGATTTTGAATGTGCGTCTCGCACATAAATCATATTATAATCCAAATATTGTCTCGAAACGGTATTTCTAAGCTCTATTATTCGATGACACTTGTTGCATATGTGTGTGGGGTCTCCACGAGCTGCTTGCTTTCAAGTGGCTGCTTCGCGACCCTGAAAGCACCATTTTTTTTAAGATGCCCCATTCAGCCAAGGCTTGCTCGAGCATTTTACTACGTTATAATTTTATAAATAAATTTTGATGCAATCAAACCAAATGAAAAATGCCAAAGGCCAAAGCAGAGAAATGCGACTTCCATACCAGTTGTCTGGCCAATCTTATCGTTTCGCAAGTCTATCGGCTGTATGAATTACTTAGTAAGTGGGTCGTTTTTTTACACTTGAGACTGTAAGCAGGGTTATTATGGATTTGCACTGCGGTTTGCTTATCTTCTGGTGTCTAAAGTGATAGCAGTGTATTTTTATACCAACTTAATTAGTTGAAGCCCGACTTGGTTATAAACATTTAGCTTATTACATTTTATAAGTCATTTATTTTTATTGCAATCGTTATGAAACATTTTTGCAAGCTCCAGTTTCGGGTGTACGGAGGGTTCTCTCATCTCAAAGTTTTATCAGATTTTGATTATGATTATTGTGATAGTGATTATTTTAAAAGCTGAAAATTATACACAACTGAGCAAACCCTCTAGTAATTCTCAAACAAAATCACTATTTTTTTTTTATGTTTGCCAACAGTAAAATAACTCACCTATTTTTTCAGTAGTTTGCCTAATGTTGGAGTCCTTACAGTATCCAGAATATCTTATCCTCACACAATATAATTATTAATTTTTTTTTGCTATTAAAATAATAACCATTTTTGGCATACCTTATGCGGTGAAGTTTCCCAACTAAATCCCACACAATTCCCCTTCCCCCCCCCCACACACACACACACAGACCACAATTGCCATTCACAAAACGAATCGGTTGGCCGTTGGCCCATTTTCGGTGCGACTATAGTGAGTCTGGTTCAGACAAACAATTCCCCATCACAACAAAAAAAAAAAGACTTACCCAATCAAGTTGTAATCAATGTGAATAGCATTCCAAAAACCACAAGACCGCTACCATTCTTCAGCTCTAGGCTCGATTGTGGATTGCATAATCAGTGGACAATCCCACAAGAAGAGGTGTCTCCTGCCCAACAATTTGGGTGAGTTTTAAATGTTCAAAACGTCACGCTTGCTTTCATCTTTTGTGAAAAGCAATATAAATAAACTTTGATGGGCGGTCAATTCCCAAATTAAATTAGACAAATAGACAAAGAAGATTCGTAAATTTGTGAATTTGTTAAATATGCCAGCTATGTAAATTCGCTCAAGAAATTAAAATATATTTATTTTTATATTTTAAACAGCAGCAGCGCAGATGCAAAGCACCAACAATAACAACAGGTTATGTTGCTGCTGTTGCTGTTGTTGTTGCTGTTGTTGTTGTTGTGTGTTGCTTTTTTCTCGAGACGCGCGTCGCTTTCTTTGAGAAATGTGAAAGATGAAAGCGTAAATGCTGATTAAAGATTGTTCCTGTATATAAATATGTATGCACACGCACACACACACACACACACACACATACACAAACACATACAGCATAACTCGTATATAGTGCATATAAATTTATATTGTAATTTCAGCTCAAAGTGAAAGACGTCCAGCCACTCAGCTCAGTCGTTCAGTTGGTCGCTTATTCAGTAAGTCAGCCACCTCTGATAACAGGTACTTACCGATCAGCAGCCACCGACGCGGCCGGCGTCTAATTTCACAGTCATCAACAAATCGAGCCATTTTCGTTTCCCCCCTCCTCCCGAAAGAAAGCGAGAGTCTCAGTTACAAGTTTAGCATGGCGCCTGCGCAGCTAACCCATTTGCAATGGGCCTGCCATCTGCAGCATGCTTCACCACCCTCGCTCTCGCAACTTTGTCAATAACATGCTTTCACGCTAAACAGCTACAAACTTGAAATACGCTCAAAAGAATCTAATATCATAATGTAAAGTGACTTGCATTAACATAGCTCCGTTCGTTAATGGTGTTACTACGTCCAACAAAACTATTTACAAAATGATTTTGACTTTATATTGAAATGCCCGATTCGAATATGCTATTAATAGAATAAATTAATATTATGATTTGTACATTTAGTGAGTTATTTTATTTATTTGATTTGCTCCTCTATACAGCCGCAGATTGCCGCAGATCTGTCTTTCTTCATTGGCTGTTGTCATTTTATAATAAAGTATCAATTATGACTTTCGCATACTTGAAGTCTTTTATAAAATTCCAACATATCTAATAATTCTTTTACACAACTGTTCGAATTGTTAGTTGAAATTAGTTTAATGATCGCCGCAAATACCTCCCCGTGAGCGATTAAGCTAATTACTAAACTATCTATCATTTCCTCATGATTAACTATCCGGCTACACAATAGCACTACATCGAATCGTTGAAGATTATTAATTAATTTATAATTGAAAGTAAACGCCGGCATGCGATTAATTGCAAGTAAGGCAGCGCTTAAAGGTCACTCCCATATGATTTTCGGTGAGTTTTGAGATGTTTTCCTCCTTAACGGATTTGATTAATATAGCGTTTTTTTTTTTTATTTGTCAGCGGTGTTGTAATGCAAATTACTGTTAATTAGTAATCATTAAAACTGACCAACAATTGCAACATTTATTTCATTTCAATTAATAGTGGTATTTATTTTTTCTACTTTTGCCTTTTTCGCTTAGAAACAAATGAAAATAAAATAAAATAAAAATAATGATTATTATCTTTTAAAAGGCGTCGACGTTTTGGCTCTCTTCACACCCCGCTTTCAACAGTTTTTGGCGTTAGCCACAAGAAAGAAAAAATGTTTGCAAAAATGGAAGAAAACAAATTTGCATAGATTACGCGTATTGTGCGCGGGGAGGGATTATTTATCAATTTCTAGACGCCGTGTGGGTAAAAAGTTTAGTCATTAAATTGATTTAGCTTTTTAGCAAGTTTTCGAAAAATACATGTTTATTTTTTATATATTATTAATTTTTGTAGTAAGAAAATGATGTTGACTCTTGCACATGACTTTCGTGACATTAGAAAGTAAATTGCCATGAGGCCACTTGGTTAAACAGCAGCAACTAAGCCAGAAACAAAAATCAACTGGCAAAAAGCAAAGGCAAAGGCAAAGGCAACAACGTGCATAAAACTTTATTACGAAAATGAGCGAAAAAAAGCGTCAGATAAGCATGGAAATGTTTTATACTTTTCTATTGAACTTTTAAGGTGTGGGTGGAGCGGAAAGTGTGGAACGGGAACGGGAGCGGGAACGGGAACGTGAACGGGAACGGGAGCTTGCCAAAGGGGCCACAATTGAAAGCCAGCAGCAACAAAAATGATTTTTTTTTGTTTTTTTATTTTTATATTACCTATGATTGTAATAATTATTAATAGGATTTGGCAGGTGGCTTGAGGAAAGTATCGCGCCCCGTCAGCCACTCTCACAAAATGTGTACTCAGTGGTGCATTTTCTTTATGCAACCACAGCAACTAAATTGTCTTTCGCTGTGTCCAAACAACAGCCTTTCGGCAATCTAATCTTATCACTCAGCTGGCTAATGTGTGTGCAAAGGTCAAGACTTTGGCGAATAACAAATTACTAATGAAAGATATAACATCAAAGACCATTAGATACTCTACAAAGCACTTCAAGCCAACTAAGAAAGATATATTTATGGTAACCCAAAATAAAGGAAAGTAAATATACTGTTGTCATTATAAAGAATAATCAACTATTAGAAATTTGTACGATGACAATCAGTTTTTTTGTATATAGAAAGATAACGTGTGAACAGCACCCAGATAAACATTGTGTTTATGTATATACATATATGTATGTGGCCAACACTTGATGACCAATTAGAAGTTAATAATTTGACGCATTTGTGACTCATAATCGATAGGAACTGTATATGAACAACAAATGCGGTAAGCAAGCAACAAAATAAAAAGAAAACACGCAAAAATTCGAATTCTCTGATTGAGGAAGTCCAAAATTCGTTGATCCAATCTATGAAACACATTTTCTTTCTTTCCGCTTAAGAAAAATGCACAAATTATAAATATAAGATTATCAGGCAACAGCTGTCAGAAGTGATAAAAGGTTTGCCGAAAATGAAATACATTTTTAACTACTAGATAACTGGGTTGAAGACTCAATTAGCTTATTGTCTAGTAGTTTACTTAAAGGCTAAGCCATTTTATCCAAGACAGGCGCTACTGAGGATTAGACAAACAAGCTGAACTCTTTAGACGCGCTAATCCACCACAAAATTCAACTAACCGATAATCTACGATATCGTAAATAATTTTTCACACATGTGCCTGACGAATGCGCTCGGACGCAGACGCTCTGAACTTTCAAATCCTAACGTCCAAAAATTCGCCAAACAATGCGTTGAGCACATGTTCCCAGGCCCCAGCAGAGAGCAGACCAAATCGTAACGGCTGTCTCATAAATCACCCATTAATAAATTTCAATGTACGCAAATTTCGTCAGTTGAGCGTCGGCAAATGGGCAAACATCTTTCATTCATTCCACAAAAAAAAAGAAAAAAAAAAATTAGAATAAAATAAATAAGAAAAACTTTGAAATTCTTTGTTAAATGTCAATTAATTATCAAGTGGAACCCACCAAAATGCCAAGCAGAATATATATTTTTTATATAATTATAAAGTCGCGGCATGTTTCGTGCATCCATGGAATTTGGATGTGCCCTAACTCAGGAGTCAGCTGCTGTTGCTGCTGCTTCTGCTCTGACTCTGACTGGGCTTTCTGACCCTGCCTTCCATAAAATTATTTTGTGTTAACTCATTTCCTGCGAAAATGATGGACAACGGGCCACAAAGTCAACAACATTATGATATCATGCTGATCTCATCTTTTGAACATTTAAAAAAAACGCATTCCCCTTTATAAAGACAGACTCTACAAAGTTTTCTCACTGACTGATCCTGAACCATAAATAGTGCTGTAAGTTCAAAGTTTTGTGCACAAAAACAAACCCAAAAAAAAGGGCTTAGGTCACACTGCTAAAGTTAATAGCGTTAAATCACCAGAACTAACGCATCATTTGTTATCCACTTATTTTTTTTTTTTTAGAATTTACTCTCATTACTTTACTTTACTGTCGGCGGCAAATTCATTAGTAGCCTAACCCTAGAAAAATAATTAATTATTTGTAATGGTCAAGCTGGATACATTTTCGGAACAATGTTAAATGCTAAATCGATTTATTTTCCCAAGATATCCTTTTTTTTTGTTGTTGTAATTAAGGTTGATCAATTGTTAAAGAAGATCCGTTGACGATCTCTACCGGAATACATATTTATATATTCGAATTTAAATATATCCATACATATACTTCAATGAGTGCATCGACTTTGCATTTATAAAATTGTTATCTTTTACAAATAGATCAACAAAATTATTTTGACATCGATAAGCGAACTTTGTGTGACTTGTTTGATTTTGTGAGTTATTTATTACATGTTTTGGGCGTACCAATTACAAATAACAACAATTCACAAATGTCAGTCACGCGTAATAAACTTTAAACGAAGTTGGCGAGCCATAGAGTTCGTCCGGTCTGTGGTCAGTCTGAGGCTTGTCTCGCTCTGTGTTCAAAAGCCGGCCGGTCAGCACCAGCACCAGCAGCACCAACTAAACCGATCCGCTCCGTACCGAACCCAACCCAACCCAACCAACCGGAGCACCTTGGACAGTCAATCGCTGATTCAACCAAATTTGTGCAGGTTTTTCAAAAAAAAAAAAAATAAATAAATTGCATTTAATTGTTAAGCAAAATGTCAAGCACGTTATGGATCGAGTTATAGCAGATATACTTATACATATGTGTTGCATATGAGATACAATTGACTCTGGCTCATTGACAATTTGAATACCCTGTACCCATCAAATGAGCATTGAATGGGTATCTTAACTATGTGTTAGCTCCATATGTAACATATATTAAAGTAAACACAAGATCAAAACACAAATTGATCATTAATTGAGGGATACTTTAGTACTAGTAGAAAGGTTATAATCTCGGAATGGATATCTTTATCAAAGAGTACTTTAGACTAGGAGAAATGGTATCTTTAGATATGATAGATTAGGATAAGGAGTATCTTAAGAGTTGATAACTCGTGAGTAGATCATTGTTACATATATGTTTCCGTTAAACTGCTGTTGCTAATGTCAGGTGCCCCACCCCAAAACCAGATAGCCCAAAACTCACCCGATCGCACACCTCCCAACACCCCATCGAATCCCAAACCGCAACTCAGCAGAAGGTATGTCCGTCCGTCTGTTTGCACAACATGTTTATGATTGCTGAACCCGTTTCAAGTTGTGTGTAGTTATTTCTGTTACAATATTTGCCCGCTTGGGTTTGGCCATCAAGTACGGAAGTGCAAAGCGCACCAAAACACATACAGCTCAGCTACGGGTGAGAGGGGAAAGACGGAAAGACGGACGGAATTCAAACAGTTTGCATATTTAAACAAGAAATCAACTGCAATTGGAAAG
Source organism: Drosophila nr. fundita (assembly GCA_035044245.1). NCBI lineage: Eukaryota > Metazoa > Arthropoda > Insecta > Diptera > Drosophilidae > Drosophila > Drosophila nr. fundita. The sequence continues at coordinate 419,417 of JAWNMG010000857.1, forward strand.
GTAAACAGTTTTTAGCTTAATCGCAATTTGATTGTTACGTTTATCGATTTATTAATTTATAATCATTTTGAAAAGCATTGTAACTGTACATAACTTTATTATATATCAATTAATGATCACCTTTTTATGGCCTTTATCAGTTGTTACCGATTTCAATAATACAATTTAATTTTTGGATTGTTTTTTTTCTTTTCTGTCTCTTTCACAGCCTTTGACAACAACAATCAGCACACGCCGCTCGTCTCGTCGCATAGAAAGGTGAGTTTTTCTGCTCTTTGGTTTTTCATTTTTTGTGTGTTTCGCCTTTTATCGCTCGTTAAGAGTTTAAAATCTTTTCGTGTGTCACAACCGAACCACTAAAACCACACACTGTTGGACTTTCGAAGTGCTCACCGATTACAGATTAGAATTATGGCTCGTTAAATCTGTGCAAATGAGCTTTATTTTCATCTCAGTGGGCAGTAAAATGTCGTCGTCGTCATTTTTATTGGGATATGTGGGTATGTGTTTTTTTCCACCGGTTCCGGTTCGTGTTTTAATTAAGTTTTAATGATTTATGGTAATGTCAGATAGTTCTTCAAATGGCTGGGACATGTGTGGTAATCGATTTGTTAGATTAGAGCGGCTTATTTGAAATTAACATACAAATCAATCACATGAGCTAATTTTAGCACCCTGACTGTTTACCTATGTCGAAGATCGATAGTTGTTTTTCTCTGCATTTTCAAGACAATCGATACTATTGAAATGTGATGAGGAACTATGATGATTGAATTTCGTAACGGAAATATCTCGAAAACCCTTCAGATAGTTTTCAGAAAGTCCTGTAGATAGTTCTTTTATAATATCACATCAGCAGCAAAGACTGAATTATGTGGTGTATATTTTCCCCCAAGTTTTTTTCATAAATAATTGACGATTTCTAATTATATATCACAATATATTTTCTCAGTTAATCACATGACTCGACTTTTGCCATCACATCTTAAGAACCCTAATACACAAAATTGTATATTTCCACAAAAGTAATCATATTCATAGTTACCTAGTTCTAATAGGCCCCAATACACACACACACACACACACACACACAGACTCATTTAATACTTATAATTACAAGAATTTTGAGGTACCTTAAGAATGCACACGTTTTCTCACATGATACAAGACAATGGAATTGCCTTATGCTAAGCAGGGAGAATAGCGAGCGACCTCCATTGAGTAGACTGCATATTTCTCACACACACACACACACACACACACACACACACACATAGGCACACCCATCACAACAACAGCAATACTTAATTGAAAAGCAGCAACAACAACAACAACAACAAACTGAGCTTACTAAAACATACATTAAAATAAAGGCGTAGAGAAACTCGCGCTTCCATGTTACAAACTTTGCAGGCAGCAGCAGCCGCTGCTTTGTCTGTTGTAAATGCAACCACTCTTGGTGTTGTTGCTGTTGCAGTTGCGAGTAGTTTTAATTACCTACCAATTCATGGCTGCCCCCAAAAACTAACAGCAACAACAACAGCAACAACAACAAGAGCTACTAACGATCATCATGTGAATTCTCTACGCCTGCGCATTTCCTCAGCGAGTCTTTTGAGCCTATGGTGGGAACCAGCAAGCTAAATGCATTCTTCGTCGGCTCTCAAAACACTTTCGCACTTCGGCCCGATAAAAGGGTACTTTGGGGAACGGAACGGAACGGAGTGGGTCCGGCCGTAGCATCTCTGGAAATTACCGTAAAATTGTTGGCTTGCAACGTCAGCAACAACAACAAAATCAGCTGCAGCAGCAGCAGCAACACTTTCACACATTATGCCTTGGCAGACGTGGTGTTGGTCTTGTTGTAGCTCATTTTGTTTTATGGCCTGCTAAAATTTGAGTTTTTTTTCTAGTGTTTTGTCACGCTATGTGAAAAGCCTTTAGTAGTCGATAGTTTGATGTGGAAGATGTCAGTAGAACTATGTGGGAATTACAGGTCTAACCTACTTCATTGCCGATATTATAGACTTTTGAAAGTGGAAGACGTCTACGACAATTTATATATTAAATATTTATTTAAGCATTTTATCTTCAATTGATTGCCTACTAAACTTGTATATTTGCCAAACACTTCACTCGATTGTCTTACTTTCAGTTTGACTTTTGCATTTCTTATCCAACACATTTCAAACCCAACCGTGCACCACAGCAAGTTGAGGGTAAGAATTGTGTGCCCCGTGTGGCCACAACAAGCTAAATTGAAAAATATTTCTACAATTATCATAAATTTTTGTTTTGTTTTTGTTTTCTTTTTTTGGTGGGGTTGCTGTCCCCCTAAAAAGCTAAAAATGAAATGCAATAAATGGGCGTCCAAAAAAAATAAAAACAGAAGAAAAAAAGCAACTGCAATGCGCAAATTTGCATTACGTTGTCAGAGTCAGACAGTTCGGTTTGGCTCGGTACGAATTGTTTGGCGTTTAGTTTAGTAACAGCAATTGAAATTGAGTGGAAACACATTTGTGGAGGGCAACTGAGCTTCATGAGTTAACTCTCGTTAGTTTTTGGTTTTTTTTTGTTTTTTTTTTTGCGAGTGCCAGCGTGTGCAGTGACATTTTGCTCTAAACTGCACTTAAGCATGTTTGACCTTTGCCTGGGCTTTGGGCCAGAAAGCGCGCCTGTCTCAGATGCATGACTTAAGTACTCGTTACTCGTTTGCAGCGCAGCTTATGCAATCGAATAACAATGACAAAATGACAAAATGACAAAATCGACCAAGGAGCGCACCTAATGCGGAACCTATGCAGCAACTGAAAATACACATATCATGTGACTCCACTCATTATGATGATGATGATGATAATGGTCAGACAGTCAGTGGTAATGGGTTGACGGCAATACAGACAGTTGATAGCAAAGAGATATGCACTTATGCATGTTCATAATACTTAGTAGCTAATAAATTATTGGCAGCCTAGTAACCGCAAAAGTCTTCATCATTTAATACCGCTTTAAAACATGCCTTCGAGTCGTCTCCTTGGTTTTCCGGATTGGCTCGTGATCAGCTAACTAACTGTGTCCCCCTTGCCTCACCGCCGGTGCCTGTCTTTTCAACTTGACTGACTGACTAACTGACTGTCTGCCGGCCTGCTTGCCTGCCTGCCGGCCTGCCTGACAGCCTGCTTTTGAGTTTGATATGTGGAAGCTGTTACCAGGAAGTTGCCTTTTGCGGTTACCAACCAGAAAACCAGCAGCCAGCCAGACAGCACCTAAGGTCGCCCAAATGTCGTAGCACTGTGTTGCAGTCATTGGGTGGGTGTCACTAAAGGAAAGCTGAAATGCAAGCAACACAAAAAAGCTTGCTTTTGGCTATCGAAAATTGTATACTCTAACTAGCAAGTCTACTGTTCACTCTCTTTAAAAAGTGGCCTGCTTAGAAAGGTGTACATTTGTACACGGAATGAGAAGCGACTTGAGCCAAGTTTCTCTCGTAACTCTGCATCGCTGAACTTCAGGAAATGTGCTCATTTCGAAGGAACATAACCAGTTTCCTTCATCCACCACAGGAATTTTAGTTTTCACCTGCTTAGGGCTGGACAACCTCAGCGGTAGTTCAGTTAACCCTGCTGCGTAAGTATAATTGTTCGATCTGCGAGGCCTGATCAGAGCGAGGTTTGGCAGATAGTACGTGATGAGCAATAAGTGGTGCAGCAAATTTGTATTCAACTTTGAAGTTTACTGAAGCAAAAATAATCACTTCTGTTTTTGGTGTTATCGGATGTATCTCGTTTTCCACAGCGTTCCGCACTTAATAATTAACTCTTAATACTGGCTGCAAGGGCATAGGGCATGGAGCATATACATGTATGTATATATGTATTTGATAGATGCGCCTCAGCACGCTTGAGTGCCTGCGTAAACCTTCAAAATTGAAGCAGCCGAATCAAAAAAAAAAAGGGCTTGTCTTTAGGGTCCGTATTGCATTGCCGTAAATGGCATTTCTAGCTCGTAATTTGTGCTATTTGTCGTTCAATTTACAATAAACCAATAAAGCATTGCATTGACTGACAGACAGACAGATAGATAGACAGACCGAGGGGTAGTGTGCGGGAAGTTTTGTGTAATTGGTTTATAGGTTTTGAGTTTTCAGTTTTCAGTTTGTTGGGGTGTGGCCCCTTTTGGTAAACTTATGACCCGCACCGGCGACAGTTAGACATTTGAGAGTGGAGGGATTCCAGCCAACAGCAAAATAGGATTACTTTTCTACACACATTTGACAGCTCTTTTAAATTGGGCTAGGCATGTGTTGGCGAATTGCTAAAGATGCCCAAATTTGGGCAGGGCACCAACAAAAAAAAATGAGTAAAAACACAAAAGATCAAAAATGATGTAATTAAAATGGTGACCATATACGGAAGATTGTGAGTTTTATCTAATTGTTAAATTGAGTTCAGGGAACTGGGCAAACCAGGAAATTGCACAATAATTGGCATATATGATGCCATAAAATGACAAACATTTTTATAGCAGAACTAAAAATTAGTTAGTTGCAAACCAAACTATAAAAACTTGTAAACTTGTTGCATGTTAACTAATAGCTGGCACTCCATGAAAAAATATCTAATTACATGCTACAAACATGTTCTCTTCTATGGCACCCTGTAATAACTAAAAGATTTAATCAACAAAACATAATCACAGACATTTCAGCAGCATTCAGCTCAATCCAACTACTTTGAACTGTCATGTGTGTACAACTCGTGTTTGCTTTTCATATCTATAGCATAGATAAGACATGAAAACATGAAAAGCCATGGCCCAAATTGTCTATTAGCTATCAGCTGGCTGGAAATTTGTAGCACAGTGTAGTCTATGAATAATAACAATTTCAATTTGAAATCTTATTGAATTTCACAATATTTCCACTTGTTGAGAGTGTTCGGCTGAGAAAACCTAGTAATGCATGCATTCTTCTATTAACAATATTAACAGACGATTAAGGGGAATCATAATATGCATACACTTTGTAGGGGAATCAGCTGACGCCGACTTGTGGCATTAACGAAGCGTTTCTTTGCCGGTCAATTAGGCATTGCAATTATTGACCAGACATCCAATTCTAACAAACGGATTTCAAGGTGCCCCAACTGTGAAGCGACAACAAAGCTGCCACAAATATTAAAACAGCTTAAACGATGTGTACAACAATTAATTGCAGTAAATATTATTGTGGCATTTAATTGAAATACTTTTGCTCAGGTGTTGTGAGTATGATGATGATGATATGATGATGTTGATGCTAGTGTGGATCGTGTGGGTTGTGACTCATTAGCTGTGTATTGCAATAATAGCCCCTTTCTTCCCCAATCTGTATCTTTCTCCCCCTCTCTCTTTCTGTATCTCTCAATGTTGTATTGTTCTGGCAAAAAAGTCATAGCGCTTTTTTTTTTGGAGCGTGAACAGCTGGAAAAGTCGTACCTGTTCCATTTGCTGGCCCGCCCGTACTTTTATGGGTTCGTCGGTACCTTATGCTGCTGCCACAAGTAACAATGTTGCAAGTGGTAACGGCTGCTGTCTGTTTGCCTGCCTCAAAACAATGGCTCCACTTGGCCAAAACACCAACAACAACAACAACAAAGCGATTTTAGCTTAGACCAGACTCTGACTGCGACTTGGTTGAGTGCCTTCGCCGTTTGTTTTATGCTCCGACTGGCTTTGGATCTAGCTCTAGGTCTGACTTTAGCTGCAGCTTTGGTTGTGGCTGTGGCTCTTTGGCTGTGACCACGCTCTGTGTTATTGCTACGCATTTATAATAAGCGGAACAGGGCACAGTGGGCGATTTCCTGTCATACGCAACACGAAGGCAACAAGGAAACCAACTTAATGCAAGTCGTTTGACTACTTAAAACTTCCTTGCACTTAGACTTGACTTTCAGCAGAAGTTAATTGCTTCACGTTCAAGAATTTCTGAGATTGTGGGAATCTTAAGTCCACATTTCCTCAAATAAAGTACTGTGTTTCAACCGGCGTCCGCTTCTTGACAAATGACAAATCGGTATTTGGAAACATGAACTATTAATGATAGATTTTTCCATCTGTTTTGAAAGAGGGAAATTAACTCAAGATAAATATGTTCTAGAGAATTATCAAAATCCAAATATCTTGTTTGTGGAATAAAAATACTCAATATATGTAGAATGCTAGCCCCACTGTGCATGTGCTCAGTTTCTGCGTTTGTGTGAGTGAGCGTTTAGTCTGCAGCTGTTGCTGGCGGCGCATCGGCGCAGTGGCGACCATTGCGCATTGTTCTATGGAATCAATCAATTGGTTTGGCAGGCGCAGCACCAGAACTGCCAGAAACGAAGACGTCGAAGAAGACGACGACGACGACGACGAAGACGTCCATCGTCGATGACGATGACAACGCGCACGACGTCAACATAAAAGTGTCGATCAACTAAACGCTGTCGGCCCTGTCTGGCTGACTGCCCGCCTGACTGCCTGCCTGACTGCCTGCCTGACTGCTGCCAGGGAAAGGCAGTGCTGTGAAAGAGCTATTATAAGCATGGCTTAGGCATGGCCAGCCAAGAGGCAAGTTCATGGCTCGCTGAAGCGACGACATTGTCTTCTACTCTCTTGGGCACATGGTGCCGATTCTTAAAGCAATTGTACATCAAGCTGAATGTAATTGCATGCGTCGTGACTTACACCCCGACTCCAGTTCCTATCATCCAGTCCCCAATTGCAACGCCGTGTGCGGTGCCCGGAGTCCAATGACCGCCAAAGCAATTCAATTTTTGGGCGCCTAAACAAACACTATTCGTATTATTGAATGCATGTCAGTGTTTGAGTGTTTGACAGTTGCTGCTGCTGCTGCAACTGCTGCTGCTGCTGTGGTTGCTGAGCCTGCGCTTGACCGTTAGGCAAACACAGCCAAAAAAGCCAAGAAAGCCAAGAAAGCCCCTTGCATTTAAATTGAATGCATGGTTCAAGTGCTAGTGCACTTGAGATTTGAATAAAATGCATTGAATCTAGCTATCCTATTTAGCGCTGCGTGTTTCTCTGGCCCAGGTACAAACGATGAGAACCGATTGCGCTCACAATGAAGCTATAATTCTTATGGCCATGGCAAGCCAGCCGTGCAACAGACTCGCATGTAGCAAGTACGCGAGTCGACGTGATAAAGGACTCATTAAAGCATCACCTGAATGGGCTGGCCTAGCAGCCTCCAATTCGAAGATGCAAGTCAAACGCTTGAGACACACACACATTCAACTTGTACGTATGTGCTCACACATGCATTCACGCATACTCACACACTCTCACACATGCATTCACGCATACTCACACACTCTCTCACACACACACACACACACACATTAGTTCGCTTTTTCAATTGCTTTGCCACTTTAAAGGCCTCACAAACACTCAAGAGCGAACCAGTCTTTTAATACGCTTACCCAATTTTGGGCTGCATTAACTTGTCAACTATCTTTGCAACACTTTTTATACAAGAATTTTCACAAAATCGTTCAAAAATATAAAATAATATTGTTCTATTTTGTGAATTTATTTTGTATGTTTTCAGATCAAGATATTCGATTAACCAATAAAATTCTTTCATAAATTCCTAACTAGTTTCCAGAGTGTATTCACTTCTGAGTATTACCTCTTTCCACACTGCCATGTATTTTGGCTGGAAGGCTTATCTAACGTTGCATATATTCAGCAAAATAGAAAGAAGACGCAAACAAGTTGCCTGACTGCCAACGAGTAACAGTTACTTTTCTCTATGCACACATATAAATACATATAGTGTTTGCTGCCGAGGTGCTGTTGCATTATAGAAAAACGACAGAGTGCAGCAAGCGGCAAGCGGCTAGCAGCAAGCAGCCTTAGCTCCACACAGCTGCCGCCCAGTTTCGCCATCATGGGAACTGGGAAGACGCTTTGGCTAGCTGGCTGGAGTAGCTAACTGGTTGTCCAGTCACGAGCTGTGCGCACAGTCAAAGACTTCCCGACTTACCATTCTATTCTATTTCTTGATGCCAGCCTGACCCAAACAGCCGTCAATTCATAAGCGCAGCTAACACTTTTACCCCCCCTAACCCCCCCCCATCCCCCTCCGCGCACTCTTCTCGACTTATATACGAATACACTTGCAATTTAGTGGCATTACGTTTGCCGAGTCGCCGAGTCCGAGGCGGCCCACTCCCCATTTATTATTATTATATTTTGAGTCATGTGCGAGTATTTCAATTTGGTGGGTGCTTTGGGGTATACTGCTGGTAATACGTACGGTACTTGAGCCAATTACCCAATTAAACGCCAGCGTTTTGTGCTATCTCATTGCCGCCATCGCCTTCAGCCCCCGTTGTACATGGTAGATGCCCAAATATTGATATCTGTGTAGTTTGTACAGTTCGCTTGCAGATTCTGTGTGTGTGTGTGTGTGTGTGTGTGTAAGTATGGCATGGCTCATGGCTATTTCTTTTGATTTGAGTCATGTTCTAGAGGCGTGCACAATTAGCGTTTTGTGTTCGGTTGGGTTCCGTTATAGCCTGGCCAAGCACAATGCGCCCAGGGATTATGTCTTCGGAGTCGCGTCGGTCAAACTATGAAACTTGTTTGCCGATTATTATCGATTGGGGTTTGGTCTGTTTTTTTTTTTTTTTTATTTTTTTTTGTTTTTTTGTTCTTCTACATTGCCGATCTCGATCTGTTGTCTCTCTCTTTCTCTCTCACACACACTATTTTTCCCTCTATATATATCTATTTAATGTCTGTGCTAAGTGCTATTTGGCGGTGGGGCTTCTCCATGGTGGCCTATACTTGAGTTTTGTTTGGGGCTTTAACCCATTCGATCCACGAATTCAGCATGGGTTGGGCAAATGAGTTGCGAATTGCTTAGAAATAAATAAAGGTAATGATAATATCCATTAAACAACACTATTACCTACAGTTGCTAGCGCCTTTCTATGCAATTAAAATTAAATATTTTTACTTTTCTGCAAATTCTGCAGTCTCGTTTGTAGTCGTCATAACACAATTTATCCATGCAGCTGTATAACTTGACTTGACTTTATGGTGATTTGTAACTGGCTAGTTTTAAGGTTTCTTGTCTTTTATGTTATCTTTTGCAAAAAAAAAAAAAAAAAAAACAGACAGTGGCCAGCAACAACGCCACATGGGACCAGTCTGGAACACTAGAGCTGACAAAACCAGCCAGTGGTTTTTCTTTTGTCGCTATCAGGATTCACATTTTATGCAATTGTTTCCATAGAAAGAATGTCATGTCTAAATACACACGGCAGCAGCAGCAGCAGCAGCAGCACCACCACCACCACCAGAAGCAGAAGCAGCATCAGCAATAGCTGCCACCAACCAGCAGCCAACTAGCTTTCAACTTGACTTGAGCTCGAACTTGTAGTCGGTTGGTGCACAGGTCTGTGCGCTGCTCTGCTCTGCTCTGCTCTGATCTGGTGTGCTCAGCTGTGCTGTGTTGTCTATCTAGCCAGTCGTGATCAATGTTGGCCCATGCGGAGCAGACTAGACCAGGGCAAACAGCCAAGCAAGTTTATTTATCGTATGTGGTTGCCTTAAAGATACCTTGTATACATGAATTCGACTACTGAAAGTAGTTTATAAGTTGCTACTTATTGACAAATTATTGATACTTAAACTTAATATTTAAAGTTTTCATCAAACAGTTCTATTTTAAAGCGCCTAGTTGGTTCGAGATGTCTCGTATCTTTAATCTCTACTACTGGTAGCTTATTAATTTCTTCACTCATACTTATTAAATTGTTAAAAAAAAAAAAATGTAATATTACTCATAAATTTGAATGTTGCTCCAAGCTATCAATGTTCATATTTTAACTTTATTTTTATATTTCTCAAAAACTGTGACTAGTTAAATTGATTATTTCATGTGCTGCCAAATCTTTTCTGACATTTTTGCCTGAATACATACATTGATTATAGTTATGAAAATGTGTAGTGCTTCAAAGTAGCTTAAAAGATTTGTGATTCACAAGAACTGCTTATGACTTTGCAATAACTTTGAGTGCATATATCTTAAGAATTTTAAACGTTCAGTTTAGCTGAAGTTTCTCCAAAAGACCCATTTCCTTGATGAGGGTGACCACTGAAAATGCAATCTTGGCAAACTGTAAAGCACAAATTAATATAGCGATAATAATTACATGTTATTTTATAAATGGCCTTACGTCAATGTTGGTTTTCATGCAGATTAGGAATACTCCACCGGCAGTAAACTGAATCGTCTGTTGAGACTGGTGCAAGAAGTAGAGGAGAGTTGAATTATAACGCCTCCCTGCATCGATATAATTTGAGTGAAATATGGCCAAGGTCAAGTCGTAGCAATCATCCTTGATTAATTCGCAGATATAGCAAAAGGGAAATGTCTCGATTATCAAGATAAACATAAAGAAAACTATGCGCAAGCTATTCCAAAATGTTGAAAAGAACATTAAATTAATCAACGCCACGCCCAGGCCCAATCCTATTACCAGTAGCTGAGTGAAAAATGTGCGAGAAATGACTGGTCGAAATAGATCGCAATATCTGAGAACAAGATCAAGTTTTCAGTAGGATTGTGAAAATTTAGTTTTATTGAACTTACTGCAGCACAAGCTTTTGATCCTTGACACAATTAACCAAGTCCTCGTAGTTCTGATTGTCAGTTTGATCGGGATCTGTACGCAATTTATGAACGCGCCTTATCAGTAGCTGAAGCTGAGTCCTTAAAATCAAGCCAAATATGACCGGATAGACATCGCTCAATTGTTCTGCTTGAATCGCCATCGAACTCAAAATGAACTCATAAGTGGCCACAATCCAGAAGTTTCTCGTGCTCTCACGAGGGTCCATGAAAAAATGGTATAACGCCCATGGTGTAGATCCAGTGAGCACTGCACTCAAATACGAAAATGTTGCAAATGTCCCGTAGGAGATCTGATAAAAAAGATACACCTTATTGCAGAGTGCAACACAGCGATGTATCTCAATGCGTTCCCCATTTGTGACGCAACGCTTGTCCATGATATCAAGTAGTTCCTTGGCCTTTTGGAAACGCCAGATATTGTGGAATATGACCGAGAACTTATAGACGAGAGTAAACACATTGAAAAATACTTGCAATGACATTAGAAATGTATGCGGCGTATGACTACTGAAATTCATCACATAGCCCACAACTAGAGTGATTGGCACATATATGTCCGTTAGTATGATGGTCAATACCGTCCAGCAAAGATAGGGCCAGTAAAAACGAGATCCTCTTTCCGGTAGAATCCAACCCAAAGAGTGCATGCCTCTTTCAAAATATTTGAAGGCATTGCGCAACGGCATAAGATTTTTCAATTTTGGCTCTCTTATGTAGTCAAAAATCATTCTTAGATGAGCTTATTTGGTAACCCGTCGAAATCGAAACTGTAACTGCGAAATTGAATTATGCGATTAGCCTTTTATATAAACTCATCGAATTGCACTTTGGCTATAATTGTTTTCCAGATGCCACAATTCTCAACATAACAGAAGTCTATAATTTGTTGTATTGCAGTCTTTTATTTTACCCACGAATTAAAAAATGTCCACAACACGAACCAATGAACATGAGTGTCCTTTCTCAGGGCACGCCTCCAACAACTGGGAATTGTATTCTATCTAGCTATTTAATCAGACTAAGCCACAATTGTATAATACCCTTTATAGCCATTACATAAGTAGAGGGTATAAAAATGCGACGACAATGTAAAGCAGCAGCAAATGCAGCGAAACGTTGAAATGTTGACAAGGCGCTCGGCGACAACGATTAAAATCTCTAGGGATCCCAAAAGAACGCGCCGAACCAGCCAAGAGAAACTGGCAACAGAGACACTCGTACTGTGCATAGATGTTGCAAAAACACAAACATGGTCTACTCGCATTTGCGGCGCTGCAAACTGCAACTGCAACTGGAAATATATATATTTTGTTCGCTGCCTTCTCGATTTTGTTTTGTTTCGTTTGCTTTTTACTTATTTTTTTTTGTAAATTACAATGCAATTTTATGCCACACAAAGGTTCCTACCGGTTGGCCATTAAGCACTTTACATTCAATGTGGCAAGATCAAAGTGGGCGCAATTTATGGCCACAGATACAAAGATACGCAACAGAGTCTAGCTTCGTTGAGGGACGAGGCTGGTTAGCCAAATTTGGTTGGTAGTAGAGATGGGCTTATGCGAGTGACAATATAAATCAGCAAAAAGTGTAAGAATAATAATAAGAAAAAAAATATCAGTATCAGTATTTCGAATTTTTATTTTCTTTTATTTTGCTATCATTGCAATTTTAATTGCAATTTTAATTCCAATTTACAAATTAAAGAAATATTCACATATACAACAAAATCAGTTAACTATTTCAAATGGTTTTACATATCTGTTTACTATTTAAAATTGTTGGGAATATTTCAATATACTCGATTATAATATCGAAATGTTCGTGTTTTACATAGATCGATCACGCATTCATCTCTAGTGGCTTCAGCGGTTTATGTCGCCAGTTGCCGCAGCAGGTTATACAATTTTAGATTTGCGCTTTTCCAGTTTGGCAGCGACAAGTCTGCGAGTCTCAGACTCAATGAGTTTGCATGTTTGACCCAAATACGCCAACCCAGAGCATAAGATAGACAGAGAGAGAGAGAGAGAGAAAGAGAGCGAGAGAGACATAGGGAAAGAGGGAGAGAAGAGAGCGAGAGCGAGAGAAAGAAGAGAGAGGGTAGACGTGCATAGGAACAGAGTTGCAATAATTATGAATTTTAGAGGTGGAGATACTACTTTGGGCACCGTATGTCATATAACCGAGACATGTACAGGTTCTCAGCTTATCAGCGCGGTGAAAGTGAATGTGAATGAATATAAGTGTGTGAATGTGAGTGTGAATGTGAGTGTGAATGTGAGTGTGAATGAGTGCGTGGCCTTTTTGTCGGGCTATCTGTAGCTGTAACTGCGGTATTTCGCATAAAAATATTTGCACATTTTACCGCACACGCCTGCAATTAGCCAGCCCCCATACAATGGCGCACCCACCCGAGACCCCACCGCCCCTCCCTCTTAGACACTCTTGGGCACTCTCTACGTATTTCTGTCTCTTCTGTATACAGTACTTATCTATGCTATGCTATGCACCTTACTGTGCATGTTTTGTCTTTTTTCATTTTCCTCTCCTATTGCTTTTGTGTTTGTTTTAACATCGACGTGCGAACTGGGTTAATTTTCTATATACTATATATATATATATATAACTACTTGGACATTACAAGTCTAAAATTATTGTTTGTAGAAGCAACAACAAAAAATTCGCACGATTTGCGATTCGCTTGCCAAACGGCTCTGCAATAATTTCACATTTTCTTTATGAATGAAGTGAGTTTCGAACGAGCCGAGGTTCGCTTTCAGCTGGCAGCCAATCTCTGAAAATGATATAGCAGGTGCTTAAGACGACTGAGACGGTGACAGCTGATGAGCAGCTACATTTGAGATAAGTCGCGTACACAAAGCCATTGAAACGAGTAGAGATTTTGTTTTTCCACTCAGTTCGTAACATCTGTCAACCTGGCAACAGTAAAGCTAGCGATAAGAATCTGTGAGATAACCGCAAACAAACTGAACGATTTTATTTGAAACTTGTTTTCACAATAATTTATTGCGTTATTAAATCAATAAGTAGCTCGCAGCCCAGACTGCCCAGACAGTTATGCTTGGGATTGGGACTCATAAACATAAAGAAATTATGATCCGGAAATTCCATGGTTATTTGGGAATTTGAAGCTGAATAATAGTGTAATTGCTTTGAGCTTAAGTTTCTTTCTACTAATTTTCAGTTATACCTAACCTACCCTAATATTAACTCAAACAAAATATTTGCCTTAAAAATGTAGAAAACACCTTTTCCCAACACATACAATCGATTCATGTTTCGCGCTTCGTGGAGCATTTCATTTTCTGTAGGGAATTATATCCAAATTATGTATAGAGATTGCTTTGAGTCATCTGACCTACCCTAATAATTAGTGTAGAGCCAGCTCCCTTGACTACATATACATATATGTATATGAGTAAACCATTCTGTTCTCACAATATTGTTATTAAGTCAGCCCTGTATGGGACATATTTCCCTCAGTTTTTCGCTACTTACACGCCCTGTTTATGTTACTATTCATAACAGCCACGCCCCATAGCAGATATGGTTTTAGTTCAGGCTGCTTGTTTATGGTTTTGAGAAAGAAACTAAACTAAAATAAGCCAAAACACAGTCAAAGCCAGAGAATCACCCCAACAGCAAGAAACCGAACTAAAAAGTGAACATGGAGGTCACTCGAAAGGTTAAACTGACAAGATTGACAAGCGGCACGCCAAATGGCGGTGACGACAACACGAACGGGAGGGCCTAGCAAAAAGAGTAGAGCCCGCTTTTTGAGACCTCTCGCAGTTCTCCTCTTCTTCCCACTCCACTCCTTTGGGGTGTGTGTATTGGGAACCTTTTTGGCCGCTTTGTTGGCCAAATAAATGTTGGATCGGATCTGTGGCAACTGGCAACTCAGCCTGATAATTGCCGCGTTGCATGTTTGCGCTTTGGATTTCAACTTTGATATTATTGAAACGGAGCACTACTCAAAGTGTGGTGAGAACGCGAACTCTTTTTTTGTTTTTGGGGCCGCGACTCTTGAGGGTGTGTTTACTCGCTCTATTTGAAAGATATGCAAATCCAGCAACGAATAAAAAATAGAAGAAAATTCCCCCTTTGGTATTTTACGTGTGCAACTTGCAAAAAGTCTTTGCCACAATACACATGTTCCCAGTCTTCCAGTTGTGTTGTTCTCTACTTGGCTAATTGCATGAGAAACTTCACAGGCCCACCTGACTATGCCGGGCCCCTCCTTAGAAGTTTCTCAGGGTCGTTATATAGTACATACGTATATATATTTTGCACCTCATCTAATTAGAGCCTTGCTAAAAGCCATCATGGGCCTGTCACCACACTGAGATGACTGAGATGGAGATCTGGGATCCTTTAGCACCCATTACAGACATTAGTTTCGAAAGTTATTGATTGACAAAACTATGATTTCCGATTTCCTCTCATAAGAGTCATTAGGGAAAACTCATTATACATGAGAAAGAAAGCTTCTCAGTATAAATAAAACACTGCTTTGCTTATTCATCAGCATAGGCCAGCTATATATGTCAACTAGGGTATACAAACTTCAACATTAAGTTATCAGTTATTTTTCCTCACATTATTTGTGTTGTCACTGCAGTTTTTCTTGGCTTGTGATGGCAGTGATGTAAGCACTTGATGATGTTGACTGCCGGTAGATAGACCCCCCCGATATGCCCTCGTCCTGAGCATAAGCTGCAAATGTTGAGAGCTGTTAGCTGCCATCATCATTTACCACATGCCACATGTGTCAAGCTCAGGAAAATGCCAGTAACCCGCCTGTGGGCAGAGACAGGCAGCATCGAACGCGCAGCTGTCACAATGTTTTATCATTTAATTTTCATAATAATAACGAAATCAAGTGGAACAATGCCAACTGGCGTAGACCTGGGCGACTGCTTCATAATCTCCCCCGAAGACAGACAGACAGACAGACAGAGGGGGACAGACTTTTGGCGTGGGCGATCAGCTTTGGTGATCGAGTTTTGTGGTGATGTTGAAGATCTTTTATTCGCTGTTAGTTCAAAATAACGCAATCTGGCGGCAGCGGCAAATTATTATTTAACGGCTTCTTCGTTTGTTAACACTTTTGGCAAGTGTTTTTTCTTTTTTTTGACTCTGGCCCAACCACACTCCATAGTGAAAGTGAAACAATAGCAACTGTAACAAACAAACAAACAAACAATAACAACAACAACAACAGCAGCAGCAGCAACAATATTAACAGCATGCTGCCACTGCACTTGGGCGTTTGATGTTGTCATCGTTGTTGTCTTGTTGGCTTGAATTTTAAGTTGGAGTTGGTGCTGCACCTGAACTCGAACTTCAGCAGGAGGCAACAAATTTAGCGCCCAAATAACAACAACAACAACAGCAGCAACAACAACAGCAACAACAGCAGCAACAACATTTAACAATTGTGTTTATTTGCGCGTTGTTGTTTCAGTTTCTACGAATCGTCAACTTCAACTCCAATTAGAGTGTCAGTTTAATGAACTGACAAGCAAAAACTGCCTCCGGGGGTAACCGAGAGACGCACGACGAATAACTGATCATGGTAACCCTAACGATAGTAATAGCTAGAGAGTTTTAGACCCCATGCAGTTTCTACAATTTTTTATGACTTGTTGATCAGCGGATTTTATCCTTAACCTCTGAACTTAACTCAGTTGTTGTTGTGAATGTAATACAAGATATTTGTCTTTCCATGAATAACGATTGGTTTGCGTTTTCTAGCCTTGGGCCTGATTGCCGTCACTTAATATCAACGTAAACTATTCCTTTAATTATAATGCTAACAATTGTGTTTTACAACTTTTCTTTTATTATTATTACAGATTATGAGCGAACTGGCTGAAGTTGTTTATGCTGCTTTGGATTACAATTTTGCAGATGAGGAATGCCAAATGTCGCAGGAACTTGAAAATCTATTCCACTTCATGACAGCAGATGGTAAGCTGAATATATTATGCAACTTGTAAATGTTGATTGAAAAACTATTTATTATTTGGGGCGGATGTTTAATATGCACTTTGAGCGAAAATCGTGTTTCCAAATCAAAGCTCAAACCATTATCAAAACGCCTGCTCAGCTTAAGAGTTGAGTCACAAAGAAGTGTGCAACAATAACAAGATAAGTGCAATAAGAACTCAAAAAAAAAGTACCGAGACTAAATCGCTCAGATTCCATATATATGTATATAAGTTCTATTAAACAAGGCTTCACAATCAGTTACAAGGTCATCAAATGAATCACTTTTGGCACATAAGTTCAGTGTGATTTACTTGAAGTAAATACAAAAATATTGTAAAAAAAAACTGAGAGAGAAATCTGGGCAAAGATTAACCAATTCGTCACACTTTAAATAACTCGTTAAGCGATATTTGATTTATCGTAAAATGTGGTTTTTGTTGCAGAAAACGACGATGACTGCATCGACGAGGGCATCGAGGAGGGCGACAAACGCTGGGACGATGAGACGGAGGAGGAGCGCAACAATACCAAAGAACTGGAGCATGTAATCGAGGTAAGAAGTACCAACTCTTGACATTTCGACATTTTGGCAGTCAGGCGGCTGATAAATTGTCGCAACACAAAGCCAAATTGATCCAAATCAAAGTTTTGCCAGCTCTGAGCTGCACTTTTGGCTCTATGAGTCAGTTCCTGTTTGGCTTATACCCTACGAAAAAGCAGTTAAGCATATGAAGGCAACTCACACTTTATATATATAGAATTTTGAATGCAATAGTTATTATTAGTATTTAATATTAGGAATATTTAAGAGAAATTTGACGTTCTTTAGATTGCATTCAATCATTTTACAGGGTATCTTGATATTAGTGCATTTATTTTTGAGGCCAGTTGAGGTGCGCCGTCTTTTGGGTAACCTTTTGACCAGGCTTTGACTGCTCCGTTTGGCATATATATAAACATGTATGCAAATATACGAGAGATGTTTATGCAGTTGGTGGCAGTGTGGGAAAACTTGTTTGGCGCACGTTGCATAGACGCAACGCAACAGCAAGAGCAACAGCAGTTGCACATACAGTTAACCGAGTGAGGCGCACTCTCAGATACTTGTTGCCTGCCTGTATGTGTACCTGCATGTGCATTTGATTCTGTATCTGGATCTGTATCTGTATCTGTATCTGTATTGCTATAGTTGTAGCTGTATCTATATCGCGGCTAACCGCAAAACAACAAGCGCTCTGTTGGCCGGCTCAATTGCCCGGGTTCTAGATTATCATTACCCAGGCCCGACCAGACCAGACCAGACCAGATCAGATCGCAACTAGGCAGCAATTTTAATATTGCGGCAGTGCTTGCAGATATTAAATAACCGAATAGCCATCAAGTTGTGGCCATTTCGTAATAGGAAATCGCTCTGCACTTGATTTCACAGCTAAATGCGTTGTAGGAATTCACGTTGCATTCGCGCTGCATCCGCATCCAAGTCGCAAGTCCAATCCATAACCAAAAGATCACGATCATTTGGCAATTTGGCATTGAGGCGTGTGATAAACAGCATTGCAGTGCTGACTGAGCCACCGGCTATCATAATAGACCTGGCGTTGTTCCAACCCAATGCGCATTTGCTCATCACATGCATTGATTGCACCGGTGGCTGCCCCACCTGGCAGCGAAGTGTGTTCTTCCCTCTCTAATGAGCCACTTTATGGAATTGACACATTACAGTCCGGCAAGAGGCGGGGAAACCCGCTTCGGTGGCATGCAAAATTTTCCACTTGCCTGACTTTTCTGACACATTTGCGCCAGTTGCAGCTGACCAAATGAAAAAGTGCCAAGTGCATCTCATCTGGCTTAAATTTAGCATATGTACATATGCAATAAGCAGCAGGGTTTATCGATGGCAAAATATGGTTACATATCTAGGAGCGTTGTTGGCCCAGCTGGATAGGTAATTAGAAAACTAGCTGCACCTTCTCAAAGTTTACCGTGGATGATAAGTAGATGAATAAATAGATGGAAGAACCAGTTATAATGTACAGAAGTTAAAGCTGATAGCAACTGGAACTGACTTTAGAGAGACAGGCAGTTTATGCTGCTTACAGCTAGATATCTTAACTAATTGAGATATCTGAAATATTCATAATTTCATTACAATGCAACTTTAATTTTACTTTATTTCAACTACAGACCTGCAGAAATCACATAAAGCCCGCATTACCAGAGAACCATTACAAAGCCGTTTGTCGCGCCTTGGTAACGGAAACAATAGAGCTGCGCACGTTTCTGCAGCAAGTCCTAAATAAAGGTAAAGTTCGTAAAGACAAACTTTCCTAGCTTTACCTACCCTATATCTCTAAATACAACTTCCATTTTAGATACAGCAAAATTAATTAAGGCATCAGAATCATCTCAAAGCACACAGCATGAGCTGGCGAAGCTGGGCTTCAACGACTGGGTAAGTCAAGTTTTCCATATGTTACATATATACTTCGTATATTCGATATGTTATGCAATCATATATTACAAAAAAACACACACTAATGGTGGCTGGTGACTGGCTGGCTTTTTGGCTGCTATTTTGGCGCACCTCCAATCCACCAGAAGGCCCACATCATCATTATCATTAACATTATCATAGCAGATCACGCGCGAAGTTTTCGGCTTTTTTATCTTATGGCTGGTGGGGTGCCTTCCGCCTCAACCTCAACGGCGGTGCCAAGTAAAAGAGAAAAAATAATATATATGTGAAAAGCAAAAAAAAAGTGAAGCATTTCACGAAATTCACTTTTAATTTTAATAATCGACTAGCAGCGGTTTCCCGCCTCCCATTATCCTAATGAGTTCATGAGATATATTTACTGGGCGACACATGAGCGCCAAGTATTTGGATTCATATTCATATTTGTGTATTCGTCTTTTGGTGTCTGACCTTTAAATTAAAAAAAAAAAAAAAAATCGAGGCCGTCTAAGGAATTCGCTTGTGGTTGCCATTTGGAACTCCAAACTTATTCAGACACACATGTAAATTGGCCAAACACGCAAGCCAAATAAAAACAACAACAAAATCAAACAAAAACATGTACGAAAAGTCGGACAATCTACGGTGTGTTTTTTGTTGGCTTAATAGCGAAGGTTTTTGGCTTCTCTGAGGCCGCTACAGTTCCATATGGACATAAGCCATATTGAATGATAATTTGCAAAGAATAATGAAACTGACTTATAAGTGGTTGACAAAAGATCGCTTAGACGAAGTAAAATAAATGAGACATAATCAATATGCGGTTATCTTAGTATTTCTATTCTATAAATACACCTGATTTGAATACCTACCTGAAGCTGGGCAACAGCGTATCCAATATCCTATTATGCCCCAACTGACAGGTTACCTTGGGCACACGCCCCGCCCCACACAATATTTAGCATGTTGATAAAACAGGAAAGAAAAACCGCAAAAAAATAGCTTCGCGTGTGCTACACTCTATGCGCCTCAAATATCATATATATCTTAAATATAATCCGTCCTAACTCTTGCCCGTATCAGCGCCATATTCGTAATTAAATAATCCAAAAATTTGCATTAAAAAATGATTAAAAACCACACAAAGTAAAAACCGAATCAGAAACAGTAACAAAAAGAGGCGCAGTTCAATATATTGAGTATTTACTTTCCATTCATAGACCCAATAAAATAGTAACTGTAAAAAAAAACGATATCTACATATTTATATATATATATATACATATATACATTTATGTAATTCCTAACAATTGTAAAGTTTGATTAAAAACCCCCCGACTGTTATCAGGCAAAGCAAATGACTGACTTACCGTTTGTACTCATTGAGTTGATAAGGTTTGCCCCTCTATATACATAGTATCTCTCCAGTCGCCACCTGTCTATTCTTTCCAAGTATGCCAAGTTTTTAACTTGGTTGGGGTTTAATTGTTGCTTTTCTTCTTTTTTTTGTTAGAACTGCAGCCACTCTTTACAGTCAGCGTTTTATCAAATTCTCGGAAGCCGAACAGCCTTCAGAATGTCACACAATGAATAGTTTCTCTACCCGTACTCCCTCCCCGTTGTGCACCCCCTGCTCGTGCAGACCGGAACGACGAACCCACGCAATATGCAGACTTCAAGAAACTGTTTCGGATCTGCTTGGCTCTTTTTGATTGTTGCCCTGATTTTGAAAATAGTTTTATGCTGCTGGAATTGCTGAAATTCTTTTGTGTGTTTCTTGATTATTTTTTTTTTTTTTTTGTTGTTGTTGTTAAGCTTCATGGTTTGATGAGCTTGTTGTAGTTGCAAGAGTTGCTTGAGTGGGGTAACCCAACTCTGCTGCTCAATTCTTGTTAGCTGGCATTGCGACTATGTGTTATTGGGTTAGGAATGCTGTGATAGCACGTCAAGCTTAAAGCTTGACTAACTGACTACAAAGCATACGGTAAACTCTATGCCAAGTGCAATCATCAACTAGAAGCTTTGAAAGCACATATTTTATTAGAAATAATAATTCACCGGTTAAGCAAAAGCTCATGAAACACTTGTCAAGCCGAAAGATTTATAGAAAACAAAAGATTTAAACATAACACCAAGCTTTTGAAGCTCTTGAGTGTTGTGTCAATATGTTAATTCGTTGAAATATATTTCAAGTAGCAACAATTTGAAAGCGTTCTGCTCGAAACACTTAGACTAAAATATTCGCCCTTTTTTTGTGGTGCGTATTTTAGTTATCTCTTTCACCTCTTAGGCGATGCTATCGAGCATATCAAACATAAACTGCATTTTCCTAGACACAACCCTACATCTGTTTCGCTCTGCTGCATACAATGATAATGATAATGATAATGATAAACATCATCATCATTATCGTTAAAGAGCTGGTGTTTTTATGCTAATATTCGTTGATGATGCTGCTGAAAACTTCCAACCCAAAAAAAACAAAAAATTGAATCTGGCAAGCGATACGCACGTGTGCGATATGCAACATGCAGCATGGCTGGTTAACAACAAACAACAAACTGTTGCAAGCGCTTCCGGAAGCTGCTGCCACACGTTGCCCATGATGCGCTATTTGCCATTGTTGTTGCATTTATTGAAGCGCAACAGCTACAACTTTGCTGAATGCAGCATTTGTCGACGGTTGCTTGTATTTTTTTGCTATTTTTTTCAGTTGTCTTGTGTCGATTATGCGATTGTGTCAAAGAAAAAACAATCGGCTCCGCTGCCTGGCAGCTTTGCGGGTGAAAATTAGCCGACCTGCCTCCCGCCCCTTTGCTTTTGCATATTTTGCATGTTTAATGAGCTGCCTCGAAAATTTATAGCCGCAAATTGATGCAGCCGTTGACAGGAGCAGGAAAAGTGACGACGACGATACCGCCATGAAAAGTGAAAATGCGATTCACTGTTTCATCTAGTTTAAGTAGTTATTCACCGGTACTCTCCTCAGTCCCCCCCCCCCTCTCTCTCAACCCATCTCCCATTTTCCTCTTACCATTGTGTGCTAAATTCGCTTCCTGTCATCACACACATTATTCATACGCACTGTTAACCCGCCAAATGCAATTGCCACAACTATCATGTGAAGTTCCGTGTGTGTATGTGTGTGTGTGTGTGTGATGCATTTAATGAGCAGCGATTGGTCTTGAATCACTTGACTTGATCACAGCGTGTCTAAATTATGGCTAAATTAATTAATAATACATGCATTCGCATTCGGCGGGAAAAGTGAAAAGCGGCAGGCCAACCAAGTAGCTAAAACCCGCTGTGCGCTGCTGATTAAAGTGAACGGCGAATGCAATTTCCTAACCTAAACCTCTTCTTGTGTCTGTCTCTCTTTCTCTCTCTCTCTCTCTCTCTCTCTCGCTCTATCTCTCATTTTCTGGCTAACTAGCACGAACTGGAACTGTGGAGAACGCTGCAAGTACGTTGCACAGACTGAATATGATTCCAATATGCAGTAGTCATTCATTTTGTTGCATGTCTAGGAAGACTTGCAAATTCTAGTTAAATTTTATGAATAATTTCAGTCGAGTATTTGAGAGTTGCGGTTTCTGTTGTGACATGTACTTTGACTCTTTTGTGGTGTTATATAAAACTATTATAAAATCACATTACTAATTTCTGATCTGTTTTCCTTCTCGCTCATTGCAGGCAGGCTTCTGGGTACAGGTAATCGATGAGCTGCGGCGCGGAGTGCGTCTGAAGAAGCTAAACTACGAGCGGACGCCCATCGAATACGAACTGACGCCCTACGAGATACTTATGGGTGATATACGCGCCAAGTAAGTCAAAACAAAACAAAGGCAGTTGTATCAACTGCAAGATACTCTGTTAAAGCCTATTAGCAAATCAGCGATAGTCAGTCAAATTTCGAATGAAAGTAGCAAAAATCGTGTTTACTTTGTAAGCAATGCACTCATTCACAACTTGGCAACAGAGTATCACAATCAACTTGCAACCACAGCACAGACAACAACTAATCAAGAAACTGACAAAAACACAAAAATTTCTCTTTCATCTTTCGTTGGACCGCAGAAAGTACCAATTGCGCAAGGTGATGGTGAATGGCGATATACCGCCGCGTGTCAAGAAGGATGCCCATGCGATGATCTTGGAGTTCATCAGGTCACGGCCGCCATTAAAGAAGGTGTGTGTTGCGTTCCCAATTCCCATGCCCACAACGTCTCTTGACTATTATTGACTATTATTTACCATTATTTATTACCATTTTTCATTACAAATATTTATTACTTTCTTTGTACTTAGGCCTCGGAACGTCAGTTGGGCCCACCACTCAAGTGTACGCCTTCACCCAGGGAGCAGCTTATGGAGTCCATACGTCAGGGCAAGGAGCTGAAGCAAACACCGATGCCAGAAGAGCCACCCCTAAAGGAAAAATGTAAGTGCGAATTCCGTTTAATTTGATCACATAAGTAACTGTAAATGAAGCTAACACACAGTATTTGGGATTTAAGCAACATTATCAAGAGCTACTGGCTACATTGTGATTTTTTTAACTATCCAACTGACAATCAATGAAAAGAGAGAAAAAAGTTTTAATTTAAGCATAAGTATAACCTGTAAATTTCTAAATTGGAATGCGCAAATAAATTAATATCCGGATTCTGGAAGAAAGTATGACAAAAGGTTGCCGATGTCAGATTTTAGTTTGTATAGAGATAACATTTTTCAAATTAAATATTTACTTTCTTGCTTATCAGAAACTCCTCGACTATTTACATAAACTAAATTCAGTCGAACTGTTATTTTCTTTAACATTTTGAAAACGAAACCGGCTTCACAGAAATGTTTTTTTTGTGCTTTTGATCAAAGAGCGCCTTTTCACCATACTTGGTGGGTGTGTTGCCATTTTCGCTTGTGTTGTCATCAACGTTTCTCAAAATCTTAAACGCCAACCGCTCATAAATTGTTGTCTTACACATGTTGTGGTTATTCTGTCTGTCCGTCTGTCCATCTATCTGTCTATCTAACTGTCTGCCTGTCTGTCTGCCTGCTCTCTTCTGGTCTTCTGCTCAACAAAAAAAGATGGAAAAAACTTGTTAGCCACGAAAAGTTTTCACTGCACTTGTCGACGATGTCCCATTGTCCGCCCCTGTCTAACTCTATTCCCTCCTTTCTCCCACTGTCTGTCTGCCTGCCTGAATATCTGCCAGCCTGTCTGTCTGTCTGCCTGTGTTTGTGTTTGCTTGGCCAATTGCCGTTGCTGGCATGCGCATGCCAGCATAGATCAAAAACGGCAACATTTTCCAATCGCCTCTGCTGAAGGAAGCGTGCAAAATTGTGACACACAAAGATAGCGCGACGACGACGTTGTCGTCGAAGATGAAGAAGCAGCAGCAGTAGCAGCCGGGGCAACACGACAACCTCAAAGACGATGACAACAACAGCAATAACAACAAAACACAACAACGACAGTGATGATGATGATGACAGCGACTCTGTCTCTGACTCGGGTCTTCGGCACCGGCGCTATATTTGTTTGTCTGTTTTGAGCTTTGTTTGTTTGTTGGGCTCTGCAATCCGCTGCATTCGTTCGTTTATTCACAAGACAGACGCACAGACAGATAAGCAGGCGTGCAGCAATCGTCGTGTTGCAGTTGCTCGATTCGAGATGTGTGTGAACTGAGCGAACCGTTTGCATAGCATACCCACGGGCGCTGCCATCAAAATTTACACTTTTATCTGCCAGCCTAAAAGCAGGCAGCAATTTTTGTTAGACTGCAATATTTTTAGGGATGTTTTCAGTAAGTTGAATTTTTGCTACTAAGCCAGCCAATCAACGAAGTTACATCTCCAAGTAGCGCTCTCATAAGTCTAAGAATCGAGCCGGTTATATTTCCGAATGACCATCAGAGTAGTAGTATTTTGAGTCCATCTCAGCTCAAGGACTCTTAATCGTCAGAGGGAATGCAGATATAAAATATATCAATTAATATTCAAGCTTCAAGTCTTCGCGGCACTCTTAAACGCTGATATGAAAGCTCAAATGACGCATACACATTTCAATTACCGTTAAAAATAAATTGCTGATTAAAAATAGATTCAAAGTTTGCTAAGGCGCTCATTTCATTTCATTAGCAAATTGAAAACATTCATAATAATCTATCGAACAGCCTTACGCATTTATCTTCAGCTGTGCTCTTTGTGTGCGTCTCCCTTAAAATGCATACGTCATCAAAAGCCGCCTGGCCATCGTAACTAATGACGTAACAACGGTTATAATATAGCCGCTTTTAAATGTTAAATGTCAAAACAAAACAAAGCCCGTGCTCGCTCTTTCTCTCTCTTCGTTTAATCTGTGACACTTGTTCTCTTCTCTCTCTCTCTCTCTCTTTGGTTGACGCATGCGCTTAGCACATAAAGCTTTTTGAGCTTGAGCAAATGCGTGGCTGAGACACCGTAGACAGTTTCGTGTTAAGCTTCTGCGGTGTCGCTACGGTGTTGTTGTGGGCTGGCTGTTGACAGCGGGCGACGCGTGGCGCTACTGAAAATGAAAACGGTCTGATTAATATGTTTAAATGAAAATGCCCGACACCAGAATAGTGAAAACGCGCAGTGCTGACAAAACTTCCGACAGTTAGTCACTCAGTCAATTAATCGTACAGATGATGCACATTCACACACACACACACCCTCAGAAATGGAACAACAACAACTGTCAGCCCTACTCTAGTGGGGTGGTTGGTTGCCTGTCGGATCGATAGCCCGAATGCAACCGTGCATGAGTGAAAAAGGAAATTCAAGCAAATCTAAGAGTGAGAGAGAGGAGGAGGAACAACAAAAGTGATTCTCAAGTGTTGTGTTTGTGTATGTGTGTGTGTGTGTGTGTGCAAAGTGAAACTGGAGCAACAACTCCGATAGAGCCAGACAGCAGCAGCAGCACGGAGAGGGGGCGGAAGTGTTGCAAGTGTTGCACACGGCATGCAATGCTAAGTTGAAGCAAACAACTTTCTTAGCCAAAAGAATAAACACTCGCTCACTGCACAAATGGATGCCAAACAAACGACGCCCAGTGCCAAGCGCTCAACGGCCGCCACCGTCTTCAAATCGCACCACATTGTACGCAACGCGGATATCGTTGATGTTGCCAGCGATGCGTCGCTCTATTGCGGCACAGAAACGGAAACTGACACAATTGCAACACACTCCCAATCCCAATCCCAGCCGCAATCGCAGTCGCAGTTGCAGCTGCATTCGCAGCCACAGCCAACGCCACGTGCTGCACCGCGTGCTGCATCGGCAACCGCTGTCAATCCGCCAACACCCAAGCCGCGTCAGGCTGCCAGGCCATCGAAAGGTAGCGGTATTATTTTGACCTGGTTTCAATTTCGGCACAGTTGACTGGAAAAAGAGGGTGGGGGAGTGGGTGGAAGTTGGAGTTGCTTTCGAGGTTGGCCCGTGCATTTAAGGAACAACACACTCAAGTCGAGGCTCTTAAAGCGGTTTGCAACAAGAAAATTTCAAAAGTTATTAAATTCAGGCTTACTGGAATTGAGAATTACTTGTCTAAAATCGAACTTAATATAGGGGCATACGAGTATATATCCTGGCAAGTCCTCCTGCGCAGTTGCTTATTGGCATTGCCTTGTCATTTAGATAGGATCTGGATATAGATTTCGATTGAGGGATCAGAGCAAATTGTCTTTCTTGATTTACAATCGGGTTTTTCAAATCTTTTCTTTCGACATAATTCCTCATCCAGTCATGTGCAAAACATAATATATAGATGCCATACGTGTGCTACACAGTAATCGCAAATAACCCGTTGACCCCATATGGACAGCTCGAATCATGAAACATGCTCTTTGGGTTAGTTTCCCAAGCATTTTTACGAGCATTGCACAAGCGGAAGAAAACGCTTTACGGCTAGAACCATTAAATGCGTTAACTTTTGTTAACTGTTTGTTGAATACTACTAAAAAAGAGAAACAAGGAAAAGGAAAGAAACAAAACCGACAGTAAGATGACAAGTAAAAGCAGCTTGAGACGTTGTCTAATTGCCCAACCAGTGGTGGACTTTAGTGGTAAAGTGGCGGGTAAGCAGGGGGGGGGGGGGGCAGAGTCAGCGGCTTGTGTAACTTGCTTGTAGCATGTAATCTAATCAAAATAGCTCACAATGAGCAAAGAGGAGACCCATTTTCTCACATGCCACTAATTCACTTTTGCTTACGTGTTTGCGCTGCTTTTGTCTTTTGCAGTGCTTCCAAATTCAACGAACGCGACGTTATCACGATCGCGGCAGCGACTCATCAAAGTGGATTTCTCAAAGTTGCAGGTGAGTTTTCAATCATGCAGCGACACATGCAACATTCGATTATACAATTTGAAACACCACACCGCCAGGACGACGAGCACATCTTCGATGAATCCAGCATCAGCAGCAGCACAGCATCCACAGCCGCCGCACATCTCGCCGAGCTGCATCGCTACTCACAGCCCAAGATGCCGCCATATCCGATCGGTGGCTATATACTGGCCAGCCAGGCGAGACACGATTCTCCGGCAAATGCGATGCTAATGCGACCGAGACGCACAAGTAAGTATCGATGATGATAATGATATAATATACCATATGCGACATATGATACACTGAAAAAAAAATATATAGACATATATATAATGTGCACAAGGTATGAAGGAACAAGTTCGCTGCAACGCAAGATGTTTTCAACTTTATTTGAACTTAACTTTTTATTATAAACTTTTTTCATTTTGTATTTAAGTCAAGGTCTACTTAAGACCGATCACGTCACAAAAATAACAGCATACAATTTGAGGACAGATAACTTGAAGCCCTGAACTAAGTGTAAATGAGTATACATTAAATGAAAGATTTCTCAATTAAATTGAGGCACCTCAATTATGGCATATAACTTGCCTGTTCATGGTGCATAATGATCTCCATTAATAATATTCGATGTTGAGTTGAGTTCATTTAGTTGGATAATAATTGAAGGGCAAAAAACAAACAAGTTTTTCATTCGAATTTCAGTTGAGTAATCTGCTCTACGATATCGGCTCAATTTCAAACGATTTCGAATTCGTTTCGATCTTTTAATCAGAGTTTTCTTATTGACTTCGTACCTCCGTACTTTGTGGCACACTTCTAAAATGCAATATTTATGCTTTAATATACACATATGATGCGGTTTTTGTTTATTTTAATTTTAATTTATAACTTTTTTATTTGTTTACTTTTTCCACCCTTTCCCCCCCTTTTGCGAAGGTATTTGATCGTTTGTTTAATTATGGTCTATTCGCTGATTAATTTGGGTTTATTTTTATGATTTTGATAAAATCAAATGTATTATATTTTGCCAAACGCACTAAGAACAAATGAGAACCGACTTGAGAAATATAAAGATGATATATATAAATGATTGGTTGGTTGGAAGAAAGTTGGTGTGGGAGCATTCTGATGACAATTGATGCTGGTTATGGAAATGTACACACACACAGTCACGCACACACAACAAGATGAAATTTATCTCGAAATATTTGTTAAATACAATAAACACCGAAAGACAAAATCAAAGAAAATAAAAATTAGATATATTTAATGAAAACTAATATTTTGCATGACGAACTTTTTTTTTTTGGCTTAACAAGCAATGTGATTTTAATTTATATACACATATATATACTTTCCATTTTCAATTTTGAAAATACCAACAAAATTCGCTTAAATTAAAATGAAAATAAAAAAAAAACACTTTGCACTTGCTGCCTAAAACTATGCAATGGGTTTTTTTGCTTTGCTGGGCAGAGGAGCAGCAGCCACAGTCGCAACAACAACAGCAGCAGCAACAGCAGCAGCCGCAGCAGCAAGCACAAGTTTGTACACAGGACGATTATCACAGATACTTCGATAATGCCTTGGAATGTAAATATGCGAGCAAACTAAAGATTCACCTCGTTCCTAGCTGCTTCTTCTGCATGCATTGTCCACATATTCGACCCATTCCAAAATTGAAACCATAACCAAAATGCATCATAAACATAAAATAAGTTACTTCATACAAAAATATTGAACTTTCTGCAGCTTTACTTAACTCTAAAAAAACAAGTTATTGATGAAATCACGTCTAACTCTACACCAAGTAAAATCCATGCATTTTAATAAGTTATTCATTATCTGTGATAAACAACAACCACTAAAAACTTGAAAGATCATAAACTATATGCCGTCATTTTTGTCTACCACTTTGAAATCAGTTTTACATCAAATGTCGCTTAACACTTAAACCCAGTTTTCATTCAGTATTTCTGGCGATTAAACATACATATACATAGTCTCAAAAGTCCCCCTCGATTCTCGTCCACTCGCCCGCCGCCTGCTTGCTGTACAAATTGTGAATGCTTCGTTTTTTTTCTCGTTTCTCGTTTCTTGTTCTCGCTGTCGCTTGCACTACTTTATTCACGTCTATCCATACATGTAATGCATACGCAATGTTGAGTGACCTTCAGTGGCGCATTATAAGTAATGACAACATTTTCTCTCATCATCATCATCTTTTTTCTTCTACAGCCTATGACCTGGCCACCCAGTGCGAATCGAGACGCGCCTCGCTGCGTCGCCACACCATAGTGGGCTGTCAGAGCAACCTGGATGAGACGCACTCGATGCCGCCCACTCGTCCCGAGTCTCGTCAATCGAATGACGTCAGCAGCGCGTCCAAGGAGGTAGCGTACAAATTGCTTTGCCCTTTTAGACTTATTCATTAACCTTGCTCTTGTCTTTTTTTCTCAGACACCCGAAGCCCCTCAGGCGCTGGAACAGCAGCACCAACAGCAACAGCAGCGACGTGAAACGCCAGGAACTGGAGCTGGCGAGACGGCGTCGCATTCAACATCCTCGCTTGGCCCATGGAACAAGTCCTTTATGGACAAACAGACCTGGATGGAACGTGGTGATGATCGTCTGTCTGTCACACTGGCGGAGATCGTCCACATACGTTCCGTCATGACGAAGGCCGAGCTGGAGAGCCTGCCCATGGATGTGCGCGTCAAGGAGGATGTTGAAAAGCGTCGTGTCTGCTTCCTGTGCCTCCGCACACGCTTCTCCTTCTTCGGTCCCTACGGCATCCAGTGCAAGCTCTGCCAGCGCACTGTCTGCACTAAATGTTACACCAAGATGCGCATACCCTCAGAGCATTTTCGCAATGTGCCCCTGGTGCTGATCTCACCCTCGCTGCTGTCCAGTCCGGCCAGCTCGAGCACACCATCGCCATCGCATCATGCTGCCGACCATTCTGCGCACTCCTCATCGACGGGCAACATCATGGACGATCAGTTCCCCAAGTCGCTGATCGAGCGCCTTCTGCGTTCCGAGTCAGATCGCAAGGTGAGTCCAAGCAGCATATGTCTATAAGATTATAAGATGAATCTCTCAATGCGTCACACAATTTTGACACACTCTGCAATTTGATCGTAGCTGTTACTTATCATATTATATCTGCTCGTCACAGACTCGCAGCACAGTGGGCAGTGCACCCTCATCACCCAAGCACCAAAGATCAAACATGAGCACGCCGGGCATCAGTGTTGGCCCTGGCTCAGCGGCCGGCGCTGCAGCCGCTGCAACTGGCCAGGCCGTGGAGGCGCTGCACGATCAGGCATCTATGTCCGCCTCCTACTCGGCGGCGATGCGACCGTCTGGTGTGCAACACTATCAGCAGAAGCATCAGCAGCACTACAACAACGTCATGTCGCGCAGCATGGAGGGACCACGCAGTCTGCCCGTGCAGAGTCCGGCCTATCGGCCGCTCTCCAACAACAGCACACTGGAGCGCAAGTAAGCGAAATACTCTTTGATCAAATTCTAGTCCAAACAGTATCTAATCCTCATACCTCTCTCACTCGTATAGATCGCGTTTCTCGCGCGGCTTTGCGCTATTCTCGTCGGGCAGCCATTTGGCACAAACGCAACAGGATCAGAAGGAGAATCTGCGCGGCGAACAGGTGACCGTCTGCAACGATTGCCAGGGCCTGGTCAACGAGATCACCAGTTCGGTGAAGCAAAAGCGCAGCTCGGCCCGCAATCGGACGATACAGAATCTCACGCTGGATCTGACGCCTGTCTGGAAATAAACTAAAGGATTACCAGAAATCAGGCAGCCTGAAAAACTTAAAAAAAACAAGAACAAAACAAAAAAAAAACAAACATATACACATATATATAGAAATATAAAAATTATGCATATTTTGGATGGACTGTTGTATACATAAGATTGAGAAGATACAGAGGCAGAGAGCGAGGTAGAGAGAACGGCTTAAAGCAAACGCCTGGAAATCGTTGTAAATCGTTAGCCTAGTGATAAGTAAAATGAAAGGAAAAACTTAGCAAACAACAAAACAAACAAAAAACGCAACGCTGTATATTTCTTCTTCCGACTAGAGACTAGCTTGAGCGCGCACCCCACCATAAGAATGCAAAATTCATACATACATACTACATACCGATACTACACATACACATATACACACACACACATATAGATATATATACATATAGGTAAAGATAAACCGTGCGATATGCGTTAAGCTGTACGATGTCGTTGTTTGTAATTGTTTCATTGGTGTATAAATGTTGATTAAGTCTCGTATAACTCGTATCTACGTATGACAAACCTAAACAAAAACTTCCGAACAAATACAATATACAATATAATGCAGCAAAATATTACTACATTAACAGATATAATTATATATACATATAGTTTATGATAATTATTCAAATCCAAAGCACTCCACAGCTTATGCCTTCGATTTCGCATGAGCCGCAACGATTGAATCCTTAAGTTGCAAATAGACAAAATGATGAAGAAAAAAATGTTGTGAACTATGTGCTTGCACAGATCTGTATCCATTTTGTTTCGTTTTCCATGTGGGGAAAACTAGAAACAGTTAGTATTGTTTTTTTTTTGTTTCTTTCATTTAAGTATCCCGACTCCTAAACATGATTTATACTATTCTCATATTCCATACAAAACTATCGATAAATAATTATAAATTGTGACTAGCTTAAATCTAAAAATAATTTTACACCTAATTGCAATTATAAAATAGCTAAATTTCAAGAAGAAAAACACAAATTTTGAAAATTTTATGTTTCTTTTTTTGCGTATTGTAATTTGTAAATGCATTTAATATTTGTAATCTATGAAGTTTATATTAGTTTTTATTGTTTTTAAGTTGAATTATATGTATGTATATTGATATTGCGATCATTTAACAACAACAAAACACACACACACACACACACAAATAAAAACTACTAAAAGGAAATATATTTCCGTTCGATTATTTCGATGTTTTTTTTTTTTTTGGATATATACCAAAAACACATTATTTATGTTTTACATGCAGGTTATTTATTCTTGATGGTTCGTAAGTGTTTAAAATCTATTCGCTAAAGGTAAATTAAAATATGTATTAAATGTACATATTAAAGAGTTACAAAACTATTTTCTTGGAGAATACATTTCAGCTCAATTACATCCATGAAGTGGCTTCAATGCTATGGAGCAGCTGGCCGTTGTCGCGGCAAGCGTAATACAGTTAACGGGCATGTTCTACAAGGCGCATCGGGGCAGTGAACTCAGCTTCCAGACGGGCATTGTGCGCACCAACTGCGTTGACTGCTTGGATCGCACCAATTCGGCACAGTTTGCCATTGGCAAATGCGCTCTGGGCCATCAGCTGGAGCGCCTGGGCTTTGTGAAGTCGGCCAAACTTGAATTCGACTCGGATTGCGTGACCATGCTGGAACACCTGTACGAGGAGCATGGCGACACTTTGGCTCTGCAATACGGTGGCTCTCAACTGGTTCACCGCATTAAGACTTATCGCAACCCAGCCGCCTTGGCATCTCAAGGTAACGACCTGATGCAGACTCTGAGCCGCTATTACAGCAATACGTTTAGCGACACCGAGAAGCAGCAAAGCATCAATCTGTTCCTTGGACTCTACAAACCCAGCTTTACCAAATGTAACTAAGACAAGAATTTCGAATCCGTTCTTTTCCACACATAAATAAGTTTTTTTTTTGCAGTGAATCAGCCCATTTGGGAGCTTCAAACGGACTACGATATGCACAATGCCTTTGCGCCAAGCACCTCGAGCACATCCATTACAGATTGGATACGTCGCAAGGTGCGAAAATGTTTGCCCTATCCGTGCGCGGATACCAACAAGCTGGTCAAGGAGCTGTTTCGTGTGCACAGCAATGGTCTCGAGATGATTGATGCCTACTCCAATTACCATCAGTCATTTAAGTGGACGGATTTCAGCGAACAAATTCAATTTGAGATTAGTCAACGTGCCGCGCGATTTATGCTCACATTCCGCAGTCCCTTCCAGCATCAGGTACAACCGTCGCGAAAGGGTCCACAGAATCCATCGATGACTGGCCAAAGTTCTGGATTACTTAACAGCAACTCCTCCAGTTCAGACGAGGGCGAGGGCAGCTCCAGCGATGAGGAGCTCAGCGCCAGTTTTCCAGAGAAGGAATCGAAGCAAACAGAATTGGTGGAGCCAGCTCCTTTCACGCTGGCCTCTGTGCTGCCTTCGATGGAAAAGGTATATGGCTGCACCATCAGTCCGCCATCCACGCAGAGCATGGCCATCTACAAGAAATACGTTCAAATGGACAAACTATCCACCGGAGGCGCTCAGCCAACCCAAACGGCTGTGGCACAACGTGAACAAGAGCTGGCCAAAATGATGCGCGGCATTACACTGCGTCCGTTCAGTGATTACGGCACAGACTCCTATCTAAGTGTGCAGCCTCCAAAGGTGCCGGAAAAGAGTCAACTCATTTATGCGGAATACTGTAAAACACCTCGTAATTTCAATGCAGTGCCCAAGTTTGAAGAGTTTGCCTTGTTATATAGCTACGTTCAGAGACTTTGAAAGCCACACCGAACAGCTTTTACTCCATGCAAAGTATACTAATACTAATTAACCAATGCTATGAAAATAAAAATCAATATTTCACATGTGAGCCCTTTTTTCTTCGAGTTTTCGTATTGTTCCCCACTGAAAATAACAGGCGAACAGAAATGTTTAGTTAGACGATTTACCTGGAGAATAACCTCAAATGCACAGAGGAGAAATACAGAGGTGAAGCAAGATCCAATGAAAATATAAATCAATATTTCACATGTGAGCGTTTTTTTCTTCGAGTTTTCGTATTGTTCCCCCACTGAAAATAACAGGCGAACAGAAATGTTTAGTTAGACGATTTACCTAAAGTATACTAATACTAATTAACCAATGCTATGAAAATAAAAATCAAAATTTCACATGTGAGCGCTTTTTTCTTCGAGTTTTCGTATTGTTCGCCCACTAAAATAACAGGCGAACAGAAATGTTTAGTTAGACGATTTACCTGGAGAATAACCTCAAATGCACAGAGGAGAAATACAGAGGTGGAGCAAGATCCTATGAAAATAAAAATCAATATTTCACATGTGAGCGCTTTTTTCTTCGAGTTTTCGTATTGTTCCCCCACTAAAATAACAGGCGAACAGAAATGTTTAGTTAAACGATTTACCTAAAGTATACTAATACTAATTAACCAATGCTATGAAAATAAAAATCAATATTTCACATGTGAGCCCTTTTTTCTTCGAGTTTTCGTATTGTTCCCCCACTGAAAATAACAGGCGAACAGAAATGTTTAGTTAGACGATTTACCTGGAGAATAACCTCAAATGCACAGAGGAGAAATACAGAGGTGGAGCAAGATCCTATGAAAATAAAAATCAATATTTCGCATGTGAGCGCTTTTTTCTTCGAGTTTTCGTATTGTTCCCCACTGAAAATAACAGGCGAACAGAAATGTTTAGTTAGACGATTTACCTAAAGTATACTAATACTAATTAACCAATGCTATGAAAATAAAAATCAATATTTCACATGTGAGCGCTTTTTGCTTCGAGTTTTCGTATTGTTCCCCCACTAAAATAACAGGCGAACAGAAATGTTTAGTTAGACGATTTACCTGGAGAATAACCTCAAATGCACAGAGGAGAAATACAGAGGTGGAGCAAGATCCAATGAAAATAGAAATCAATATTTCACATGTGAGCGCTTTTTTCTTCGAGTTTTCGTATTGTTCCCCACTGAAAATAACAGGCGAACAGAAATGTTTAGTTAGACGATTTACCTAAAGTATACTAATACTAATTAACCAATGCTATGAAAATAAAAATCAAAATTTCACATGTGAGCCCTTTTTTCTTCGAGTTTTCGTATTGTTCCCCCACTGAAAATAACAGGCGAACAGAAATGTTTAGTTAGACGATTTACCTGGAGAATAACCTCAAATGCACAGAGGAGAAATACAGAGGTGGAGCAAGATCCTATGAAAATAAAAATCAATATTTCGCAAGTGAGCGCTTTTTTCTTCGAGTTTTCGTATTGTTCCCCACTGAAAATAACAGGCGAACAGAAATGTTTAGTTAGACGATTTACCTAAAGTATACTAATACTAATTAACCAATGCTGTGAAAATAAAAATCAATATTTCACATGTGAGCGCTTTTTTCTTCGAGTTTTCGTATTGTTCCCCCACTAAAATAACAGGCGAACAGAAATGTTTAGTTAGACGATTTACCTGGAGAATAACCTCAAATGCACAGAGGAGAAATACAGAGGTGGAGCAAGATCCTATGAAAATAAAAATCAAAATTTCACATGTGAGCGCTTTTTTCTTCGAGTTTTCGTATTGTTCCCCCACTAAAATAACAGGCGAACAGAAATGTTTAGTTAGACGATTTACCTGGAGAATAACCTCAAATGCACAGAGGAGAAATACAGAGGTGGAGCAAGATCCTATGAAAATAAAAATCAATATTTCGCATGGGAGCGCGTTTTTCTTCGAGTTTTCGTATTGTTCCCCCACTAAAATAACAGGCGAACAGAAATGTTTAGTTAGACGATTTACCTAAAGTATACTAATACTAATTAACCAATGCTGTGAAAATAAAAATCAATATTTCACATGTGAGCGCTTTTTTCTTCGAGTTTTCGTATTGTTCCCCCACTGAAAATAACAGGCGAACAGAAATGTTTAGTTAGACGATTTAATTGGAGAATAACCTCAAATACACGACCTTCAAAGTATGCAACAGTTTCTTTTCAATTTAGGATTTAAATCGAACCGCTTAAAAGTATGCAACACTTCAGCAGTCAGATTTTCGCAGCTATCATTCATCAACGGTTTCATTTATTATTAAGTTGGGCCGAATCCTGGCGGGACTGCAACACCAGGCCAACCGGCGACAGAGGTGCAATTATAAAATAGCTAAATTTCAAGAAGAAAAACACAAATTTTGAAAATTTTATGTTTCTTTTTTTGCGTATTGTAATTTGTAAATGCATTTAATATTTGTAATCTATGAAGTTTATATTAGTTTTTATTGTTTTTAAGTTGAATTATATGTATGTATATTGATATTGCGATCATTTAACAACAACAAAACACACACACACACACACACAAATAAAAACTACTAAAAGGAAATATATTTCCGTTCGATTATTTCGATGTTTTTTTTTTTTTTTGGATATATACCAAAAACACATTATTTATGTTTTACATGCAGGTTATTTATTCTTGATGGTTCGTAAGTGTTTAAAATCTATACGCTAAAGGTAAATTAAAATATGTATTAAATGTACATATTAAAGAGTTACAAAACTATTTTCTTGGAGAATACATTTCAGCTCAATTACATCCATGAAGTGGCTTCAATGCCCAGGTGGCTCATGCTCATGAAAAACATATTAATTGAATTGATAATTTAACTTTTTTGCCATTTGGTCCAGTGATGGTGCTGCAACCATTTCTGCACCAGTTATTTCCACGACTAAGAACGATGAATTTAGCATTGTTGATTAGAAACTTTTTTTTTTTTTTAATTTCGTTAAGCAATGAAAACAAAAAATGTTCAGTAAATAAAATAAATAAGAGTTCCTCTCATATTATGTAAACTCTTCATAATTCTCACGAGACATTTGGATCTCAGACTTTTGCTTGATGTTACTGGAAATCAATCTAGTAATATAGTAGCAATTGGATGTCACAAAATCGACTTGCTTAAAGCTAACAACTAGAACTAACATTTTTCATTTGCATATTATATGGAGTCTAGCAAAGATTTGGGAGCCACACTACTCTGACCGCTGCTTCTTGTTGTGGCTCCGATTGTCGTGTCCGCCGTGACGCTTCCGACCAAAGCGCTTGTTGTTCTTGCCACGTGAGAAGTCGCGGCGCTTCTTCATGAATTCGATAGCCTTGTCCAGGAACTCTTTCTCCTCCTCATCGTTGGCCTTTCTCAGGGTTAGGGAGACTTCATCGTTGAACTTAAGCTGTAAAATAGAAAAGAATCAGTAATTGAAACGGGGGCAGTTGTGAATGTGATTGAGATGGATTACCTTGGCATCCTCCACTTTGGCAATGTATTTCTCGGCGGCATCCGCCTCTGTGAGACGAACCGAGCCCTTAGTGTCACCCTTATTGAACTCAATGTAGGCAATGTCAAAGTCCTTGACCTTTTCGAAGGCTTCGCGTATCTCCTCACGTGTAACGGTATCGGGAGCACCCTCGAACACGACAATTGCATTCTTGGGCAGATCAATTTCTGGCTCAGCTTTAGCCTCCTTGAGTTTGCGTTTCTCGTTCTTCTTCTGGTATTCCTCTTGTTTCTCTTTCAAATAATCAACTTGCCACTTGCGCAGCAGCTCGCGCTCCTTGTAGACAATCTTGTCCTTGGCAAGGAACTCCTTCGCCTGTTCCTTCTTCTCGAATGTGATGAAAATGCTGCCCTTGAATTTGTACGACTTGGTGGGTTTGTCATAATGTTTGCGCATCGTTACGTTAACCACCTTCTCGTAGGGGCTGACAAAATCGAGCATTTCGGTCATTTGTGAATCCAATGGGAAACCCTTCGCGTAGGCGGTGCGCTCCTGAATCTCCTTGCGACGATCCTCATTGTGTTCGGGTATGGGACGTTCGGTGTGACGACGCAAGCTCTGCTTGTCCTCGCTGATCTCCACCAGACCCTCGCCCGATTTGTTTAGTGCATTGACGATTTCATCAAAGTCTGTGGTGAGCGCTGCCAAACGATTAAATGTGACCAGCACGGAGAGCGGCACCCAGCCTCCCTCGTTTTTTGTGATCTGTTCACTGAGGAACTTGTCGCGATGCAGATTGGCATCGCCGAAATAGTACTCCACCTGCCGAATGATTGCGCGCTCCTCTTTGCTGTTCTCCTCGGCTGCGGGTGCCGCCGATTTGTCTTCTTCTTCTTTCTCGGCATCTCCGTTTTCGCCGGCTGCGTTGGAATCTTCAACTTTTTCCACTTGTTTCACATCGGCGATAACTTCAGCACTTGTACTTTCTGCAACATCGGCCATTATAATATTATTTTCGTTTAATTTACTTTTCTTATTTCGAGAGAAAAAAAATAAACTGAAATGTGCTGCAATGCTAAACACGTGTGCGTCAGGCGGCAATTGAGTTATCAAACAATCGATGGCACACATACGTATCGATAGTAATGCACATCATCGATATTAAACACAATGTTAAGGGTCTGCTAATTAAGCAGTTTGAATCTCAAAATGATTAAATTTTATTTCAAAATCATTGTCATTTCTAATGGCGTTCGCATTAAGAGAAATTCATTAGATATTTCTTATAATTCGGCCTTAAAGAAAATTTTTTAATATTGTAGTCATTTTAAATAATTAATTCTTAGCATATTTAAGACTTAGTTTTCGCATTGCTATGCGTTCCTTCGATTCTAATTTAAGACGCGTCAAACGTTCGTTTGAATCTATCTCATAGAGTCTCAGTTCCAATTCCTTTTCGCGCAGTCGACGCTCCATTAATTTCAAGTCGAGCTCGGACGTTGCCTTTTCTATTGGATCAATTATCGCTGGAACTGCGACCACTCCGGCTTCTTCCGGCATCTCTACTTCAGTTGACTTGGGAGCAGTTGAAGAATCAGCAATATCAATATTCTCGTACCCAACGTTATCTGCGGCTACATCTGAAGCAAGCTCATCTGCCTGCGAGCTCCTTGCTTCATTAGCAAAGATTAACTCTTCTTTGATTATCAATGGCTCAAGGCGTATTTCGACTGTACCTGTGACTCCCGTTGATGTGGGCAAGTGAACAAAAACTCGGTCTGAGGCTAACGAGCTTTCGGATATGTTGTCAGTCAAGTCAGATGACGTTTCCCCATTTTCTGTTGTATCTGGATCAACCGACATGTTGCCGATATTTCTATATGATGTGTTCCCGCGACGCTCGAGCCGGTTGTTCTTGAAGAGATCGTGCATCTGTTTGTAATAGGGAAACTTTCGCCTCCTAGGAGTCTGAGTTTTCGCCTTTCGGTATCGGATCAACATGTGGTTCACCTTACTGCGCAACACGTTAAAATTCGACGTAAGTCCCAGTTCTCGGTTCATCATCTTGTAATAGGTAACACCGTTGGGAAGCTCGAACTGATGCTCTCGAATGTAATTCAATATCTTTTCGCAGTCTTGCGAATTCCACTTGCGACGATTTTGGAATTTTTGACTGTGTGCCATGTTAATGCCAGCACACTTAACAACTGACTGAATAGCTCAAGGATGCAGTAATTTCTTTTATAAATTGGCAAATTTTCTTAAGTGAAATACATACAGGTAGAGGATTACTTATTGTAAACCTTGCTGAAACATAAAATAAAACGACGCAGCTCTTTAATTTTATGGGTTACTATCTATTAATGTATGTACATACCTGCGAGTTTAGCTGATACTTTAGGATATATATCTATGATTTATTATGGCTTTTTCACTTACAAGAA
Source organism: Drosophila nr. fundita (assembly GCA_035044245.1). Classification (NCBI taxonomy): domain Eukaryota; kingdom Metazoa; phylum Arthropoda; class Insecta; order Diptera; family Drosophilidae; genus Drosophila; species Drosophila nr. fundita. The sequence continues at coordinate 459,498 of JAWNMG010000857.1, forward strand.
TCACAACATTTATGACCTCTCAGCTGCAAAAAATAAGCAAAACTGATTTGTAAAAAAGCCTTCAAGAGTTTTACAGCACTGGAAGTCACAGTAAATCGATAAGCATCGCAGCTGCATTTAGATGGATTTGAACAAAATTCTACAATTATCAGCACTTCTCGCGTTGTTGTTGCCAATTTTATTAATTCTCAATTTGTGCATACAAATATTTTCTGCTAGTTTGAGAAGTTTGACTTGTTTGCTTATTAATTAATTAATGCTGGCGGTCAAGTTTAAAATCTAGTGCCAGAAACGATATACATGTAATCGAATCGATGCCATTGTAAGGCGATTATATATTTTTTGCTTATTTTCGTTGTAACAATTTAGATTTCCTCGACGAGCCGAAAACGCTGATGCTGCGTCTCTGGAATAACATTGAAAAATTTCTTATAAATAGTTTGATCCTGTCGGCCGGCATAGTTGCGCTGGATCCAGGTGTGATCCCAGTTCGGATCGATGGGCTCACAGCTAACGATAACTCTGCCATGCTCCATTGCAAACAAAGTGCCATTTCGTCCGAAGCCAACCTAAGAAAGCGATTTCTCTCAATCAAAGTTTGACCAGGAGCAGTGTTTATCACTTACATTCAGGCCAGGATGAAAGCGCGTCGTCAGCTGCGTGGCCAAAATGGTGCCATGGGAGACGTAGTGGCCGTCAAGAACTCGCCATCCACGATGTTTTGGACGTGGGTGGCCCTTCTTGTTGCGCGTGCTGCCGCCGGTTTTCTTGCTGGCATTTCGTATCGTTGCTAAGCGAATCATGAAAGATGTCAAGTTATTTGTTTAGTGTACGTTAAACATGCAACTTACTTAGCAGTGGTTGGTCAGCCTTAAGACACTGTAAGGATAATTTTTGCATTATATTAAACGACATTTCTATTTGCTCCGCCTTCCGATCAAATGTTTATGCAACTGGGCAACAGTGTGACCACACGCAGTTACCGGGCAAATGTGTGGCCAGTGTTGCTCTAGTAAGTAGTAAATAATGTTTATCTTCTCAACAGCTAGAACAGTTGATGTGTATTTTATGCCGGCTTGGTTTATTTGAAAATAATGGAAATAGCAGGAGAAGTGCCAGCACCATCTGGACAGATGAACAACACTGCACTTCGCCATAAGATAAGAGAGTATGCGAGACAACAGCGAAAAGATTTGCGCACGAATACAACAGATGCGCTGCGCTTTGGTTTGGGGCAAATCAAGGATGAAATTTTAGAGTTGGAAAATCTGGGAATTAAAGATGTGCAGGGGATGGCGGGTCGCATTAAACGGCGAAAACATGCCGACAGCAAGGACATGTATCGTCTGAGCCACGCCTTCTTGCAGGGCAACGACAATATCAACGCCTTTGCTGAGGTTCAAGGCGCAACCCAAGTGATAATTAAAGAGCTTACAGGTAAGCAAGATCCAGGAGAACCCAACCCAAATTGCCTCTTATTCCCTTTCTCATTTCAGGTACCCATGTGCAACGTCAGATTGAAGCTGCCGAATGCCTGTGCAACTTTTCCCTAGGCGATGCGCATGTCTGTGAGAAGATTACCACAATGGCGGGCAGCTACCTTGTGACTCTTTTGAATAGCCAAGAGCCGCGTTTGAAGCGCAGCTGCCTCTGGACATTAGCCAACATTATAGCCACATGCAGCAAGTCGGCAAAAACATTGCTTCAAATGCAATTGGCAACAAAATTATGGAAAATGTACACGACACCTTCAAGCGACATAGATGCCTATCAGGAGGATGCTGGCATTTGCTTGTATTTAATTGCCAAACAAGCAGCCTCCTCTGTTACCACTGAGGATCGCTATCACATTGCTAGGCACCTGCACATGAAGCAACCAACCGAGCCCGCTGCCGACTATTATATGTTTATCATATTTCAGTTTGAAGTTGTAGGGCTGGATCTCGATTTGTACTCGTCACATTTTCAGCATTTGTTAAATTACTTCATGGTCAATCTGAACACGAATCTCAGCACATCTGCCGGCAAGCTGCACACCTTCTATGGAGTGCGTGTGCTTGCCAACATGTTTGCCACTCGTCCACTAATTGGTAGATTAGACTCGCAGGCCGATCAACTTGTGAACACATTGAACCAGCTGTTTGCCTTACGAGACGCCGGTCTAACCATGGATCTGATGCAACTATTGAAGAATATGGTTGATGCTCAACCGATGGGCGACGATCTTCTACTGGAACAGATACGCGTCTATGCTTCGCCAGTCACAGTTAACAATTGTTAAAATTTATGAATGCTCAGCTTGTTTCAAGTATTTTCGAGACACTGTTTAATAATGTAGTACATTAAGATTTATTATTCTCTGGGATGGAGAACAGCCTCAATATGAGATTGGATTCGAGGTTGTGTGGATGAAACAAATACAAAGAGGATTTATAAATACTTTTGATACCGCTCCGGGCGTTAGATGGGTACATTGAAAAGAAGTAAAACATACTTGACATAAATCAGAAATTAACAAATTAAAACAAATCACAAAAATAAAAATTGCACGAGATGAATCAATGATGAATCAGACTTAAATAGGATGTGGAGTAATGAATATAATCTAGATTAAATTAAATATCGTCTTCGAATAGGGCGATTATGCGACGCCGTTGGGCGTCGTCGTCTTTGGCATTGCCAACATTGCGTTGTTCATTGTGGTGAATACCGTTGTGGATCTCCAGCTCTCTAACGGAGTCGAATATCAAGTTGCATTGGCTGCAACGTGCTGCCGACAAGGGCAACAGCGTGGCACTTGTGGGTGTGGCGGGCACGGGTGACTGTGACTGCTGATGGGGTGTGACAACGGCACGTTGCAACTTCTCTAGGAATGTGGCACGCGCCCGCTCCTCATGCACCAGCGGTGCAGCAGCAGCAGCTGTGCATCTTATGGGTATGGGCTTCTTTACCACCGGATTGGGCGTATTCTGTGAGTTGCGACTCTCGGAGCGCTCGATGGCATACAACACATTGTTCTCAACGGTTATTGGAGTGTTGGTGCCACTATTAAATGTTAGCAAGCCATTGCCAAATAGAGCATCGTCATTGAGGGTGGATACAAAGCTATCCCAGCGATTTGGGGATTTTACTGTGCTTTCAGTAGTTGGCTCCAAAGTTTTTTCAGTGCTGCCGTTGGTTATTTTAACCTGGTTGAGTTTATCGGCCAATTGGGTGTCCATTGAATGTTCCTGCAACCAGGTGCAGGTCTTGTGCAACGCAAAGATCATACGTCTGATGAACTCGTGTGGTGATATCATCTTCTGACGCTTGATCTCCAGCAGCTTGTTTAACTCGGCCACAAAACTGAAAAACTGATGTTCCACACAATTGTCCAAATGCAATTGATGCGAATCCTCGTGCATATAGCGTTTGGAACAGGCCGGACACTTGCGCTCCTTCCACATGGGCTCGGGTATGTTGACCTTAATGTCCTTCAACTGAGCCTGCTCCATGGGATCATCCTCCTCGAAATTCGTTTCACTGTAGTTATAGCAGTTCTTATCCTTGCGCGACAAGGCGTTCTCCTCATTGTCATCGCTAGAGGTGGCGGCCGCGTAGTCATCGTCCTCGCCAGTGCCATTACCGCTGCCACTGCCAGCGCTGGTCGATGGCAATTCCACTTTGGATGATCCCTGTCAAAATTATTTTGTCATTTAGTAATATTTATTATTGTAAGAAAGTTTCATTGGTTGCATTTCTACTCTATATGGAAACGAGTAAGAAGGGTATGACAAAGTTCTATATATATAAGTATATATATCATATACCTGTGTCGCATTTCGATGCTTATCGTAAACAGCGTTTAGGAAGCGTGTTTGTCGTTCGTGATTGCCGCATTGCTGGGGCGCAAACTGATTCAGCAGTTTCTTGTGCACTTTGCTTGTTCTGTCCAGCTTCTTGGCGCTGTTGTTGTTCAGCAGCAGATTGTGCACCGGTCGCTGCTCTACATAGTTTAGCTGGTCCGCCGTAAAGAGAGCGCCCTCCTTATCCTTTTCCCCGTTGTTGTTGATCGATTTCTGTTGGTACAAGCCGATCAGCTTCAGGCTAAGTGCATTCTTGATGCATTGTTCCCGGAATGTTACGGCGTGTTTCAAGTACGATATGCACAAAGCACAAATGTATGATGGCAGTCCATCGTCTGTAGAGTTCTATAAATACGGAAAAGTAAATGTGTAATGCGCCAACGAATGCTTAAAATACGAAAAATACTTACTTTTAGTCCTGACGTCTCTTCGAGCAATACATTAATTGGCTTTTGATAGTTGAGAAACTCATTTGTAGAGCCGTGCAAGTATGTAGGTATTTTGGCAAATATGCTGTAGTCTGCGGGGCTGCTACATATGCGACAAATATTTCCCCATGCCGTCATAGTCTCCTAAATTACGTACAACTAAATTTTGCAAATATTAAAGCCAATTTCGGCTAGTCCAAACAAAACAACAGTATACAAAAATTGCAAGTGTTGTTCTATCCGCATTATGTACACAAAATGTCTAACAAAATGTCTGGCAACGCTTTAGGCTGACAGTATTTAAAGTATTTACTTATCGCCAAAAATAATATCGATTGCATTTCGATAGTTTTGTGTTGAGAGATTTCGTAGAGATGAATAATGATAATCCTAATATAATATTTAATCCACTTATTAGTTCTATACAAAAAGTGGTGCTCTATGAAACACGTTCGGTAAGTTGTTGGTTACCCAAAAATCGCATCCCTTTGATTGTCATCGCCTCCGTCTCCGTTTTCAGCGCTTGTATTTGGTGGGCAGCAACAATCGCGAGACGCGATTTCGTCTGTTGACCATCGATCGGCTGGCGCTGAATCGCCTTAGCATCGAGGAGAATGCGAATGAGTTCAACAGCTTGGAGATTCGCCGGTTTGTGTCATCGCTAACTGGTTCACCCAAAGTGACTTCGGCCTATGGAGTCCTGGGGTTTGTGCGCTTCCTTGAGGGTTATTACCTAGTATTGGTTACCAAGCGTAAATGTTGTGCCCACATTGGCATGCATTTGGTGTACACCATCAAGGATACAGTGATGGTGCGTGTCAATGAGGTGACATCACAGCGACAGCCTCATCCGCACGAGGAGCGCTACAAGAAGATGTTCCAAAACATTGATCTACGCATCAATTTTTACTTCTCGTACTCGTACGACTTGACCCGCACCCTGCAGTACAATGAGTCAGCTCCGCGTTATGTGGGCGCCAAGGTGAATCTGGAGTGTGATGAACCGCTGCCTGACTGGAACAAGCTGACTAATAATGTGGCACAGGCGCATGAGCGTGTTGACTATGCCTTTCGCAGTGATTCACGCAAGCGTTTTGTGTGGAATGCTTATCTGCTGCAGCCGATGGAGGGCATAATGCTCAAGGACTGGCTGCTAGAGGTCACGCATGGATATGTAAAGCAGTCCTGCTTCAGCATCTTTGGCAGGCATGTCAATGTGTGTCTGATTGCGCGGCGCAGCACACGCTTTGCTGGCACCCGTTTCCTCAAGCGCGGCGCCAACTTTCAGGTACGATTATAGTTTATATATGTGGATGTATAATAAAGTTCTCGCTTGCAGGGCGATGTGGCTAATGAAGTGGAAACGGAGCAGATTGTCAGCGATGGTCAGCGGTTGTGTGCTTTTACGCAAATGCGCGGTTCGATACCATCGCACTGGTCGCAGGATATAAGCAAGATGGTGCCAAAACCGCCCATTCAACTGGACATCTGTGATCCTTATGCCCAAACGCCATCACGTCATTTTGAGCGACTGCTCTTCCATTATGGCGCTCCACTGATTATGCTCAATTTAGTGAAGAAACGCGAGCGGCGTAAGCACGAGTCCATTATTTCCAAGGAGCTGGAGAACAGCATTAGGTATCTCAATCAGTTTCTGCCGGCCCAGCATCGCATGAAACACATCCACTTCGATATGGCGCGTCAGACCCGCATCAGTCATGGCAATGTTATGGAGCAGCTGGCCGTTGTCGCGGCAAGCGTAATACAGTTAACGGGCATGTTCTACAAGGCGCATCGGGGCAGTGAACTCAGCTTCCAGACGGGCATTGTGCGCACCAACTGCGTTGACTGCTTGGATCGCACCAATTCGGCACAGTTTGCCATTGGCAAATGCGCTCTGGGACATCAGCTGGAGCGCCTGGGCTTTGTGAAGTCGGCCAAACTTGAATTCGACTCGGATTGCGTGACCATGCTGGAACACCTGTACGAGGAGCATGGCGACACTTTGGCTCTGCAATACGGTGGCTCTCAACTGGTTCACCGCATTAAGACTTATCGCAACCCAGCCGCCTTGGCATCTCAAGGTAACGATCTGATGCAGACTCTGAGCCGCTATTACAGCAATACGTTTAGCGACACCGAGAAGCAGCAAAGCATCAATCTGTTCCTTGGTCTCTACAAACCCAGCTTTACCAAATGTAATTAAGACAAGAATTTCGAATCCGTTCTTTTCCACACATAAATAAGTTTTTTTTTTGCAGTGAATCAGCCCATTTGGGAGCTTCAAACGGACTACGATATGCACAATGCCTTTGCGCCAAGCACCTCGAGCACATCCATTACAGATTGGATACGTCGCAAGGTGCGAAAATGTTTGCCCTTTCCGTGCGCGGATACCAACAAGCTGGTCAAGGAGCTGTTTCGTGTGCACAGCAATGGTCTCGAGATGATTGATGCCTACTCCAATTACCATCAGTCATTTAAGTGGACGGATTTCAGCGAACAAATTCAATTTGAGATTAGTCAACGTGCCGCGCGATTTATGCCCACATTCCGCAGTCCCTTCCAGCATCAGGTACAACCGTCGCGAAAGGGTCCACAGAATCCATCGATGACTGGCCAAAGTTCTGGATTACTTAACAGCAACTCCTCCAGTTCAGACGAGGGCGAGGGCAGCTCCAGCGATGAGGAGCTCAGCGCCAGTTTTCCAGAGAAGGAATCGAAGCAAACAGAATTGGTGGAGCCAGCTCCTTTCACGCTGGCCTCTGTGCTGCCTTCGATGGAAAAGGTGTATGGCTGCACCATCAGTCCGCCATCCACGCAGAGCATGGCCATCTACAAGAAATACGTTCAAATGGACAAACTATCCACCGGAGGCGCTCAGCCAACCCAAACGGCTGTGGCCCAACGTGAACAAGAGCTGGCCAAAATGATGCGCGGCATTACACTGCGTCCGCTCAGTGATTACGGCACAGACTCCTATCTAAGTGTGCAGCCTCCAAAGGTGCCGGAAAAGAGTCAACTCATTTATGCGGAATACTGTAAAACACCTCGTAATTTCAATGCAGTGCCCAAGTTTGAAGAGTTTGACTTGTTATATAGCTACGTTCAGAGACTTTGAAAGCCACACCGAACAGCTTTTACTCCATGCAAAGTATACTAATACTAATTAACCAATGCTATGAAAATAAAAATCAATATTTCACATGTGAGCCCTTTTTTCTTCAAGTTTTCGTATTGTTCCCCCACTCAAAATAACAGGCGAACAGAAATGTTTAGTTAGACGATTTACCTGGAGAATAACCTCAAATGCACAGAGGAGAAATACAGAGGTGGAGCAAGATCCTATGAAAATAAAAATCAATATTTCGCATGTGAGCGCTTTTTTCTTCGAGTTTTCGTATTGTTCCCCCACTAAAATAACAGGCGAACAGAAATGTTTAGTTAGACGATTTACCTAAAGTATACTAATACTAATTAACCAATGCTATGAAAATAAAAATCAATATTTCACATGTGAGCGCTTTTTTCTTCGAGTTTTCGTATTGTTCCCCCACTAAAATAACAGGCGAACAGAAATGTTTAGTTAGACGATTTACCTAAAGTATACTAATACTAATTAACCAATGCTATGAAAATAATAATCAAAATTTCACATGTGAGCCCTTTTTTCTTCGAGTTTTCGTATTGTTCCCCCACTCAAAATAACAGGCGAACAGAAATGTTTAGTTAGACGATTTACCTGGAGAATAACCTCAAATGCACAGAGGAGAAATACAGAGGTGGAGCAAGATCCTATGAAAATAAAAATCAATATTTCGCATGTGAGCGCTTTTTTCTTCGAGTTTTCGTATTGTTCGCCCACTAAAATAACAGGCGAACAGAAATGTTTAGTTAGACGATTTACCTGGAGAATAACCTCAAATGCACAGAGGAGAAATACAGAGGTGGAGCAAGATCCTATGAAAATAAAAATCAATATTTCACATGTGAGCGCTTTTTTCTTCGAGTTTTCGTATTGTTCCCCCACTAAAATAACAGGCGAACAGAAATGTTTAGTTAGACGATTTACCTGGAGAATAACCTCAAATGCACAGAGGAGAAATACAGAGGTGGAGCAAGATCCTATGAAAATAAAAATCAATATTTCACATGTGAGCGCTTTTTTCTTCGAGTTTTCGTATTGTTCCCCCACTAAAATAACAGGCGAACAGAAATGTTTAGTTAGACGATTTACCTGGAGAATAACCTCAAATGCACAGAGGAGAAATACAGAGGTGGAGCAAGATCCAATGAAAATAAAAATCAATATTTCACATGTGAGCGCTTTTTTCTTCGAGTTTTCGTATTGTTCCCCCACTCAAAATAACAGGCGAACAGAAATGTTTAGTTAAACGATGTAACTGGAGAATAACCTCAAATGCACAGAGGAGAAATACAGAGGTGGAGCAAGATCCTATGAAAATAATAATCAAAATTTCACATGTGAGCCCTTTTTTCTTTGAGTTTTCGTATTGTTCCCCCACTCAAAATAACAGGCGAACAGAAATGTTTAGTTAAACGATGTAACTGGAGAATAACCTCAAATACACAGAGGAGAAATACAGAGGTGGAGCAAGATCCAATGAAAATAAAAATCAATATTTCACATGTGAGCGCTTTTTTCTTCGAGTTTTCGTATTGTTCCCCCACTAAAATAACAGGCGAACAGAAATGTTTAGTTAGACGATTTACCTAAAGTATACTAATACTAATTAACCAATGCTATGAAAATAAAAATCAAAATTTCACATGTGAGCCCTTTTTTCTTCGAGTTTTCGTATTGTTCCCCCACTCAAAATAACAGGCGAACAGAAATGTTTAGTTAGACGATTTACCTAAAGTATACTAATACTAATTAACCAATGCTATGAAAATAAAAATCAATATTTCACATGTGAGCGCTTTTTTCTTCGAGTTTTCGTATTGTTCCCCCACTCAAAATAACAGGCGAACAGAAATGTTTAGTTAGACGATTTACCTGGAGAATAACCTCAAATGCACAGAGGAGAAATACAGAGGTGGAACAAGATCCTATGAAAATAAAAATCAATATTTCACATGTGAGCGCTTTTTTCTTCGAGTTTTCGTATTGTTCCGCCACTAAAATAACAGGCGAACAGAAATGTTTAGTTAGACGATTTACCTGGAGAATAACCTCAAATGCACAGAGGAGAAATACAGAGGTGGAACAAGATCCTATGAAAATAAAAATCAATATTTCACATGTGAGCGCTTTTTTCTTCGAGTTTTCGTATTGTTCCCCTACTAAAATAACAGGCGAACAGAAATGTTTAGTTAGACGATTTACCTGGAGAATAACCTCAAATGCACATAGGAGAAATACAGAGGTGGAGCAAGATCCAATGAAAATAAAAATCAATATTTCACATGTGAGCGCTTTTTTCTTCGAGTTTTCGTATTGTTCCCCCACTAAAATAACAGGCGAACAGAAATGTTTAGTTAGACGATTTACCTAAAGTATACTAATACTAATTAACCAATGCTGTGAAAATAAAAATCAATATTTCACATGTGAGCGCTTTTTTCTTCGAGTTTTCGTATTGTTCCCCCACTCAAAATATCAGGCGAACAGAAATGTTTAGTTAAACGATTTAATTGGAGAATAACCTCAAATACACGACCTTCAAAGTATGCAACAGTTTCTTTTCAATTTAGGATTTAAATCGAACCGCTTAAAAGTATGCAACACTTCAGCAGTCAGATTTTCGCAGCTATCATTCATCAACGGTTTCATTTATTATTAAGTTGGGCCGAATCCTGGCGGGACTGCAACACCAGGCCAACCGGCGACAGAGGTGGAGCCAAGCTCCTATGAAAATAAAAATCAATATTTCCCATGTGAACGCTTTTTTCTTCGAGTTTTCGTACTGTTCCCCCACTAAAGTAACAGGCGAACAGAAATGTTTAGTTAAACGATTTAACTGATTTAATTTATTATTGTACAATACGCCAATTGTTGCAGTTGAATGCTGCATCATGTTTTAGCGGATTTTATGGTTTTATTGATTAATGCAGTAAGGCGAACTCAAAGCATAAAAAACTTATTTACTCTTTATACGCGACCAGTTAAAAATGAGTATCGGCATATTTTACGGCCATTACAAAGGGCCTAAAGCAATTGCAAAGTATTACCTTAGCTTAAGCCTAGATGTGTCAAATCGCCTTACTGCATTAATAATTTGTTACTATATACAACTCGGTATTAATATAGATAAAAATATTATTGAATAACTTTCAAGTTTTGTTTTTCATTCTCATTTATTGACTTAATTAACTATTATTGCGTTTATTGTTTTGCAAGTTTAAACAAATAGTGTATTAAAAATACTCGGAAAATAATTAACAATTGAACGGGTAACGATTCATCCTCGTTTGGCAGGTCTATTTGACACTTGGCTGATCTGTCGTTGGCTGTGCTCCCAGCTCCTCCGTGGACTTGTAGGTATATTCCGTGTGACCACCATGGGGCGCTGTATTGGACGCATGCATCGCAGTGTAGCCCGGCTTCTCTGCAGACTGCAGTCCTGTTCCTGCGTTTGACTTATACACGTTGGCAAGCTCCTGGGCCAGCATATATTGCTCCTGCTCGGGATAGTCGTGCTCGCAGTGATGCTCACCACAGATCTTGCACTCGTAGATATTGGGTCGCAGTGTTATCTTAATGCGCTGTGAAAAACACCCACAAGTAAATCAATTTATTAAAGCTACATTTATGCGGACTCACCTCCCAGAAATTGTCGCCGCTGGTCCGCATAAAGTTGATGATCGCATAGCCCGGTATGCAAATGAGTGAGAATGAGGCAAACATCCATCCAATGCCGTAGGCCCAGTCCGGATAGGTATACCGTCCATTGTGATATGTGGGCTCCTTGTAGTTGATCAGACTCAGCACCCAAATGCCCTACAAATACACCAAAACTTGACATCATTCTCCACTCATCACGCACATCACACATTTGCAGCTTACGAAGAGTAGACAGGGTCCCAGTACCAGCCAGCAGGACTTAAAATATAAGGACGGCGCTTTGCCGGTCATTTGTTTGACATTCTTTGAGAGGCGCCCGGTGCCGTAGAACCAGGCAATGGCAATCATCTGACAGAAGGCGAGGAACATAATCGTCACGGAGGCGGCATAGTGATCCATCAGCTGGAAGTAGTAAATGCCGCCCTGTATAATATTCGGCAGTCCAAAGAGGCACGAGATGACGCAGACAAAGAGCACCACAATCTCATGGTAACCCAGATTGCGCTTGATCCAGCGCGGAAAACCGTCCTGTATGGATGTGACCACCACCTCGATTATGGCAAACTGTGAATTGAGCCCCAGGCACAACAGCATAAAGAAGAACATAACGGCCCACAGTTGGGCATATGGCATCTTGGCCATTGCCTGCGGATACACCACAAATATCATGCCCGGCCCATCGCCAATGACATCGCGTACATTCGTATTCTGCTCCAGTGCCAGATTCCCGAGCGTTGAGAACGCAAATATGCCCACCAGTAAGCTGGTCACCATATTGACGAGGCTCACGGCAACCGTATCTCGCAGGATGTTATTGTTGTACTTGTTGTAGCTGGCAAACGAGATCATCGATCCAAATGTAATGCCCAGTGAGTTGAAGTTCTGGGAGGCGGCATTGATCCACACATTCGCGTTCTTCAGCTCCGACCAATTGGGCCGAAAGAAGAAGCGCAAACCCTCGTCAGCTCCATCGAGCGTAACTGCCCGGAACATGAGGATAATGATGAGCACAAACGGAAATGTGGCCGTAAAATAGCGCACCTTCGCCGACGACTTGATGGACTTCCAGGTGGCAAAGTATACCATCAGCCAGGCGCATACAAGACAGGCAAACAGCTCCCAGCGCATCATGCCCGGATGCTCCAATCCAGCACTTATCTTCAATACCTTATTTCTGCAAAGAAGAAGTCCACTTTTGGTTTCAAACTTCCAAATGGATGTTATGCGTTGCATACTCAAAGAACTCCTCGGAGGGGGTGCGAGATGAGTGCGGCGCTGTCGTATTCAACTCCTTGCGCTGTGGCACCCAACAGTCAGGAGTGTTCCATCTGCCACAAAAGAATACACTGAATAACTGTGATTGCTGCAGGTGCTTTAAATAAATATTTACCTGTTGCTGCAGTCAATCCACGGCATCTCCGTTTTGAACGATGTGAAAAAGTAATAAATTGAATAACCTATTATGACGCTATAGTAGGTGGACATGAGAAAGGAGACAACTACACTGGCCAAGCCAGCTCCTGTAAAAGAAACGTGTAATTGTTTAATATTTATACATACATATTTATTTTATTTTATTTTATTTTTATTATAAAGTTTGGATTTGATTTATTTACTGCGTATTTGATTACATTTGATTCACATTCCAAAGTGGTTTCATTATTGTGTTTAGTAAGGATCTGCGTTAGTCGTTAGCTTTGTGCCTAATCAGGTCGGCTATAATTTAGACCGGTTCACTTAAATCACATGTCTAGACTGGAATGTATCTGCATAATTATAATTGGCCGCGTGCCTTTAAAACCAATTAAAGCCATTTGTTCGTATGTTGGCTAAACAAAAATATGCATTAATATTTATTAGTTCGCTTGCAGTTGCAGCTTGCTGGGCTTGGTTGTGGGCGTGGGTGGGCCAAGTCTGTTCTATTGGCAAAATATAGTAGTTAATTAAAGGCTTTGCAAATATGTCAAACTAATGTTGTTCTATTAGATTTATGACTGCGGCCTTTGACTGTTTGGCATGCAACTGGAGGCTGTGGGGCCTTGGGGGCTTAGCCACTTTTCGGGGTCTCACATCTAGTTGATAGACGCGTACGTAAATCGCTCGAAACATTTCCGTCGAGTCGCGCCTGACGTTTTCCATATCCCATCCCCATAACAATGATTCTGACTAATTAGCATGTGTTTTAGATCTTCTTCAACACTTGCGAACAACAACGGATTCCGTTTCACATTTGCGCTGCAAATCGCTCAAATTACTAGCCAAGCCAAGTTCAAGTACAAATACTCTCTACTAATAGTTATGGGTAAGTACAAATATAATTTGTTTTGTTTTTTTTTGTTTTTCAAACATTCTGTAATAGAATATGCACGTTACTGATTTTGGCTTGGTTTTCGGCGGCTTTGTTCGTTTGTGCCTTTGTGTAAACCAAAACTTCAGAGCTCGGTTGGCCAACTATTTACCCAGCACTAACAAGGCGTATTCAGTCAGACCTTGATATTGAACTTGAGCATGCAGCGCCCATATTTACTTGTCATGCCACATGGGCAATCCTCTTGTAGAGTTTTTTGTATTATTATTATTTTCATTGTTTTCCAAATCACTGTGCGGAAAAACAAACATTTCTAAATTTAGTTTGCCCACAAAGCGTGTAAAGGTCTCAACAAAATGACGCAATGGAACCGCTCTCAAAATTAACTTGAATCGATCTAATCTCAAATTCAAAATCAAATGTGTAAATTTATTAAACGATGGATTGTTTTTTTTATGTTGAAACTGCAAGAAATCTCCGAAAAGGGGCAGTAAGTCAGACAATTTACTCATATTTCAGAATGTGCGATACTTATAATTATTTTTTGTATCTTATCTTAAGAGTAATAGTTTAAAACATTTAGTAAATACATGTATATATATAATGTTATATATAATCCGAAAATTGAATTAAACAAATTTGGTAAGGAACTTACCCTTAAAAAGGGGGCAGAGCTGACCCAGTGCACCGATGGGGCCTCGTCCCGTGTACTGTCCCACAGATAACTCCATAAACAGCAGCGGTATGCTGCATATGAAAAGTATTATGCAGTAAGGTACTAGAAACACACCTGCGAAATGACGACAGAGCATCAGGGAAATGAAATGAGTCTTAAATGACAGCAGCTATGCAAGCAAATTAAATTAATTATAAATATTTGAGATCAACAATTGCAAAATTGTATACATCAGACAGTAGACATACAATATATGTACATATATACATATGTATGTATATATGAAGAGTCGCATCTTCTCCAGTTGCCAGCAGCCAGTTTTCAGTAGTCGGCTCATTATATGTGTAATGCGCCCGAGAAATGTAAATGGGGCCTCCGGCTTACGGGAGAGCGAGAACGTGTAAATGAAGATGGACGCAGGCCGTCAAGTGGCTTGCGTGCTCTAGGTATGGAGATGGAGGGGTTGAAGTGGGACCAGCAAAGATACATGTGTATGTAGATGACAGTGACCGCTTTATTTTCGTCGGGTTTTCATACTTTTGCGCCGAGCTTAAACAAATTTTAATTTATGACTTTGAAGCGCTTACAGCGGAAATGTCGCATAAAGCGTGAAATTTTAACATATAAAAATATTTTTCTAGAGCAAAGGCTCGTCGAGAGATGTCGCATGGAATCAAAATATTTGTGGAAATGTTACACAGCCAGTTGCTTCGCATACTTGCGTTGAGATTTGGATTTTCTGGATTTTACACTCACCGCCTCCACTTTTATAGCACATGTAGGGAAAACGCCAGACATTTCCCAGGCCCACCGAATACCCAATGCAGGCCAAGACAAACTGCATTTTGTTGGCCCAATGCTGTTGGCGTGGCTTCAAATTGGACGCCTCATCCGACATGTCCATATAGCTGTCATCGTCATCGATGCCTAGCGGCCTGCGGATATAAAGCATACATCAAGTTATATATCTTTAGGTGTTTGCCACTTTTCATAGTCATTTGCATTATAGTTGGCCAGCCAGGCGCATCTAATTGCTGTCAACACTCTCTGGCATTGTCTGTGTGTGCCTCTCCAGCAGCAGACGAGGGTGCACAGATTACATGACTATCAAACGATACGACCCTATCTAACATTTCTAGTGCGTCAAATTGTTTAATTACAGTAATCACATGCCAGTTGCAACAATGCCTCTGTGCGAGGTGCCAAATGCCAGTGCAGTTAGTGTTTCTCTGCTCCGCGATCTGCGATTAGGGGGGAGAATTTGTTTATATTGGGGGACGCCACATTTAGTGTTAGGTTGTGCAAATTGAATTCTATGAATTATGTAACCTGTAAAGACTAGTTGGGGTGTCCCAGACAGTGTTCGTAAGGTATCCGTTCTTGTTCACATTTAAGATGAAAGTAAAATTACTTCCCATTCAAAATACTATTATGGGTTTTCAATTGATCCCTTCTCACATAATGCATAGCAGAAATCCGCATAGTAACATTTCACATTTTATTTAAAAAAAATATATTAATATGAGTAATTTTCATAGTGTTTCAAAAAAATTCCATTTACAAGGCCTTTATGAAAGTTATTGAATTTGTAAAAACTTGTCAGACACGTGCCACACTTAATGAGCGATCCGTAGCATTTACAGAGATCATAAATAAATTGTATGGAATAGTCAACGCCGTGTTGAACTGGCCAGTTATCCATTAAACCAACGTTGATATTCAATCAGCGCCATTTCGCTAATGACCAAAACAAACATGACAACACCATAATGGAGCGTTTAAATCTGATTTGAAAGCTATTAAACGCTTTACTCAAATAAAACTGCACGATTTAATAGGCATTACATAAGCACAACCAGAGTCAGGCTTACACTTTAGCCACGCGATTGAAGCGAAAGAAGGACTGCTCCGAGTGTTTCGACTGCGCATCCAGATCATTTCGATTGGGCATCTCGCTGAATATATATTTATAATTGTTTCCTCAGGATATAGGTTGCTATATGCGAGATAATAATTTAAAACTGATTCACGTTATCCATGCGTCCATTGATTTGTAACGCGACCGAACAGGATGCGATGGGAGACGGATCTGTGGAACAACTGCACCGTTTGTAGGTCGCTACTTAACTGACAGCAGCCTGGAGCTTGGGGCTTGGGACTAATCTATCGAATCGAACCAATTGAGTTTTGCGTTAGTTAGCTCAAATTGTTTGTGTCAACAGTTATACTTGTCTACTTATGTCGGTCTATTGATCGCGTTAAGGAACATTGCTTAAAAATAGTTGCGATTCGTTGCAAGCTATTCACCTGCTATGCCAAAGGCATCATGTGCCCCCCACGGACAGATGGTGTTAAGTTTTCATGTTTACCAACTCGAGCCGAGTATGTGCGTGTTTGCTGTGGATGGAAAGATGTGTGTGTGTGTGTGCCTTTGTGTGTGTGTGATAACAGTCTACTTTAATGCTTCGATATCAAATTTATTATGCTAATCAAACGAGGGATGGATAAGTAATAAGATTTAATAAAAGTGTATCGATTTGGTTTGTATAACTCTAAGCGAAGCGTTTGTATAACTTTCTATATAATTTTTGATAAATCCAATGAATTTTCGTGAACTTACTGCGGCGTTTGCGGATTGACCATATCAAACAGTTCGTTGGCAGTTGTCGGCACACGTCTTATGACCAGCTTGCGTCCGTCCGTCGACCCAATGCCAATGGAGGCCAGCGAGCGTACCGATGTGACATCCGAGTATATCTGGTTGCCGGTTAGCTCGCATAGATGATAGGAACTGCCGCTGAGCGATGATTGTGGTTGCATGTAGAGCGGATTTGGTGGCTGCAGTCCACATACTGCAGCTGAGCTGCCGGCGAGATTGCAACTGCTATCGCTCATCCCTGGCAGATAAGCTGTGGACATAACACGTATACACAAAATAGTTGTGCTCGTGCTTAATGGGAGCAGCTACAACTTACCTGACACCATGGAGCGCATGCTGCTGTGATGGCTGCTCAGTCGGGAGCGCAGATCATAGCTGAATGGAGAGACGGTGAGTGCATCGTGACCAGCAGACATTGTGGTGGTTGTGGTGCAAGTCAGCGTTGTGGGCGTGAAGGGCGTTTCCGGCACAGGCGGCGCATCACTGTCATCAAGGGTAAAGGTGACCGTTGAGGTGGATGCAGCCGCTATCGGTGCCGCCGGTTGCAGTTGCAAATGCTGTTGCAACTGTGCCGGCTGTATGACATCCGAGGTGGGACGCGACTTGATCGACGGTTGGCGTAACGACGGCTTGTGTATTACCGCGCTCATCGCCACCAGCGAAGTGCTGGAGCTGGTTTGACGAAACGGCAGCTGTTGTGTCCCAGTTGGGGAGACCACCGGAGAGCCGGGCGTCGCCGGTATGATGATGTACTTGTGTGACCGCACAGATGGGCCGCGAATTAGTCGCGTTTGTTCGTCGCCATCGCCACAGCTCTCGGCGCCGCTGTCCGACAGCTGACTGAGTCGCAGCGGCGTCAGGGCGGTGGGCGTGGTTCGCTTCGTGACCAGATTCAGGGCAGTGGGCGAGGAGGCTGTCTTGGCCAGTGAATGACCAACATTTCTTGGCGCGCTGCTCGAATCTTGTCCAACTTGATCTGCCATTTTCATAAAAATCTTGGTGCTTCGCTTGTGGTGATTGCTCTGGTGCTGTTCAAATTCGTGTTGTTGTTGCTGTTGTTGGCTCAATCATAAAATCATGTTTGTCCCATGTGGTTGGTGTTTGTTGTTGCTGATGCTGCTTTCATAAACGTATTTATCATTTTAATGCTCATAATTTGTAGCTGGTGCCTCGAGACTCGCTGATGTTGACTGTGGTTGTTGCCTCTGCTGCGGTAGTCATACTTGTAAATCACATTAAATCCTTGCACCCCACAATGCTATTATTTTTGTTGTTGTTTTGCTGTTGTTATTGTTGTGGATGATAAATAAAGCAAAATCCCAGAGATGCTCATGGTTTTTTGTTAATTACCATTATATCTGCCATAATCTATCTAAAATGTTCTAAAGGAACTTTCAATCAAAAATAAATACCGGTGACTTCCATGGAATTATATAGAAATATCTCGTTGACTGTACTAAGGATAGACTTAATGGATTACACTTGACTGGAATTTGGTAAGTATTTAATTTATTGTACTGAAAATGCTCGTATTCAAAATACCTGCTAGTTCCACACACATATCAACTGCCGCAAGGGTAGTTTGAGTTGAAGGTACACAATCCTCTAATCTTTTATATTTGAGAGCTGTACGGTATTGTGATAAAATTTAAAATATTTGCAATATCATTTAATATGATAAGCACCTGCAGCTTACTCACAGCTAATTTTAATTTGATAAATAATCTTGAACGTTGTTTTTTTTTCTACAAACATTTCTCATGATATTTAGTACTTCTGTTTGTTTATATAAATTGTGCCCCATTTTCATTTCCATTTTATCATCAAGACAGATAAACAGTCATATCTGACTTTGGGGCACTTCAGCTCCCATCACACTCACTCGCACTTAACTTCACACCAGTTACAATATTGTATCTTATCGGGCTGTGCTATAATTTAAACGCCACCTCTCCGTTTTCCCGGCTAGCCTCAAATAAATAAACGCTTTCATTTTTATTTAAGTGTGTGAATGTCTTGTTTGATTTTCGATGGAATCTGCCTCTCAGCCCTTACAGGCTTGTAAGTTTTTTTTTTTTTTTTGGCTCCCAGCACTATGTCATAATCTATGCGATGATCAATCCCAAAGAGCGCCATGCTCTAGTGACTCTTTCATCGGACGCAAAGGTCATTGAAATGGGTTCAGAATTATTAATTACGCATCTTATAACGACATACTTCAAATGACTATAGACTGCGAGTAACTTGTATGCATTGCACATGCCACTTTATGGGGCTTCAGTGTAATATAACAATCTCATTGCCAGGCCATGTGATATGTAAATTTTTGTACACTTCTTATTGAGCATTTGAATGAGCTAAGCCCTGAGTTTTGCAAATTTATAGCTACAACTGACTGCATTCAAACACATACCATCAAATCGATTGTTGTATTGACTACGTAATATTTATTGTGATATCTTAACCAAATTGTTTAGTTTTTTCAAATTAGAATCTTCAATTTTATATATTTTGCATTTGAACCATTTCATACAGATCATGTAACTATATTGGCTTTTGGCTTAAATTAATTTACTTATTTAATTTAATTCAAAAGTCTGTAAGGGTATTTGATTTTCTGCATCTTTAACATAGTTTTTGCCGAACTTTTGTAACTAGGAAACGGTTCCCATTCCTTAAAGTGATTTCTGATTATATTAGATCATTTATATCGCACTTCATAAAATAGTAATGTGATTTCAAATGAACAGCACGTGAATAGTTTTTATTTCGACATAAAGATATAAATCAAATGATAATTCTGAATTTTGAAGAAACAACTGTCCTGTCAATGTCATACTTGGAAAATATTCAAGGGAAACAGATAAAACTAACTATCCAACGTAACGTGACTTTCGAGTAAGCGATTTGTGTGCTTCTACAGTAACTGTTAAATATACGCAAACAAAAACAATACAACAAATATGCAAAATGTAATTTGTTAAACATTTTGTTGGAGTTTTCAAATTTGATTGCTCGCACCAGCCACAAAGTTTTGTGTACACAAAATAAACAATAATTTTGATCGCAATTTCAAGCGGTTTATTCGCTTCGTCATATTTTGATATAATCAACAAATTGCACTTATTCGTTTAAAATTTCGGTTTAATTAAATTTTATTTGCGATTGACTTAATTCACTCTAACAATAGGCCAAGCTCCATTTCATTTTTAATCATAATTCACAATCGTAATAACATAAACAACACTTCACACGGCATTGTTATAAATATCAATTACCCGGCGCAGTGAACGCAGCAGTATACGCAACGCGTTGTAAATGGAATTTGTATATGTTAAACAGCTCTTGGAACATGCGTTTCTATGTCAAACATGATTTAATTGACACGCCACAATTCACGATCTATGTTTGCCTGCCAGCGTTTCGCGACGTAACGAAGAAGAGCCTAACAGCCCCAAGAAACGTGCAAACACGCGCACTGTCAAATGTCAACTGATCCACGGTTGCGAATATCGCTTACACTTTACGTCGTTTGAGGGATTGCACACACACTCTCTCTCTCTTTCTGACTCTCTCTTTCGTTTGTTGCGTTGCTCTTTAGGCATGACCATTTGCGGGGCTTTAAATTCGGTTCTGTAGTGAGCTCGTTTAGGCTTTACGGCGCGGCATCTGATAGCAGGCAGCAATAATCACAATAACAGCAGTAGCGAATGCTGCAATGGGGTATAATATGCTACCGTAGGCACTATTAGTTATCACGTATTCCAGTGAAAATTAGAACAATGGGCATATTATGTTAATGAGTTATGGTTGATCGTGATCTACTTTACAGCCATTTTCACGAATAATGTTAAATCAAGTATGCTCAGTAAAGAATTGAGCATAGGGTATAATCAGAGAATTCGAATTAGACTGCGGCTTACTGCTATGTTCTCAAAATTGCTTATCCTCTCAAAAGCCTGCATAAATAATGTGCAATAATTCGACTAAAAAGAAGAAGCTACAATGTTTTTTTTTTTTTTTTCTTTTAAGTCGCTTTACCGCTTGGAGATTATTGCATTTATTTTTTTTTATCACTTAGTAGTGGTCAACGCGATAAGCTGATTGAAAATGACGACGGGAATGGATTTGTAGCGCCGTAAGCCAAGGTAAACGAGCAATATATGAGACAGCTTTTATTTTGTTATCGAATGAGCTATAAAAGAACATAAGATATTCATATGTTCATATTTGATTGTTGAAAATATCACCAATGCTCCAATTTGAAACTGTCTTTGGAATATTTGTTTAACATTTTGGACATATGAGCATCTTTCTTTCCCCATTCGGCATTCATTGTTAACTTTCATCGAATTCAATAAAATCGTTGAGCATTTTTTTTTATATATTTTCTTTATTCATATTCATTTAATATTTATTAGTTTACAATAAGCGATTAAAATTATGATATTTTTGTTTCGATTTAAATACAATTCTTTATAATTACAATTTAACTATTGTGTTCTTTTTACAATTCTTTTTTGTTTTTCAATATTTGCTGCCAGTGCAAAAAGTTGTATCAACTTAATTCTAGTTGTTTATTCGGATAAATTGTTAAACGGTGTTTGTAAAGAAAAAATAAAAGTTTTTTTTTTTTTTTTGTGTTAATTGTGAGCGAACTTGTTTACTAGATTTTGTAATCTATTTTTTGTTGCATTGCGTTACTTGAAATCAGAAAATAATTTTATTCCTGGCATGTTCCTATTGCTGGGCGAAAGTTTAAAAACCTATACACAAATGCGCTACTAAAAATACCATCGGTTCTTTTTTTTTTTGCCTGTGTTGTATTATTTACAAATTGGTCTCATTTTGTAGGCTTGTGTGTGTGTGTGTGTGGGTGCGTCTGTCTGTGTTTGAGTGTGTGGGAGTTTTCATGGTATTTTCACTATACTTGGATAAAGAAATGTTTCGGATTTCACGCTCCACGTTCGGCTTAAAGTAGTGACTATACATTTTGTTTATGTTTAATAATATTAATTTAAAACTTCATTTTGAATAATTTAAATATAGCGGCGTGTTCCCCATTTCGACCAGGCGACAATTACGCTCTGTGAACAGGCGCGAGAAGCCAAAAATTCGCTGCATAGCTTCAGGCGCGTTAACAGCTCGCTCTGTGCTTGATCGAAAGCGGGGGATATTTCAACGCGCCGGTTCGTTGCCTTTTTAAGTACTTGCTATACTTTTCTCGCTATTAGTTAGTTAGTGGAAGTATTTCATTTGCATTTTAAAACAATCACAACAATTTAATATTAATTGACTATAAAACTACAAAAATAATTGGTTAATCATAGTAGGTATGTTGTAGAGTAGTATAGTTATAGGTCATAGTTCAAATCCTCCATTAGTCGTCGTTACATTTAAAATTAAAACAAACCTTATATATTTCTCCTATGCGTTAATCTTTTGTGCGCTGTTGACGCCTCAGTGGCAGTATTTTTTTTGTTTTGTTTTTATTTTAGTTTCATTTGTTTTTTTTTTTTAGAGCAGCTTTTTTCCATTTGTGCCAAAGTTCGCCTATCTATTTGTGGTCTGTATATGTGTGTGTGTGTGTATGCTGAACTTTCTTTAATATAATCCATGAAAGACAATCGTGGTATATTGTCTTGTGGTTACACTCATGTTTGGCATGGAAAGAGGTTGCTCCATTTTAAGTTTACGTACTGCTAAAGAGTATTATTTTGTTTTTGGGTGCATTGTTCGTTTCGTATTGTGGGAAATAAAGGCAGTTTTCAATTTTAAAAGGCGAGCTCATGTCCTAAAATTACACAGGAAGTAGTAGTGTGTATGTGTGTCTGTGTTTGTGCTATAATACAAAGTGTTGTTGCTACTACCCACACCCTAAACATTTATAGGAAGTCTTTAGTTATATATATATATATATATGTATATATGTGTATATGTATGTATATAACAAAATATCAATATGTAATTATAACCGACTAATGAAGAAGTTGTCGTTAGAGGACGAGAATTTCTTTGTAGCTGCTCTGCGTATCTAAATAGTCTATTGTTTCTGTCTATCTTAAAACTGTTGGCAGTTTCGGTCATAAATCTGTTGAGGGTATTTTAAAATTTTCTAGGCAACTACGCAAAATTCTCATATTAGTAAGGAAAAAATACTAAAATGTTAATACAAATTAATAAAATTATTTTCTTAAGCAATAATTGTTTGCAATGCTTTCTGTGGCGTTTTTTTATATGTCGTTTTGCTTTATACAATTTTTTAACGTTTCGTTTTTTTCTTTTATTATTTACGTGAGCGTTTCATAAACGCCCAACGACTACATTTTCAGCTCACAACTTTACTTTTGCTTTTTCTTTTGTCATTTCATTGTATGCTTTTCGCGAAATTTAATTTCGTTTTTTCCTTTTTGCACGTGCTTTTCAAACATTCATAATTTCTGTGTTTTTGCATTACAAACTAATATTATAGGTAGGTGTCTCTGTTGTTGTCTTGCTTGTGTGTTATTTTATAGTTACTTTACGGCTTAGGAGATGTAATCCGGCGTTGGCTCAGGCGCAGCGTCCGGATTGGCAAACAGCGGATTGGGGAACTCTGGCGGATGTGGCAATGGCGCCAATGTCTTGGGTCTTCTTCTATACGCCATTAGCCAGCAGGAAACGGCAACGGCGACGGCGACTAGAGCCAACAGCGCCGTGATAACCAGAGCTATGATTAAGCCCACCATTGAAACACAAATATCCTCAACGCGCTGAGCCGCCGGTTTGACTGTGATTGAAAAAAGAGTAGCAATGTTAGCGAGTTACAGTTATAAGAATTTGTATAGGAGTACTCACTGTTGGCATCATTTAGGCCTGGACCGCTGCGTTTCTCGAATGTCAATATGGCATTAGAGGAGATGGTGATCTCCTCGCGCAGTTGACCCTCCACACCAGTGCTGGTCGCAATTGCCGTCGTATCGGTAGAGTTGTCCGCAATGGAGCGACGACGCCGTCCAAAGGCATTGTATCCGCCGCAATTGACCGGCTGGCATCTGCCAAAGCAGACGCGTATGTTGCACTGGAACCGTATGTTATCGCTGGAGGGGAATTTGAAGGCATTGAAGCTGGCCAGAAGACTGTTGGTATCGGGATTGTACTCCCAGTTGCCAAATATGCTAGTGTCTGTGGCGCAGCCGTTCTCATCTGTTACTAGATACTCATTCTGCACATTATCCTCCATTGTTTTGGCGATACAGGAGCGGGCAAAACCACCATAAATAGCTGTGGATGGTAAATGTGTTAGATTCAGTAAGATTCGTTAGGCTTATATTAATTTCAGGCTACTTACTGGCTGGTTCGACATCCACTTGCAGACGCAAATTGTCTCCAATTTCAGCGGAGTTAATTTCCTCACCCTCATTGGTAATGATGCGCATTTGACAGATGGGCGGTGGTCCAGTATTGGCAATTGTTCCGGCTGTGGTCAGCATGGATACGTTAAAGCCAAGGGTCACATTCTTTTCACCGGTCTGGTAGACGCACTTGATGTTGTAGGCCTGCGCCTTGTAGGTAACTAGCTTGGGATGCTTTTGTATGACCAGCACAAAGCTGGCCACGTCCTTAACGGCTTGCATGCCGCAGCTACCAAAGTGGACGCGGAAGATTTCGGTGCGTGGCACCGTCTCTCCGGCCAAATTGACAACCCGACGGCACTCCTCATCCTTGCTGTGTCCCTTCACATATAGAACGCCATTGAAGCCCGGCTCCGTGATATGGATCTCCACTTGCACGCCATCAGCCAAGCAGCTGACAACCATGTCGGGTCGTGGGAAGTCGGTTCGGAAGTTGGTGTGATTGCAATGCAGCTCAGGATTGCCCGTATAGCCGGTAATGCATTGGCACAGGGCACGGTGATTCACCGCATTGCAGAATGCATTAACACCACAAGTTTTGGTCAGGCAGGGATCCTCGCAGGTCTTTGTCGCCGGATTGCAGTATCGATTATCCGCGCACTGCTCGTTGGTTACGCATTCGGGCTGCTCCACTGGCTGGCACTCGCCCAACGGTGTGAGGCGATAGCCCAGCTCAATAGGACATGTGCAGCGACCGCGCTCATCAATCACCATGCCGCGTTCTAGCGCGCAGACGCAATGACCGCTCTCATCGATGCGATAGCCCTGCTCTACCAGGCATGGTGTGCAGTATTCGTAGACGTCGAGGGCACTTCCCGGTGGACAGACACACTGTCCATCCACATCGCGTACGAAGCCCTTTTCGATGACACAGAGTGAACGTTTGTCGCACTGCACCGCCGCATTGCCAGTGTAGCCTTTGAGGCACTCGCAGATCATTGTGCGAACGGGTAGGGTATCCAGGACACGACATTCGGCATTCACTCCACACGGTTGGGTTGAATTGCAAGGATTGACGCATTCGCCGCGCAGACAGGCGCGCTGAGTGGGACAGTCTCCATCGCTGATGCATATGGGCACAACTCGCTCCTGTTCGCAACCATTGCGACTAGGCACGGTTCCAGGGGGACAGGCACATTGAGGCCTATGTTGATAGACCTTGCAGAGCTCATCGCTGGCACAGATCGCTGTAGTCTCGCAAGGATTGGCACATTTTTCATTAACGCAAGCCCTATCCGACGGACACTCATTGTCGTTGCGACAGCCAAGAGGCGTGCAGCCCAGACGGGCGTTTCCACCATGTCCAGGGGCACACTCGCAAACTGCACGATGATTGATGGCTAGGCACTCCGCATTGGGGCCACAGAGCTCGCCTTGGCAGGCGGGCACGCAGAGCTGATTGCGGCAGGCATGCGTAGCTGGGCATTCCGAATTGATTGTGCACTCGATTTTGGCACACTCGAACTCCGGATTACCCTCATAGCCCTGGCGGCAGGTGCACACTGGCTTATGATCCTTGATGCGACACTCGGCGTTCAGTCCACAATTGCATGGATCGCGGCAAATGCCGTTCACGCAGGACTTGTCGGCGGCACAGTCGGTGTCCGAGATACAGCCACCAACCTTGACAACGCTTGTGGTGGGTTTGCAGCTGCCGCTACCGCTACTGATGTAACCATCGGGACAGATGCAGATCATGGTACGCACTGGGGCCGTTGGTGTCACCTGGCACTGGGCTGGTCGCTGACATGGCTCCAACACCAAGCAGGGATCGACGCATTGTTCATTGATGCAGGCGAAGCGAGCGGGACAATCCGTATCCAGTTTGCAAACGGGCTGTGGCTGCGGTCGGCAAGCAACATAAGGATTACCCAGGTAGTCCGGTGGACAGCGGCACACAGCCATGTGATTCTGTGGACGACACTCGGCACGTGGAGAGCACTCATTGTGATAGACGCATGGATTGACGCATTGTTCGTTCTGGCAGGTCTTGTCCGTAGGGCAGTCGTTGTTGCTGATGCAACCAATGACGCGACAACGATCGTAGGGATTGCCGCGATATCCGCTAAGGCAGCGGCACTGGGCGCGACTCGACTGCACATAGCACTCGGCATTGGGGCCGCACGGATCGTTGAGCAGGCAGGGATTGAGGCAGTTGCCATTGATGCACGCCTTGCCAGAGTCGCATTCGCCATCGACGCGACAGCCGATGGATCGACAGGTTGCATAGGGATTGCCCTCGTAGCCATCCTGGCAACTGCAAACGGCGCGATGTTGTTGCACATGGCAGATAGCATTGGTTCCGCAGTTGCATGGATTGCGGCACTGGCGATTCACACACGCCTCCTGTTCACCACAATCGAGATCGCTTTCGCAACCGGGCGGACTCTGTAATACGAGTTCACGGCACTCGCCGCTGGCATCCGGTACTTGCGATTCGGGACACTCACAGACCATGGTGCGGACGGGCACGCTGTCCAGTACGCTGCAGTGGGCGCTACGTGCGCAGGGAGACAGTTCCGTGCATGGATTCTGGCACTTGGCATCGATGCAGGCCAAGCCGCTGGGGCAGTCGCCGTCGTCGCGGCACACTGGTTCCACGGCTCGCGATTCGCAGTAGGCATAGGGATTGCCCAATGGCATTTGTTCCGGACAGCGACAGACGGCACGATGTTGTAGGGACTGGCAAATGGCATTTTGGGCGCAGGGACTTTGAGCGCAGGGATTAACACAGTGGTTAGCAACACAGGCCAAATTGGTGGCGCAGTCGTGATCCGAGTGGCATTCCAAGCGTACACAGCGCACAAATGGATCACCTTCAAGTCCGGCAGGACAGCGGCAGCTGGCACGATGATTGCGGCCATAGCATTCAGCACTGAGAGCACAAGGATCGCTGGTCAGGCACGGATTGATGCATTCACGATTTAGGCACTGCTTATCGTTGGCGCACTCATCATCCGATTGGCATCCGATGGGTGCGCAGCCAAATTGAGCATTGCCCGAGAAGCCTGGCTTGCAGTAGCAGATCGGATGGTGATTCTTCACAGTGCACTCGGCATTGGGTCCACAGTTGCATGGACTAATGCACTGCGCATTTACGCAAGCCTCCGTTGCGGGGCAGTCAGAGTTGGACTTGCAGCCCACTGTGATGACATCCGAAGCTGCAAATTAAGTTTAGAGAGTTAGAGAAGCTGTTGATGCCCAAGGACTTGTTAGATTGACTTACGTGGCAGACAGCGTACGCGAGCATCGCCAGTGTACCCAGGCGGGCAGCGACAGACGGCGGCGCGCTCCTGCACATGACAGTAGGCGCCCCGGCCGCAGGCATCGACCGCACATGGGTTCACACAGCGCTCGTTCTGGCAGTTCTTATCTCGTGGGCAGTCATCATTGCGGGTGCACTCAGCACCCGGTGTTTTCGGTATGGCAATGTCCGTGGTGTAGCATTCGATGCGTGGATTACCTTGATAGCCAGCTGGGCAGCTGCATTGTGCATAATGATCGCGGGCACTGCATTGAGCATTGACGCCACAACGTTCCAGGCGACAGGCATCCAGGCAGCTGCCATGGAGGCATACCTCGGAACTGGCACACTCCGCATTATGCTGACATCCACCAGCAACGATGACGGGCTGGATAGGTACACAATTGCCCGAGTTGTCGGAGACGGTATCGCTGGGACACTTGCAGATCATGGTGCGCAGCGGCAGAGTGTCCAGGACCGAACAGGTCTGCTGTGGGGTGCACACATGTGGTGTGGCGCATGGATTTGCACAGCGTTGATTAATGCAAGCCAATTTCGATGGGCAGTCGGCGTCCTGAGTGCATTCTGGCTTTGGTTCACTCTTGGGTAGTTCGCAAAGCACGAAGGGATTACCCTGGTAGCCGGGGCGACACTCGCACTGCGGCTGATGGCGACGTCCCAAACAAATGGCATTTGCGGTGCAGGTGTCCTGCTCGCAAACAGGACGGCAAACACGATTCAGACGATCGCAGGCCTCGTGATCGGCACAGTCCTCGTTGTATTGGCAGTGTCCGGTGATGCAGGCGACGAAAGGACTACCTTGCGTGCCGGCTGGACAGCGGCAGACAGCTTGATGATTCTGTGGCAGGCATTCGGCACCGCTGCCGCAACGCACTTGACCGTGAGTGCAAGGATTGACGCAGTTCTCGTTCAGACATGCCTTGTCATAGGGACAATCAGCATTGATCTTGCACTCGGCTGGAAATAAGTGCGGAGTATTAGGCATGTTTAAAGTATATTTGAACAATAGACAATACACTTACGTTTGAAGCATTGGACTTGCGGATCACCGCCCCAACCAGAGGGACAGTAGCAGATAGGTCGGAAGTTTTGCACGCGACACTCGGCATTGCCGGCGCAAGGATTGGCCTCAGCACACGGATCCTGGCAGCGTTTATTGATGCAAGCCGTTGTGGGCGTACATTCAGAGTCGTGGGTGCAACCAGCTGTGATTTCAGCTACAAGTAATGTATAAAAATGTGTTTATTATATATCGCTTGTATGAGATGGTAAGAAATGGGCCTTACGTGGCTGATAACAGTTGGTGAAGGGATCTCCTTGGGTGCCCTGTGGACAGCTGCAGATGGCGCGATGCTGTTGCGCCAGACACTGAGCTGTGCGCGCACAGGGTGAAGCATCCAGGCAGGGATTGACACAAACGCCAGAGCGGCAGGCTTCCATATCCTGGCACTGATCATGCGATACGCAGCCTTGGTCTTGTACGGGTTCTAGATGAATCAGAAACAAAATATTAGATTTATGTTGATTGCATTGGATATTGCTTGTGAGCTTGTGCAGCAGTTATTTAAGAGTTATAAAGAGTGCATAAATAATATACGGTGTATCTGCATAACTTGTGCAACTCTGTAAACGGATTAAGAGGGAATATGATAATAAATATCAAATTATATATGGTAAAATATTTACAACTTGGCTGCAATGAGAAAAGCAAACTCAACGTAAAGCTGAAATAAGTACAATTCTGTCTCCCACAAATTGTGAGAGGACTGCTGCTCATAGTTGGTGACTCACCTTTGCGACATCCAATGTCAGCATCACCCACGTAACCAGGCTCACAGCGACACATCATCGTGCGTAGAGGTAGAGTGTCGACAACCTCACAGATGGCATTGGCGCCACATGGATGGGTTACATCGCATGGGTTCTTGCACTCGCCATTGAAGCAGGCCAATTTGCTTGGACATTCGGCATCCATAGTGCAGCCCGCAGGCTGGACAGGCACCAATTCGCAGCGCACAGCTGGGTTACCGCTGTAGCCGGCCGGACAACGGCACTGGGCGCGATGGTTATCCACGCGACACTGAGCGCCAATACCACAATTGCAGGGATCAGCGCAGCGTTCGTTGCGACAGGCCAAATGGAAGGCACATTCATCATCGCTGCGACACTCGGGTCGCTCGCAGCGCACCAAAGGATTACCGCGATAGCCATCGAGACAGTGGCAACGAGCGCGATGATTAAAGTCGGCACGACAGATGGCTCCGGTGCCGCACTGGGTGAAACCGCACGGATCCACACATTTCTCATTGATGCAGGCCTCGGTGGGCGCACATTCGCCATCGGAGCGACAGCCCAACAGATAGCAATGCTGTAGGGCGTTACCCGTGTATCCTTCGTTGCAGACGCAGAGGGGACGGTGTAGCTGGACGTGGCAGCGTGCCTGCTGGGCACACAGATTCGATTGTTCACAGGGATTGCGGCAGACTTGATTGATGCATGCCTTATCGTTGGTACAGTCAGCATCGCTAGTACACTCGGGCTTGGGTGGATCCAAATGTGGAACTTGTCGCACACACTGAGCGTATGGCGAGCCATAGAAGTTCGGTGGGCAGCTGCAGATGGCCTTGTGATTGACTACATTGCAAATGGCATTGAGACCGCAGGCATGCA
Organism: Drosophila nr. fundita; assembly: GCA_035044245.1. Lineage (NCBI taxonomy): Eukaryota > Metazoa > Arthropoda > Insecta > Diptera > Drosophilidae > Drosophila > Drosophila nr. fundita. The sequence goes on from JAWNMG010000857.1 coordinate 489,551, forward strand.
GACAAGGATCACGGCATTTCTGGCTGACACAGGAGCGATCCCGAGAGCAGTCCTCGTTGGTTACACACTCCGGATAGCTGCAGGTGGCGGCATTATTGTGTACGCGACAAACGCCATTGCTACGACACGGCGATGGTTGGCACGGATCTACGTTGTCACGTTGAGCCTCGCATTGTACGAACGGATTACCGACCATGTTGCCGGGACAACTGCAGATGGGACTGTGATTGATGGTCTGGCAGACGGCGCCATAGCCGCAAAAACCGGCACAAGCATCCACGCACTTGTTATTCACACAGGCGCGGTCCTTGGCACAGTCGGAGCTGAGAGTGCATTCGGGTCGGCAGCCTTGGCCTAATGGATTGCCAAAGAAGCCGGGCAGACACTCGCAAACGGGCTGGCCGCGCTGCACCCGACAGACTGAGTTGAGACCACAGGGTGAAGGATAGCATGGATCCGATGGTGGTGGTGGTGTCACCTGTCGCGTACACTGCACAAAGGCATTACCCGTGTAGCCTGCGGCGCAGGAACAGATGGGTACATGATTGTTGACGCTGCAGACAGCCTCGAGGCCACAGGTACCGGGACAGGGATCGGCGCATTTGCTCCGTATGCAAGCGCGATTCGCTGAGCAGTCGGAGTTGCCGACGCATTCGGGCCGGCAGCCCTCATAGGGATTGCCAATGTACTCATGAATGCACTCGCAAACGAAGCTTTCACCACGGACGCGACATTCGGTGTTGCTACCACATGGCGATGGATAGCAAGGATTCTTCGGTGGTGGCGGTTGTTTAGGTAGAACTGTAAAGTAGTTAAAAGGATTATGATTATAATGAGTGGTTAAGAGGGTCGCCCTGCCTATATACAATATGCAAACTTGTTGGACTTTGGACAAGGGATTCTTACTTTGGGGCAATGGTTGGCAAAGTCGGAAAGGATCACCCGTCATGCCAGCTGGACAATGACAGTTAGGCGTATGTAGGGTCACCTGGCACTGGGCATTTTGACCACAGCTACCGGGGCATGGATCGCGACACTTCTGATTGATGCAGGCCAAATTATTGGCGCAATCATCGTTGTTGGTGCACTCTGGTCGACAATTGGGCGGCGTGCCTTGGTACTCAGCCAGGCAAGTACAACGCGCTTGGCCATTCTCACTGCTACACTGAGCATTTGGTCCGCACGGCGATGGATAGCATGGATCTCGGGCAGTCTCCGGCTTGCGCTCCATAATAATTGGATTGCACAAGCTGTAGGCGTTGCCCGTATAGCCAGCGATGCACTCGCAATGGGCACGATGCTGTACCGCTTGACAAACGGCGTTGAGGCCGCACTGTCCTGGGCATGGATCCACGCACTTGTTGTTGATGCACGCGTGCTGTGGCGAGCAGTCCGAGCTGGTGTAGCACTCCAGGCGGCAGTTGGGCGGCTGTCCGAAGTATCCAGTAATGCAGGAACAAATCGCATTTCCATTGCGCGCAATACACTGCGCATTGGCGCCACACGGCGATGGCTGACAAGGATTGACAATGATCTCGTCATGCACAGGTATGCAGGAGACGAAAGCATTGCCAGTCATACGCTCTGGACAGCGGCACATGGCAATGTGGTTGATGGCATCGCACAGAGCATTCGGGGCACATGTTCCAGGACAGGGGTCAACACATTTATTGCGCACGCAGGCGCGATTCCTGGGGCACTCGGAGTTTAGAATGCATTCGGGTCGACAACCGGTGTAGGGATCACCCTGATACTCGGGCAAGCAAGTGCATTGGCCATTGCGGCATTGCGCATTGGCACCACATGGTGAGGGAATACAAGGATCGTCGTGTGCTGGAAAAAAATTAGGTGCATGTTTAGCAAAAAGCAACGCGTATTATAAGAAACTGGGCATACTCGGTGGTGTTGGCGGCGGTGTGGGCGGCAACAGACGACAACTGGTGAAGGGATCGCCAGTATAACCGGTGGGACAAGAGCAGCTGGGTGTATGATTGATGACATTGCATTGCGCAGCAAAGCCGCAGGAGCCAGGACAAGGATCGCGACACTTCTCATTGATGCACGCCAAATTGCTGGCGCACTCCGCATTTATAGTGCACTCGGGGCGGCAGTTGGGCGCTGAGCCAATATAGTTCGGCAAGCAGCTACAACTGGCGCCGCCATTCACCTCACGGCACTGAGAATAGGGTCCACATGGTGATGGCACACACGGCATCGGTGGCTGTGCCGGTGGCTCAGCCTGTTTGGGTGGCAATGGAAGGCAGCGAATAAAGGCATCGCCCGTGAAACCCGGCTGGCAGGAGCAGAGCGGACTATGGTTGCGCACATGGCACTGGGCATTCAGTCCACAGGCACCTGGGCAGGGATCTTGACACTTTTGATTGATGCAAGCCTTATCCGCGGCACATTCGGTACTAATGACGCATTCGGGACGACAGGCGGGCGGGGTGCCTATAAACTCTGGCAGGCAGCTGCAAATAGCTTGACCTTGAGACTCGCGGCATTGAGAATTGGATCCACAGGGCGTCGGCTGGCAGGGATTCACGTAAGGGGTTGGCGAGGCTAAACGAGGTAGAATATTGGGCTATTAACTTGTATAGATATTGAACGGGCAAAAGCAAAGCGTTTTTTTTAGCGCACAAAGCAAATCAAAAGCGTTTTTATCTAGTTCACGTAAATTGTCACGAAAATGTAATATGCTTTAGTGTTCAATGATGCGGTGATGAGAAAAAGGCCGTAGACAAGATCGGAGAAAAGAAGGCAATGCGTAAAAATAAATTCTGGGTTGTTGGTCCGAGAGAACGATATCCCAAAGAGTTGGATATTAGTGGTAAGAGTATTGAGGACAACTTAAAATATTTATAAATTAAATAATTAGAAAAAACCAACTGTAGGTAAGAGCGTAGAATATAGCCAAAGGTGCACACTTCAGTACAGTATTGATTTTGCTCAGAGAGCAAAATAAACGCGGAGAGTTTAGATTTTAGTGGCACCTCCTGGTGTGATAACCTTGAGTATTTGATTATGCGGTGGTTATAGGGTGACGACATAAAACAAAGGCGGAGAAGACATAGCATAAAGTTAAGTTGAGTACTGCATTGTTGTTGGTCAAAGAGAAAAGAGTTCGGAGCATTTGGTTTAGTTTTTAGTGGCACGAGTTTAGTTTGCAACTTGATGAGAATTTTCTTACGTTCTTGCTGGACGAGACGACAGCTGTAGTAGGGATTGCCCACATGATGGGGCTGGCATTCGCAAACGGGAGCATGATTGATAGTCTGACAGTAGGCATTGATGCCGCAGACACCGGGACAAGGATCGCGACATTTTTCGTTAACACAGGCCCGATCTCTACTGCAGTCCGAGTTGCGCGTGCACTCGGGTCGACAGATCTCATAGGGATTGCCATAGTAGTCCGGCAGGCATTGACAAACGCTTTGGTCATGCCGCGGCCGACAAATGGCATTGGCACCACAAGGATTTGGGTGACATGGTACAGGCTTGGGCACAACTATCGCTGGTGGTGGTGGAGGTGGAGCGGGTCGGACACATGCCCTATACGCATCACCCACATAACCCTCCGGGCAATAGCAGTGCGGACTGTGTGCTATAACGCGACACAAAGCCAGCTGCCCGCAACTGCCGGGACAGGGATCGATACACTTGAGATTCTGACAGGCCTTGTCACCAGCACAATCGGCACTACTGACGCACTCTGGTCGACAGTGCGGCGGAGTGCCAATGAATTCTCTGAGACAGCTGCAGCGGGCACCCTGAGGTGTGGCCACACACTCTGAGTGGGGGCCGCAGGGTGATGGCTCACAGGGATTTATCTCGATTGCATCTCTTGTGGGTGCTGGTGGTACAACTGGAGAAAGTTCATTAGAGATTGTTGGGGTTCTGAGATTAAGTCGCATACCTATGGGTTGACAGGCTACAAGGGGATTACCCGTCAGTGGGGGCAAACAAATACAGATGGGACTGTGATTCTGAGCGTGGCACACAGCACGCAGTCCGCAAGCACCCGGACAGGGATCCTGACATCTGAGGTTCAAGCAGTATTTGTCAAGAGCACAATCCGAGTTGCTGCTGCACTCGGGACGGCAGGAGGGTGGTGTGCCCAGATAGCCAGGCAAACAGGAGCAAATTGCTTGCTCCTGATATGCACTGCAATGAGCGTTGGGTCCGCACGGTGAGGGATAGCAGGGATTAATAGGAGTGCGTGGTGGTATAACTGCGGGCAATGTGCTGTGTGTAGGAGCAGGTGTTGTTCTGATTGGTGGTTTGGGTACTGGTAATGGGATTGGGTCACATCTCACGAACGCGTCTCCCTCCATTTCAGCTGGACATGAGCAAGTTGGGATGTGATCGTAAACATTACAAACAGCATTCAGTCCACAAGTGCCCGGGCATGGATCTTCGCATTTTTGCCTTCTACAAGCCTTATCCTTGGCACAATCTGTGTTCAACACACATTCCGGACGACAAACCACATAAGGATCTCCATGATAATCGACCAGACAGCTGCATATACCATTCTTGCAAATGGCATTCGCTCCACAAGGCGAAGGATAGCAAGGATCCTTTGGAGCAATGGGTTCACGTTGCACGACTGGCGGCTCTGGCGTTCGTTGGCAAGAGATAAAGGGGTTGCCGTTGTATCCAGTGGGGCAGAAGCAATTGGGTACATGACTGTTAACACGACATAGAGCGTTGTACGCACAAGAGCCTGGACATGGATCGCGGCACTTTTCGTTAACGCATGCCAAGTGCGTAGGACAATCGGAATGTACAACGCATTCTGGACGGCAATTGGGCGGTGTTCCACTGTAATTGGGTAAGCAAATACAGGAGGCTACTCCAAACCGATTGTGGCATTGCGAGAATGGACCACATGGTGACGGATAGCATGGATTGATTTCTGCACTTGGTGTCGCAACATCGTAGATTGGACGCACGGGAGTAGGTGTTGGCTGTCCTACTGAAGGAATATTGATGATTCCGTGCGAAGGTTGTGGTACTGATGGTATATTAGTAATGCCTGGTTGTGGTGGAGGTGTTTGATTCACTGGAGATGGCACATATATTGGAGGTTGTGGTGTTGGTGCCACCGGTTGTGGGAATGAAGGAATATTCACTATTCCGGGTTCTTGAGAGGGTTGTTGTGTTGGGTAGTTTGCATTGTAGATCGGAGGTTGAGGTGTTGGATATGTTGGTTGTGGTACTGATGGTATATTAATAACTCCTGGTTGTGGTGCTGGTGTTGGATTCACTGGAGATGGCACATATATAGGAGGTTGTGGAGTTGGTGCCACCGGTTGTGGGAATGAAGGAATATTCACTATTCCGGGTTCTTGAGAAGGTTGTTGTGTTGGGTAGTTTGCATTGTAGATCGGAGGTTGAGGTGTTGGATATGTTGGTTGTGGTACTGATGGTATATTAATAACTCCTGGTTGTGGTGCTGGTGTTGGATTCACAGGAGATGGCACATATATAGGAGGTTGTGGAGTTGGTGCCACCGGTTGTGGGAATGAAGGAATATTCACTATTCCGGGTTCTTGAGAGGGTTGTTGTGTTGGGTAGTTTGCATTGTAGATCGGAGGTTGAGGTGTTGGATATGTTGGTTGTGGTACTGATGGTATATTAATAACGCTTGGTTGTGGTGCTGGTATTGGATTCGCTGGAGATGGCACATATATTGGAGGCTGTGGTGTTGGAGTCACCGGTTCTGGGAATGAAGGAATATTCAAGACTCCGGGTATGGAGGCGGGCTGTCGTGTTGGATAGTTAACATCGTAAAGCGGAGGCTGAGGTGTTGGATGTGTAGGTTGAGGTACAGATGAAATGTAAATAACTCCAGGTTGAGGTGCAGGCGTTGAAGTTGCCGGAGGAGAAGGCACAAATATAGGTGTCTGTGGGGCAGCCGGCTCCGGATTTGAGATTGAAGGAATATTCACTATTCCAGGTATTGGAGTTGGCTGTGGTTTCGGGAAATTTACATCATATACTGGGGGCTGTGGTGTTGGATATGTTGGTTGGGGTATGGATGGTACATTAATAACTCCCGGCTGAGGTGCAGGTGATGACGGAACAGGAGAAGATGGAATGAATATGGGAGGCTGTGGTGCTGGAGGCTCCGGTCTTGGGAACGATGGAATATTAATAACTCCAGGCTTATGAGTGGGCTGTGGTGCTGGATAGCTCACATCGTATATCGGAGGCTGAGGTGTCGGATACATCGCCTGTGGGATAGAAGGGATATTGATAATACCAGGTTGTGGTGAAGGCCTTGAAGTTGCAGGCGACGGAATATAATGTGGTTGTTGAGGTGTAGGCGTTGGATATGTTGGCCGTGGTAGGGATGGAATGTTTATAACTCCTGGCATTTGTGGTGGTGGCGGATAGTATACATCGTATATAGCTGGTCGCGGTGGCTGAGGAATTGGCACTGGATGAGGTGCATTATAAATATTGATAACTCCAGGAGCTGGTGGTTGCGTAGTCGGCGTCGGATAGGTCACATCATTAATTGGTGGCCGAGGTGATGGATATATTGGTTGTGGCGCCGACGGAATATTTATCACACTAGGGTGTGGAGCCGGTGTTGAAGTAGATGGTGAGGGTACGAATATAGGGGGCTGAGGAGCTGGCGTCACAGGTTGTGGGAGTGAAGGAATATTAACTACTCCAGGCTTTCGAGGAGGTTGTGGTATCGGCAAATTATCATCGTAAACTGGAAGTTGTGGCGGATAAGTTGGCTGCGGTGCTGAAGGAATATTGATGACTCCCGGTTTGGGTGCAGGTGTTGAAGTTGAAGGTGATGGTACGAATATAGGAGGCTGAGGAGCTGGCGACACAGGTTGTGGGACTGAAGGAATATTTACAACTCCAGGCTTTTGAGGAGGTTGTGGTGTCGGGAAATTAACTTCGTAAACTGGAGGTTGAGGTGACGGATAAGTTGGCTGTGGTGCTGAAGGAATATTGATGACTCCCGGTTTGGGTGCAGGTGTTGAAGTTTGAGGATGGGATGGCACAAATATAGGTGGTTGTGGAGCTGGTGGAACTGGTTCTGGCACTGAAGGTACGTTCAATACCTCCGGCAGTGGAGCTGGTTGTGTAGTTGGATAGTTCACATGATAAACTGGAGGCTGAGGTGTCGAAGGTGTAGGTTGATGTACTGATGGTATATTAATAACTCCTGGCTGTTGTGCGGGAGAATTTGGTCGTTGAGTGGGATAGTTGACATCATAAACTGGCGTCTGTGTGTATGGGGGCGATGGTTGCGATATCGATGGAATATTGATAACACCCGGTTTCGATTGAGGTGTGGTTGGTGTATGGGACGTATATACGGTAGGTTGGTATGTTGGATAAGTTGGTTGTGGTTCGGAGTGAATGTAAATCACGCCGGGTATTGCTATCGGGTAAGGTGGTGCTGGTGTATCATAAATCGGTGGTCGCACATTTGTGGAGGCTATATTTCCCAAAATATATTTATTAGATAGGCTGCCGCAATTAACTTGTGTATCACAATAAATCTTACGTCTTGGGTTTTCGTAGCAACGGGTAAATGGATTGCCCGTGTGCGATGGCTTGCAGTAGCAAATGGGATTATGGTAATGAACGCGGCATTCGGCATTAAAGCCACAGGCTCCTGGACATGGATCGGTACACCTGTGCTGAACACAGGCTTTGTCGAAGGAGCACTCAGAATTTAATGTACACTCGGGTCTGCAATATGGCGGACTGCCATAAAAATCAGGCAGACATTCGCAAATTGCTTGCTCATTAAGTGCGCGACACTGTGCATTGGGACCACAAGGTGATGGATCGCAGGGATTAAGGTGTACTATGGGTGCTGAGTCAGGGAGAAACATGAAATGGTTACACATGAAAGATAAATACGTTGAGAGGGGTTGCTTACATTGCTGTACCGCTGGCAGGGGGGCGCAGTGTATCAAGGGGTTGCCCGTGTAACCGTTGTAGCAACTACACTCTGGCAGGTGGTCAATCACATGACACTCGGCATTAAGGCCACATGTCCCGGGACAAGGATCGCGGCACTTCTGCTGAACGCACGCTCGGTGCGAAGGACAATCGCTGTTGAGGACGCATTCTGGACGGCAGGCATCGTAGGGATTACCGAAATAATCAGGCAGACAGGTGCATGAGCCAATGCCACGATGCTGATTACACAGCGCATTAGCACCACAGGGATTGGGTTCACAAGGATTATCTGCGGGCTGCTCATACTGCGGAGTTTGTATGGCTGTTGTTATGGGCGGTAGAGTGGGCCGTGGAGTTGTTGGGGGCGGTGGCTGACACGCAGTAAATGGATTGCCAATTAACCCAGGTGCACACACACAATTTGGCTGATGGTTGCTTGTACGGCAAATGGCATTAAAGCCACAGAGACCAGGACAAGGGTCCTGGCACTTGCGATTAATGCACGCTAGATCGCTGGGGCAATCACTGTTTGATATACACTCAGGGCGACAATAAGGCGGCACACCAATATGCTCTGGCTGGCAACGACAAGTTGCTACACCGTGCTCACTGCTGCATATGGAGTGTGGGCCGCAGGGCGAGGGAATGCAAGGATCAAGTGGCTCGCGTTGCACTGAAACTGGAATGGGTCGGATGGGCTCGCACCGTGTGTATGGACTGCCCGTGTAGCCAGCAGGGCAAACACATTGCGGTCTGTGATTAATCACAAGGCACTCAGCTTGGTGGCCGCATACACCCGGACAAGGATCGCGACAGTGCTGATTTATGCAAGCCAGGCTGAGTGCGCACTCTGGATTTGTGGTGCATTCGGGTCGACAGGTTGGCGGACTGCCATAATAGCCTTGCAGACAACTGCAGATCGCTTGATTTCCAACAGGACGACAATGAGCATTTGCACCACATGGAGATGGCTGGCAGGGTTGCAGTGCAGGTGGTGTTGGAGGTGCCTGCAATGGCGATGCTTGGCACTGAACAAATGGATTGCCCTGCAGGCCAGCTGGACAATGACACATGGCCACATGATTGTGAACTTCGCAAATGGCACCAAAACCACAGGTGCCTGGACAGGGGTCAATGCAGCGATTCCGCACACACGATCTGTCAAACGCGCACTCACTGCTCAGCACACATTCCGGGCGACAGCCCACATATGGATCACCCAGGTAAAGTGGCAGACAACTGCAAATGCCGTTCGAGCATTGAGAATTTGCACCACATGGCGATGGCTGGCATGGATCATCGGCAATTGGAGTGGGAGCAGCTGGTGCCGGATAACAGCGATGGAATGGATCGCCAATATATCCGGTGGGGCATGTGCAGCTGGGCACGTGATTCAATACATTGCATTGAGCGTACAAGCCACATGCACCCGGACATGGATCCCGGCACTTCTCATTAATGCACGCACGATGAGCGGCACAATCAGAGTTGAGAGTGCACTCGGGTTGGCAATGCGGGGGTAAGCCGTAATACTCAGACAGACAACTGCAGGTGGCCTGGCCATTTAGCACACGGCACTGAGCATACTGTCCGCATGGGCTTGGCACACAGGGATCGCGATAAGGTTCGCGGGCCACAACATGTTGTGGTAGGGGCTGACAACGCACAAGGGGATCGCCAGTGTGGCTGGGGATACATGAACAACGGGCTCGGTGATGTAGAGCCTGGCAAATTGCATTGTATCCACAGGCACCTGGGCATGGATCTTGACACTTCTGATTGATGCAGGCCTTGTCAGTGGAACACTCGGGATTGCTGGTACATTCGGGTCGACATGCGGGCGGCGTGCCATAGTAATTCGGCAGACAGCTGCAAATCGCCTGATCCTGCGATTCCCTGCACTGTGCATTGGGACCGCAAGGAGACGGCTGACAGGGGTTCACGTAAACCATTCTTATGGCTGTGGAGAAGGTGCAAATGGGTGCAAATAATATATAATTTGATGTGTTAGTGCAAGTTTGTGGTAAAGGCTGGTAAGAATGCTTACGTTCCGCCTGGCGTAGTTGACAATAACGATAAGGATCGCCATTGTAGCCGGGATAACAGCTGCAGATGGGTACATGATTCACAACTTGGCACTGGGCGTTGGGAGCACAGCTGCCGGGGCAGGGATCGCGACAATGTTGATTAAGACATGCCAATTGGCTGGAGCAGTCGGAATTCAGGACACACTCGGGACGGCAGCCTTCATAGGGATTACCAAAGAACTCGGGCAAACACTGGCAAGAACCGACTTCAGCTTGTTGCCTGCAGACTGCATTGCTACCGCAGGGACTGGGAGCACATGGATTAATCTGATCCCGTTCGAGAACCGGACGCGGATAGCATTTCGTGAATGGATCTCCAATATAATCAGCTATGCATATGCAGGAGGGCACATGACTGATCACCTGACATGTGGCAGCCTGGCCGCATACTCCAGGACAAGGATCGCGACACTTTTGTCCAATACAAGCTAATGAGTTGGCACATTCCGCTGAAGAGACACATTCGGGACGGCAATTTGGTGGAGTTCCTATGAAGTTTTCCAAGCACTGGCATTGCGCTTGAGCTCCATCTGGTGAGGGCGTGCATTGTGCATTTGCGCCGCAAGGTGACGGCTGACAAGGATTTATTGGTTCATGTTGTACAATTGGAGGTGGCGGCAGTCGTTGGCACAGGGCGAACGCGTTGCCCGTATAGCCAGTGGGGCAGCTGCAATGCGGCGTATGTCGTATAACATGACAGAGTGCATACTGGCCGCAGGCACCTGGGCAGGGATCGCGGCAGTGTTGATTCTGGCAGGCCAAGTGGGGGGCACAGTCCGAATTGATGGTACACTCGGGTCGACAATGAGGTGGCGTGCCATAGTAGCCGGCCAGGCAGGAGCATACTGCTTGCTCATTGGTCACAAGGCACTGTGCGTTGCTTCCACAGGGTGATGGCCGACAGGGATTTACGGGCACAATTGGATCAGCTAAATTGGGAAAAAGACATTTAAGTGCTGCACAACGAGATGAACTACAGTGAAACCTACGTTGCACCAGGGCGCACTGCACAAAGGCGTTTCCAGATGTGCCTGGGGGACAGTGGCACATGGGCACATGGTTGCGAACTGCGCAAATGGCGCCAACACCGCATGCACCCGGACAGGGATCAACACATTTACTGCGCTGGCAGGCCTTGTCGCGGGCGCAGTCAGTGTTTAGGACACATTCGGGACGGCAACCTATATAGGGATTTCCATGGAACTCGGCCAGACAAGTACACTGTCCATTGTTACAGATGGTATTTGAGCCACAGGGCGAGGGATTGCAGGCGTCGCGTGGCGGAGGGTCATGCTTCACTGGGATTGGCGCACAACTAACGAAGGGATTTCCTTGATAGCCAATGGGACAGCTGCAAATGGGCGTGTGGTTGATGACACTGCACTGGGCTGCAATACCACAGGATCCGGGACAAGGATCGCGACACTTTTCGTTCATGCACGCTAAGTGTGAGGCGCAATCAGAGTTTATTACACACTCCGGCTGACAATTGGGCGGAGCGCCATAGTAGCCGGACAGACACCGGCAGACAGCTTGACCATTTTGGGCATGGCACTGACCAAAGGTGCCACAGGGCGAGGGAACACAGGGATCGCGATAAGTATCCTTGGGATAGTCATAGGTAATTGCTGGCGCTGTAAATTTGATTGGGTTAAGCTAACTGCAAAACTTGTTTGGGCAGAAGTCAGGGTCTTACGTATAGTTCGACAACCACTGAAGGCATCGCCCGAAAATCCGGGCAAACAACTACAGTGGGGACTGTGGTTAATCGCGCGACAAGCGGCATTACGTCCGCAGACACCCGGACAGGGATCTAAACAATGATGGTTGTTGCACGCCTTGTCAAGGGCACACTCGCTGGAGATTGTACATTCGGGTCGACAGGCTGGCGGAGATCCCACAAAGTCGGGAAGGCAGCTGCAAACCGCCTGTTGATTTACTTCGTGGCATTGGGAGTTGGGTCCGCAGGGGGTGGGTTGGCAAGGATGCTGCGGTACAGGATCACGCAAAGCTGTTTGTAAAGACGTTGGGGTGAAAATACTAAGCGTTGAAAATATGTTATCATGAGCTGCTTGCTTACGTTCGCGAATGACACTGCAGTAACTATAGGGATTGCCCTCATAGCCACTTAAGCAACTGCATTGGGGTAGATGATGACGCACATGGCATTCGGCATTGGGGCCGCAGGTACCTGGGCAGGGATCGCGGCAATGCTGATTGACACACGCTAAATGGCTGGGACAATCCGAATTCAAAACACACTCCGGTCGGCAGCCCTCGTAAGGATTGCCATAGAATTCAGGTAAGCACTGGCAGGCGCCGGCGCCATTCGACTCTGTGCAGATCGCATTTGAGCCACAGGGACTTGGTAGACAAGGCGTAAGTGTTTCGATCACATCCCTCTGGATTTGGCAACCTATAAAGGGATTGCCACTGTGACCGCTTGAGCAAACGCACATGGGCGTATGGTTAATGACGTAGCATTCGGCATTAGAGCCACACACTCCCGGACAGGGATCACGGCATTTCTGATTAAAGCAGGCCAAATTTGTAGGGCAATCAGCGCTGCTAACGCATTCAGGTCGACAGTTGGGTGGCGTTCCAATGAAGGTAACAAGACAGCTGCATTGTGCATTATTTCCAACATTGCGGCATTCGGAATTCGGTCCACACGGCGATGGCTGACAAGGATCAAGCACATCCTGTTGAATGGGTGGCGGTGGTAGTGGATGACAGGCAATGAACGGATTGCCTGTGTAGGAGCTAATGCAGCGACAGTTGGGACTGTGGTTAAGTACACGGCATTCGGCATTCAAACCACATGCACCCGGACAAGGGTCACTGCATCGTTGCTGCAGACACGCCAAGTGAAGGGGACACTCCGCATTGCTAATGCATTCCGGTCGGCATGATGGCGGCACACCTACAAATTGTGGCAGGCATGAGCAGACAGCTTGACCATTTATATTGCGACACTGTGCATTTGGTCCGCAAGGCGAAGGCTGACAGGGATCGGCAACTGCACGTGGCGGTGGAGGTGGCGCAGGCAAGCATTGTGCAAATGCATTGCCTGTCATACCCGCGGGGCAGTGACAAATCGCCACATGGTTGTGAACTTCGCAGATGGCATTGGTACCGCATGTGCCTGGGCAAGGGTCAATGCATTTTTGGCGTACGCAGGCAAGATTGTGGGCGCACTCCGTGCTCAATATACATTCCGGACGACAACCAATTATTGGATTTCCATGGTATTCGGGCAGACAGCTACACTGTCCTTCACGACAGACGGCATTTGCGCCACACTGTACGTGCAAGCAGGGGTCGTCATTCATAACCGGCTGTGGCACTCGCGGCGGTGCTTGACAAGAGGCAAATGGATTGCCAGTCAAGCCTGGTGCACACTGGCAAACCGGCATGTGATTAATAACCGAGCACTGAGCGTTGAAGCCACAAGCGCCTGGGCACGGATCACTGCAGCGCTGCTTCTGGCAGGCCAAGTGAGCGGCACAATCGGCGTTTATGCTACACTCGGGTCGACAGTTGGGAGGGCTGCCAAAATAGTTGGATAAACAACTGCAAATAGCGGTGCCATGGTTGTCACGACACTCGGCATTTTGACCGCAGGGCGACGGAACACATGGATTCTGATACGTATCCAACTGAACGGGAGGTGGGGCTGTAATCAGGGTAATTAAAGGTGAATTTATGATCTCTTTGTATGAGGGGCACTTCTTACGTGGCACTGGATAGCAGCGAGTGAATGCATCCCCTTGGAAGCCTTGACGGCAACTACAAATGGGCGCATGGTGATGGACGCGACAATCGGCATTTGAGCCACAGACGCCTGGGCATGGGTCCCTACACTTTTGATTGATACAGGCCTTATCCGACGCACACTCAGCACTCGTCACGCATTCTGGACGACAGTTGGGCGGTGCACCAACATACTCCGGCGAACAGGAGCAGATAGCCTGCTCATTGTTCGCACGACACTGGGAATTGGGGCCACACGGTGAGGGCTGACAAGGATTCACATACTCTTTCAAGATTGCTAAAAGACAACATTTTTTATTATAGGTCTGGTACGCAGATGTTTTTGCTAGTAACTCACGTCTCTCAGGCAGCTGGCAGTAGCTATAGGGATCACCAACGAAATTGCTTAAGCAGTGGCATGTGGGCAAATGATTAAGGACTCGACATTCGGCATTTAAGCCGCACACACCAGGACAGGGATCGCGACATTTGAACTGTTGACAGGATTTGTCCGATGGGCAGTCACTATCAGAGACGCATTCGGGTCTACAAGCTTCGTATGGATTGCCGTGGTAGTCGGGTAGGCATTGACAGGACCCTGCATAGCCCTCCTGACGACATTGCGCATTAGCACCACAGGGATTAGGAGAACAGGGCTGCGTAGTCTCTTCTTGTTGAATTATAGGAGTTTGGTGGCAGTTGGTAAACGGATCACCCGTGTAACCAGGAGCACAGTAGCACATGGCCACATGGCTCAGCGCATGACAAACAGCATTGGAGCCGCATGCACCTGGGCAGGGATCCGCACATTTCTGATTAACGCAGGCCTTGTCGAAACTGCACTCTGAGTTGGTAACACATTCCGGCCGACAATTGGGCGGTGTTCCAATGTAAGTGGCAAGACAGTTGCACTGTGCCTGGTCGCCCACAGCGCGGCATTCTGCGTAGGGGCCGCAGGGTGACGGTTGACATGGCTGCTTTATAGGAATAACATCCCGTTGTGGTGGTGTTGGCAAGCAGCCTAAGAAGGGATTGCCATTGTGTCGTGGCGGACAGCTGCAGATAGGCGCATGGTTTACTACATGGCAGATTGCATTGTAGCCACAGGTGCCTGGGCAGGGATCAATGCAGTGTTGTTGTTGGCAAGCCAGACGTGGCAAGCAATCCGAGTTTCGTGTGCATTCCGGACGACAGCTGGGAGGACTGCCCACATAATCTTCGATGCAGGAGCAAACAGCGTTATCATTTAGCACACGACAGCGGCTGTTGGGACCGCAAGGTGAGGGTGCGCAAGGATTTCTTGGTGGCAAGGACTGCACCGGCGGTGTTTCACACTGGATAAACGCATTTCCCGTCATACCTACCGGACAGCGGCACATAGCAATGTGATTGAGCACATCGCATATAGCGTTGGGAGCGCAGGTTCCTGGGCAGGGATCGATACATTTGTTTCGTACACAGGCGCGATCTCGCGGGCAGTCGCTGTTTAGTACGCATTCCGGACGGCAGCCCGTATAGGGATCACCTTGGTATTCGGGTATGCATGTGCATTGGCCATTTCGACATATGGCATTGGATCCACATGGCGACGGATTACAAGGATCATCATTTACAATACGCTTGGCTATGAACAAAAAGGGCGAAATGGGTGTAAATGGACTCAACACTTATGTTGCTGAAATTCTTACGTGGTTCAGGCTGGCAGGATGTGAATGGGTCACCCACATAGCCTACGGGACAGTGGCAGTTGGGTATATGATTACGCACAGTGCAGAGCGCATTGTAGGCACAGGAACCGGGGCAGGGATCGACGCAGCGCTGATTTATGCAAGCCAGGTTGGGCAGACATTCGGCACTCTGTGTGCACTCGGGTCGGCAACTAGGCGGTACACCGAAGTAGCCAGACAGACAGCTACAGATTGCCTGACCATTTGACTGGCGACACTGAGCGTTAGCTCCGCATGGAGATGGCTGGCAAGGATCACGGACAGGTTCGCGTTGGAGAATGGTGGGCGGTGCTAAATTACCAGTACAATTTTGTCAGTATCTGTGAAATAAGGCATTGACAAGCTGACTTACGAGGCACGGGATAGCAGCGGGTGAAGGGATCTCCGGTGTAGCCTGACTGGCAAGCACATAACGGTGCATGATTTGTTGCATGACATAGGGCATTGCTACCGCAAGCGCCAGGGCAAGGATCTACGCATTTGTGCTGAACACAAGCTTTGTCAAAGCTACATTCCGTTGATATTGTACACTCGGGTCGACAACCAGGTGGACTGCCTACATATTCGGGCAAGCATGAGCAGACAGCCTGCTCGTTTAGCTCTTTGCACTGACTATTTGGGCCGCAGGGTGAGGGTTGACAAGGATTAACATACTCGCGTATAGCTGGAATAAAGAGTTCAACTTGTTCTAGATGGTTGGAGATCCAAGGCAAGGATTGCTTACGTTTCTCTTCGAGTCTGCAGTAGCTATATGGATCACCCACATAGTTGTTGAGACAATTACAAGTGGGCAAATGGTTTCTCACATAGCATTCGGCATTGTGACCGCAGCTGCCGGGGCACGGATCGCGGCACTTTTGATTAACGCAGGCCCGATTAGACGGACAGTCGGAATCGAGGACACATTCGGGGCGACAGGCTTCATAGGGATTTCCAAAATACTCGGGCAAACACTGGCAGGAGCCAATGCCATTTTGTTGGTGGCATTCCGCGAAAGTACCGCAGGGATTGGGATTGCAGGGCTGCACCACTTCGGGTGGTTCATTTTGAATTGGAGAGCAGAGAACGAAAGGATCCCCGCTGTAGCCTGGTTTGCAGTAACACATGGCGCTGTGGCTAATCACACGGCACTCAGCACCGCTGCCGCAAAGGCCTGGACATGGATCTTTGCAACGATTGTTCCTACAAATCTGGGACGAAGCGCAATCAGAATTAGTCAAGCACTCGGGCCGGCAGTTCGGTGGTGTTCCAAAGAAATTCTCAAGGCACGAACAAGACGGTGTGTCCCCAATGCGACGGCACTGACTGTTGGCACCACAGGGCGATGGTTGGCAGGGATCCCGGGGCAAAATATCTCTCAATGGTTCGACTGAAGTTATGATAGTTGCTTCAATTAAATGGGTTAGCTTGCTGGACGGTGGGAACTTACTAATTCTGTGGCACTGGACGAATGGGTTGCCCGTATATCCGGGCTGACAACTACAGAAAGGACTGTGACTGACTGCCCTGCATTCGGCATAGGCGCCACAGGCGCCCGGACAGGGATCAATACAACGCTGATTTTGGCAAGCAAGGTTGGGTGCACAGTCATAGTTGGTGGTACACTCGGGTCGGCATGAAGGTGGTACGCCGTAATAATTGGGCAGGCAGCTACAGATGGACTGGCCTTGTCGCTCACGACACTCAGCATTTGTACCACATGGCGAGGGTTGGCAGGGATTTTGATAGACGGCCACTACAGAGCGATTTAAGTCGTTTAGTTTTTTGTCTCAACCGGTAATTATATATGAACCTACTTTGTACGGGGCTGCAGTGGATAAAGGCGTTGCCTGTCATGCCAACCGGACAGTGGCACATAGCTATATGGTTTACAACTTCACAGATGGCACCGGCACCACAGGTACCCGGGCAGGGATCAACACACTTTTGCTGTACACAGGCGCGATTCCGGGGACATTCTGCGCTCAGAACGCATTCTGGACGGCAGACAACGTAGGGATCGCCTTGATATTCGGCAATGCACGTACACTGTCCATCTCCCGAGCAGACGGCGTTACTGCCGCAGGGACTGGGATTGCAAGGATCTCTGGGTTCTTCATAGGCTGGAGGTGCTGTAGGGAATGGGGAGATGTGTTGATGTACTGTTTATAATTCCTATAAGGTTGCTTACGTGGTGCAGGCTGACAAGCCACAAATGCATCACCAACATAGCCATGCAGACAAACACAGTTAGGTGTATGATTTAACACACGACACTCGGTGTTCTGGCCACAGGAGCCGGGGCAGGGATCACGGCAACGCTCGTTAATGCATGCCAGATGACTGGCGCAGTCAGCGTTGATGGTACACTCGGGTCGACAATGCGGGGGTGTGCCGTAATAATTGGGTTGGCAGGAACAAATTGCTTGGTCATGCTGATTACGACATGTGGCATACAGGCCGCAGGGTGAGGGTACGCAGGGATCGCGATAGGGTGCAACATCTCGAAGTGGCGGTGGTGAAGCTAATGTTTCGACGAGAACGTGTTACGGTGACTATTTACTGAGTATACAGATTATTCTCTTACGTGTTGGTCGGGGCAGACAGCGTACAAAGGGATCGCCTATTATGCCTGGAGGACACATACAAATGGGACTGTGGTTGCGCACCTGACAGATCGCCTTTTGGCCGCAAACACCCGGGCATGGATCAACACACTTGCGATTGATACACGCCTTGGTGGTTGGGCACTCAGCGCTTGAGGTACACTCGGGACGACAATATGGTGGTACACCCTCAAACTCCGGTAGACAGGAGCAGACCGCTTGGCCTTGCACCTCACGACATTGGCCATTCGAGCCACAGGGCGAGGGTAGACATGGATTTACATAATCGTGAACAATTGCTAAATTTAGGGTTAGGCAAATAGATAATACGCTTCAAATTAGTAACTACATCAACTACTACGAGTTGGTTAGACGACTCTACGAAAATGATTGGAACAAGCTTACGTTCTGCCGGCTGATTGCAGTAGCTATAAGGGTCTCCAACATATCCCGCGAAGCAGGAGCACATAGGCGTGTGATTAACAACATTGCATTCGGCATTCTGTCCACAGCTACCGGGGCAGGGATCACGACACTTTTGTTGTTGGCAGGCACGATTCGAAGGGCAGTCCGAGTTAAGCACACACTCCGGTCGACAGCCCTCGTAGGGATTGCCAAAGAAATCGGGCAGGCATTGGCAGGCTCCGGCTCCATTACGTTGTATGCATTCGGCGTTCGAGCCACAAGGCGACGGCTGGCAAGGATTAATAATTTCGACATCCCTTTCAATTGGCTGGCATTGCGAAAAAGGATTGCCCGTTAATCCAGCATCACAAACGCACATGGCTGTATGTGAGACAACGCGGCAGATGGCATTGGCACCACAAAGGCCTGGGCAAGGGTCGCGACACTTTAGGTTTATGCATGCACGGTTGCTGGGACACTCGGAGTTCGCGACACATTCCGGCTTACAGTATGGCGGCGAGCCAAAGAATTCCTTCAGACAAGTGCATGAGGGTGTGTTCCCAATGGCGCGACACTCAGCGTTAGCCCCACAAGGAGATGGACGACATGGATCTTGAGGTTCAATATCTCTCTGCGGCGGTTCAATGATTTGCTGGCATCCCACAAAGGGATTACCCGTATGGTGGGGCAAGCAGGTACAGAATGGGTTGTGATTGACGACGCTGCACTGGGCACTTCGGCCACAAGCACCGGGGCAAGGATCTACGCACTTTTGATTCACACAAGCCAGGTGAGCAGCACACTCCGAGTTGCTAGTGCACTCTGGACGACAAAGTGGTGGTGTGCCTATATAGCCCGGCACACAAGAACAGACGGCTTGCTGATTGGCCTCTCGGCATTGTGAATTTGGACCACACGGTGAGGGATGGCAAGGCTGAACAACGGCGGGTGCTGTAAAGTGAAAAATCGATAGGAATCGCTCCTTTTGCTCACTCCTACATGCTGTATATATTTACGTGGTATAGGATGGCACTGTAGAAAAGCGTTGCCTGCATAACCTTCGGGACATGTACACATCGGTATGTGATTCAGCACCGTGCACAAAGCATTTGGTGCGCATGTGCCTGGGCAAGGATCGAAGCATTTGTGAAGGGCGCAAGCGCGGTCCCGTGGACAATCTAAGCTTGTGAGGCATTCGGGACGACAGCCGCTGTAGGGATCACCCTGGTACTCCGGCAGACAGGTGCAGGTGCCTCCGTTACATACGGCATTCGGCCCACACGGCGAGGGATTACAGGGATCATCGGCTTCCACAGCTACAGAGCAAACGAGTGAGTGGCTATTGGCTTGATTGATCGACTTTC
Organism: Drosophila nr. fundita; assembly: GCA_035044245.1. Taxonomy (NCBI): domain Eukaryota; kingdom Metazoa; phylum Arthropoda; class Insecta; order Diptera; family Drosophilidae; genus Drosophila; species Drosophila nr. fundita. Next base: position 509,416 of record JAWNMG010000857.1, read on the forward strand.
ATATTCTTACGTTTTGGTGGTTCAGGCTGACAGTGGCTAAATGGGTCTCCAGTGTAGCCGGAAGGACATGTGCAGCTAGGAGTGTGATTAATGACATTGCAAAGGGCACCAAAGCCGCATGAGCCGGGACATGGATCGCGACACTTTTCATTAATACAAGCCTGACTGCTGGGACAGTCCGAGTTAACTCGACATTCAGGACGGCAGTTAGGTGGCACGCCCAGATACCCAGGCTGGCAAGAGCACGATGGTGCATCGCCATGTGGACGGCACTCGGCGTAGGTGCCGCAAGGTGAGGGCACACAAGGGTCAATCGGTTGCTTCAGCACAACTGCTGTAGGCGGCGCCGCTATAACCAGATGACAATATTTAAGATGGAGCTTTGAGGGACTAGTACAACACTTACGAGGTATTGGTAGGCAGCGATAGAAGGCATCGCCAGTGTAACCGGAGCGACAGGAGCAAATGGGGCTGTGGTTGACCACACGACATAAGGCCTGATCACCACAAGTTCCCGGACAGGGATCTGTGCACTTCTGGGCCACACAGGCCTTGTCAATAGCGCACTCTGATGAAATGGTACACTCGGGTCGACAGGCTGGCGGCGCACCCATGTACTCGGGCAAGCAAGAGCAGACAGCCTGCTCATTGATCTCCCGGCACTGGGAATTGGGGCCACAGGGTGAAGGTTGACAAGGATTTACATACTCTTTGATGGCTACAAAGGAAAACAGAATACGTTGATGTCTATGCTGATTTGATTGTTGTGTTGTCTTACGTTCACGTTCCTGTTGACACAGACGATATGGGTCACCGCTGAATCCAGTTAAACAACTGCAGCTGGGCACATGATTGAGAACATTGCAGACTGCATTGAGGCCGCAGGTGCCTGGACAAGGGTCTTGACACTTTTGTTGCTGGCAAGCACGGTTCGAGGGACAGTCAGAGTCGAGCACACATTCTGGTCTGCAGCCTTCGTACGGATTGCCAAAGTATCCCTCCAAGCACTGACATGAGCCAGCATCCTGGCGGGTTGAGCAACGTGCATTCGGGCCGCATGGACTAGGATTGCATGGGTCTAACTGATCCAACAGCTGGATTCTTTTTTCCACACACTGCACGAAAGGATCACCCTCCAGGCCGTCGGGACAGTAGCAGCTCGGCGTATGCGAGAGTACACGACACAAAGCCGCTTGTCCACACAAGCCTGGGCATGGATCGCGACATTTCTGTTGTATGCATGCTTGATGCGTTGGGCATTCCGAGCTTGTTACACACTCCGGGCGGCAGTTTGGCGGCGTGCCGCCGTAGTCAGGTAGACAGGTGCACGATGGCGTTTCATTTATTTCGCGGCATTCGGCGTAGGGTCCACACGGTGAGGGATGACAGGTCTGTCGTGGTGGTGGCGTTGGCGGCTCAATAATAGCTTGACAGCTGACAAACGGATTTCCAGTATGTCGGTCCAAGCATCGGCAGAATGGACTGTGATTCGTCACATGGCACTGAGCATTTCGGCCGCAAACGCCGGGGCATGGATCGCTACATTTCTGATTAAGACACGCCAAATTCAATGGACATTCCGAGTTGGATATGCATTCGGGTCGACAGAATGGTGGACTGCCTATGAAGGGACTGATGCAAGAACAGACGGCCTGTTGATTGATCGCCCGACACTGAGAGTTCGGTCCGCAAGGCGATGGCTGGCAAGGATTCTGCACGACATCAAGCTCTGCAAAAAAAAGTCGAACGCTGTTCAGGCGAACTGGGAACCGGACAAATCCTTTTGATTGCTTACTTTGCACTGGGTTGCAGCCGACAAATGCATTGCCTTCCATACCATCGGGACAGCGGCAATTGGGTATATGGTTGAGAACCTCGCAAATGGCAGTGGACGCACAAGTACCAGGACAAGGATCCGTACACTTATGACGCACACAGGCGAGGCTGCGGGCGCAGTCCGTGTGTAGTACACACTCCGGACGGCAGCCAACGAACGGATCGCCCTGATACTCGGGTATACATGTGCACTGACCGTTATTACACTGAGCATTAGCGCCACATGGTGAAGGGTTGCACGGGTCTTGGGGCGTAGGTGGCTCTTTAACTGTTAGACAAACTTCGGGTTAAAATCTGCTTTTAATTTTGACCTAAATATGGTTCTTACTCCGTTGTGGTGGCTCTGGATTGCAAACGATGAATGGATCGCCGATATAACCCACTAGACAGCTACAAATTGGAGTGTGGTTGATCACATTGCACTGTGTGTTGAGGCCGCAAGAGCCGGGACAAGGATCGCGACACTTTTGATTGATACAGGCCTGATGGCTCGGACATTCAGCATTGATAGAACACTCAGGACGGCAATTTGGCGGTGTACCCAAATAGTTTGGCAGGCAGGAGCACGATGGAGTGCCATGAATTTCGCGACATTGAGAGTTGGCACCACAGGGTGAGGGTACGCAAGGATCAAGAGGTTCGCGTTCAATTGTGACAACCGGCGGAGCTGCAGGGTTTATTTAAGATAATTTACGAGCTGGTCTTGTATTGCGAATTCATTTATATTCATTGGCTTACGCGGCAATCGATAACAATGGGTGAAGGCATCGCCTGTGAATCCGTTTAAGCAGGTGCAGATAGGACTGTGATTTCTTACTCGGCACTCGGTCTGTTGACCACAAACATTGGGACAAGGATCAACGCATTTGCGATTTATGCAAGCCTTATCTGCCGCGCATTCTGAGCTGCTGGTGCATTCGGGTCGACAAGCAGGTGGACTGCCAATAAACTCGGTTAGACAAGAGCAGACAGCCTGCTCGTTGACTTCGCGACATCGCGAGTTGGGTCCACACGGCGTTGGTTGACAGGGATTCACATAGATGCGTTCGGCTATAAGACATTTGCTTAAGTATTGGGAACTACGACAGGGGAGTTCGATATGTTCAGGCTTACGTGGTTCATTTTCTACTATACGGCAGAAGCTATAAGGATCTCCAGTATGACCATTGAAGCAATTGCAAGTGGCCAAATGATTGATAACCTGGCATTCTGCGTTCTGGCCGCATGTTCCCGGACAGGGATCGCGGCACTTTTGCTGCTGGCATGCTCTATTTGAAGGACAATCCGAGTTGAGAACGCACTCTGGTCGGCAGCCCTCGTAGGGATTGCCAAAGTGTTCAGGCAGACACTGGCAAGAACCAGCACCACCACGTTCTTCACATTTTGCATTGACGCCACAGGGACTTGGATTACATGGCTGTATCCGTTCAACTGGTGTCTCTCTGATGGGACTGCACTGGGCGAACGGGTCGCCTGTGAAGCCGCTATCACACAGGCACATTGCCGTATGGCTGAAGACACGGCAGTTAGCATTAAGGCCACACAGCCCTGGACAAGGATCCACGCATTTCTGATTGACGCATGCTTGGTTGGTGGCACATTCAGAATTGGATATGCATTCTGGTCGGCAATTCGGTGGTGCGCCCAAAAATTCGGGTAGACAAGAACACGATGGTGAATCACCTGAAACTCGGCATTCAGAATTGGGGCCGCAAGGTGAGGGTTGACACGGATTCTGTGGCGTAGCATCACGCAAGGGAATTACTGTAAAGAATTTATGTTGTAGTCCAACCAGTTCGTTTAAATACACAAGTGGCTTACTATTTTGTTCACAGCGCACAAAAGGATTGCCCGACATGCCTGTGGGACAACTGCAGAAGGGACTGTGGTTTACAACATTACATACAGCATTAAAGCCACAGGTGCCGGGACAGGGGTCACGGCACTTCATATTCTGGCAAGCTTGATTGGCAGCACAGTCGGAATTGGTAACACATTCTGGGCGGCATTGCGGCGGACTGCCGACATAGTCGAGAAGACAAGAGCAAACGGCAGTCTGTTGCACCACTCGGCACTGGCTGTTGGGTCCACAAGGCGATGGCTGGCAAGGATTCTGTGCTGGTGGCGCTGGTACAGGGCGGCATTCGAAGAAAGCATTGCCAGACATTTGATCTGGACAGCGACAGATGGGCACGTGATTATTCACCTCGCAAATGGCATTCGTACCGCAGGTGCCTGGACACGGATCAATGCACTTATTACGTATGCATGCACGATTCGGGGCGCAGTCTGTGTTAAGAACACACTCCGGTCGGCAGCCTACATAAGGATCACCCTGGTACTCGGCTATGCAGGTGCATATACCATTATTACATTGGGAATTAGCACCACACGGTGAAGGATGGCAAGGATCGTCCCTGATGGTCGCGGTAGTTGCTGCAAAAATGACGGAGTATAAACATTGATGGTTGTTTTCGAAACTACTCTCTGAACACCTACGTTCTGGTGGCTTAGGATTGCAGTTGGTGAACGGATTACCAATGTAGCCCTCGATGCAGGCGCAGAGAGGCGTATGGTTTATAACGCTACAAACAGCGTTCAACCCACAGGCGCCAGGGCAAGGATCACGACATTTCTGATTAATGCACGCTTGCTGACTAGGACACTCTGAGTTTATAGTACATTCCGGACGGCAGTTGGGCGCTTGACCAATAAACGTCGCCAGGCATGAGCACGCTGAGACTCCATTGATGTTACGGCACTCCGAGTGTGGGCCACATGGTGTTGGCACACAGGGATCTCGCAAGGGTTCTCGTTGCACTTCAATTGCCGGCGCTGTGGGACACAAATCGGTTTGGGTAAAGTTCCAACAATCTCTAAGGAGACTACAATGCGGCTTACGTGGTATTGGGAAACACTGTGTAAAAGCATCGCCAGTGAAACCACTGATGCAACTGCAGATGGGACTGTGGTTACGCACACGGCAAATCGCATTATTGCCGCAGGTGTTGGCCGCGCAGGGATCGACGCACTTTTGATTCAGACAGGCCTTATCGGCGGCACACTCCGAAGAAATGGTGCACTCGGGACGGCAGGCTGGTGGGGCGCCAATAAACAGGGGTAGACAAGAGCAGACGGCCTGTTCGTTGGCAACGCGACATTGAGAGTTGGGACCGCATGGCGTTGGTTCGCAGGGATTGGTGTACTCGATACGTATGGCTACAACAGATGAAGATGTGCAACGTTTAAGTGTGTCAAGTGAACATGTGGGTAATTGCTTACGTTCGGCAGGACGTATACACTGGCGATACGGATCGCCTACGAAACCAGGGAGACAATTGCAGGATGGCAGATGGTTTACTACCTGACAGTTAGCATTTTGGCCACAGGTGCCGGGGCAAGGATCTTGACACTTTTGCTGCTGGCAAGCACGATTCGATGGGCAATCTGAGTCTAGCACACACTCAGGACGACAGCCGTCGTAGGGATTGCCAAAGTATTCAGGCAGGCACTGGCAGGAACCAGCACCGTCTCGCTCGCGGCAAACGGCATTTGTGCCACAGGGGCTGGGATTGCAGGGTGTGCGCACTTCGATGTCTCGTACGATTTCTGGGCTGCACTGTACGAAGGGATCCCCGGTGAAACCCTGCTGGCAGATGCACTGCACAGCATGGCTCACCACGCGACACTCAGCGTTCAGACCACAGCGACCTGGACATGGATCAACACACTTCTGGTTGATGCAGGCCAGTTGGCTGCTACAGTCTGAGCTGGTCACGCATTCGGGTCGGCAGTTCGGTGGCCGTCCTATGTAAGTTTCAAGACATGAACATGCAGGCGCCTCACCAATGGCACGACACTGTGAGTAGGGACCACATGGTGATGGTCGGCAAGGATCAGTTGGCTGAATGTCACGCACAGGTTCAACTAGGAATTGGCGAATATTGTAGAAGACTCAGTCAATGGTTACCAAGAATAACTGCTTACTTTGTGGCTGGCAACGTATGAACGGATTTCCGGTGAAGCGCGCTGGACAGGTGCAGAATGGACTGTGATTGACCACAGCGCAATTGGCGCCCACACCACAAGTACCAGGGCATGGGTCTCCACAGCGCTGGTTAAGACAAGCCTGGGTTGGCGCACATTCTGCATTGGAGGTACATTCGGGCCTACAGGTGGGTGGTGAGCCGATGTAGCTCGGTAGACAGGAGCAGACAGCTTGCTGGTTTACCTCGCGACACTGCGAATTCGGACCGCAGGGCGATGGCTGGCAAGGATTTGTGGTGACAACGATTTCTGTGTAGGGATATCGATGATTAGCAGGGAAGACATATAAAGAAAATCTCCATTTGACGTACTCGGAACGGGATTGCAGCGTATAAACGCACTGCCAGCGGTACCATCGGGGCACCTACACATGGGTATGTGATTGATGACGTCGCATATGGCATTCTCGCCACATGTGCCTGGGCATGGATTCAGGCATTTGCTGTGCAGACAGGCCTTATCGCGTGAGCAGTCAGAATTGAGCACACATTCCGGACGACAGCCGGCGTAGGGATCACCGTGGTATTCTGGCAAACAGCTGCAAACACCATCGTTGCATTGGGCATTGGGACCACACGGCGATGGTTGACAACGATCAACATATTCGTCTAGGAATCGGAGGCAATTAGGAATGGTGGACCTTTGACATAGTTTGAGACACTCACTTAACACAGGCTCTGGCGGTGCCAGACGACAGCTGCTAAACGGATCACCCGTGTAACCTGAGGGACAAGTACATATTGGGGTGTGGTTAACGACATTGCACTCCGCCGCATAGCCGCAGGAGCCGGGACAAGGATCTATGCACTTTTCGCGTATACAAGCCATGTTCGAGGCGCACTCGGCACTGATGGTGCATTCGGGTCGGCAGTTTGGCGGTGTGCCAATATATTCCTGTAGACATGTGCAAGATGGTACGCCTTGCACGTTGCGGCACTGACTATTCAGGCCGCAGGGAGTGGGCACACAAGGATCTCGGTTAACGTGTTCAATGGCCGGTGTTGGTGCTGATTTGGGAGACACAACTACGCTGTGATATGATGAACATAAAACGTGACAAATTCGCTTACGTGGTAGAACATAGCAACGTGTAAAGGCGTCGCCCGTAAAACCGCGACGACATTGACAGAGTGGACTGTGATTGCGCACACGACACTCGGCATTGATGCCGCATATGCCGGGACAAGGATCCTGACAACGTTGACTTATGCACGCCTTGTCAGTGGGGCACTCGGTGCTCAATACGCACTCGGGTCGACAGTTGGGTGGCAAGCCGATGTATAGTTCAAGACAGGAGCAAACAGCTTGACCATTAAGCTCGCGACACTGGGAATTGGGACCGCACGGGGAGGGGCGACAGGGCTGAGTGGGTTCGGCCAGACGTATAGCTGTAAAAATTATCTTGTATTCGTTGTTCAGCTGGTCAGTTGGGTTGAGCTTACGTTGAGTTGGTTCCACATGGCAGTAACTATACGGATCACCAGTGTAACCGCTGCGACATGTGCAAGCGGGCAGGTGATTCGTTACCCGGCAATCGGCATTTGTGCCACAGGTGCCGGGGCAGGGATCGCGACACTTTTGCTGCTGGCATGCCTTATTTGATGGACAGTCGGAATTGCGTACGCATTCCGGTCGGCACGACTGGTAGGGATCGCCAAAGTAATCGGGCAAGCACTGGCAAGAGCCAATGCCATTGCGTTCACGGCAAACAGCGTTCGATCCACAAGGATTTGGCTCACAGGGTGTGACCTGTTCATTGACTATCCGTTCTGTACTCCGAAGAGATATTGGGAGATAGAGAGTGGGGGGAAGAGAAGAGTTTGGCAAAAACTTTATTAACTGTTCTTTAGTGTTGCGGGTTTAGTACATCGAACACACCTGGCAGTGGCTTTAGTTTTAGCAGTATTGCAGTTGATTAATCCAATTGGGTTTTGGTTTTGTTTTTTGGCAGTGTGATTAGAGCACGGATTAAGTGTTTGCTTGTTCCAATTAATATTTTAAAATTTTTTCACTTAAAGTGATTTCAGCGCGATTTGGTTTAGTTTTAGTGTTGTTAAACGCAGTGCGTTGCAGTGTACTTTATTTGTAGTGCGGTGCGCTGTGTCTTTGTGCAGTGTTGCGTAACGTAATTTGCACATTAAGTTTGTGACGTAATTAAAACAAGTGTTTCGTGTCAGCTGATATCAATCGATTTATTGCATTATTGGTTAAACAAATTGAATAATGGGCTCTACAGAGTTATATATTTTTAGATATTTAAGTATTAAATAAACTAATTGCTAATAATCAATAAGCGCATTTTAGTTCCTTATAGTTTTGGTAATTGTTGACTAGTGTTTGTTGATAATCCTTTAGCGAACCGTTGTTACAATAGGGCAAAACAATTTTGGTCGACAATAACACAGTATTCAATTTCGATTCGATTTTTCATTGGTATTTTTGTGTTTTTCAATTGAGGGTTAGGGTATCAAATTCAGGGGTTAAAAATTCATTTGTACGCATTTGGGTCAAGCAAGAAAAGATATAAGTAAAAGCATTTCGTGGGTCCAAAATTGATTCGATAACAGGATCAAAATATTACTTCCCAAAGCATATCAAATAACAAGGTCAGGGGTTAGGTCGATTCAAGGCGTTTGGGTGAGGCATTTTACGTGATATATATTATATAAATTGTATTTAAGGCGGCAAAGAGGCGTGGCAAGTTTGCATATTGTATTGAGGCGTTAAAGGCATTTAAAAGCAAATATAAAATAGTATCAAAATATAATTAAAAACTAATTAAAACTTTTCGCTACTGCCGCACACAAACACTTCCAAAAGCAACAACAATTCAGACAACTCGTACAGAACTGTGTGCCTTGAAATTTGCATTTCGCCGTAGTGCATGTCAACCGGATAAATATTTATGGAAACACTTATTTTGCAATGCATTGCGCTTGTGCGTGCGATAACCAAAAGTTTTAATATAAAATCGTGTAAATTGTTTGTGTAAATTTCTCAGCAACTAAGCGCATTAGAACGAGTTGTGTCTGTAGTGAATTGGTGTAAGGTGGGTGTGCAACACAGAAAAACATGTAAGATTTGACAAGAAATTTCAAATAAAATATAATTATCACAACTCCAAATGGAACAACAATTGTAAATCATTCTAATGCGCAATTTAGAAATATGAAACTGAAAGTTCGTTGGGGTATTATTCATATCGTATGTCACTTGAGATAAGGGGAAATTTAATAATAATGATAATAATAATAATAGTAATTCAATTTTATGACTTTTGAAGAGGTACCGCGAGACAGTTTCATATTTAGTATTCCCTCTCAAGGCGTAAACAAATGCGAACACGTGTAATTGCAGTGACTCTTCAGTGAAGCTCCGGCTATTAGGCGGGTGTACAAGTAGTTGGGCGGTGGACGTCCAATAAAGCAACCAAAACCAAGCTAGTTTACGCCCTGACCTAACTACTGGTATATACTATGTATCATGTGTGTAGTAAATGAAAACGGGTTCCTACCTTGCTCTGGTTGACAGCCGGTGAACGGATCTCCAGTATAGCCCACATCGCATGTGCAGATGGGTTGATGATTGGCCACATTACAACGGGCATTGAAGCCACAGGCACTAACACAAGGATCGGCGCACTTCTGGCGTATGCATGCCTTAGTTGGTGGACACTCCGGATTGATGGTGCACTCGGGTCGACAGTTGGGCGGTGTGCCAATAAATGTGGCCGCACATGAGCAGGCTGGATTGCCATTGAGCTCTTTGCATTCCGAATTGGGTCCGCATGGCGATGGTACACAAAGGTTGGTTGGACCCACTGGCGGGGGTTTACGTTCTTCTTGGTAGCAGCGTGTGAACGGATCTCCTGTGTAGCCCGTGTTGCATGAACATGACGGATTATGATTGATCACTTGACAGCGGGCAAACTGGCCGCAGGCTCCTGGACAGGGATCGACGCACTTCTTCTGTATGCAGGCCGTTTGCAAAGAACACTCCGAGCTGACAATACACTCGGGCTTACAGGCAGGTGGGGAGCCCAACATGCCTGGCTGGCAGGCACATACAGCACCCTGACGGGACACATGGCACAAGCTATTGGGTCCACAGGGATTTGGCTGGCATGGGTCCTTAACGACCGGAGTCTCTTGGCGACAGTGGACGAACGGATCGCCCGTGTACCCTTGCAAGCAACTGCAGATGGGAATGTGGTTCGACACATCGCACTGAGCGTTCTGGCCACAGGTGCCGGGGCATGGATCCATGCACTTTTTGTTCAGGCAAGCCTTGTTTGGTGAACAGTCCGTGCTAAGTGTGCACTCCGGACGGCAACCAGTGTAGGGATCACCGTGGTATTCAGGCAGGCAGCTGCATATACCATTAAGGCAGTCAGCATTAGCTCCACATGGCTGGAGGTCACAAGGGTCTTGCGAGGTGATTGGTGGTTGTGATGCCTTCTCGATCACTTCAACGCATTGTTCAAACGGATCGCCAGTGAAGCCTCCGCGACACGTGCAGATGGCAAGATGATTTTGTATGCGGCACTCAGAATTAATACCGCAGGAGCCCTCGCAGGGATTACGGCATTTCTCGGCAATACAGGCGCGATCTGAGGCGCAATCAGTGTTCACAATGCACTCTGGTCGGCAATTGGGCGGAGCTCCAATGTAGGTCGGTAGGCAAGAGCAAGAGGCCTGGTCACCACGCACGCGACACTCCGCATAGAGCCCGCATGGCGATGGCTGGCATGGGTTTCTCTCTTTTGGAACATCCTTTGTTTCAACCACTACTGGTGCTGGGTAACAGCGAGCAAATGGATCACCGGTCATTTCCTGCGGACAACTGCAAATCGGGTTGTGATTGATCACTTCGCACTTGGCATTGATACCGCATATGCCGGCACACGGATTCGCGCATCGGAATTTGTGGCACGCCTTGTTCTGCGGACACTCGGCATTCACAGTACACTCCGGCTTACAATTGGGTGGTGCGCCAATGAAGGTATCCAGGCAAGAGCATACGGCCAGTCCATTGGAAACACGGCATTTGCTGTTGGCGCCGCAGGGCGATGGACTGCATGGATCGCCGACTGGTGGTGGTGTTGTTGGCTCGACGCGACGGCAATTGGAGAATGGATCACCAGTAAAGCCATCGTTGCAGACGCAATTGGGTACATGGTTAGTTGCATAGCACTGAGCGTTAGAGCCGCAGATGCCGGGGCATGGATCTTGACACTTGTTCCTTATGCAGGCTTTGTCGGTAGGACAGTCCGAGCTAAGCACGCACTCTGGTCTACAGCCCTCGTAGGGATTACCCTGGTATTCATCGATACATTTGCAGGCAGCAGCGCCATTGCGTTCAATACATTCGGCATTGGCGCCACATGGTGAAGGCTCACAAGGCTTGGGCTGCTCCTCACGCTGCTGCACACACTGTACAAAAGCATTGCCAGCATAGCCGGGCGGGCAGGAGCAGGAGACTGAATGTCCAATGACGCGGCATTCGGAATTTGTTCCACATGAGCCTGGGCAGGGATCGCGACATTTGTTGTTTATGCAGGCCTGTGTTGAAGGGCAATCGGGATTTATGATGCATTCAACACGACAATTGGGTGGGGCTCCAAAGTATTCAGGAAGGCATTGACAAATTGGTCCGTTCACATCGGTTTTACATATTGAATTCGGTCCACATGGCGACGGCACACAAGGGTCACTGGGTGGCGTTTCGACATCCTTTGGCATAATTATTTCAGTGCAACGCTTGAATGGATCACCAGTTGTGCCCGGTGGGCAGCCGCAGATAGGGCTGTGATTGATAACCTCACAACGCGAATCGATGCCACACACACCTGAGCAGGGATCCACGCACTTCCTATTGACACATGCTTGCAGTGCTGAGCACTCGCTGGAAACGACGCATTCTGGCCGACATTGAGGCGGTGCTCCAATGAAGCCCTCCAAGCATGAGCATACAGCATGTCCATTGACGTCGCGACACTGACTATTAGCGCCACAGGGCGTCGGTGAGCAGGCTTTAATCTCGGGCGTAGGATCAATTGGTTTTGGACGGCAGTTGGTAAACGGATCACCTTCGTAACCCTGTTGGCATGAGCAGACGGGTATGTGATTCATCACTTCACAGACGGCATTATTGCCGCAGGTGCCCGGGCAGGGATCCACACATTTGTTGCGCATGCAAGCCTTATCTCTGGAACAGTCGGCGGATAGTGTGCATTCGGGTCGGCAGCCCTCGTAGGGATTACCTTGATAGTTGTTTTGGCAGCGGCATTCACCGCCAAAGCAGTCAGCATTTGGTCCGCATGGATTAGGATTGCATGGATCGTCCGGACGCGCCACTACCTTTGTTTCTGGCAGCTTACTACAACGAATGAACGGATCGCCACTGTAGCCTTCGATGCAGTTGCAGATTGGCAAATGGTTGAGTACATGGCACTTGGCCTCAAAGCCGCAAGAGCCGGGACAAGGATCGCGACACTTTTGATTGATACACGCCTCTGTGGGTCCACATTCTGAGTTCAGCACGCACTCTGGTCGGCACCGCGGTGGTGCTCCAATAAAGTCCGGAAGACAAGAGCAAGCCGGACTGCCGCCAACAATTTGGCACTTGGAGTTTGGCCCGCATGGAGATGGTACGCAGGAAGGTGCGGGTGGTTCTGGTGTGGTTACATCGTGGGTAATGGCTGCAGAAATTACACAGTGTTTGTTAGGTCAATGAAGTTGCATTAGTTTTATTTCACTACTTACGTATCTTGGAGCACTGCACAAACGGATCACCAGTCATGCCGCGCGGGCACGTACAGATGGGGCTGTGGTTCTTGGTGCTACAGATCGCGCGTATGCCACACGTGTGCAAGCATGGATCAACGCACTTGTTGTTAACGCAGGCTCGCTCGGGAGCGCATTCAGCGCTGACAACGCACTCAGGACGGCAGTTTGGTGGTTGATTCACAAAGCCGGATTGGCACGAGCATACAGCTTGGTTGTTGATGCTGCGACAGTTACTGTTCGGACCGCAAGGTGATGGCACGCAGGGATTCACAGGTGGGGGCGGTGTAACCGGCACAGGTCGGCAGCTGAAGAAGGGATCACCGCTGTAGCCCGCCGGGCAAGTGCAGGTGGGCACATGGTTATCTACAGTACAAATGGCATACTCTCCACACATATTGGCGCAGGGATCAATGCACTTAAAGCGCACGCATGCCTGTGCTGGACTGCACTCGTCGTTGATTTCGCATTCACGACGGCAACCTCGCTGTGCATCGTAGGGATTACCCTCGAAGCCATCGTGACAATAACACGCACCGGCACCATTCCGTTCTCGGCACTCGGCATGGGGACCACAGGGCGATGGCTCACAGGGTGATGTGGGAGGTTGCGTTGGCAATACTGGTGCCACGAGCTGGCATCCAAACAACGGATCGCCTTCGTAGCCATCTGCGCATGAGCAAACCGCATTGTGCTGCACAACCTGACAGATGGCGTTGTTGCCACATGAGCCAGGACATGGGTCGATGCAGCGCTCTTGCTGGCAGGATAGATTACTTTGGCATTCGTCGTTGTTGGTGCATTCTGGTCGACAGGCGGGCGGACGTCCAATATAGTTGGCCTGGCAGGAGCAGGCTGCCTGTTGTCCAATCTCTCGGCAAATGGAGTTGGGTCCACAAGGCGATGGTACACATGGATTCTCAGTGCTCTTGCCCACATCCTGAACGCAGCCTGAGATGGGATCCCCAGTCATGCCTGGCACACAGCTACAGATGGGATTGTGGTTAACCACTTGGCACTTGGCATTTTCCCCGCAAGCGTTACGGCAGGGATCATCGCATTTCTGATTGATGCAGGCACGATTCTGCGCGCACTCTGAGCTAACCACACATTCGGGCTTGCAACTGGGTGGCGCACCAATGTAACCCTCCACGCAGCTGCATACTGCATGACTGTTCGTATCATGACACAGGCTATTGGGTCCACATGGTGATGGCTGGCAGGGATTCTCCGGACGACGGGTTACCATTTCAATCAGCGCGCATGAGCGATGTGGATCGCCGGTGTAACCATCGAAGCACATGCAATTGGGTGCATGGTTCAGAACTCGGCATTCGGCGTTAATGCCGCAGACTCCGGGACAGGGATCCTGACATTTGTTGTTGATGCAGGCACGTGAGCGATCGCAATCGGCGTTTTGTACACACTCCGGCCGACAGCCGCTGTATGGATCACCAAAGTACTCGGGCAGGCATGCGCAAGAGCCGGCACCATTTCGTTCGCGACAGATGGCGTTGGCACCGCACGGACTTGGATTGCAGGGATTACGTGGTGCTTCCGTTGGCGTGACTACAGAGAAGGAAGTAAAGGGTGGAGAAAAAAATATACAAATATATATGTTAGAAATGGGCAATACTTGGTAACAACAGGATTTTATACTTTGTTGTATAATAGCACAGCCAGAGAATGGATCTCCGGTGTAACCAGGCTCGCATTGACAGTTCGGATTGTGCTTGAGAACAGTACATATTGAGTGTATGCCACATGCACCGACACATGGATTAGCGCAGCGCTGGTTTACACAGGCCAAGTTGGCTGGACAATCGGGACTAGTCGTGCATTCAGGTCGACAATTGGGTGGCCTTCCGAGATAGTCGGGCAGGCAGGAGCATGCAGGCGAACCGCGCACATCGACGCATTTGGAGTTAGGTCCGCAGGGTGAGGGCACACAGGGATTACCAGATTCTTTGGGTGTTTGGTCCACTATATAGCGGACCCAAGCCAGACATGCCAGATAGTTGAAGTAGTTGGATACACATACACATAGACACATTTACAGATACATAGTACAGTTTGGAAGTTCGGATAGTGTAGAGTAGTTGGTAGAGTGTACATAAAATCAAAACATAAAGTAGAAAAAATATATAACATTAAGGTGAAGGATTTATATACATGCAGGAAAGAAACAGATAGCCACAGCCAGCTGGACAGGATTGTACAAATCAATTGAATATTAACCCTAACCCTAACCCTATCTCTATCCAACTGGCTTAAGCATCATTGTGGACTACTCATGCTTACATATAATTCGCGTGCATCTATTGAAGGGATCTCCAGTATAGCCTGGGGCACAGGAACATGCGGGATAGTGGTTAATGACCTGGCAACGCGCCTCGATGCCGCAAGTGCCTGGACATGGATCCACGCACTTCTGATTCTGACAGTTCAGATCTTGTGCGCAGTCTGAGCTAACAATGCACTCGGGCCTACAGTTGGGCGCCGAGCCAATAAAACTGGGCTGACATGAGCACACGGCATGGTTGTTTATCTCGCGGCATTGACTGTATGGACCGCAGGGTGAGGGTACGCAGGGATTCTCAATGGCTATAGCTAAGAATAATAATTGATGTGGTGGTCAGTTATGTGCAAGATCCTTGGTTTGTCGATAAACCTACGTGGTGCGGGCAATTGCGGAATTTCGCGGCAGGCACTCGATGGATTTCCAGTGTAGCCGGCTAGGCAGTTGCAGCTGGGCAAATGGTTGGCCACGCGACACTCCGCATTTAAGCCACAAACGCCAGGACAAGGGTCCGCACATTTCTGGTTAATGCAGGATCTGTCGCGTGGACAATCACTGTTTACCACGCACTCCGGACGACAGCTGCTGTACGGATCGCCGAAGTATTCAGCCAGGCAGGTACAGGAGCCGGCGCCATTGCGTTCCCGACACTCAGCATTCGGGCCGCATGGTGAGGGTACACAGGGTGTCAAACGTTCTTCGGGTGGAGCGATAACTGAGGGTCATACATAGTAGACAAGCGATTAGGACTAATGCAATCGATCAGTCGACGAAAATATGGCCTTACTTTGTGGATTGCAGCCAGCAAATGGATCGCCAGAATAGCCGCTTTCACAGGTGCAAACGGGTGAGTGATTCACTACGTTGCAGTAGGCATTAAAGCCGCAGGAGCCGGGACAGGGATCCTTGCAACGTTCGTTAATGCAAGCCAAGTTAGCCGGGCATTCTGAGTTTTGCGTGCATTCAGGGCGACAATTTGGAGCACGTCCAATATAATTAGGCAGGCAGGAGCAGACGCCTGTCTCATCAACCACTCGACACTGCGAGTTGGGACCGCAGGGACTTGGCACGCAAGGATTCTCATTTGATTTGGGTGTTTCCGGCTCTTGCTGCCAGGGTGCGCAACGCACAAACGGATCTCCACTATAACCAGCTGGGCAGGAGCAAATCGGATTATGATTGGTCACCTTGCAAACAGCTTCGTTGCCGCAAGTGCCTGGACATGGGTCTACACAGCGCAAATTCACGCACGCCCTATCTTGCGCGCACTCGGAGCTAACCGAGCACTCGGGACGACAGGCGGGTGGTGCACCAATATAGTTGGTAACGCATGAGCAGACTGCATGGCCATTCACCTCACGGCATTGGCTATAGGGACCGCACGGTGATGGTTGGCAAGGTTGGACGGGGGGAGCCACTACTAAATTGGGGTGAAATATTACTAAAACGATCATCGCAAAATCTGATGTTTAAGGGAATACACTACATTTCGGTATTTCTCGGCAGTACTGTGAGGGGTTGCCCGTAAAACCGGATGGGCAACTGCAACTGGGAGAGTGATTAATGACATGACACTCGGCAGCAACGCCGCAGACGCCTGGACAAGGATCTCGGCACTTGTTGTTGAGGCAGGCGCGATTCTTTGAACAGTCGCTGTTCAGCACACATTCTGGACGGCACTCTGTGTATGGATCCCCACTGTATTCGGGAAGGCAGGTGCAGGAGCCAACGCCATTGCGCTCCTTGCAAACGGCATTGGCGCCACAGGGACTGGGATTACAAGGCTCGGCAATTTCTGGTGGCACAATAACTAGGAAAAAGGTACAGTTTTAATATGAGGGTCGTTGGGGGATGATTGTTCTGCTGAGCGTTGAGCGCTTACTTTGTGGACTACATTCAGAGAATGGATCGCCGACATAACCATCAAGGCAGCGGCAAATTGGTCTATGATTATTTACAAGGCAAGTGGTCTGACTGCCGCAGGTGCCCACACAGGGATCCTGGCAGCGCAGATTAATGCAAGCCATATTGCCAGCGCACTCGGAGTTCGAGGTGCACTCGGGTCGGCAATTTGGCGCCCTTCCCACATAATGTTGCAAGCATGAGCACACGGGTTGCTCATTGGCCACCCTACACTGTGAGCTGGGTCCACATGGCGAGGGCACACATGGATTGATGCGGTCGTTTACCAAGGGACGTTCTACATTTACCAATACACCAAATATGATAACAGCATGCACCATAAAAAGCCACATAATATTGTACATATAAAAAAGAAAGATATATAGATATAAATATAGTATGGGTGACAGATGTGTTCTGGGAATGGAATGAAATGAGGAAAGCGAGCCGAGGCTAACTTTCGTGTGATGATTTGATGCAACGACGGTTTCTTACGTTCTTGGGGCAAGCAGCGTACGAACGGATCACCACTGTAACCAGGGCTGCAGGAGCAAATGGGATTGTGATTGACCACGCGGCAGAGTGCATTGTTGCCGCATGTACCGGGGCAGGGATCTTTGCAGCGCTCGTTGATGCACGACTTGTCCTGGCCGCACTCCGAACTGCTCATGCATTCGGGTCGACAGTTGGGTGGTGCGCCAACATAATTGGGCACACACGAGCAGACTGCATGTCCACTGAGTGCACGGCAGTTACTATATAGCCCGCATGGTGAGGGTTGGCATGGATTTTCGGGCACAATTGGATCGGGATCTAAACACATTGGATGGTGTGTTATTAATTGGGGTATTCTAAGTGGGTTCCTAGGGAATTTGAACAGAGTCTTACAGCGGGGCGTTTCGGGCACTAGATGACACCCAACAATGGGATTTCCTGTATATCCTGACAAACATTCGCAGTTGGGCGCATGATTAAATACGCTGCACAGAGCGCTGTGGCCGCACATGCCCGGACACGGATCGACACACTTCTGGTTAACGCAGGCACGCGACTTGAGACAATCGGAGTTGATCACACACTCGGGTCGGCATTCGACATATGGGTCGCCGAAGTATTCGGGCATGCATTTGCAGGACGCAGCGCGATTGCGCTCCTCGCATTGAGCATTCAGGCCACAGGGGCTGGGTCGGCAGGGTTGTGTAGTTTCTATCGGTGCTGGTGGTGGTTAACATAATACAGGTTTGAGTGCCAAGACACACTAAAATTGGGGAGAGAGTATATAAGGAACAGGACGTACTTTCCAAAATCTGGTAACAGCCGGAGAACGGATCTCCCGTGAAGCCTGGTTGGCACATGCAGACGGGTGCATGGAAGCTAACATGACAGAGCGCGTTATTGCCGCATGAGCCAATGCAAGGATCGGCGCATCGTGAATTCATACAGGCCATGCGGGCCGAACACTCAGAGTTAATGGTGCATTCGGGGCGGCAGGCCGGCGGACGTCCTATGTAGTTGTTAACGCAGGCACAGATAGCGCCGCTACTTGCAGCCTGACACTGCGAGTTGGGGCCACAGGGAGAAGGCACACAGGGGTTTGGCGGTTGTATGGGATCTGGTATGGGCGATGGCTCTACAAGCATGACAAGGTAAAAACATTTAGGTTTAGGCTGATGGCAGTAAGGGCAAAGGGACACATACTTCGCTCGGGCACACACTGATGGAATGGGTCACCAGTGTAGCCATCATAACAGCTGCAAATGGGCGAATGGTTGGCGGTGCGACAGCGCGCATTATATCCACAGGTGCCAGGGCAGGGATCGCGGCATCTCTGATTAATGCAGGCCCTATCTGAGGAGCACTCTGCACTTGTGAGGCACTCGGGCTTGCAATTCGGTGGACTGCCCATATAGTCTGGCAAGCAAGCGCAGACTGGGCGTGTGCCAACTACATGACATGTGCTAAAGAGGCCGCAGGGTGAGGGCCTGCATGGATCTTTGGGCAATGGCAGGTACATATCTAAGGGTTCAAAAAGTCATTGTTTAAAGAAAAATTCTACATCTGGTATTTGAGTCTTTATACTTGAGGGCTTTTCGACGCAGGCACGCAGGGGATTGCCTGTGAAACCTGGGTCACAGCTGCATACGGGCTGATGGTGAGCAACGCGACAAATCGCGTTGAAACCACAAGCATTGGCACAGGGATCGCGACACTTCATATTGATGCAGGCCTTGCTACCGGGACAATCGCTGTTCTGCACACATTCGGGTCGGCAATTTATGTATGGATCACCAAAATAGTTCTGAATACAGCTGCATGAGCCGGCACCGTTGCGTTCGCGACAAATGGCATTTGCACCACATGGCGATGGATAGCATGGATCAGAGGGCACATCGGGCACCACAACTGTTCATGGGCATAGACATGTGCATGGACATTGACATGGAAATAGCAAGCAGGCGGATGATGCATACAATAATATATAGATAAAGATACAGCTTACAGAAATAGCTTACATGCTAGGAATATACATAGGTGATAATGCTGAAGTCGAGAACGCCCGACTATGAAGTACCCTATACCCATGACAAATCAACAGCTTTTTGACAGGCTTTTATATGGGTTCAGAGTTTAAGTAGATGAAAGAGTGATGTACACAATACAAAAAACATGCAAGAAATGAGTACCATGAGCCCCTTAAGTCTAGAACACCACTGAAAAGAACATACAACATTAAGGGAGCAATGGGCGCTTCAGTCTGATCACAGTAAGGCAATCGAGCGCATGGGAAGGATAGCAAGTAATTGAAAAAGATGTACTCACTTTGATGCATATTGCAGCCAGTATAGGGATCGCCCTCGTAACCGTCAAGGCAACTGCACTTGGGCTGATGATGCTGTGTGGTGCACAGCGCATTGAAGCCACAAGTGCCGATGCAAGGATCCTCGCACCGCTGGCGTATGCAGGCTCGATTTGAGGGACAGTCTTGATTAATGATACACTCGGGTCGGCAGCTGGGCGGCGCACCAAACATGCCTGGTAAACAGGAACACTCGGCACGATTGTTTACATCGCGGCACTTGGCATTTGGTCCACACGGGTTTGGTAGGCAGGGATTTATTGATGGACGCGGTTGAGGAGCTGCGAAAAAACAAAAAGTTTAGGAATAAAATGACAATTTGGTTTCGCTGCTACTCACGTTTAGGTACACATTGTTCGAATGGATCTCCCACGTATTCATTGGGGCAGGTGCAGATGGGATTATGATTGTTCACTTGACACTTAGCATTGAAGCCACATGTGCCACTGCATGGATCAGCGCATTTCTGATTGATGCATGCCAAATGTTGTGCACACTCCGAGCTGACCACACACTCCGGTCGGCAAGTGGGCGGTGCACCAAAGTAGCCAACCTGGCAGCTGCACGTGGGATGACCTTCGACTGTCCGGCATATGCTGTTCGATCCACAAGGATTTGGTTCACAAACACTAATAGGTCCAATGGGAGTGCGTTTGCAGCCCACGAATGGATCACCTTCGAAACCACGCGTGCAGCTGCACGTGGGCAAATGATTTACCACCGCACATTCGGAATTGGGACCGCAGGCGCCAGTGCACGGATTGCGGCAGTGCTGCTTAATGCAGGCCAGTGACGAGGGGCATTCTGAGTTGTAGATACATTCTGGACGACAGCCTGTGGTGTAGGGATCACCATTGTAGGGTTCAATGCAAGTGCAGCGAGCGGCGCCATTATGTGGTGTGCATACCGCATTCTCAGCGCATGGATTCGGATAGCACGGATTAATGTGATCATGTGGTTCTGTGGTAGATAAATAAAGCTAATATCACAGACAAAGTGTAAATTTAATATTTAACTTACTCTCTTCTATGACTTTTGAACATCCCACGAAGGCGTCACCCTTGTAGCCCGAGTCACAGCTGCAATGAGCTGAGTGTGCAACAACTGTGCAGCGGGCATTGTGTCCACAAGTATTGTCGCAAGGATTCTGGCACTTTTCATGTATGCAGGCCTTGTCGGCGGGGCATTCACTACTCAGCGTGCACTCGGGCCGGCAGTATGGGGGACTGCCAATGTAGTTAGCCACACAGGAACATACGGGTCGGTTCTGTTTGATCTGGCATATTGAGTTGGGACCGCATGGTGATGGCACGCAAGGATTTGTTGGTGATTTGCCATCAATAGGAGGTTCCGGCACCCGCGAGCATGCCACAAATGGATCACCCTCAAAATGTGCCTCACATGAGCAAATCGGATTGTGATTCAGCACCTCACAGCGCGCATCGCTGCCGCAAGTGCCTGGACAGGGATCAGCACAGCGTTGACTGATGCATGCCTGATTAGGTGCACACTCCGAGCTGACCACGCACTCTGGCTGGCAAACTGGCGGTGCACCCTTGAAGTTGGGCAGACAGGAGCACGCCGCATATCCATCAGCAGAAGCCAAACAACGAGAGTTAGGACCACAGGGTGAGGGTTCGCACGGATTGCGACGTTCAGGCGTTACTGGCGGCAGGTAGTATGGATTGCAGGCCACAAATGCATCGCCACTATAACCTTCGGCGCACACACAAACTGGAGCATGGTTGACAACACGGCACACGGCATTAATGCCACAGACGCCGTTACAGGTATCTACGCACTTGGAATTCACACAAGATTTGTCCGCCGCACAATCACTGTTGAGCACACACTCTGGACGGCAGCCTATGTAGGGATTACCAAAGTAACCCTTGCGACAAACGCAAGCTAGACCACCGCTCAGGCGTTTGCAATCGGAATTCGGTCCACACTGTAGTTTTGCACAACTGGCCGAGGGCGTTGGTAGAATAGGTGAGGGCGGAGCGCATTGCTCGTAAGGATTTCCATAGAGTCCGTTGGGGCAAGCACAAACTGGATTGTGCTCGTAAACATTGCAAGCGGCGTTGCGTCCACATGAGCCTGGACACGGATCCAAACAGCGTTGACTTAAACAGGCCCGATCGAAGGGACAGTCCGAATTAGCAATACATTCGGGACGGCATCGAGGATTCTGCTGGGCATTGGGGCCAAAGCAAGGATCACAGAGTGCAACCCCATCACCAAAGACGGAGCACACATCATTGGGTCCACAAGGCGAAGGCGCACAAGGATCACGGGAATCGTTTTTCACAATACCGATGGGCACGCACTGCAGGAAAGCATCTCCAGCAAATCCATCCAAACAATGACAAACTGGTGTATGTTGGCGCACATTGCAAATTGCATTAATGCCGCAGATGGTGCCAGCACAAGGATCTGCACACTTGTGATTGATACAGGACAGTGACTCTCCGCAGTCCGAATTGATGTCGCATTCCGGATGACAGCCGGATTGGGGATCGCCTAGATATCCAGATAGGCAAGAGCAGACAGCGCGGTTATTCAGCAACTTGCACTCGCTATTTAGTCCACACGGACTTGGCACACATGGGTTTGCCTTGGGTTGGTCAAGTGCATAACAGCGCACGCCAGGATTTCCAGTGAGGCCTGCATTGCAAGAGCACACCGGATGATGTTGTTCCACGCGGCAATTGGCTCCATGGCCGCAGGCGCCGGGGCATGGATCGTAGCAACGGAAGCCCATGCAAGCCTTACTCCTCGTACAATCGGCGTCCACTTGACATTCGTAACCATGACAGCCGACAAGCGATGTTGGGTCGCCAGAGAGGCCTTCCGGACAGACGCAAGCGGTCTGACCATCGCCGGCAACAACGCAATTGGCATTGGGTCCGCAAGGGTTAGGATCGCAAACAGTTCGACTTGGTTCACGGCATCCCTGATAGGCATCTCCCACATAGCCCGAACGACAGTAGCATTCTTCTCGATTGCCGGCCACATAGCAGTCGGCATTGCGACCACATGGACCAGGCTGGCACAATTCGATGGAAACGGCCGGCTTCTCGCAAATTCTGAAGGGATTGCCAATCTTGTTGTCCGGACAGTAGCATACTGGTTGGCGTGATGAGTCGCAAATGGCGCCAGTGCCGCAAGGATTTGGTTCGCAGGGATTAATGGGCTCCACGCAGCCGCGTATTGTGTTGGGGCTCTCCACATAGCCAGGAAGGCAGGTGCACTTGGAGAATCCGTTGCTCAATACTGCACACTGAGTATTAGGACCACATGGCGACGGTTCGCAAGGATTCGAAGGTAGCTCGCAAGCTATCTGTGGAGGCTGACCTTCGTATTCAGGCAAACAGAAGCAAATTGGAGCGCCGTTGACGCGTCGACAGCCAGAGTTGGGACCGCAAGGATTTGGAGTGCACTCATCGCCCTCGGGTACTGCGAGTTGACAAAGTTTTAGATTTGATTGCGGCTGATAACAAACAAGCGAATACTTACTGCAATTTTTGAAGGGATTACCGGTGAGTCCCTTAGGGCAGAAGCATATGGGATTGCCATTGTCAAGCTCACACTGCGCATTCAAACCGCATGGATTGGGATCGCATGGATTCTGTGGTGGACTGCAACCCACTTCTGGGTTTCCATTGTATCCAGGCGGGCACTTGCATACGCCACGGTGGTTAATCACTTCACATAGGGCATAGGCACCACATTGGCAAGGTGATGTGCACCTGCCATTGATGCATGCCTGACTGGCATCACATTCGGAATTGGCGCGGCAACCCAAAGATTGCTGACACAAAACATAGGCATTACCCAAATAGCCGGGCAAACAGCGGCAGTCGATGCCATGGTTGACCGGTACACATTCGGCGTTCTCGCCACAGGAATCCTCTTGGCAGGGATTGATGCACCGACGATTGAGGCGATCGCATAGCTTATTGGGTGGACAATCCTCGTTGTATTGGCAAACGTGGGTGCGTGCTATGGTTTGGGTTAGGGTTACGGTGCGGTTTGTTTCGTGTATTTATAATTCGATTCGTGTTGTTGTAGTTGTTCGTGAGTCGGGGTTGTACAAAATTTTATACATGTGTTGACAGGTGTACGGGGAATTTGTACAGTGTATGAAAGAGAGAGACATTTTGGGAAATGACATAATTTGCGTCACATTAGCATGGGATCACTTGAGGGTAGCAGAAGTGCAACAAGTGCTGGCTGTAACAAGCTACTAACCTGGCTGGCAACCGATAAGGCCGTTGCCCTGATAGCCATCCACACAACTGCAATCGGCCGCATGATTTGAGTTGATACAAACTGCATTCTGAGCGCAAGGATCATGCACATCGCACGGATGCTGGCAACGATCATTAATACAGGCTTCTGTAACTCCGCAATCCGAATTGTCCGTGCACTCGACTGTTAACAGAAAGAGATAGCGTTAGTGATTGCCTTTACCCTTTATTTGCCACCCGATATTTGCTTAGTTGTATTAAATTTCACGTATTTTAATGAAATGGATGATGAATTGATTAGTTGCTTACTTGACGTTTTGGTGGACACACACTTGACCATCGGATTGCCCTCATGGCCCTGTGGGCAAGTGCAAATGGGTCGATGACTCTTCGCCGTACATTTGGCACTCGAAGCACACACTTTAGCAAATTCACAGGGATCATGGCACAGACCCATATAGCAGGCCTCACTTTCAATACAATCGTTGTTCGATTGACATGGCTCTGGTGTCTTGGGTGTGCCCGGAGGTTCTACTTGTTAGAAATTATTAATTTGGTTAGAAATTTAATTATTAATATTGATTAACATTTGATTGTAATGCAAATATGTTAGCCTTATCAGATGGTTCTCATATGTACAATGAATGTATTGCCATGTATCCAATATATTATATTTAAACTGTACATCAATTATTTAGTTTATGAATACCCTTGCTGGAGATTTGGAATGTTATTGTTCGGTGTAATTTGAATAAATTTACAAAATCGGACGAAGGTAGTATCTCATTTCGATTTGAAAAGATCAATTCGTAGTAAACTTTTCTTGTATAGAAAGGTATATAATGTAAGAAAGCTTACAGATCAATATATATTATATATACTAATTATATATGCAAGGGTACTTAATATTCGGCATCCCGAAGAAATCGTATGACTTTGTAAGAAATTTAACATATTTTACATGTTGGGAATGTGAAATGCACACTTATCACTTTGGTACTTATACATGTGTAGGAATATTTGAAAACCATTATAATATATTTACAAAATGATTAAATAAAAGAATAAGATTTGGACAGATCAATTCCACATTTTGGGTACCGAAAGTGATAGCCAATTGTATAGACGAATGTGTATACCTTTCTTTTGGCAACGCCCCAGCTTACAGAGCTCGTTAGGAGCACAGTTAGTATCTACTGTACATGGGTTAATAATTGTGATATCTGTGGTGTTGGCCGGTGGTGCAACGGTTGATGTGTGCACAGTGACTAAATCATCAATTTCCGTCGTTGTGCCCGCTCTGGTTGGCAGCTCCGTGGGCCAAGTCGTGCTGCTCATTGTTGTCGTCTCGGGAATCTCATTTGAAGTATCAAGTCGAGTTGTCTTCATTTTAGGGGTTGTGGTGCGCCTACCACCATCTTTGCTGGCAAGTGTTGTCGTTGTGATCACTGGTCTTTGTGTTGTTGTATCGGTTATATTATTTTCACCATCCCGATAGCCTTTAGTATGACCAGACTTAGTAGTTGTAGTCTCAATGGTAGGTTTACTCGTGCTGGTTTTGTTAGTAACGCTTATGATTGTGCTCTTTTCGGTGCTAGTAGTGGTGGTGCTAGTGGTGGTAGCGTTGATAAAATTTGGCAACATATCGTCGCCAGTATTTGGGTTAGCTGTTGTTGTTGTTTTTGTGGTTGTTGTTCTTGTTGTATGTGCTGTTGTTGTTGGTTTCACTGTGGTTTTCTTGGTAGTACTAGTTGTTATTGTTACATTAGCTAGGGAGAGAGACATATTTACATGGGTAAAGGGTGTTTATTTTATAATACACATATATACACAGTATGATATTTTAACTTGTTAGTGTTTAGGCATTGCCTTGTATAATTACTGTTGTATGCACCATTTAATAATGGATTAATCGAAAACTTGTACATACCTTTAATACAGGCACCAGTTGTAGGATCGCACTTTGCGCCTGGCGGACAGTGGTCGCAGCCAGGAGTGCGACCTGTTGCTGTAATATCATAAATTAATACCACAATACAAAATTCTTGGCCATAAGCAATTGTACTTACTATCTTGGCAGTGACAACCATCACACTCGAAACCGTGGCGACAATCCGATTTTCGTTGGCATTCACAGACTGAAAATCAATATTAATCAGTAAATATAATAATTGTTTTCAATTGCACCACAACATGAAAAAAAAAACCCACCGCTGGCACAAACTGGTTGATGGGCAATTACGCGACAATCCTCACTGCGACCGCAGGGATTCTCATATGCGCAGGGATCCACGCAAAGCGCATTTACACATGCCTGTTGAATGGGGCACTCATCGCTTGAGGCACAACCAATTTCTAATATTGCGTATCGGGAGTGCGTTGTAAAGTAAGCAGAACGATTGCATTAGTTAAGGCATTAGGTATCATTTTCGGTTTAGACATTCGATTATATATGTTTAATTCAAATTATAGGTGTGTTTTCTTTAAGAAACCTGTTCGATAGGTAGTTTTTCTTGATTTTTTCAATGCAGTTAGTAAAAAATGTATTTTTTCAATAAATTGTTCTTATGCTGCCATACGAGGCACATACTAGCACATCTAATACTATCAAGCTGTAAGCACATTAAATTAGATATTGTTTAGTTTTTGTTTAGCTGTTTTTGTTGTCGCAAAACAACATATACACATGCAAGCAAGCAATTGGGATATTCGGGGTTAGTGCATATAAAAAAAAATCTGTAAGTCATCCAACACCAGTTAATACTATCACCATGCAATTAATCATACTATACAATAATAAATAAAACTTACTGCACACGATTATGTGTACATAAAAGTGATAAATAGATATATACAAACAAACATATGTACTAAATACAACAAAAATCAACACAAATTGTCGTATAGAAAACAAAGAAGATGAGATCGTAATGTTGACATATAACATGCACATCGAGCTCATTCCAAAAGATATCGAGAGACATTCAACATTATGTGATATGATGTAGGACTTGATGATACACGTACTTGCAGCAGCAGGCAGGCAGGCAGGCAAACAGAAAGCAGGCAACTAACATGAACGAGGACGAGAACAAGAAAGAGTGAACTAGCTCTATTTAAATTGAACTCAAACTTCGGTGAATACATATACTTCTCCATTTGTGAACACAAACATAGACTTCGTGAGCTTGTCCGAGTGGTGTTTTCGTAATGGGTAATTGTTGTGGGTGCAGGCATATACATACATATACGAATGACAGCAGAAGAGCCAGTGATAAGAGCCGGGGAAAGAAAAACAAATGGAATAGAATTTGAAGCGATTTGATGCCATTTGTATAGGAACACACTGGGATTGGTTTGCAAGGAACAGAACGAAAAAAAATAAAACATGCACGTGCCAGCCATTAAGCTGGGCCGGTCAGCTATGGCACAAGTGGGAGAAGGTGTGATGAGATCCATAAAGAGAAGAAGAAAAAGAGAACTATATGACATCAAATTGAAGTAGGCTTTTACGCATTGCCAGATGCATTGGCGATTCAAGTAGTTGGCGCCTCGGATGCCAATAGAATATTTCACCACAACCTTGTGGTTCTTTGCAATTCATTCAATTAATAAAGAACACGTGGGTCCATATTAAGACTTACGATTTACGTACACAGCTTTAGTTACCTGCATTAATAGAGCAACCGGGTTTATTTACATCTGCGGCGGTATCACAATAGCACAAAGCGGTGTGGTTCAATGTACGACACACAGTAAAGTTCTGAACATTACAAAGATTTTCATAATATTCGCATGGCTTAATGCAATTTGCTCTTACACAAAGCTCATCGTCAAAACAATCAGTTGTTATTGTACATTTAGGTGAAAATTCTGTCGTGTGTTCTTCTGTACGGGTCATATTTGGTACTCCCACAGAACTCTGCGTAACTTCCGGATCAGTTAAGCCTGGCCCTATAGCAACGCTCTGAGTAGTTTCTTCACCTGGATAGCCCATTGATGTATAAAAAAAAGGCACCGTCGTATTCAAAGAACCTTCTGTTGTGGTAGGAACACCAGTTACCTTGGACTCTGTAGTCATTGAAGATATCTCGTTTGCAGAACCAGTGGTAGTAATTTGCTTAGATATCGCCGAGGTAGTTGTGATATCATAGACAGAAGTCACTTGCGTAACAATGGTTCGTGCAGTAGTTGTCTGCGAAGTGGCAGGCGATAAAGTAGAACCTATAGTTGAAAAATTTTCTTTAAATGGAAAAGACACAGTGGTGATATCAGGAGCAAGAGTCACATGAGTAACAGAGGGTGGAAATCTCTCAGATGAAATAACAGTCATTCCGCCTATTGTTGATTGTTCAGTCACTGTCGACGGAGGTGTTGTTTCTGTATATGGTGGCAAAGAAGTGGACTCTATTGGAAGTATTCGCTCAGTTGGAATGGTCTTAGGGGTTTCATGGGTTGTTGGTTGCGATATGCCAAATCGAACAGTAGTTTCATCGAAGACTGCTGGTCCAGTAGATTCTGTATAAGTTCTTTGGGTTATTACAGAATATGGAGTAGTTGACTCGAAAGGTATAGGCGTCAGAGTGGAACCTTGAGTTGTAAACTGTTCTTTAGATGGGAATGAGGTTGTTGTGATCCCAGGAACAAAAGTCACCTGAGAAACAGAGGGTGGTTGTCTCTCAGTTGTAATGGCAGCCATTACACCTGGAGTCGTTTGGTCAGTCACTGCCGATGGAGGTGAAGTTTCTGTATATGCTGGCTCCAAAGTGGACCCTGTCGGAAGTATTCTCTCGGGTGGAATAGTCTTAGGGGTTTCATGGGTTGTTGGAAGCGAAGTAGAAGTCCGAACAGTAGTTTCATCGGAAACTAAAGGTTTGGTGGGTTCTGTGTAAGTCCTTTCGGTTGCTGTAGAAGTTGGGGTTGTTGACTCGCCAGGTATAGGCGTCAGAGTGGAACCTTGAGTTGTAAACTGTTCTTTAGATGGCAATGAGGAAGTTGTGGTCTCAGGGACAGAAGTTACTTGAGTAACAGAAGGTGGTTGTCTCTCAGTTGTAATGGCAGCCATTGCACCTGGAGTTGATAGGTCAGTCACTGCCGACGGAGGCGTAGTTTCTGTGTATGGTGGTTCCGAAGTGGACCCTGTCGGAAGTATTCTCTCAGTTGGAATGGTTTTAGGGGTTTCATGGGCTGTTGGTTGCGATATGCCAAATTGAACAGTAGTTTCATCGAAGACTGCTGGTCCAGTAGATTCCGTATAAGTTCTTTGGGTTATTACAGAATATGGAGTAGTTGATTCGCCAGGTATAGGCGTCAGAGTGGAACCATGAGTTGTAAACTGTTCTTTAGATGGGAATGGAGAAGTTGTGGTCTCAGGGACAGAAGTTACTTGAGTAACAGAAGGTGGTTGTCTCTCAGTTGTAATGGCAGCCATTGCACCTGGAGTTGTTAGGTCAGTCACTGCCGACGGAGGCGTAGTTTCTGTGTATGGTGGTTCCGAAGTGGACCCTGTCGGAAGTATTCTCTCAGTTGGAATAGTTTTAGGGGTTTCTTGGGTTGTTGGAAGCGAAGTAGAAATCCGAACAGTAGTTTCATCGGAAACTAAAGGTTTGGTGGCTTCTGTGTAAGTCCTTTCGGTTGCTGTAGAAGTTGGGGTTGTTGACTCGCCAGGTATAGGCGTCAGAGTGGAACCCTGAGTTGTAAACTGTTCTTTAGATGGGAATGGAGAAGTTGTGGTCTCAGGGACAGAAGTTACTTGCGTAACAGAAGGTGGTTGTCTCTCAGTTGTAATGGCAGCCATTGAACCTGGAGTTGTTTGGTCAGTCACTGCCGACGGAGGCGTAGTTTCTGTGTATGGTGGTTCCGAAGTGGACCCTGTCGGAAGTATTCTCTCAGTTGGAATGGTTTTAGGGGTTTCATGGGTTGTTGGTTGCGATATGCCAAATCGAACAGTAGTTTCATCGAAGACTGCTGGTCCAGTAGATTCTGTATAAGTTCTTTGGGTTATTACAGAATATGGAGTAGTTGACTCGCCAGGTATAGGCGTCAGAGTGGAACCTTGAGTTGTAAACTGTTCTTTAGATGGGAATGGAGAAGTTGTGGTCTCAGTGACAGAAGTTACTTGAGTAACAGAAGGTGGTTGTCTCTCAGTTGTAATGGCAGCCATTGCACCTGGAGTTGTTTGGTCAGTCACTGCCGACGGAGGCGTAGTTTCTGTGTATGGTGGTTCCGAAGTGGACCCTGTCGGAAGTATTCTCTCAGTTGGAATGGTTTTAGGGGTTTCATGGGTTGTTGGTTGCGATATGCCAAATCGAACAGTAGTTTCATCGAAGACTGCTGGTCCAGTAGATTCTGTATAAGTTCTTTGGGTTATTACAGAATATGGAGTAGTTGATTCGCCAGGTATAGGCGTCAGAGTGGAACCATGAGTTGTAAACTGTTCTTTAGATGGGAATGGAGAAGTTGTGGTCTCAGGGACAGAAGTTACTTGAGTAACAGAAGGTGGTTGTCTCTCAGTTGTAATGGCAGCCATTACACCTGGAGTCGTTTGGTCAGTCACTGCCGATGGAGGTGTAGTTTCTGTATATGCTGGCTCCAAAGTGGACCCTGTCGGAAGTATTCTCTCAGTTGGAATAGTTTTAGGGGTTTCTTGGGTTGTTGGAAGCGAAGTAGAAATCCGAACAGTAGTTTCATCGGAAACTAAAGGTTTGGTGGTTTCTGTGTAAGTCCTTTCGGTTGCTGTAGAAGTTGGGGTTGTTGACTCGCCAGGTATAAGCGTCAGAGTGGAACCCTGAGTTGTAAACTGATCTTTTGATGGCAATGAGGAAGTTGTGGTCTCAGGGACAGAAGTTACTTGAGTAACAGAAGGTGGTTGTCTCTCAGTTGTAATGGCAGCCATTGCACCTGAAGTTGTTTGGTCAGCCACTGCCGACGGAGGCGTAGTTTCTGTGTATGGTGGTTCAGAAGTGGACCCTGTCGGAAGTATTCTCTCAGTTGGAATGGTTTTAGGGGTTTCATGGGTTGTTGGTTGCGATATGCCAAATCGAACAGTAGTTTCATCGAAGACTGCTGGTCCAGTAGATTCTGTATAAGTTCTTTGGGTTATTACAGAATATGGAGTAGTTGACTCGCCAGGTATAGGCGTCAGAGTGGAACCTTGAGTTGCAAACTGTTCTTTAGATGGGAATGGAGAAGTTGTGGTCTCAGGGACAGAAGTTACTTGAGTAACAGAAGGTGGTTGTCTCTCAGTTGTAATGGCAGCCATTACACCTGGAGTCGTTTGGTCAGTCACTGCCGATGGAGGTGTAGTTTCTGTATATGCTGGCTCCAAAGTGGACCCTGTCGGAAGTATTCTCTCAGGTGGAATAGTCTTAGGGGTTTCATGGGTTGTTGCAAGCGAAGTAGAAATCCGAACAGTAGTTTCATCGGAAACTAAAGGTTTGGTGGTTTCTGTGTAAGTCCTTTCGGTTGCTGTAGAAGTTGGGGTTGTTGACTCGCCAGGTATAGGCGTCAGAGTGGAACCTTGAGTTGTAAACTGTTCTTTAGATGGCAATGAGGAAGTTGTGGTCTCAGGGACAGAAGTTACTTGAGTAACAGAAGGTGGTTGTCTCTCAGTTGTAATGGCAGCCATTACACCTGGAGTCGTTTGGTCAGTCACTGCCGATGGAGGTGTAGTTTCTGTATATGCTGGCTCCAAAGTGGACCCTGTCGAAAGTATTCTCTCAGTTGGAATGGTTTTAGGGGTTTCATGGGTTGTTGGTTGCGATATGCCAAATTGAACAGTAGTTTCATCGAAGACTGCTGGTCCAGTAGATTCTGAATAAGTTCTTTGGGTTATTACAGAATATGGAGTAGTTGATTCGCCAGGTATAGGCGTCAGAGTGGAACCCTGAGTTGAAAACTGATCTTTTGATGGCAATGAGGAAGTTGTGGTCTCAGGGACAAAAGTTACTTGAGTAACAGAAGGTGATTGTCTCTCAGTTGTAATGGCAGCCATTGCACCTGGAGGTGTTTGGTCAGTCACTGCCGACGGAGGCGTAGTTTCTGTGTATGGTGGTTGAGAAGTGGACCCTGTCGGAAGTATTCTCTCAGTTGGAATGGTTTTAGGGGCTTCATGGGTTGTTGGTTGCGATATGCCAAATTGAACAGTAGTTTCATCGAAGACTGCTGGTCCAGTAGATTCTGAATAAGTTCTTTGGGTTATTACAGAATATGGAGTAGTTGATTCGCCAGGTATAGGCGTCAGAGTGGAACCCTGAGTTGAAAACTGATCTTTTGATGGCAATGAGGAAGTTGTGGTCTCAGGGACAGAAGTTACTTGAGTAACAGAAGGTGATTGTCTCTCAGTTGTAATGGCAGCCATTGCACCTGGGGTTGTTTGGTCAGTCACTGCCGACGGAGGCGTAGTTTCTGTGTATGGTGGTTCAGAAGTGGACCCTGTCGGAAGTATTCTCTCAGTTGGAATGGTTTTAGGGGTTTCATGGGTTGTTGGAAGCGAAGTAGAAATCCGAACAGTAGTTTCATCGGAAACTAAAGGTTTGGTGGTTTCTGTGTAAGTCCTTTCGGTTGCTGTAGAAGTTGGGGTTGTTGACTCGCCAGGTATAGGCGTCAGAGTGGAACCTTGAGTTGTAAACTGTTCTTTAGATGGCAATGAGGAAGTTGTGGTCTCAAGGACAGAAGTTACTTGAGTAACAGAAGGTGGTTGTCTCTCAGTTGTAATGGCAGCCATTGCACCTGGGGTTGTTTGGTCAGTCACTGCCGACGGAGGCGTAGTTTCTGTGTATGGTGGTTCAGAAGTGGACCCTGTCGGAAGTATTCTCTCAGTTGGAATGGTTTTAGGGGTTTCATGGGTTGTTGGTTGCGACATGCCAAATCGAACAGTAGTTTCATCGAAGACTGGTGGTGCGGTAGATTCTGTATAAGTTCTTTGGGTTATTACAGAATATGGAGTAGTTGACTCGCCAGGTATAGGCGTCAGAGTGGACCCTTGAGTTGTAAACTGTTCTTTAGACGGGAATGGAGAAGTTGTGGTCTCAGGGACTGAAGTTACTTGAGTAACAGATGATGGTTGTCTCTCAGTTGTAATGGCAGCCATTGCGCTTGGAGTTGTTTGGTCAGTCACTGCCGACGGAGGTGTAGTTTCTGTGTATGGTGGTTCCGAAGTGGACCCTGTCGGAAGTATTTTCTCAGCTGGAATAGTTTTAGGGGTTTCATGGGTTGTTGGAAGCGAAGTAGAAATCCGAACAGTAGTTTCATCGGAAACTAAAGGTTTGATGGTTTCTGTGTAAGTCCTTTCGGTTGCTGTAGAAGTTTGGGTTGTTGACTCGCCAGGTATAGGCGTCAGAATGGAACCTTGAGTTGTAAACTGTTCTTTAGATGGCAATGAGGAAGTTGTGGTCTCAGGGACAGAAGTTACTTGAGTAACAGAAGGTGGTTGTCTCTTAGTTGTAATGGCAGCCATTGCACGTGGAGTTGTTTGGTCAGTCACTGCCGATGGAGGTGTAGTTTCTGTATATGGTGGCTCCGAAGTGGACCCTGTCGGAAGTATTCTCTCAGTTGGAATGGTCTTAGGGGTTTCATGGGTAGTTGGTTGCGATATGCCAAATTGAACAGTAGTTTCATCGAAGACTGCTGGTCCAGTAGATTCTGAATAAGTTCTTTGGGTTATTACAGAATATGGAGTAGTTGATTCGCCAGGTATAGGCGTCAGAGTGGAACCCTGAGTTGAAAACTGATCTTTTGATGGCAATGAGGAAGTTGTGGTCTCAGGGACAGAAGTTACTTGAGTAACAGAAGGTGATTGTCTCTCAGTTGTAATGGCAGCCATTGCACCTGGAGGTGTTTGGTCAGTCACTGCCGACGGAAGCGTAGTTTCTGTGTATGGTGGTTGAGAAGTGGACCCTGTCGGAAGTATTCTCTCAGTTGGAATGGTTTTAGGGGTTTCATGGGTTGTTGGTTGCGATATGCCAAATCGAACAGTAGTTTCATCGAAGACTGCTGGTCTAGTAGATTCTGTATAAGTTCTTTGGGTTATTACAGAATATGGAGTAGTTGACTCGCCAGGTATAGGCGTCAGAGTGGAACCTTGAGTTGTAAACTGTTCTTTAGATGGGAATGGAGAAGTTGTGGTCTCAGGGACAGAAGCTACTTGAGTAACAGAAGGTGGTTGTCTCTCAGTTGTAATGGCAGCCATTGCACGTGGAGTTGTTTGGTCAGTCACTGCCGACGGAGGCGTAGTTTCTGTGTATGGTGGTTCAGAAGTGGACCCTGTCGGAAGTATTCTCTCAGTTGGAATGCTTTTAGGGGTTTCATGGGTTGTTGGAAGCGAAGTAGAAATCCGAACAGTAGTTTCATCGGAAACTAAAGGTTTGGTGGTTTCTGTGTAAGTCCTTTCGGTTGCTGTAGAAGTTGGGGTTGTTGACTCGCCAGGTATAGGCGTCAGAGTGGAACCTTGAGTTGTAAACTGTTCTTTAGATGGCAATGAGGAAGTTGTGGTCTCAAGGACAGAAGTTACTTGAGTAACAGAAGGTGGTTGTCTCTCAGTTGTAATGGCAGCCATTGCACCTGGGGTTGTTTGGTCAGTCACTGCCGACGGAGGCGTAGTTTCTGTGTATGGTGGTTCAGAAGTGGACCCTGTCGGAAGTATTCTCTCAGTTGGAATGGTTTTAGGGGTTTCATGGGTTGTTGGTTGCGACATGCCAAATCGAACAGTAGTTTCATCGAAGACTGGTGGTGCGGTAGATTCTGTATAAGTTCTTTGGGTTATTACAGAATATGGAGTAGTTGACTCGCCAGGTATAGGCGTCAGAGTGGACCCTTGAGTTGTAAACTGTTCTTTAGATGGCAATGAGGAAGTTGTGGTCTCAAGGACGGAAGTTACTTGAGTAACAGAAGGTGGTTGTCTCTTAGTTGTAATGGCAGCCATTGCACGTGGAGTTGTTTGGTCAGTCACTGCCGATGGAGGTGTAGTTTCTGTATATGGTGGCTCCGAAGTGGACCCTGTCGGAAGTATTCTCTCAGTTGGAATGGTCTTAGGGGTTTCATGGGTAGTTGGTTGCGATACGCCAAATCGAACAGTAGTTTCATCAAAGACTGCTGGTCCAGTAGATTCTGTATAAGTTCTTTGGGTTATTACAGAATATGGAGTAGTTGACTCGCCAGGTATAGGCGTCAGAGTGGAACCTTGAGTTGTAAACTCTTCTTTAGATGGGAATGAGGTAGTTGTGATCCCAGGAACAAAAGTTACCTGAGAAACAGAGGGTGGTTGTCTCTCAGTTGTAATGGCAGCCATTAAACCTGGAGTCGTTTGGTCAGTCACTGCCGATGGAGGTGTAGTTTTTGTGTATGCTGGCTCCAAAGTGGACCCTGTCGGAAGTATTCTCTCTGGTGGAATGGTTATCGGGGTTTCATGGGTTGTTGGTTGCGATACGCCAAATCGAACAGTTGTTTCATCGACGACTGCTGGTCTAGTAGATTCTGTATATGTTCTTTGGGTTATTACAGAATATGGAGTAGTTGACTCGCCAGGTATAGGCGTCAGAGTGGAACCCTGAGTTGTAAACTGTTCTTTAGATGGTAATGAGGAAGTTGGGGCCTCAGGGACAAAAGTTACTTGAGTAACAGAAGGTGGTTGTCTCTCAGTTGTAATGGCAGCCATTGCACCTGGAGTTGTTTGGTCAGTCACTGCCGAAGGAGGTGTAGTTTCTGTATATGGTGGCTCCAAAGTGGACCCTGTCGGAAGTATTCTCTCAGGTGGAATGGTTTTAGGGGTTTCATGGGTAGTTGGTTGCGATACGCCAAATCGAACAGTAGTTTCATCGAAGACTGCTGGTCCAGTAGATTCTGTATAAGTTTTTTGGGTTATTACAGAATATGGAGTAGTTGACTCGCCAGGTATAGGCGTCAGAGAGGAACCTTGAGTTGTAAACTCTTCTTTAGATGGGAATGAGGTAGTTGTGATCCCAGGAACAAAAGTTACCTGAGAAACAGAAGGTGGTTGTCTCTCAGTTGTAATGGCAGCCATTACACCTGGAGTCGTTTGGTCAGTCACTGCCGAAGGAGGTGTAGTTTTTGTATATGCTGGCTCCAAAGTGGACCCAGTCGGAAGTATTCTCTCAGGTGGAATGGTTTTAGGGGTTTCATGGGTTGTTGGTTGCGATATGCCAAATCGAATAGTAGTTTCATCGAAGACTGCTGGTCCAGTAGATTCTGTATAAGTTCTTTGGGTTATTACAGAATATGGAGTAGTTGACTCGCCAGGTATAGGCGTCAGAGAGGAACCTTGAGTTGTAAACTCTTCTTTAGATGGGAATGAGGTAGTTGTGATCCCAGGAACAAAAGTTACCTGAGAAACAGAAGGTGGTTGTCTCTCAGTTGTAATGGCAGCCATTACACCTGGAGTCGTTTGGTCAGTCACTGCCGAAGGAGGTGTAGTTTTTGTATATGCTGGCTCCAAAGTGGACCCAGTCGGAAGTATTCTCTCAGGTGGAATGGTTTTAGGGGTTTCATGGGTTGTTGGTTGCGATATGCCAAATCGAATAGTAGTTTCATCGAAGACTGCTGGTCCAGTAGATTCTGTATAAGTTCTTTGGGTTATTACAGAATATGGAGTAGTTGACTCGCCAGGTATAGGCGTCAGAGAGGAACCTTGAGTTGTAAACTCTTCTTTAGATGGGAATGAGGTAGTTGTGATCCCAGGAACAAAAGTTACCTGAGAAACAGAAGGTGGTTGTCTCTCAGTTGTAATGGCAGCCATTGCACCTGAAGTTGTTTGGTCAGTCACTGCCGACGGAGGCGTAGTTTCTGTGTATGGTGGTTCAGAAGTGGACCCTGTCGGAAGTATTCTCTCAGTTGGAATGCTTTTAGGGGTTTCATGGGTTGTTGGAAGCGAAGTAGAAATCCGAACAGTAGTTTCATCGGAAACTAAAGGTTTGGTGGTTTCTGTGTAAGTCCTTTCGGTTGCTGTAGAAGTTGGGGTTGTTGACTCGCCAGGTATAGGCGTCAGAGTGGAACCTTGAGTTGTAAACTGTTCTTTAGATGGCAATGAGGAAGTTGTGGTCTCAGGGACAGAAGTTACTTGAGTAACAGAAGGTGGTTGTCTCTCAGTTGTAATGGCAGCCATTACACCTGGAGTCGTTTGGTCAGTCACTGCCGAAGGAGGTGTAGTTTTTGTATATGCTGGCTCCAAAGTGGACCCTGTCGGAAGTATTCTCTCAGTTGGAATGGTTTTAGGGGTTTCATGGGTTGTTGGTTGCGATATGCCAAATCGAACAGTAGTTTCATCGAAGACTGCTGGTCTAGTAGATTCTGTATAAGTTCTTTGGGTTATTACAGAATATGGAGTAGTTGACTCGCCAGGTATAGGCGTCAGAGTGGAACCTTGAGTTGTAAACTGTTCTTTAGATGGGAATGGAGAAGTTGTGGTCTCAGGGACAGAAGTCACTTGAGTAATGGAGGGTGGTTGTCTCTCAGTTGTAATGACAGCCATTACACCTGAAGTGGCTTGGTCAGTCACTGCCGATTGAGGTGTAGTTTCTGTATATGGTGGCTCCAAAGTGGACCCTGTCGGAAGTATTCTCTCAGTTGGAATGGTTTTAGGGGTTTCATGGGTTGTTGGTTGCGACATGCCAAATCGAACAGTAGTTTCATCGAAGACTGGTGGTGCGGTAGATTCTGTATAAGTTCTTTGGGTTATTACAGAATATGGAGTAGTTGACTCGCCAGGTATAGGCGTCAGAGTGGAACCTTGCGTTGTAAACTGTTCTTTAGACGGGAATGGAGAAGTTGTGATCTCAGGGACAGAAGTTACTTGAGTAACAGAAGGTGGTTGTCTCTCAGTTGTAATGGCAGCCATTGCACCTGGAGTTGTTTGGTCAGTCACTGCCGTCGGAGGTGTAGTTTCTGTGTATGGTGGCAGCGAAGTGGACCCTGTCGGAAGAATTCTCTCAGTTGGAATGGTTTTAGGGGTTTCATGGGTTGTTGGTTGCGATATGCCAAATCGAACAGTAGTTTCATCGAAGACTGCTGGTCCAGTAGATTCTGTATAAGTTCTTTGGGTTATTACAGAATATGGAGTAGTTGACTCGATAGGTATAGGCGTCAGAGTGGAACCTTGAGTTGTAAACTGTTCTTCAGATGGGAATGGAGAAGTTGTGGTCTCAGGGACAGAAGTTACTTGAGTAACAGAAGGTGGTTGTCTCTCAGTTGTAATGGCAGCCATTGCACCTGGAGTTGTTTGGTCAGTCACAGCCGAAGGAGGTGTAGTTTCTGTATATGGTGGTTCCGAAGTGGACCCTGTCGGAAGTATTCTCTCAGTTGGAATAGATTTAGGAGTTTCATGGGTTGTTGGTAGCGAAGTAGAAATCCGGACAGCAGTTTCATCGGAAACTAAAGGTTTGGTGGTTTCTGTGTAAGTCCTTTCGGTTGCTGTAGAAGTTGGCGTTGTTGACTCGCCAGGTATAGGCGTCAGAGTGGAATCTTGAGTTGTAAACTGTTCTTTAGATGGGAATGGAGATGTTGTGGTCTCAGGGACAAAAGTTACTTGAGTAACGGAAGATGGTTGCCTCTCAGTTGTAATGGCAGCCATTACACCTGGAGTTGTTTGGTCAGTCACTGCCGATGGAAGTGTTGTTTCTGTATATGGTGGTTCCGAAGTGGACCCTGTCGGAAGTATTCTCTCAGTTTGTAAGGTTTTAGGAGTTTCATGGGTTGTTGGTTGCGATATGCCAAATCGAATAGTAGTTTCATCGGAGACAGTGGGTTCTGTAGATTCTGTATAGGTTTTTTGGAATGTAACAGAAGGGGGTTGGGGGGTTGATTGAGTTTGTGGGTCAGAGGTTGTGTGTTGCTCTGTTGTACTGTTTTGCAAATTGTCTTTTGGAGATAAGGTTTTTTCAATGCTTAGCTGTTTTGTGGTTTTGTATGACTCTGTTGTGCTATCGTATGAGCTGGTCGTCTCACTCTCAGCTTCAATGTCAGTATAACGTGTACGCATTTCTGTTTGGTTTGCCAAAATCATGACCGTATACTTGATGCTTGTAGCAACGGTAGTTGTGTCTTTTGGTTCGGATTCGGTACTATGCGGTTCATCTGTCGGTATACAGTTAGAGTCTGTGTTGTTTGTTGAACTAGTAGAGCAGATGCATTTTGTAATAACATGTGCTTTCGTTACGCACTTTACTGAGGCCACGCAAACTGTGTGGCAGGGATCGATACATTGACCAGACGATCCGCATTGATGCGCATCACTGCAATCTTCGTGTGTGGTACAGTTGCCACCTGGCTTAGCTGCTTTTTATTATTTTTTTGTTTTGTAATTTTTGAAGTGGAGTATTTTTGTACATATTTCAAATAAAAGTATAAAATTTTAAAAATACAAATCGTTAAAATATTTACAAATTAATACGATTTAAAATAAATATGTGTATAGCTACAACAAAAGAGGAATGTGCACTATATATACAGGGGAACCTGGGGCATTACTAAATATGTTCGAAGTTGTGAGCTAAATTTCTTGAAACTGTGGCAAAAACTTTCAGCACAAAAATTTAGTACAAATTATTTTACGGTTAGATAAATTCAAATTAGGAACGATTTTTTTTTACTATTAGTTAGCTACATATTGGATTTATATTGTTGTTTTATACAATTAGTATTACATCTAGTTACCGTTTATTTAGAGTCATGGGTTAAGATATTTATAGTTTTCAAGAGGCATTAATATCATTGTGAGCATGAGCGTGTGTGAATGTTCAGAAGAGTTGCTTTGTATTTGTATACGAGTATTTGTTTCTGTTATTGTTGATTCGACCCCATTATAGGGTTATGATCACGTATGATCATCAATAATTTTGATAACAGTTTTTCTTATTTTGTTATTGCGCTTTGGTTTTAGCTTTGGTTTGAAGCTGGACGGGCATTAAGAGCAATCCTGATTCGATAATTGGGTTCGCGGATTAGCTTTCAATATTCATTATCGTTAAGAGATTTTTTTTAGACCATATGCTGTCAGGAGAAAGCTTAATTCAAGAATAGATTGTTAATTCCTCATTTCTATATACATTTACACAATATGTGAGGAAATATATTGACACGGCATGAAACTCTGGGAAGTGTCTTTTTGGTCAATATATCTCGCTGGGAAATCAATTGTGTGTGTGATTGTTGGTGAGGGACAGACAATAAGACAGATCTAGCAAAAGGTGAGAGCGTGTGAGAGGCAGGAAACAGAGATAAACGAGACAGAGACATAAGGTACTTTCACTTGACAGAGTTGTGAGAGAGAGTACGTTTGTGCTTTACCTTTTTGACATCCATATTTGGCATCGGCTATAAATCCAGTTGGGCAGAATTTACATATCGGCTTGTGATCCTCGACAATGCATGGCGAGTTGGGTGCGCACGTGGCAAACTTGCACGGATCGACGCACTGATAATTGCGACAGGCCAAGCCTGCCGGACAGCCAGCATCGCGCAAGCAAATCGATATCGATGGCTGGCAATCTCGCATGCAAATGCATACTGGCTTATGATCCTGCACCTCACATGACTTATTCTCGGCACAAATTGGTGCACGGCCCAGTGGTACAATGCACGGGTTGCGGCACTTGCCATCCGTGCAGGCCATGTTCGAGGCACAGTCATCATCGCGATAGCATTCACGCTTATCCGGTGCACAGGTCAATTCACCATACTCATTGACTATGAAGCCTGATTTGCATATGCAAACGGGCTGGTGGCGACGGGTCTCGCACTTTTTGTTACTTTCGCAGATGAACAGGGGATTGTTGCAAGGATCTGTGCATTGGCCATATTGGCCGCACTGCAAGGTCTCTGGACATTCGGCATCGCTGGTGCATGTTATTTGATCCTTTGTCTTGGGGTCTGTGTCCTCTGGCACACATTTCGGATCCGGCTTGCACTCGACCTCTGGTCGACCTATGTGACAGTTGGGACAGGAGCAGCGTGGACGATGTAGCACAGTTTGACATAGTGCATTTGTGCCACACGCGCCACGCATTGTACAAGGATCGGTGCAGTGTCCTTGTAGGCATGATTTTTCACTGGGACAATCCGTATCTGAGTAGCATTGTTCGGTGTCTAAAACGTTACGTAACAGCAGCAGCGAAGATCGAGAGAGAGAGAGAGAGAGATAGACAGGTTGTTGGTTGTTGTACTATGTTAATGGGTGCGCTCAACTTGTCGGTGGCATATACGATAGATAGATACCCTACAAAATGTACTCTTTTTTGCTGGTTGATTGTTGTTGAAAATTTAAAATACGGAGCATTGGGACATATTTATGAAAGAACGGGAGTGCGAAGTTGAAATTATAAGGAAGTTTGTTGGGAATTTGACAGACAAGAGAGAAAGTGTTGGTTGAAGTGGAAGGGATTTATTTTTGTTGGTGGTACTTGAAGTACCCAGAAAAGATGGGATGTAAATATGGGTAGCTCAGATAAGAAACTTAAAGCTAAATTTTCTAAAAACAAAAATAGAAAAACTTAAACAAGACAATATATAAACAGTATAATCAAGTGTTGGTTGGTTGTTTCGATTGGTATTCTTTTGTATGGTTTGCTTTGGTTTTGTTTGAGTTCTTGTGTATGTGGTTGGGGTGTGTATATTTATTTTTATTATTTTTTTGCGTTTTTCAATAAATGTCAGTGGGATTGCTGTGGTTTTGATTTTGGATTTTGGGTATTGTGCAAGGGATTTGTTAAATAAACAGAACATTTATTGGGGCTTCATCGAATTGTGATCAGAAATGGACATATGAAATAATATAGAAATAGGAAATAAAAATGTAGAAATAACGAGTTTAGTTCAGTTTGGTGCAGTTAATGGTCAATAGGGACAGGCAGCAACAGTTTTTAGTAAACACTTTTCAAATTTGTTGTCAATGTCGACATCAAATTGCAGAACTGTGAAGGGAACATCTCACATTATGTCAGGTTGTTTTCTATATAAGCTTGCAAAATTGTCAATTATGTATATATATATAAAATTATATAGTAGATAGCTGCTGTGGTTTGGTATGTAGATTAATTGCTTTTGTTGGTTGATTTAAATGAATTTGATAAGTCTTCGAGCAGCGGGCGAGCGAGCGAGCAGCCTTATAGATAAGTAAGATCGAGTGAGCAATAGTTACAATCATTGATGAATTTCCAATTATTAAATAACGAGTGTGTGTATACGGGTGTAGAGATAGAGAGACTTGCGCTTAATTTGCCCAATTAATTGCATTTTAATCAATGGACATGTTTTTTTTTTGTTTTGTTTTTTTTTTTTTTTAGCAATGATCTTGTTGGTCTAATGCGAATTGTTTGTATATACTTGTTGAGTAATGGTGAAAATTACACGACATCCAACACATGCGCTCTGCCCTCACGAGAGACACGTTATTGGTGATGATTGGGTGAGTGAATAAGGCATAATATAAGTAATAAAGAGTGAGAGACAGAGACAGATGAAATTAGCGAGATAGAGACAAGATATATATATATATCAAACTGATAGGCAGAGTAGGTAAAACTTTTGACTAAAGCGATATTAGCTGAAAGTAGTGAAAACTCGATAAGTACAATTTGGAAGAGTACGTTAGGATAGTACGTTAAGTAGCTTTACTTGTCTTTTTATGGTGTGTTATTAATAATTCACAATTGATAAATTTGGTATATAAATATTTACAGGTTGGTTTTATATTTTTCTTTTTGGTTAGTTGGGTGGCCGCAAAGACACGGCACATTTGTATACGCATATATGTACATATGTGATTAATCACATATACAATTTTCTGTATATACAACTTAAAGACTAGTCAAATTTACCAAAATATATTTGCAGTGTTAGTCAAATTTAGTTACAGTTGTTTTTATATAAATTTTGGATTGTTGTTTTGTTTTGTTTTTTTTTCAAAGATTTTCATCTTTACGGAAGCGATTTTCAACCAATAGACGAGCTAAAGTGTGCTAGGTAGGCGGTAGGAGCTTTCAGAGCATACGATCTTAAAATGTACTAGTATTTTTTAGGAGCTTTGTACACAAAAATTATCATCATTATTTTCGGTTATTGCAAGTATACGACTTGCTATAAGAAATGCATTGAAAAGTAGTAGTAGTTGTTGTTGTAATTTATCTATACATACGATTTAATGAAACTTATATTGAGTACTATGGTACACTTGAACTGACAATAATAAAAAAAATACTGATTTTAAGCATATGTGAACCATGTGTGAGAATTGTCCCGTCCACAGTTCCCAATCTGAGACTTTGTTCATTCAAGAAATGTAACAAAAGATATTTGAACAATTATTTTTTTGTTTTTGTTTAGCGAAGGAAAACGACAGAGTGGCGCAGGGGAGCAAAATAGTGGATAACAACGTTGGGTTACAAAGGGTACGTTTTGAGGGCGGATAGAGCATAGGAGTCACAGGATGGGATTAACGGGAGCATGGATGTTGATGATATTTTGTTTTCATTATTTTTTACTATTATTTTTTTTTTTGTGGGCAGCAAGGATGTGTTTGGGATCTGTTGTCTTTTATATAACTTTTTTTTTTAATAATAGGCGTTGAATTTAGTGTTGTTGTTTGTTGTACACTTTGTGCACTTTCAGTGCTTGCTTTCGGCTTTGATTAAAGGCTACATATCGCTATCGCGGCAATCGATATTAAAACCATACGATATTAATTAAAGATGAACCAACTTGTCTACTGATCTGTGCGTTAAGCGGTTTCATAAACATAAGGTAATGTATGCCGCAGAGCTGAGTGTGCTGCTATATGCAACACTCCAAATTAAAAATGGGTTATTCGAAGCCAATTGTACGAGAGTATGTGTCTATAAATTTGAATGAATGCTGAATGAATTGATAAAATGATAAACGCAAGCTTCAAAGCTTAATGAAACTGTGTTGTCAACTCGCTCGAATATAACGAGTGTTGTCAAATGCACTGAATGTCGTTTGGTATTTGTTTTAGTATTGTACGTGTAGTTAAACAATATATGCTTAAAATACTAAGCTGATATTTGCTGCAGTTACTTTGCGAGAAATGGGTTTTCATAAATGAGTACTAGGCACAGATTGGGTAACCGCGATAGCGACAGCAACATTCCACGATATTCCATATGCGTTGATCTTAGCAGTTGTGGGTAGAATGTCGTAATATATATATGTATGTGTTTCATATGGAAAATTTTCTTACTAACTATTTATGACAAACACTCAATTTTAGCCTACTGCATTTTGCATTAATTACTTTTCTAAACAGATTTTTTATTTGGTATTTCAGAGGAATTTTTCGGATATTGCATTTGAGTTGTGTGGCTGTAGCTGTGTGTATTTTGCTGTCTGCGTGTGTGTGTGTGTGTGTGAATTTGTTGTGCGCGGGGATTTGATATTACAAAACGTTAACACTTGAAAACTTGGAACATGTGTATAGGTTGTTAAATATATGTATATATGTAAAATTAATTAATTAATTTTGTATCATCATTAAAACACACACTACACTGAAATTTTGAATTAAATTGGTTGTGTCAGCTGAAAAAGCTGTTGAATTAGTGAAATTAGCTGGTTTAAATGTTTTTATAAACAACTCATAGCTAAATAATCAAACCAAATACATATTATAACAATAATATCAGTTTTTTGTTACTGACTGAACTCCAGTTATATGTATAAAGAACGACAACGATAACGATAATAACTCTAACTGATTACTCCAAATAAAGTAAATGTATGTAGTATATGAACCAACGATAACTTGTGAGAAACGCTGGTTAACATTATTAGCATTATCTGTACTCTAATTACGAAAAGTCCTTCAAGTACTTCAAATAAAATAGTATTGGGCCACTTACCCCGTTGACAAACATATTCGTAGCCCTGGCGTACACAGTCGCCAACATCACAACCTCGCGTACGGCAGTCCTCTTGCGGTG
Source organism: Drosophila nr. fundita (assembly GCA_035044245.1). Lineage (NCBI taxonomy): Eukaryota > Metazoa > Arthropoda > Insecta > Diptera > Drosophilidae > Drosophila > Drosophila nr. fundita. The sequence goes on from JAWNMG010000857.1 coordinate 554,337, forward strand.
GTGTCAGATAGCCTAAAAGCAATCGGGATTACAATACTTCTAATTGATACTGGTGGAAATCGATTTGGGGACTTACAATGCACATAGGCATCGCCATTAGGGAAGTCCTCGGGGCAGTAGCATTCGGCTTGATTGTTGCGGAGCACACGACAGGCGGCATTCTGGCCGCAGGGTTGCTCATGGCAGGCATTTACCAATTGTCCTTCGCAAAGGCAACCCTTGTGCGCATCTCCCATGCAGCCATCCATGCAAGCACATTCGTAGCCACCGGGCACCTCAATGCACTTGGAATTAACGCCGCATGGATTGTTGGAGCAGCCTCCATCCAGAGGCTGGCATTCACTGGCCGGATTACCGAAGAAATCTGGCGGGCACGAGCATTGCGCCTTGCGACTAACCACACGGCATTGAGCATTGGTGCCACAAGCACCATACTCCAGGCAGGGATTGCGACACTTGCCCTGATCACAGCGTTTGCTTGACTCGCAATCGCTATCCTGACGGCACTCGAACTGCGCGCACTCCTTGCTGGGTTCGCCCTCATATCCGTCGGGGCAGTAGCACAGCATGCGATGCTCCGACACGGTGCACAGCGCATTGCGTCCACAGGCCCTATCATCGGCACAAGGGTCAACGCATTTTCCATTGGCGCAGCTCTGGTCGGCAGCGCAGTCTCCGTTTGATTTGCAGCCTGCGATGCAAGCGCCCCGTTCACATAGCTGTCCCACGGTACACTGGCGCTTAGCGCCACACTTGTTGCGGCACTTGCCACGTGCGCACTGCTGTCCACAGGCGCAGTCTTCGGATCGACTGCATTTCGCGGCGCAGTAGGCTCCGCTTTCGTCACATTCACAACCTGGATGGCAACGCTCAGGTGGCAACTGGCAACCGGTAAGGCCGTCGCCAATAAAGGCAGCCGGACACTGGCATTGTACGCCATGATTGATAACCAGACAGTCGGCACATTCGCCGCACTGACCTGGTGATTGGCAGGGATTCTGGCACTTCTTTTTAATGCAAGCTTCCTCACTGGCGCAGCTGAGATCGTTGCGGCAGCCAGTTTGACAGACGCGATTCTCACAAATCTGGCCCTGGGCACAGGCGCTGTCCGTGTTGCAGACGGTGCGGCAAGTGCCGCGCATACAGCGCTCATCCGAGAGGCAGCTCTGATCGTTTCCGCACTTGCCCTGGCAGCTGCCTGCGTAGCACAATTGATTTGATCCACAGTCTGCGTTGCTACCACAGGCAGTGCGTGGTGCCTTGCAGACTACGTTGGCATTACCACTGAGTCCCTCGGGGCACGTGCATTGCTTGCGATGGTCGATGGCCTGGCAATGGGCATTGGTGCCACAAGCTGTCGGCTCGGAGCAGGGATCGACGCATTGCTGGCCAATACAGGCCAAATGGTTGGGGCAACCTTGATCGGAGCGACATCCAGTGACGCAGTTTAGACCCAGGCAGAGTTCCCCATTGGCACACTCGTTGTCATGGCGACAGAGCGGCTTACAGACGCCCTGCTGGCAGCGCTCGTTGGTTAAACAACCAGCATCGTCGGCGCAGAGTGGACGACAGACGGATTCAAAGCAGGCCAGGCCTTTGCTGCAGTCGCGATTCTCGTGGCACTCAAGTGGTGGAGTGCGCACGCAACCCACTTGCGGTGTGGGGTTGGGCACCATGTTATCCAGGCAGCTGCAGCTAGCTCGATGATTGGAAACCGAGCAGACGGCATTGGGACCGCAAGGATTCTCAAGACAGGGATTAATGCACTTGTCGTTGCGGCAGGACTCAGAAGCACTGCAATCGTCATCGACGTGGCAGCCATATACGCACTTATTGTGCAAACAAACATGGCCCAGGAAGCAATCGTTGTCCACGCGACAGGTCACTAGATGTGAAGATGATGATTATGATTAAAGCGATGTACTAGGACAGAAATTGCTTAGTGAGCTACTTACGCATACAGTTGCCACGCAGGCACTTCTCGTTAGACGCACACTCAAGATCGTTGTGACAGACGGGCAGGCACATGGAATCCCGACATGTGTATCCAGGCGAACAGTCACCATCGCAGGCGACCGGCACACGCACACACTCCTTGCCCGCATCGCCGGTGAAGCCCTCAGGGCAATGGCACTGCTTCACATGGCTGTGCATCTGGCATTCGGCATTCTGACCGCATGCCTGCGGCTGCTGGCAGGGATCGAAGCATTGACCGCCCTGGCATACCTCCGACGGACCACACTCGGTGTCCAAGAAGCAGGCAGCTGTTCGTGGGGATGGTGAAAACGGATTAGACAAGTTAAAATGGACGTTGCCTAACTTTCTGTTGGCTTTACGGTCTTTTCTTGTTGTTGTTGTTGGTTTTGTCGTGTGTATTTATTGTTGTTTAGTTTGCAGTTAGTCTATGCTACGGGTAGCACTGCGCACAAAGCCAGGTACACCAAAGATTGGCGACCAGCTCTTACAGTTGCAGTTCGGTTGCATCCCCAGACAAGCTCTTTTTATTATCAACTCAAGCTCAGTAAAAGGGAAAACTTCCCTGAGCTGAATTTTAATACAGTAATTACTCGATAATTCGAACACTTCATGAATTTGGGGCAGGATTATATGTATATATATAATTTATAATTATAAACTGTGGCTCCACAGTTCGGAATCAAATGAACTTGGTTTTACATAATTAAATAATCTTCAAAATAGGAAAGCAAAAAAAAGTTATATTTTTCTGATTTTTTTCTTCAGAAAGATGTAATTTCCGAGTGATCACTGTATTTAGTTCTTGGCTGGAAATATTGTCAACCATATCAAGTTTTCGTGCTAGTTGGTAAGTGAGTAAGTAGCGAATTAAGTTTGTGGCTAGTAGTTGTCTGGTAGTCGGTTTTAGGCCCTGGGTGGGTGCTTTGGGTTGGTGTTTGGTGTTAGTACTTACGTTTACATACGCTATCTGAGCAGTATGTGTTGGTGGGGCAATCGCTAGTGATTTGGCAGGGTACTGGCAATGGCTTGCAGCCGGCCACCCGGTCTGCGGGTTGGCCGTCGTAGCCATTGCGGCATGCACAGTGCGCCACATGACCTTTCGGAACACATTCCGCATTGGGGCCACATTGTAGATGGGCGCACACGTCCTGGCACTTGGGCACACCGTTAGTCTTGGTGCATGCAGCATGCGGAGGACAATCGTCATGCGTCTCGCATTCGACGGAGCTGCGGCAGCCCTCATTGTAAGGATCACCGACGAGAGCGGGTGGACAGGTGCATTTGTAAGAGCCACGCGAATTGCGACAGCGTGCGCCGGGTCCGCACGGCGCGTCCTTACAAAAATCGATAACGTCGCAGCGTACACGCGGATCACCACTGAAACCGGGCTGACAGTGACATACCTGACGATGATTCTCCGTTGTACAGAGCGCATTCTCTCCACACGGCTGGCCAATAAGACAGGCGATCTTGCACATATGATTATCGCAGCTCTTATCGTTTGAGCAGTCTTCATCGCTGTTACACTCGATCTTGCGACAGCCGGAGCGTGCATCCCCAAAGAAGCCCTCCTTGCAAACACAATCGGGAGCATGAGATCGGGCCACACACTCTGCGTTGCGGCCGCAAGCGGCGCGGCCCAGGCAAACAGATTCACAGCGGGCACGCCCATAGGCGTCCACTAGGCAGGTCTCATCTTCACCGCAATCGCTGTCGATGGTGCACTCGAGCTCCTTTGCGCAAATGTTGTTCTGGCAGAACTGGAACTGTGGGCAGGTGCTGTTTGACTTGCATGTGGGCTGGCAGACGCCCTGCAGGCAGAGCTGCTCCGAAATGCAATCACGGTTGCTGCTACACAGTGGACTACAGATGCCGTGGGCACAGATGCTGCCCTGTGGGCACTGTGCATCCTTTTGACAGTACTGCAGCGACACACAGCCTTGCTTGGCATCTCCGGTGCTACCCGACTCACAGGCGCACAGCCCAATATGATTTTGGACAGAACAGCGAGCCAGCGCTCCACAGGCATTGGGTAGCGAACAGGGATCAATACACTTGGCATCCAGACAGGCCTTGTCAGCGGCACAGTCACCATTGTCGGCGCACTCAATGTGCACGCACTCCATTTGCGGATCGCCACGTGAGTTGGCCGGACAGCTGCAAATGGCCCTGTGCAATTGTGCTTCGCAGTTGGCATTGAGGCCGCATGCATTTTGGCGCTCGCAGGGACTGCGACAGCGTGAATTGTGACAGCTGGCCGTGGCGGGACAGTCGGCATCGCTGAGACATTCGCTAGGATCGCGGCAGCCCGCCTGAAGCGGATCCCCGATGAGTCCCTCGGGGCACTTGCAGATGTAGTTGCCGGGAAGATTGTCGCAGAAGGCGGTGCTGTGACAGGGCTGTGTCAGGCACTCGTTGATATCCTCGCAGACTCCATTGACTAGCTGGTAGCCCTCGTTGCATTCGCATATGGATTTATGATTCAGCACTTGGCAGCTTCCCTTACCGCAGCTGGTTAGATCACAGGGTTTGATGCAGCGATTGGTTTCCGCATCGCAGGCACGATCGCTGGCGCAATCCACATGATCAATGCACTCCACCTTGAAGCAGCCGACGCCTGTGTCATTGGGATCGCCTAGATAACCAGCGGGACAGCTGCACATCGACTGATGCGCCTCCGCCTGGCAATGAGCATTCGCGCCACACACAGTATGCAGACAGGGATCCGTGCACTTGCCGTGTATGCAGGACAAGCTATTCGAACAATCTTCGTGCTTGTGACATTGTCGGGGCTGTGTGCAGCCCTGTTGCGTATAACCATCTCCAACGGTGCCCTCTGGGCAGACGCAACGGTAGGAGCCGGGCACATTCTCACACTTGGCACTGGCATGACAGGGCTGTTCCGTACACTCATTAATATCTGAGCAGCCGAAGGGGGTGCCAATGAATCCGCTGGCGCACTTGCATTTACCGCTCAAGCACAGCTCGGTGGGTGGGCAATCTGCGTCCGATTCACAGCCAGGCTGGCAAGTTCGATCGCTGTTGCAAATCTCTCCAGCCAGACAGTTGTTGCTGGTGTAGCAGACCTTGCGACAAACTTGTTGATAGCAGCGTTCGCCCACGGCGCAGGCTGAGGTCTTTGTGCAGGGCAGATTACACTGGTTGCCAATGCACATGTGACCGCTGGGGCATTGATTGGTGGCCTGACAGGGAGTAGGCACGCGCACGCAACCCTGCTCGGGCGTTGGGTTACCCTCGAAGCCATCCGGGCAGGCGCAATGGCTGCGATGCTGGTGCATGCTGCAGAGCGCATTGGGACCGCAACTGGTGCTTGATAGACAAGGGTCAATGCAATTGTTGCCAATGCACGACTGCTCCTGTTTGCACTCCTTGTTGCTGCGACAGCCGATGGCGCAGTGCCCGTCCAGACAGGCCAATCCTTTAGCGCACTGACTGTGGTCCAAGCAGGTGACAACGCAAACATTTCCCTCGCAGCGCTCGCCATCGGAGCAGTCCTGTGTGTTGCGGCAAGCCACACGGCATTGACCATTGTAGCACAATTGCCCACCACAATCCACATCCGTGAGACACTTGGAGGCACTGCGTTCACAGCCGTTCTTGGCTGACTCGGAGATGGGTTGGAAGCGCAGCGGACAGCTGCAAACCGCTTTACGATTGACAACTTTGCAGTCCGCATTTGAGCCACAGGCATTGTCGCAGGGATTTAGGCAGCGACCACCAGCGCAGATGGTATTCGCCGGACAGTCAGCATCGCCATTGGGGCACTGACCATCGGGACGGCAGCCTCTGCTATTGGTCTGTGGCTCGCCCACAAATAGTGGCGGACACTTGCAAGTGGCTCCCTCGGGTGTCACCTCACATATTGCCGTAGGATGGCAGCTGCCAACCGCACAGCCGCTCTGTTTCACGCAGGCGACCTCGGGCAAGGGATTGCCACGATAGCCGGGCGGGCATTGGCAGACGGCGCGATGATCCTCGGCCAGACATATGGCATTCTCTCCACAGGATTCCTCGTCGCATACGTCGTAGCAGGTGTGCGTCATGCGATTGCACATTTGGTTGGCCGGACAGTCATGGTTGTAGACACAGGGCACGCTCTTGCAGCCATTAAAGGGATCATTGGGATCGCCAGCATAGGGTCCTGGTGGGCATTGGCACTGTGCCTGATGGTTGTTCGTAATGCAAACGGCGCGTGGTCCGCACTTGACAGTGTCGCAAGCTGAACGGCAGCTAAGCGATTGCGTAATCTCGTCCTTGATGCATGCCTCTGATTCTGGACACTCGGCATTGCCACGACACTGATGTTTACGCTCCTGTTGACAGCCATTACGATCATTGGGATTGCCTATAAGTCCACTGAGGCAATCGCAGCGTCCCTGATGATGGCGGGCAACACAAATCGAATTCGCTGGACAGGTGAAGGCATCGCAAATTGCAACGCACTTGAGCACGCCCAGCACGTCGGGGCGGCAGGCAGAGACATCGGGGCAGTTCTCATCGCTTGTGCAGTCGGGTAGCGACGGCTTCTCGCACGACGACACAACTGGATTCCAGACAAAGCTATCCGCACAATTGCAAATCGCATGTCCAGCTGGATTTATCTTGCAAAGTTCATTCGGACCGCAGACAACGTTGGAGCACAGATTTATGCACTCTCGTGTGCCCAGGGCATCCGATTGGCATCCAAAACCGCGTTCGCAATCCTTGTCCGTCTTGCACTTATCTTCCAGATCGGGCACTTTACGCTCCGGCTGGCACCCAACTTGAAGATTGCTGGGATTACCAAAGTAACCGTCGGCGCAGATGCACGATGATCGATGATCGTCAGCCACGCAGAGCGCATTGGGGCCGCATTGTATCTTGGAGCAGGCATCTACACATTTGCGTAGACCCTTGCCCAGCTGGAAGCAGATCTCCGTGTGGCGGCAGTCAGCATCGTTGCCACACTGTCCTCGTATGGTGCAGCCTTGGCTCAGATCATGTGGATCGCCAACATAGCCCAGGGAGCACAGACATTTACCCGCATCGCAAATGGCGCGAGGTCCACACGCTGTATTGGAGCATAGATTCTTGCACTGGCCATTCTGACAGCTGTAGCCATCGGGGCATTCTACGCGGTCACTGCATTGACACTGGCTGGCATCTTGGCAGAACTTGCTCTCGATGGGCTGGCAGCTGCTGTAGGGATTACCTGCATGGCCGGACAAACAGAGACACTCGAAACTGCCGGCTGTGTTAAGGCAGGCGGCATTCAGACCGCATGGCTTATTGGTACATTCGTCCACATCCTGGCAGCTTACATAGGGATTGCCGCTGAAGCCTTGGGGACAGATGCAGGTGATTTGATTTCCAACTGCGCGGCACTCGGCATTCGGTCCACAGCTGTTCGGTTGACATACATTCTTCTTCTGGGCCCCACAGCCCTCGTAGGGATTACCGTATGTGCCGGGATTGCAGGCACACCTACTCTGTCCCAATCCGTACTCACAGTGAGCATTCTCTCCGCAGTTGGGCGAGCATTTGGCCTGTTCAATGGGTGGCATACAGAGCAGATCCGGATTGCCCATAAAATTTGGTTCGCAAACACATTTACCATTGTTCTTATCGCATGTGGCTCCTATGCCACATACGACGCCCTCGCAGCGCTCCTTGCAGCGTCCATTGATGCATATTTGACGCTCGTCACAGGGTCTGGAGGCAGTGCACTGATCTGTACTGCAACTGCCACCAGGGAAGGGATTGCCCAAGTAGCCTTGCGGGCACTTGCAGGTGGGTCCCTCGCTGGTGGGTATGCAAAGCGCACCATCACCGCAGATAACATCTTGGCACTGCGATACGCAGTCGCCATCGGCGTTCTTGACAAAGCCCACGCGACAGCGACACCAACCAGCATGCTGATCCGTCTCACAGTATGCATTCGAGCCACATAGGAGACTGGCGCAGGGGCTGAGACAGCTGCCATCCAGGCAGGCCAAATTGCTGGCACAATCCTCGTTGTTCAGACAGGTGCTCTTCGGCACGCCGTTCTCCAGTATGCAGCCACTCTTGTAGGGATCACCTGTGAAGCCCTTGGGGCAGACACACTGATAGCCGCCCTTCTTGTTCACACAATAGGCGCCATAGGCGCAGGGCAAATGAGCACACTCATCCTCATCCGTGCAGCCAAGCAGTGGGTCTCCTTTGAAACCCACTTCGCACATACATTGCGGGGGATCCGAGGGCGTGCACTTGGCATTGATGCCGCAGGGGAAACGCTCGCAGGGACTCTTGCACTTGTTGTTGTCCTGGGCGTCCAAGAAATAGGGTGGTGGGCAAACACACTCTCCTGGCTGTATACACTTCTCATTGCTGGAGCACTCCTTATCCGCAGCGCATTTGCGCTGAGCGGGGGCGCAGAGTCCATTGTAGGCATCACCCTGATAGCCTTCAGGGCAATGACAACTATAGCCACCCTGCTGATTAACACACTGAGCTCCATAGGCGCACAACTGGGAGCCGCGCTCCTCGCATTCGTTGACATCCACACAGCTGCCGTCCGGCTGTGTCTGGTAACCTTTGGGGCAAGCGCAGTAGCTAACACCGCCCGCGATCGAGATGCATTCAGCACCACTGGGACAAGGCTGTCCACTGGAACAGCCGGCCAGCACGCAGCTGTTGCCCAGAAGTTTGTATGGGGCCTGGCATTGGCACTCGGCACTGCTGCAGATCTCGCACAAGACGAACGGATTACCGGTGTGTCCTTGTGGGCAGCGGCACTCGTAACTACCCGGCAAATTCTTGCAGAGTGCATTCAGGCCACACGCGGGCTTGGCACGTTCGCCCGCACATTCATCCACATCCTGGCATTTGCCACTCTGCGAATTACGCTCATAGCCCTGGCGGCAAATGCAAACGCTGCTGCCCGTAAACGCATCCTGAACACAGCTCTCGCCCAAGGCGCAAGGATTGGAATCAGAGCAGCCCACAGTCTTTGCCGTGGCGCAGCCATCCTTATACGCATCGCCCGAAGAGCCACCTGGACATTGGCACAGATAACCACCGGCTGTATTGCTGCAAATGGCATTCGCCGAACAGGGATTGGCCCTGCATTCATCGATGTCACTGCATCCTCCTGGTAGGGCAGCATTGCCCGTATAGCCTGGCGCGCAGAGGCACTGCGCCTGTCCATTGGCCAGCATGCACTGGGCATGAGCACCGCAGTCGCGCGTCTCACAGGGATGTCGGCAATCGTTGCCGATGTTGGGTTCCGGACACAGACAACGCTTCGTTTCATCACAAATGGCATTGCCGGGACACTCTTCATTTGTGCTGCAGCTAACGATGGGCACACAGCGCACTGAAGGATCCGGGTCTGGCAGACTGCCCTCGGGACAGTGACACGTGTAACCGCCTCCTTGCATATTGACACAATCGGCGCCGGCACCGCATTTACCACCTGCATTACACTCATCCACGTCCAAGCACTTGCTGTGCGGATCACCCGAGAAACCAGGCGGGCAGGCACAACTGAAAGCACCGGGTGTATTTGTGCAGCTGGCATTCTGGCCACAGCTGCCGAAGGGGCCGTGCAACACATCGCATTCATCAATATCTATGCAGCCGGCGGCGACATCACTGGGATTATAGGTCCAACCCTCCTCGCAGACGCAGTAGGCTTCGTTTTGATCCGGCTTGCAGTAGGCATGTGCACCACAGCGCACATCCTCGCAAGGCTGTTTGCATGGCATTCGCGGCGGACTGCCCACGTAGCCGGCCTCGCAATCACAGCGATAGGAGCCTGGCGTATTCATACACTGCGCATGGGGACCGCAAGCCTCCGCATGAGTTCGGCACTCGTCAATGTCCACGCAGCTCGAGCCAATGGGCTCAAATCCGTCCAAGCAGAAGCACTGGTTCTCTATGCACTCTGCATTATTGGTGCAGTCAAAGTTGCTGCGGCACAAAATGTTCACATCGACCTGTTCGCAGGCCACCTTCGGATCAGGTTTGCCATCGTAGCCCTGCGGGCATTTACAATTGTAGCCGGGGACGGCGTTCTCGCAGATCGCATGCTGTCCACATGGCTTGTCCAGTGCCGCGCATTCATCGATATCTACGCAGCCGCGGAACGGATCCCCGGTGTAGTCCGATTTGCACGTGCAAATAAAGCTTCCGATGGTGTCCGTACAGATGGCATTTTCTCCACACGGACTATCTTGGCATTCGTTGATATCTGCGCACGATCGCGATCACGTTGTGCAGGGAGAGTGTTGAGGGGCAGGTATTTGTAAAGGGAGCAACGCGGTGTCATTGGCGTGTTTTGTAGCGTTTTTTTGTTTGGCAGAGGGAGGTGGTTAAATATATTGTAATTAAGTACATTAGTAATCAAATCAAATAGTACAAGAGTATGATGAGTGTGGAAGCATAGCGTGAAAGTGGGGGAAGGGGTGGGGGTGGGGTGGAGTAGGAATAGAAGATACTGAGGAAAGCTGTTTGAATAGCAAAGGAAGCGGGAGTAGAAGCTAGGCTTAAAAGCTCTCCAAGCTGGCAAAAAATAGCAGCTGAAAGCGTATAGCAGGAAAGCACAGGGGAATAGTAAGAGAGAGAGAGAGAGAGAGAGTGAAAAAGAGAGCAGTTGCCAAAGCTTACAAAAGCCATGCATAGTTGTTGCAGTTTGCAAGCTAAAGCAAAGCAATCACGCTCTGATATAGTCTCAAGAAGATGGACGCTTGACTGAACACGAGACAAACAGGAGTACGACTCATAACTAACAAATTTATATGGACAAAAAAGAGCTAATGGTATTTTTAAATGTGGAATTGCAATAACTTGCATATTGATGCATACTGATTTCGAAATGCACATTTTAGATAGCGATTTACAAAAGTTGAAATAATAATTGAAAAAACAAATTTTTTTTGTAATGTTCGTTAAGACTTTTCGTGTATCTCGTGTGTCACGCATCCATTGGCAAGTTGAAAATCAAATTTTCAATTAACGAAAACTGGATTTTCTGGCTTTGAGCACAAACATGCAAATAGTCGAATACTAACTCTCGCAGTGCAAGTAGCCCTGTCCTTGAAATCCGCTTGGACAGAGACAGCGATATGAACCCGGAAAATTAATGCACTTGGCATTGGTGCCGCATTTTGCCACACCATCCGGCTGATTGCACTCATCGATGTCCAGGCAGGCCAGACCAGCACCCGATGTTTGTACCGGTGTGATCAGTGTATCGCCATCGCCATAGCCCAGTTGTAGTGTGGGTGTGGCCAGCACTGGCGCCTCGACGTGCGGATCATGCTCAAGCACAAAGCCAAGTGGACAACGACATTGAAAACTACCGCCCAAGTTCACGCATTGAGCACCCAAACCGCATGGATTGTTAATGGCGCATTCATCGACATCTGCTGGCGTTTGTTGTTGTTGTTAGGCATTAATCGTATTAATGAATCAAATTGCGGTGCATTTATGTAGTATGTGGCATGTGGCATGTATGGTTGTGTTTGTGCGTGTGTGTGTGTATTTCGCCAAAATAAAAACAAGTGCAAAAATACCAAAAACATGATGGATATATGTCAAATATGAGAATCCAAAATTTGAAGATCATTTTATGGTACTCACCCTCGCAGCCATGCATGGGATCACCGCTGAAGCCATCGGGGCACAGGCAGCGAAAACTGCCATCCGTATTCAGACAATCGGCGTTGCGTCCGCAAGGCGAGCGTCCGCATTCGTCCAGATCGACACAGCCCTGTTCGGTGCGTCCATCGCCGTCGTATCCCGGCGGGCAGTCGCAGCGATGACTGCCCTCGAGATTCGTACATATGGCACCTGGTCCGCACACGTTCGGGTACGCGCATTCATCAACATCCTGACAGCCGTCATAGGGATTGCCCACAAATCCATCGGGGCACACGCACGTATGATTGCCGGGCGTATTCAGGCATTGGGCGTTGGCGCCACAGGCCTGCGGATTGCTGCACTCATCAATGTCTGTGCACAGCACCTCGCCATCGCCCGTGTAGCCGTCCTTGCACTTGCACAGGAAATGCGCCGGCAGATTACAGCACTCGGCGTTTTCCACGCAGCGCGACGCTATCGCTGGATCTTGACATTCGTCAATGTCTGCAACAAAATAACGCTTGATTAATCGAATGTGCTTGAACACAAATGAGACGCAACTCAAATCTGAGACTCCCAACTATCAAAGGCTTGGACTATTAACTTGACGGTTGTGCAGCGATAGCTCTTTACGCATTTTACACGCTTGACTGCGCATCGCATGCGACTGTGGTTGCAATGGTGGCTCAGCTGGCCGATCCACCATCGGGTGGTTTTGCCATTTGAAATTTGCATGTTACGCATGGCATTTCAGTGTCATCCAGATGTGTATATTTATGTATGCACATTAATTTATATATGTACACACATATGCACTTATGCGGAGCTAAGCCAAGCAGCAATGTCAATGCGCACAGGATGCACCAGTTGCATATATTTACCAAGCCAATTAGATCTTCAGTCAGCAGTTCTATATATCAGGGTTATTGGCCATTCAAATACAACATTTGTATTAACTCACTTTGCTGTGCAATATTTCAATGATCAGCTGTGATTTGTATCACAATAGTATCGAATAGTCGATAGTAGTAATGATTAAGTATCATTTATGAAAGTTGAAAACATCGATATTTTTTTGTCTTATTCTAATCGATCTTTCAATTCTTGTCTGCGATTATTGGCAGCGCTGATTAACATCCCTGTCAACCTTTTTTTTTTTAGGAAAATTCAAAAAAAAGGGCAATTGGCAATTTAACGATTATTTAATAAGTCCATTTCAAGAATCTTTTGTATTCGTTATACCAATGTGGAAATTGACATTAAAATAATAAAAGTGTAAATTTTTGCATAAATAAAATCTTAATCCATTATAAAATCGTTTTTTGTTTTTATATTCTGTGGTGTTTCGAATTCAATAGAGAATCTTTTTTGTTTGCTGATGTTGTTTTCTGATCGACGTTGTATCTCTACAATCATCTCATGCGGAAGCACTACATGGGGCTTTCCGCTCCAATAGGCCGGCAGCACATTGAGAATTCAATTGAATTCTGGCGTAGCCAGTGAAGCAGTAACTAGTAAGCGATGCCAGTCTAAGGGCCACATTCAGAAACATATAAAGATACAGCAATGGACGTTCTCTTCGGCAATATGTTGGCCATTAATCATTGTTCTTATGGATAAGAGATGTTGTTCATTTATAGCTAATATGACATAAGTACAAAAGTGGGCAAACGCCAAAGACAAGGACGTGAACAGAGAGTAAGATGTGCGTGTGTGCGATTACCTTATAATTATAAGCAGTCGAGCGAGTTGCGCAGTTATAATTACTAGTTTTTAACTTATATATATTAAGAAGATCATCACTCTCAAACTGGTATACCCTCTTACACACCCCCACCCGCAGAACCTCTCTCAACCAGCAACTGATACGGCAGCATTCCATTTGCTGCAACGAAACGCTTGCAATTGCTAACTCTGATTACCCAATGTCATCGTCTTCGTTCAACTGTCTGCGACTTGGCAGTTGGCAGTTTGCAAGTTGCAAGTTGCAAGTTGCCAGTTGGTAGCATTGGACAGAAGTTTAGCCAGAAGCAGGAAGCATTCTATGTTCTAAGTTTCAATGTCAGTTTAATTACTTTATGCAATGCGGTTACAGCAGACTGAGACAGAACTTCGTTCAGCCAGACAGCCAGCATAGTCCTAGTCCCAATGCCAGTCCCAGTCCAAGTCTCATTCCTACAGACCTGGGCCATTAACCAAAGGCCATTGGCCATCTGGTTGTGTCTCCTCCTGACGGTCTTGCTACTGTCAGCTATCATATTTTATACTCTGTCTGATGTCAGGTGCAAAATTCAATTTGTGCCTCAGCTACCAATTATAATTAAGACTTAATTTTGGTGCAAAGTCCTATTCCAAATGGTATGGGGTGGGGGTGTGGCAGCCTTGGGCCAAATGTTTTAGCTCTCCGCCTGCTTAAAAGCCAATCAAACATGCGTGACTAAATGCAATTTAGTTGAGTGCATGTTGAAAATTATGCTGACATAATTCTATTGTATTCTTCGTCATACTCTATTCAGATTTCCGGTTGCCTCGGGGCTTAAGGCATGATTAGAAAAACATTTTTTTAATGTAGCATTTGAAGAATTCAGTTATTATATTTACTAACAACTAGCCATTTAATACACTTACAGATGAAGTATTTAAATAATATATTGGAATATGCTCACATTTGCTTTGGTATTAGTGTTATTCTGATAAGTGTATTAAGTATTCGACATCGCAAACAGGTATATTAACAAACATTCAAGTTTGGTTGGTTTTGGAGAACATTCTGCGCTTTGTTTAACTGCACTAATCAAAGCTAATTAGCAGTCGCGATTGTAAAAAAAAAACTAAACAAATTTCTACATAGCTTCGGTCTCGTCTGGTCTAGCTGGCGTCGATCTAATAAATATGTGTAATTGTTGTGCTAATTAGCATTTTACATGTGTTGTTGCTTTTTATGTAAGTTATGACATTCGTGACGCAAAATTTGTGCACTATTTGCACAGATAGTCACACACTCGAATATGGGATTTCGCTTATAGAGGGGCAGCAATTTATGAGCGGACACGTCTTTCATGCTCGACTGCTGAACGATGATGGGCAGCTCTCCGCGGAAAGCACACAGAGATATAAAACTAAAAGTCTATGCGGCAAATTTGTGTAAAGTATAACTAACAAAAATTTGAACTTGAACTCGAGCCAAAACCAAAACGAGTAAAAAACAAGTAACTTTATTTTCGCTGCGAATGACCAACTAAGAGCTACCCATTATCTAGTGGCAAAAAGAGTACCGACGAAATTTTGTGGTGTTTTATTCTATAATCGCAATAATCACAAATCTGGCAAACAGATGCTTTCATCTAACCGGTAATACAACTTTATAGCCATTTGTACTTTTGGAAAGAGTATAAAATACACATAAAATTGAGGAAAAAAAAACGAAATTAGCTAATTAGCCGCAATTATGCGTTAAAGATCGCCATATATGTTAGGCAAAAAGATCAAGGCCGCCAGGCCGACAGTCAAGCAAGTGATGTCAGCCGACGTCGAAGTTTTAGTCATGGGTGGCTCAATTAACAAAGCCGCCCTTCGCACTGCATATACGTATGTGGCAACATCCAGAGCAGATTGCGAGGGATGTTTTGGAGGCAGTGGTGCATTGTGCGTATAATTAGGCGTGTCAATGCCAACGCTTAAAGCCATTTGGTTTATCAGCAGCAGCTACGACACGGCAATTAATTGCTGCCATTTTGATATGCACAAAGTGCAAAGTACCTTAAGAAAATAAATATGTATTTGTATCTGTATACGATAATGTAGGTCTGTGCTGCAGATTAATCACGTTCGCTCTACAAAAGCTAGCGACGCTTATCAGCTGACGTTGATCAGAAACTGTGCGTCGAACTGGTTGGCGGATTTTAGCTGAGAGTTTGAGCTGGGAGCTGGGAGCTGCGAGCTGAGAGCTGGTAGCTGTTGCCGCTGACTGTTGCTGTAGTTGGAGTTGGAGTTGAAGGCAGTGCCGTTTGCGGCTTTTGAGGACAGAGCGCTAAGCGCCGACAATGCTGGCACCTCATGCGTTGCCAATGCCGTCAAAAGCTGCGCTACGTGGGCCACAATCTATTTTATCCGTTTTAATGATCTGCCCCAGTTAGCGAAACGAAAGGGAGCCTGGTGAACGTGGTAAAACAAACTAAAATAACAATAACAACAACAACAACAGCAGCTGCAACAACTTTTAAGATTATTTCGTGCTGTGTTGCTGTCTCTTCAGTGCCGCAAAAATGGTTATAAATTTAGCACTCAACTCGATGCACTCACTCCATTTTTCTGCTTGGCGCGTTGCAAGACAAATGCATTAGAAGCAGCTATTGACTTGCCACAAACCAACAGACTAACGACTTGTGTTTGTGTGCTGCAATTTTGTCTTGCCACTCCACAGTCTTCATTGCATAACTGGACTTTGGCGATTTTTTAACGAAGACATCGCCAAATGTACGCATCTGAGTTATGAACATGAAATAATGCGAATGCGCCACCAGGTCTGCAACAGGTGGCAGTCCCACTTCATACCGTTAGGCAGCCTGGCAGCCAAAACAGGTATGATCTCCCTCCACGCAAAATGTGTCGCTCTTTATGTGGCCAGTTAAAGTTGGAGAAGGGGAACTGGCCAGGCCAACTCCAACTCCAACTCCAGGCCAGGCCATGATTTGTTGCAAAGTTTATTGGGTGAACTTGAGAAAGCAATGTAAACTGGATATATACGAGTACGTTGACAACAACAAACATTAGTTTCCTTTTTTCTCTCCCTCTCTAAAATATGATTACAAGTGCCTTAAAAAATAAAAATGAAGAAAAAGTTTAAATTATAATTAATTTAATTTATGTTTAGGAATCTGTCTACAGGCTCAAGCTTAAGTAAATATTCTCCAAAAATTTTAAAAATATTTTAATGTCAATCGGATTACTTATGCGAAAGTGATGGAAGTGTTGGCCAAAGTCACCAACTTCTTACGCGCTTGTAATTGACTCTGGCTATGGTTGCGGAAAGTTTAAAGTAATTGCGTACTAATTTACTTGCCTCTTACGATTTAATTATATATGGTGGATTTGATTTAGTGCAGTCAGTGGGAAAGTCTTGACAGTGTGTGCTAGCAGCTAGTGGCAAGTTCTGGGGCTTAAGTACTTCAGCCACGCACATGGGTAGGCGAAACTTTCTCAGCGTGTTTAAAGCAGGTTGATTCCATTGAATGCAGACAACTCTTGAGCTGTGTTTTGTGGAATGAAATGCATTATGAACACGCGTAATATGCAGGAGAGCGAGACAGAGAGAGAGAGAGAGAGAGACAGCGAGAGATAGAAGATAGTGGAACTAGGGGTATGGCGAGAAGGAATTAGATAATGCTCGTATGATTGAAATGCGATGCTGGCGTTACATGCCACTGCCCAGAATTTATGCATGCCTGCCTGCCACTCAGTTGCAGTTTCTGCGCCTCCACCCCCGCCCAAAAGTCGACAGTCGCTGCGAGAAGTCGTCACATGTAATCAAGAATCTCGACAACATCTTCATACTTAGTGGGGTAATGCCAGAACGTTTGTGAAATTTGCGCTCGTTATCGCATTGCATTGGACCGAAGCTGGAAGCAGGCACTGCCACATCCACAGCCACAGCCAGAATCAGAATCAGAATCAGAGTAAGAGCTACAGCCACATCCACACAGATACATGCTCTTGAGTGTTGAAAGTTCTGGCGTGTCCATGTTTGGGGTCAGATTACATGACACTGATTCCTCGTCTAACAGACGTGTGTGCTCGTAAGTACGATTATGTCTATTTCTGTTTCATGGCGTGAAAGCATTGCTACAAATGTTGTGGTTTTTTTTTATATTTTATTTCTAGCTGCCGACCACCTCCGAAACCACCATCATTATAATCATCAACTTCAATGTGAGCAGGTATAGCAGAAGCTGAAGCAGGTTCCATGCTGGCAATCTGTAAGTGGTGCCTTGGAATGAATCTTCTGCTTTTCTAGTTATTACTATTATAGTTCCATGTTTTTGATTTTTTCGTAGTCAGGCTTCTACGCGGTGCCATAATGTGTTTTCATTACGCAACATTACGCCCAGTCCAATTATGGCTGCCAGTTATTCACTGTCGAATAGACAGCTGTATGGGAGCGCAGAATGTTTTTTTTTGATCTGGAGCCACGCTGGGAACAGGCACAGGTGGAGAAGGCTCATTAACCCTAGACATCGAAGTAAAACTATAACACTGCCCTGAGTTTTCAAATGTGCGAAAAAGGAACTGTGATTTTTAGCTTAGAATAACATTCGTTGGACATGAGCTGAGTTGAAGTGAACAATTTCCAAGCTAAATGTTCAATTATGGCTTAAATCACACTAAGAATCCACTTGTATGCAAATTCAATTGGACTATTAGAAAGGGCTTAACTATGTCTTGAATTATATAATTCTTATTTAAATTGCTTTGCCTGTGCTGCGTTCCCAGCTCAACCTGGCCTCCCCGCGACATTCTGGTGTATTTCTAAGATCGCAGCTCTAACAAAAAAACAGACTTATAACAAAAGACGTTATAAGGTACTCAACTGTAATCGCTACACGGTCATTATTATTACCTCGCTGGATAAGTATACAGGGGAGATTCCATTGCTGGGCTATTGTGAGCTGAGTGAAAAGCTTTCATATTGTTGTTGCTGTTGGACAGCGCGTCTTTTGTTACATTTTCAACTAGAGGCTGGGCACTTGAGACGATTGAAATGACTTGACTCTCGAGATTTCCAGCGAAATAAACAGTTAGCGTTAAGATCTATGGGTAACCTAGACTAAATCATGGTCTAGCTGGCAGAGTGGCGGTTAACCAGGCTAACAAATAATATAACAGACGTTGACGGAAGTACAAAACAGCAACAACAGCAATCATTTGTGCTGTTGTTGTTGTTGTTGCTGTTGTTGTTGTTGCTGGTCGCTCGGTCGCTCATTATGAACTTATGCTAACAACATGGCTGACTGGCACTTACCTTCACATTGGAAGCCATTGCCGCGATAGCCCGGAAAGCAGGTACACGTAAAGCTGCCCAATGTGTTTGTGCAATGGGCAAACACATCGCATGGCCGCTGCTTGCATTCGTTCTCATCTGTAAAGCAGAGTGGGTTTTTAACGGTTATGTAAGATGAGACAAGCCCACATTGTTTGCCGCTTAGTTGGACTTACCCTGATCGACGCAATTGCAGCCGCCAAAGCCGTCATTGCAATGGCAAACGCCATTCAGGCAAACACCATTTGTGCACTGTGTGCCATCCTTATCACAGTCATCTGCAAAGTTGGAATCAATTTAACGTTAACTCAAACCCATTGAATAGAGAGAGGGGTGGGCGGACTTACTTGTGCATTTAAGCTCTTTACTCAGCTCATCGGAACCAAGAAAGCAGTCTTGTTTGCCGTCGCATATTTTCGATAGGTCGTATAGTTGCAAATAGTCCGTGGACTCATTAACTTGGCAGCCAAAATAGCCATCCTCGAGATTCAGAAAGAACACTTCGCCTCGAAATCGACTATGTTTGTTTGGATTTGTTTTAAAGGGTTGTAGTTGTTGGTGTTGTGAATGTACCTGTAAAATGAAACGTGAATGTGATTAGTGATTTAAGTGTAACAACCATTTGGGTCGGAGTTTAATCGTAGATTTAAGTGGCTTAGCTGTGGTGCTACATACTGCATAACTGTCTTTAGATTGGACTTCTTAAATTTTAAATTTTCCTCCTTAAAAGATTTCCATAGTCTGTCATTATTGTGATTATTTCAACATATTTCAAAAACATTTCAAGCTTGGCTTACCCTTAACTTTAATTCGATTTAATAACTTAATTATGTATATAAACTGCCAATCTTTACTGAAATGTTTTCCAAGCCTGCAGCTCCTGGCGCAAACACATACAGATCATGGCAGCAGCGTGTAGATCCAAAAGGCCGAAACTCAACAGGTTGCTGAAGCCATCCATCAAGCTCAGCTTGAGCAACAAGCTGCTGTATAGGAGCATCATCGTGCCCACATGGACATATATGATTCCATTTTGGGGCACAGCGGCAAAAACTTGGGTTAACCACATTCAAGTTCTGCAGCACAAGGTCCTTAGAGATATCTCTGGTGCTCCACCCTATGTGCACAATATGACGCTGCACAACGACTTCTGTGAACCGTCAGTCATTAGTCAAATAAACCGATATACAAGTCGATACAATGACCGGTTACATAACCATGTTAACCCATTGGCTTCGTCACTTGGGTCGAATACAACCCGCAAACGCTTAAAGCGCCTCCACACCAGTGACCTCTGGACAGCTGAACGCTAATTGTAACGTTAATGTGCAACAATGTTATATTTTATCTTATAATAGATGCTATGTGATATTGTAATATGTTAAATCCAGTTATATGTTTACGATATTTAATTTTTAAATTCCCTGTTATTATTTGATTTGTCAAATTGGGAATAGTATTCCCCAGGAAGCTTAACCTCATTTCTGAAATGGCAGCAACCTTCACTGTGTTTACCAAGTTTCGTTAGTATTTGGTGCTTTCGGTTAGACTTGAAACTAATTTAAATTCAAATTAGATACAGTAAAGCTAGTTGGCGTATCAACGTCAGCGCTTCTTCAAAAAGATTTCTCAACCGACAGCCGCAGCTCTATGCGGTCCATATGGGCAGCCTATTCATACTGGTTCGCATTCATGGTAGTAGTGGTAGTGGTAGTGGTATTTACGTAGATACATTTATCGTCTTGTGTTGCTGTTGTTTTGCCAACGCTTAATTGTTACACTTGGCTGATTTTACTTTTATAAACAGACAAAAACAAAAGTTGTTTGCCATATTTTCTCAGTAAACTTGTATATATTTGTGCATGTGTGTGTGTGTATGTAGTGCCTGAGTGACTGAGTGACTGACGGTACGGAGTGTTACTATTACCAGCGTTCAACATTAGATGGCTATAGAAACGAGTTTGTCACTTAAGACCTTTTTGCGCTACTGCAAAACGAATTAAAACAAGTTTCATTTGGGTAGCATATTGTTGCTTTTATATTTGGTTTTTTTTCTTGTTTCGTACTCGAATTGCGATCAATTTTTACTTCCTACGTTTCGACGTTCCATACCTATAAATACTGTATACCAATGGCTTTGTAGATTTTGATTTCCTGCTACTTTTTGTGGCTTGTCGTTCCTCTTTTGATTAACACAAAAAGATGTTGGGAATTATGAAAGGCAAATGTGATTTGCCTATGAAAGCAGGTGAAAGGTCAATAGCTGTCTGCAGTCATATCTCAAATTCGCTTAACGAATGACTAAGAAGAAGTGACTTTGTGCCATTTAGTCCAAATATAGTATAGAATTATTTAATAAGAAAGTAAAATAAGTTTTAAGTCGAACTGGGATAAATATTTGTGTTGAACTGTTTGAGATGCCAGCAGAACTTTTTATTTCTTGTTTGCCTGTGAATATGCTGTACACAATTGGACAGTAAAAAGCTTTATGGCACAACTGGAAAGCAATCTCAGTTCTAGCTTAGGCGCAGGAAACTGCTAATCAAACCAATTAGAGCTGAATTTGTGGTACTTCCATTTCTATCTGAGACACGTGAGCCACATCGGCACCTTTCCTCTTGGCTAATGAGCAGCAGACAGTAAAGAGTGCAATAAAAACTAAAGGTGTGAGCATGAAGCACTCGCTGCTGTCAAGTTCAAGTTAAGTCTGAGAATTGTTTTAGGTAGATTTTTATCAATGAAAAAAAAAAAAAAACATTACCCAGCTCACTTGTGTGTGGAAGTTCTGTGTACGAGTGTTATGTGTTGAGAGTTTTTCAATTGGTTTTGTTTTGCACTCGCTTCACGCCATGCAACGCTAGCGGCCTTGCAAAACAATAGATGCAGCTATCAGCAGCCAGCAACTCAAGCAGCCAGCAGCAAACCGCCAGCAGCCGCCCGCCGCCTGTGACTTTTATCAATTGACAGGCCGCACAATGAGCAGCGAATGCACTCAAGTGCAGCCGCATTAGTAGCAGCAGCCGCAGTAGCAGCAGCAGCCGCAGTAGTCCCATCATCAAATGCAACAATTAAATGTGTGAGTGTGTTGCAGTGAAGATGATGTTGCCGCCGACGTCGCCGCCGCCGCAGCGATACTCCCATGACATTGAACGGCGCGTCGAGTCGACGCGATTGCGACACACAATGCAATTTTATATTGGCAAGTTGCTTGCCAACTTAACAGAGACAATGACAGAGCCCGTCAGCGCTCAAGTGCATCCGTTATAATGGGCTAACTGTCGATGGGCATTTAGTTGTGCGCACTTGCTCATTTTCTATAACACCAAGTTAACAATCAGGCTTGCCGCCCAAGTCTTTTGTTTCGCCATCAGCTAATCAATGAAATTAAAGCCCAGATCGTTGCCACAAATAAACCATCTAGTCACAACGCACAAATAGAAAGCAAAGTCCGCCAAAAACAAACGAAAGAAGTTCTAGCCATTGAAAGAGTGTCGCGAAAAAAACAACAACAACAGAGAAATGCGTGCGCCGTTGAATGTCAATGAACTTGTGGTTTAGCTTAAGGCTTAGAGCATTCTTTTGGCCAATTTATAAAGCTCCGGTTCGTGTTGTTCTCTTCCTCTTCCTCTCCCCTCTCGTTCTCTGCCTTTCCTGACCACTGCATAAATCGATGACTATCAAAGCATTTTTACAGTTAATGCGGCTATTTTTATTCATTACGTCTTTGGCTTTCTTCCATCGATTTTGGGCTCAAGTCTTCTGCCTTAGTCATTTCTGAGTTTCAGCTACTGACCGTTTGGTCATGACAAAGGTACATACATTAAGCTTGATTCTTAGATTGTGAAGCCCTCTAGATGAACTTTGCCTAAAAACGTGGAGATAATTTAAATATCTCAACTCTACTTATAGAGCATCTAAAAGTCGCTCCATTATGGCCCATCTACCCGGGCATTGGGCATTTCTCCCCGCTTAAAGAGCCATTAAATCAACTATCAAATTCTGTTTGTCTGCGGCTGCCAAATTATTTGCTTTGCATCAGATATTCAAAATTTGTTTCCCCCTTGTGGCTCTTCTGAAAGAAAAAATGTAATTTCACAGCTCGTTGTTAATATTGAATAAATCTACTTTTTCCCAAACACCAGGCTAAGAAACTCTTTGGTAGTATTTTTTTAATGGCTCATTTGCATGACCGGGCAGATACCGTTACACCATCAAAAAAACGTTGCCTTTGCCGTGCCTGGTTGCATCATTAGTTATACGAGCATTTGGTTCTTTTACACTGCGATAGCTGAGATCATTTTTCATTAAAGAATATTCCCCTCGTTATTTTTTTTTAAGAATTTGTATAAAAATTTGTTTCATAATGAGTTGCCAGCTCGTAAAATTTGTTAAGATCCACGGGCATTGTGTGATGCTTGAAAGGTACTGGGCAAACTCATAAATTAATTATTGTTCATGTGCTAACTGTCAACTCAAGCAACTAGTTCCAATCCGAGCGCATTCATATTTATATTTAAATTTATGATTAGAGCTTTACTTGTGTTGCCTTTGATCCCACCTTTGAGCACCGCCATTGTGATTAGAAAGTTATTGTATTTTTGGTTGAAATACTTACTGTACTCGAGAGTAGTAGCACTATCCACGTGACTAGTGGCAAAAATATTTTCATTTTTGCTGAAATGATACAAAAATAAATAATAGAATACATTAAAAATCATTAAAAACACAATTAAAATCAAGTTAAGCAAACATAATGTGCGGGAGTTGGGGAATCAGTGTACTTAAATATTGTAATGCGATTTCCTGCTTAAGAGCGCAACGAAAACAAACACAATAATTAACTTAAAATTTTGAACACGCAGCTCAAGAGCCCTGCAAAAATTGGCCTGGTCATCAGGGACAGGTGCCAAAAAGCAAAAAAGCGAAACGAAAGACAAAAGACAAATAAAAATACACTTACAAAAATTGTGCGGCAAGTGCGAAGACGGGTAAATGACACTTGAAATTTATGCGCAAACATGAGCAGCGCTTGCGTTTATCTTTCCTTTCAGTATTTTCTCTGAAATATTTATACAACGGCACTGCAAACACCGACCAGCATAAAAATTACAGAAAGGTTGAGAAAAAAAACCACCTCTGGCAAAAACAAAAAAAAAAACAAAAAAAAAACACTGTAAAGAAATATGTGAACTGGCCATTAGGCATTGTTGTTGTTGTTGTTGCTGTTTGTTTTCTCACGCATTCATTTTCCACTTTCAGTTTTCAGCTGCTTCGTATGATTTTCATAAACTTTTGGACGGGAGCGGGCACACAGAAAATGGGCAAGGCAAGGCAAGGCCTGTTAATTGGGTAGAATAGTCGTAACGTAATACAAAATTGTCGCTACGCAGCGGGAAAATGTAATAATTTTGTGTGAAAATTGATAGCATCTTTATATGGCACTCGGGCTGTCGGAAAGTCGGATCGTCAGGTAGGTGGCCACATAATTATTATGACGCAATCAACAGCTAGTACCGGAAGTTGAACCGAGCCCGGGCATTATTACGTTTGATAGAATTTAAGCGCGGCAATAATGAAGGAAAACGAAAAAAGAAAACCTCCCATTAATATGAACATAGATCTGGACATGGTCTCGGATCGGGTTAAGGTTTAGGGGCCTGCAGTCAGTTGCCCTTTCGTCTGGGCGTTAACAAACAACTTTCTTAATATGGCGTGAACGTTAACGTGTGCATATGTTAAAAGTATTTGCCATTATCTGCGTGTTTGCTGCAAAAACATATATAAATTGCGCCCCAGGCGCACAATTAAAAATTCAACGGGCTCATGCAACAGGCAGTAAAAAGTGGATGCTCCTTTGCCAGCTTTTGGCCTGTGCCTGTGCCTGTGACTGAGCCTCGGATCTGGTCCTAGCTGTGGCCCTGCCTAGTCCTACGATTTATCTATTTCGGTTTATCAGCTAATAAACGCTTAAATAAAATACACACTCTAAGCTAAATTACATGCGCTTTGCAAGATTGCCAGCCACAGAAACTGAACTTGGTGTAAGTTAGTTTCATCTAGGCGATGCGAACTACAAGTTACCCTGTAGAAAAGAACAACCTCCACAAACCTTGTTACCTGCACGACTTTCAAACTGAATTAGCTGAGATGATTTCCTTTCTAATGAATTTTGTATTTACCATCTGACATTAAAGAAATTTACTGATCTATTGATTAGAAATATGTTTCATGGGTTCCCTGTTGACTGTTGTGTGTAAGTAAGTGCAGGGCATACAAACTACAAGCTATCCTACAGCAAATAGAATCGCTCTCTTCTAACGACATTTGAAGCCTAGATTCTTTGACTGCGGAGTCTAGTCTCTGCCCCGGACGAAGGCCATCTCCTTTTTGGCTAATCTTGTTTGCTTGTATGCTGTGAACCTCGGGCGCTTTTGTGTGTTGGCCATGTCCATGATCACTTAATTAAAGCAGGAACCATGCGGAGTGCCTTAGAATTTCACGATCTCTTTGCTTCCATTTTATGTGCACTCGCATTGAAGTTGCGAATATAGTTACTGTTTTGTTGTGATGCTTGATAAATTTATGTTGCCACGAAATGAGCGTAATTTGGTTGGTTACTTGGGTTGGGCACTGATTGGGATGGGTGCCCCATCTGAGGATTAGCAGCACCCTTCCGGCTGACAAGCTGATAAATGTGCGTGATAAATGTGAATGTTCTTCTGGTTGTTGTGGATTTTATTATTGCTGCTGCTGTTGCCTCTTGTTAAGGCTGAATAAAGATCTAGCAACGCTGAAGAAATACCAAGCGCTCTATACTCAGGCCCTCCAAATAACTTGGAATAACTCAATTGAATTTGAGCGTGGAATAAAGTGCTGAAACTTGTTTGCTTATTCATTTTAAGTTAACTCAAAAGCTCCAAAGAATCTCTAAAATTTTGATCTGTATAGTTGATTGACAATTGTTAGGCGATACCCTAAGCATTTCTTGAACATTTCTTCGCATGTTCCCAATTCTTCGAATGGCAACAGCTTTCAAAACTTGTTTACTTTTCCCAAAAAAAAAAAACAACGGATTTTTAATTATCACTCACTTTTAGCAACGAATCAAATAACGGCAATTTCATTGTTCATTTGCAATGTACTTTTAGAGCTCCAAATCAAAATATTTGTACAATGTCAAAATTTTGAACGAAGGCCGCCGGCAGAAAAAAATTGCTTTGTTTTTATCTGTTTGACCCATGCACACCCCTTAAGTAAGCCCTCGTCTCTACGGCGTTGCTGTCGTCATCGAAAGCGTCGCCTGCGATGATCTCATCTTGTATTAACCTGTCTAGCCACTAAATCAAAGCCAAAGAAGCGAGTCACACATTTTTGTCCGTTCGTCCGAAAAAAACACACAGACACACACCCTGATATACACATACCGTGCTGATCGCATCTTTATTAAAAATAAATGCTGATTAGCTTTGAAATATATTTGCGAAGGCAAACATTTTGTGCAGTTTAAGCAACTGTCAATAATGGTGTGTTGCTAAGCCTTTTTGCTGCTACTAAGACACGTACATGCCACTGTGCACAACACAACACAACACACCCATAAAGAATCAATTGCTCAACCGGATGCTGGCACTTTTTACAATTTGTATTTTTTGCTGTATTTGAACTCATTTAACTGTTGTTGTTGATGTTAAACAATTCGTATTTCCATGTCATTTGTTTATTAATGTTTTTGCAGCGTGATTAATTTTTAAGTTGCAGGCTTTTGTCCCTCATTTTGCATTTGTAGTTATGAATCTTGCATAGATGCCATCGATCACCTGTGCAAGCTGCTGGCCACTCCCACCTAGTAGGCTGATCAATTACATACGTTTTTTCAATGTCAAACTGTTGGGCTTGGGCGCCCATGCGCAGGCACAGACGCAGCGTCTGCCCCTTTTGCCAAATAAATCTTGTGTGGCGGGCAGGCGCCTGGCAGCTAACCTAACTTGCGGCTTCGGCTTGTGCAGTTTGTCTAATTACAGGTTGACTGCCGCCAACTGCTGAAGGTCACTGACAGTGCCGCAGACAGCACTTTGCGTTGGTCTCCCTGCCTGCCTCACAAGCCAAGCAGCCACCGCCGCCGGCTTATCTTCAGAAGCTACGGGCTGTAATTCATTGCTTCATTGGAATCATCTTCTCTCACCTGCCCGCATGCCACCAAACTGCAGTAACAACAAACAGCAACAAGTTGCAACTTGCAACCAGTTCATACGAAAATGTATAATCAATCACACAAAACGACTACAAAACCCAGGTATAATGTGAACGATAGGGAGGAAGACAAAGAGAGGACAGTTCAAGAATGTATATCATTGTAATACGAACATTGCATGCACTTCGATTTGATTTCAGAATGAACGATTTCAGATTTGAGAAAGATTTTTATATTTATGTATTTTTTTTTGTTTATGAATCTATTTTTAACTGATTTTATTTTAATTGATCCCAGATTTTGAAAACTTAAAACTGTCGTCTTTAAACCAAATTTGTACTGTGTCTAATTTATAAAGCCAAATTTAATTTTCTTGTCTTAACTCATTCAATATATAAATTTTATCTAGCATGTAAGACGAACATCGATTACCAAATTTTTAGCGGAAATATTTGTAAAACTCTCTCTTTAACTCCACACAAATAACACTGCCTCGATGACTCAGCTAATATGCTCAAAATGTGCGAAAGGGTGCCCATTCGCATTCCGACGCCCATCGGCGTATCATTTGCGCGTCTTCATCGTGAAGTAGACATTTCGCACAACTTAAATATCAGGGTGCGGGTATGAGTATGAGTATGAGTAGACTATTTACTACTGACCGGTGACTGGTTGAGAGCAGCTACTTTGTGGCATTACATTGCAGTCGACAGTGTTGTTAACAACAATTCTTGTAAACTTGCCGTTCATTAAAAACTCATAAATCAGTGCAACAACAAGAACAGAAACAACAACAACAACAATAATAATTGCCGTTGCGAGGGCAGTGTCAAAATAAGGAACTTAACTAAGGCCAAGCGGAAATGGCCACCTGGTCGGAAACCCTGTCTGTTATGTCGGCATCGTCTACATCAGCGGTACCGGTGTCAGTGCCGGTACCCGCTATGCACAATGCAGTTTCCGCATTGGCCATATTGACATCTGTTTGGGTTTGTGATTAATGATAAATGCTCTAAGCATCCGCCGCTATGACATTTAACTGAGAACTCTTAGCAATGCCCAGAGTAGAGCCATTAGCCCGGTAGTTGCAACATGGCGGAGTTACCGTGTAGTGCAGTCAATTGGTCCCTGCTCGGCCGCACAATTTAAAGCAAAACTAACGCAGTTAGACAAGAAACCACTTTCAAGTGCTGCTGCCGTTGTAGCTGCTGTTGCTGCGGCTTCATAGCTTGGCTAACAGGGAAAACGGCTTTCAACTCGTTTCGTTGAACGGCGCTGCGGTTGTACTGTGCTGCTGTTGTGCCGTGGGTGCAGCCACCGTTGCATGTTGCATGCTGCAAGTACGTTCAACTTTTCACGTTAACAGTTAGATTTTGAAATAGCCAGCGGCAACACTGCCATACCAGTTTTGCTCTAGCCGAGGCCTGAGAACGCACAGCTTCATTGCTTCCATAGTTTTTATTGCCAGCACACTGCTGGCCGCCGTCCCCTGTTTGGTCAGATCAAGATGCGCAAATCGACGGTCGACGGAAGGAAATTGCAGTGGGGCATCGCAACGCCGGTGTGCGGTGCACATTAAATAAATACTTGGAAATTTTTGTGTGTTAAAATCAAAGCAATGCAAATGCAAATGCTAACAACACAAAACAGCAACAAAAGCATTTTTTCTGTGGTTTTGTGTAACATTAACCCAAATACATAAAATTCTGGCGAATCGGAACGAAAGACTTAGCCAACAAACTGGCTGCAGGCTACCCGTTCACTCGCTCATTCGCATCGCCAGGCAAGGATCTGATACCCTACAATGGCCCGTAATTAATCATTCCCGCTTGTTTCTCTCTCCTATTTTTTTTGGGTTTTTAGGTGAACCAGAGCTCAAGCAGGAAGCTATTAGTGGGGCATGAAATCTGGTAGCCTGGCGATAAGTCAATTCAAATTAAAGGAAACCACAAAAATTAATCAGTTCTTGAAAAATCATCAATGCCATTGAAATTGGAAAAGAACACACAACTTGGCATCACAGATACCTTTACTATGCGGAACCTGCGAATACTTTTTTGCTATTTATGGAACCGACTTGAAATTTGATCCGAAAAACACTCTTAGACAGATCTTTATGTATTCCTCTTAACCTGCGCACTTATTCGTCAGCTACTGTGAGTCTTGAGGCACACAATGAAGACGTAACAGATGCAGAAACAATGCGAATTTGTTGTCAGCAGTCGATTGGTTGAATTGCTGCATTCGATGGGTTGGGATTGGATTGTTGACAACTATTTGATAAGATTAATATGCCGCACAGGCTCAGAACGCAGGCATGCAAAACAGTTGTTGAGGGAGCATTGTACGCACAGAAGGACAGGACAGGAAAGGACACAACTAAGGAAGGTAAGGCAATCGATGGCGCAGCAGGACACACAAAGAGGTGCTGGGTGCTGAAATCTTAAATCTCGATCTGTGCCTAGGCAAAGCTACTAAATCTCTTTATTCCCTTACAATGGTGCAACAGCAGCAGCAGGCCGTGCACTCAACTTATTTGTAGTAGCAATGTCTTGATATATTGTCTGTTGGCAAGGGAACATGGCTTTGTTTATGGTGTGTTGACTGTTTTGTTTATGTAGCTGTTGCTGCTGCTGCTGCTGGGCACGTTGTTTTTTGTGCTAATCCATTGCATTGCAGCATTACAACTTAAGATGGCTTAAAAGTGGGTGCCAAGATTGTGACAATCGCTTGACATAATTGAGACATTGCAAAACGCATTTAATTGCTGGCCCAAAACAAAATCTGCAGCCGCAGCGTTTCCATCTTGGCTGCAGCTTGGCTGACGTTATAGAAATGGCCAATGGCCAATGAAAATGTCAAGGTTAAATGCTTAACCTTTACAAAGTAGCTGCACGACGTCTGTCTGGGCAGGCAACATCGACTGCCGGCAAAAACAATTTAAATGCAATTTTTGCTTAAATAAGAAATAAAATCTGCGACGCGTAGCTTAAAACAACAACAGCAGCAGCAGCAGCAGCAGCAGCAATAACGAAAGCAGCAACAACAGCAAAACTGAAAACAAATATTTGCTAATTTATCCTGTACGTGTCCTCCAACTAAGTGCACAGGTTTAGGCCTTAAGCCATACCATATTGGCAATGGCCCAAGGCAGCTATCTCTCTCTCTCTCTCTCTTTCTCCCTCTCGCTCTCTACTGTTGCTCTGTGCCCCTGCTTTTGCCCCGTGTGGCCAGTCGTGTTGATTGTTTGCATTGGGACGTTCAGCGCATGCTGTTAAAATGCCTTTGATCTCCTGATATTTTCTTGCCTGCCTCCGGTCCAGGCCAGGCCCAAAGTGTACACGGCGGGCGTATTTAACTTGACTGCGTTGCCTCAGCTCTCAGCCGCCAAACCCTTTTCAGGTCTTGGGCAGCAGGTAACTTGTTAAAAAGAATGTCGACTTCAAGCTGTTTTTTTTTTTATTTTCTTCTTATTTTGGAATGGTCAGTAGTTGGCAGTTAAGGATCGCAAATCGAGAGTCGAGTGTCGGCAAAACTGGCAATCGGTCCATCGGGAAACGGGAGTCAGGGGCATCGAGATTTCGCTTTCATTGCCAGTACGCTGACTGCATGACTTTTTTGTTTTTTATTTTTCTGCTGTTCAATATTTAACCCAGAAATTAGCTAGCAACTCTGTTGGCCGCCCCTGAATGCACCAAGGTGTTAATTAGTATTTTTTTTTAATGGTATTTCGGAACGTTGAACAGTCAAGAAAAGAGGTTTGTGCAACGCTAAACATAAATGTCAATACTTCTTGATGTATGTATATTGAGGGATTTTAAATTGAACAGAGTTGGAGCCTTAATTTATGACACAATGTGTCTAACCTGCAACTCGTAAATGTCCAATAAGCCATAAATTGTCTGCAGCAGCTGTAAAACGCTCACATGCGTTTTGTGTTTGAGTGTGTGTGGCAGTTAAGTCTCTGAACTTTTGCCCCCTGCCCATTAGGTATACCCAATCGACAAGTTGGCGCCTTTTGACTTTCCAATTTTCGCCTACGCCCGGCCTGGCAAACCAAGCCACTGGAAACTGCTGCTGCTGCTCAGAGTTGTCGTTGGCTGCATGCCAGCCTACCATATATGGATACTGTCTTGACTGCAGCCGACTGCTGCACCATAAATGGCATGGGGGCAATAGAAAGGCAGCCGACCAAGTTCGTTGCCTAAGTCTTTTGTTTGCAAATGCAAGTGTCGCCTGGTCTTAAGCTCAATGGGAAGGATGACTAAGCAGCCGCTTCCAAATCAATCACATATAACGGAAACTTATTTAAATAAACGCCAAGACAACAACAGACAACAAACAAACACAAACACACACAAGCACACACACACTCGCACACACTCATATGAACACTCGAGTTGTAGCTTGCTTACGATTCTAATTTATATGATTTTTACGTATTTATCCGGCGGAAGTAAACCATTGTTGTTGCTGTTGTTGAACGTTTCTTCATGCTGCTGCTGCTGCTGCTGTCAGTTCTTGCCCAGGTTTATGTGTGTTGTAAATTGCAAATGCGCGCGAGTAACATCAAGTGTGTTGCGGGGGTAGAGAACGCAAAAAACCTAACACGCACTGGCATATACTTCAATAAATAACAACAGTAACAGCAGCACCAGCAACAATAACAACAACTTATATACTTGGGCATTAGTTGCCGCTGGCAATGCGTACGTACGTGCTCGGACCCGGCGTCGCCATCGCGATCGCGATCCTCTTTGGGCTCTTTGCCACCACTGAATATCGACAACGACGTTGGCAACGCATTGTAAAAAGACGTTTTATGCAATTGCATTTGTTGTTGTTGTTGCTGTTCACGTTGTTGTTATTATTGCTGTCGCTGCCTACCTATTATATAATAGTGCCAAGTGTGTGTTCGTGTGCGTGGTATGTGCTCTGCATAATTTTATGATACGCCTGCAAAGTCGCCTTTGCCTTTACGGTCATGTTATGAAAAGTGCTGTCCAACTGCTGCCGTTTGACCATTTCAAATTCCCAATCACATTTGTCTGTCTTTTCTCCCTTTTTCTGTCTGTCTGTCTATCTGTCTCTCTCACATTTGCCTTGTCCCTACGGTGCGCGTGGGTGAGTCGTGTGTGATGCATTGATTGAATTGGATGGAATAACATTTAGTTGCTCTTGGCCAAGGGCCAGACATGAGTCAGTTGCCACGCACAGTGGCAGGCGAAAATGCTGTATGTGACTGGCATGGACAACACACTCGAAGAAGTCGAAGCCAGAAGCAGAGCTGGTATTACTTGAAAATGAATTCAATCAAGTTTACTAGTTGATTTTTGTGTACACTTCACAACATAAATTATAGTCAGTTTAAAACTTGGCCTATTCAAATTAAAGCAATCTTTAGTTAAGATTTTTGTGAATAATTATAGCGAAAATTAACTTGTTTTTTGCTTCCAGCTGACTCGTTTCCTTCCATGCAAAAAATTAAAACAAAATCCAGAATATAATTTAACTTTGTATTTGAATGCAAATGAATCTCCCGGAGGGATTCAATTTAATGATTCTATAAAATTAAGCAATAAAGCTCACAAATTAAATAGTATTGAATAAACAAAATGTGAAAATTTGCATATCATAAAATTCTTATACAGTAGATTCAATTATTAGATAGATAACACAAATGATCACAAAGACTTCACTTTTTTCCTCTC
Source organism: Drosophila nr. fundita (assembly GCA_035044245.1). Classification (NCBI taxonomy): domain Eukaryota; kingdom Metazoa; phylum Arthropoda; class Insecta; order Diptera; family Drosophilidae; genus Drosophila; species Drosophila nr. fundita. The sequence goes on from JAWNMG010000857.1 coordinate 586,876, forward strand.
AACAATTCTAAAGCTACAAAAGGTTAAAATTCTTGCACTTTTTCATTTACAAGCCGGGGGGATTGTACAGATGTCATAGCTATAAGACCTTGAAATTGGCTACTAAACTACAATATATACAACAAAAAAAGCAGCAAACTGTAGACATGAACACGGGGACGCTTTGTAAAAATGCAAATCAATAAGCAAAGTTCCAGTTCGCTCTTCAAATAAAATAAATGTAAAATTGACCATTAAAAAAAACTCGACAAGTTCTTTACTTTTTTTTCCTTTTTTATTTTCTGTTTTTTTTTTTGTAGTTGCGCGCTGCAGAAGATGCTGTCTACGACTTGGCTTTCAATTTGGTTTAGTTGCCTTAGCGAGGTGTTAATTATCGCTAAAAGTCAATGGCAGACAATCGGCAAAATCGGCGCACTGCCAACAACGAATTGGCCGGTTACTGGTTAGGCTACTGTCGCAATATCGGCATCTGTGCTTCCAGTACTTTGCATCTCAGCCCCTAGAGAATAGATGGCGACTGGAACTTGCAGCTGGAGTTGCAGATGCAGTTGAAGTTGGGCAGTTGTAAAAGTAGCATGCCACGATAATTAATATGAAAATACGTGGTGGCGACTTCGAACATGGGACAGCACAGATGTTTGCTTTTAGCTATTTTTAGCGATTGCCATTTTTAATGAGGGCAGCAGAGGCTGTCGCAGTGTTGCCCCTGGCCCACCCAAGGACCCTTTTTATGCGCTTATTTTTATGAATTATTAAAATAAGCAAAGTGGAGCGAGTCTGCATTAATTGCTTTATAATGGAGCACTTGAGATATAAGAGCGAGACACAAAGAGAGAGAGAGAGGAAGAGAGCGAGAATAGCACAGAGCTGAGAAAGATCGCTGAAGCTGGAACTCATATTTCGATATAATTTATTGTAATGCACTCGAGGCGTGTTCAATTTCTCGCTTTAAAATGGCATAAATTTCATGAACCCTGCCTTGCAATATGCCATCAGCTTAAATGGTGTAAAAACCCACCACAAACATATCTACATATATAAATATATATATTTATATGTCTATTTGGCTATGGACCTCCTCGTACGCTATGCATGTTCATGTCCAAGCAAACATGTCTGGCCAATTTACTTTTTATTGAGCAAAACAACAATATAAAAAGTAAATTAACAAACAATCAAACTACAATGAACTGTAAGCTGTTACATGTTGTTATTTGTTGTCTGGCTCACCAATTAGCTGGCTAACCCGACTGCCTGCCTTCCCGCAACAAAGGACACATGCAACAAACTTAGCTGCAGAACGCTGTTAATTTTTTAAACATTATGTATAAAAAAAAAACCATCAAGTTACAATACTTTTGGGGAGTTATATTTAGCTGATACCCTGTTTCTGTTAGTTAAAGTATTTAGTTGTTAATGTGCGAAATAAATATGAAAAAGATGTTTTCAAAATGTTATTCAAATTTGAAAAAAAGTTTAAATGAACTTCATCTTATGTTTTGGAAGCATCCATTTTTTTTGGTTATATGTATATGGAATAGCTAAAAAAAAATAATAATAAATTGCTCAGCTAGACAAAATCCACATTAAGCCAAAGAACAGTTAGTTGAAGATGCCTTCCTGGTGGAGGGCATGGGCACATCAATCAAACGGAATCGCATGGCTCATTACGCTCACAGACACACACACACACATTTTAAGCACATTATGCAAGGAAGTGACTTGGTCCTTTTTGTTAGCCACTCCTCTTCAATTAGCTTTGGAAATCAATCAACGCTATATTTGCGCGTAACAGCTTTTAATTACAGTGTATTTTTACCCCTTTTTGTGTGGGCCGCTCGAGCCGAGTGTTTGATTTTGAAGGCTGCTCAACAGCCCACGCCGCAGAGCAAACGCCTCTGCATATGAGTTTTGTAGATAATGTTGTATGCTTGTTAGAATCACGCTTTGATTCATATGTAAATCGGGTTTTCTTTTCAAAGCTTGGCTTATTGGTAATAAGCCAATTGGCGTTTGCCACAATACTTTATAATCAAGTCTCAACTGAGACGTAAGACCTACGCATTGCCTAAGGCCAAACATTGAGTGGTACGATCTAAGTGTGTGTGCTGTGTTTGCGTGTGTGTATGTGTGTGTGTTTAAGACACACAAATTGTCGCCAATGTTGCGATTGCGGCAGTTGTTGACCTTCGCAACGTTGAGTCATGCATTTTTTTTTCTGTGCGTAACTGCTGCGCCGGACAACAACTCAAGCCGGAGCTTAGTTTCAACAGCATTTTCAGATTTCACGGATAAACATTCAATCAGATTTCATTCTTTAGAAAATATCCAATTAAAGTTTGGCTTAACCCATATACCAATAATAATTTATAGACATAATTAATCAAGTCCCATTTATCTTTATATCATTATTTCGTTAGCATTTTGACAGAGGTTCAGTGGTCAGTGAACTGAGCTGATGGTCAATTCAATCTAGTCGAGCAACTCTCATTTAAAGCATTATTACCTCAAAGATCTATAATATAATAATAATACATGGTTTCCATAAACTAATCTAGCTAAACTAATCCATTTGAATATACATATGTTGAAAGTTTTAATATAAAAATAGAATTCATCAATTCGCCAAGTGCTTGTACATTATTCAACCCATTTTCCCGCATTTAGGCATAAAACATAATGAAATAATCTTATTTATTAATAGCACACTTATTATTTTGACACCTGTCAGTGCTCATTAAAGTGCACTCGGTTTAATTAGCGAGAAGCATCAGCTGCAGATGCAGATGCTGATGCTGATGCTGTTGACTATTATAATTTGCTTTTATAATTTAACCCTCAGCCTCCAGGCGGCGGCAGGCCGTTTAAACCGACAGAGGGACATAGGGACACAACAGAGCCAGGTAAATGTAATTTAATAAATGCGGTTTGCTGCAAATTAGCATGTGCGGTTTTAACAATTTGCGGCCGGCTCACAGGATATGACTGACGGGCAACAGGAAGTTGTCGTGATTCGCAACTGACTCACACGTGGGGGCATGCAAATTGCTTAGTGCGGTGGCAATTTCAAACGCGGCGACTATCGTTGTAATTGATTTAGATTTAGATTGCTGACATACGCACCCCGGCGACTAACCAGATTATTTGAAATGAAGTAATTAGGCAACCTAATTGCCGCCTTGACAGGCGCTAACAAAAGACTTTGGCAACGAACTTGCCGCGCGCGTCCCACATTGCAAGTAGCAATTGCTGCAGGGATTTTTCGTTTTTGTTGTGCATTTGAAAGTTAAATGGCGCCGTTAATTGGGCGCCAATCTTAACTGTCTGGACGGGTTTTTATTTTTTGGTGTTTTGGCTTTATTGTTGCAGCGAAACTTGTTGCAATTGGTAATATAAAAAGTTCCCCATTGGTTTTTTTTTCGTTCGTCTGTGTAGCCTGTTTGTTGCTCGTGGCACTAATATGAGTCATAAATTTAAAGGCTTGTGGCTTGCTTAAAATGAAATAAATAAACGGCATTACTGCAAGTTATATGCAGGCGTCGTTTTGGCTCAGGGTCTCACACCGGCATAAACTTCACAAAAGAAATAAAAACAACAACAAAAATCATGTTGGCGTTTCTTTTCGATCTGAAACTGTAACTGAAACTGGGCTGGGCTGTGCCAAAGTCGTCTGGTTACTTTTGCATTTGTTTCACTGTTCAGTTTCTCAGATTGCATGATTTTGCATAAAACACACAACTTTGTCTGTCCTTTCGTCCATTCTGTTCGCATTATTGCTAAAATTTTTGGGGCTTGCAACTGGCAGACAACAGGCAACAGGCTAACAAAACTTAATTTTTGGCAATTCCTTTTTAGTCATGACATCATTTCGAGACCCTACACAAACCAAAAAAAAAAAACAAAACCAGAAAAAAGACTGGTCGCTGTTTTACTTTCGCTTTTGTTGCTTTTTGGCGCATACATATTTCTTTTTCTGCAGATTTGCTGATGCTGGTTTATTTCAGTTGTTGCATGTTGTTATTGTGTTATGTCTGTGGTTGGCAGCGCCGGACAGCTCGCTGAAAGCCCAAAAGTTTTTTGGAGTCCACCAGTAGTCGTTCACCACATACACCACAAATAAGGTATTGAAAACGAAACCATGTTCTGGTGAAAGTAGGTTGCCCTCTTGACAAGAAATCGAAAACGCATAACAAGTGCAAGTCAGACACGAAGCACACTTCAAATGTCTTCAGTTTGGATCGATTGTGTCATGCGGCAAAACCCACGCAACCAAATCTTTGCCAATCAGCACAACGCCCACCGTATGCCAATTTAGCCAAAACTACTCTTAAAAGTCGACTTCAGCCTTGCCTGACTGTGACTAATGATGATGCTACTGCTGCGGCTGCGACTGATGCTGCTGTTAGATGAAACCGTGGCACAACCGTCTGCTCCAACAATGATGTGACGCGATCGCTGATCTGCTGTGGGCGCGCACACACTTTGGTTTTTTTGGCCGTACACATTTTATGAGAATTCTGGCCGTAAAAAAGCTCTTCGCTTGCAAAAAATCACAGAAAAAAATCGATTTGATTTTCTGCAAAATTTATTAGAATCTGCGGCTGCTGCGGTTTTTGTGCGACTTTTTGCGCTGGTAGTGGGAATGGCCTTGAGCCGCAGCCACCAAAAGTTCAACAGACTATGTGGGCTGCATAGAACAAGTTGATGTGGCCAAAGCTGGCGTATGAGTCAGTTCGAAGACATTTTGCAGGTCTGAATTAAATTCGTTTTAACTTGAGTTGAGACGTGTGTGTTTCTGAAATAGCGCACAAGTTCGCCGCTTAAGTCTTTCATATACAGTATTTTTTGTGAAATAATTTTGTTAAATACCATTTTTCTTCAGCATGAAGTAGTTTTATTTTAAGTAATGATATAGTTTTTAGAAATACCAAATTTTCCACATAAATCCAATTCTGTTATATCTCAAGTATAGATTTTAGCTTGTTTAAAATAGTGTGCTTTTGGTTAAGACAACCGGAATTTATAACACAGTTGCGACTTATAGAAAAGTTGTCAGTAAATTACTTGACTCACGCCAAGATCGTGAAACTAATCGAAAAAACCAGACTTCGGCAGCAAATTCAATGCAGTGATGAGCAGAGTCACTAATCTTATTATCGACTGATTTCACAAGTTGAGTTTGTTGCTGAAATCTGCTTGCATTTATGAGCACTCAACATTGTTGTGCAGCCTTTCTCGGACTTAAGCAGAAGGTGCATGCCGAGCTCTCCGACTTTGTGACTCTCTTAATGGCTGCAATTGCAGCCCACGCTGCTTGTGGAGGGGTGAAATTGAGTCAGGCTCATAATTTATGGTCATTAATATTGTAATTTCTTCTGAGTTGCGGTATTGCGTTGAGCCGAAACTCGCACGCAAGACAATAATACACAAAGTGAAAGTTTTGCACCTTCGCAACAATTTAAACAGCTGTAGAAAACAAAACAAAGCAGCCAAAGCGAGTCAGTTAGTTTGTCAGTCATTTGGTTGGTTGGCTGCATCTTCCCGCCGTAGCCCACAGATGTGCCACGAACTTGTGAAAACGGCCAAGAGAAGCAAAAATCACAACCCACGACTACAAAGATTACTGAACAATGAATTTTTACAAATGACTAGCAACAAGTCCAAACTGGCGCCGACTGACAAATGAGCACAAGCAGCCTACAGCAAGCAGTAGCTTGATTTTTTCTTCTTAGCTATTTTGCATTTGACCGAAAACTGCTAAGTAATATAAAGCGAAACAGAAATGCCGAGCCAAGCTCGAAATCTCGTCAATACAATTTGCCAAAGTCGTGGGTACTAAAAAATTTCGCCACTGTGCGTCTTTAAGCCACAAACTTGATTTTTCAATCGCAATCAGCAACTTGTAGACACAATCCACAAAATCCACATTAAACAGTGCCGCACCACTCAACGACTTTGATGAGGCAGTTTGACCTTAACGCTAAGCTTTGGTTTTGGTCACTTGTCAAATTTATTATTGTATTGTTTGTTTTTTCTATCGTCATTTGCTGGGCAAATATTTTGAATTTCTTTTTTGGTGACAGCTTGCGAAGTGTGTCAAGCAAGCATTTCGAGCAATTATTTGTCATATTTTCCCTATTTGTACGATGCAGAGAAAACAAACATTAGTGACAAGGCAACTATACATCATCTTCATCTTCATCTCCATCTCCATCCTCATCTTCATCTACGTCCCACAATAACAATTGACCCAGCGAAGGGAGATTTGCACAAATGAAAGTGAATTTTGTGTTTTTTTTTTTTTTTGGTTTTGGTAGAGGAATTCAAACTTGACAACGGGTATTTCTCATTTAAATTTTATGTTGTTTTCTGTTTTTGTTAAAAATAAATGAACTCACAGGTTTTTAGTTGAAACAATTTGTCGCTGCGAGCTTAATTAACATTTGAAAAAGAGTATATTAACTGGTTGATTGTCAACAAAATTTTAATAAATAATTTGTTCAAGTTTGCCTATACTTATCTTGATATTTCAACAAATATTGTTGATTTCACATGAAAAATATATCGAATTGAATATTTTCTTAGCGTTACTGAAATTTTACAGCATGGTAACAGTAAAAAACATTTGCTCACCATTTTCTTCATCAAAATTCGGTTAAAATCAGTTCATACTGCCAACAGCTGCCAACGAAAAACAACGCCAGCAAAATTACGTTTTAGCCTTTGGTTTTGGCTGCTGCACAGCACTCAGGCACTGGCGCGCACACACATACACACACACACACTGAGTTATGCACAGACACTTTTGTATTTTTTTTTTGTTGGTTATAATATTAAAGAAATATTGACGCTTTTCTTTTAACACTTGACTGCTGCTGATGAATTGCGCGCGTCGCGTTGCGTTCGAGGTTTTTTTTCTCAATTTTCACTTGTAAAATTTGAAAAATTTATTTTTGCGTATGCCTCACAAGACTTTCACTATTAATAAAACGGTGCAGATCATAAGAGAAACAAATTAATTTGCTTCGGATATATGGCTGCCAGATGCTGGCCAACTGCAGACCTCAGAGACCCGCACACTGTTCGGCTATTGATCGAGAAGTTGAGAGCCACTTGAATGTATGAATGAGAGAGAAAGAACCGCACCGCACGCGCGCTAAAAACGAACTGAAACTCAATTCCAATTCGCCTTTGGTTCGGAGCTGGCACTGTAACTGAAGCTGAAGCTGAAACTGAAGCTTCAGCTGCAGCGCACGATCCCGAAGCGTTGACGATGTCGTCTTTGACGACCAGTGGAGACTTGAGACTAGTGTTCGTGTTCGTGTTGGTGTTCGTGCTGTTCACTGTTGGTTGTTAGGCAACTTTGCTGCCCACACGCTGCGCTGCTCTGCTGCTAACTGCGCTGCTAAGCCGCTAGCGTCGCTGCTGCTGTGGCTCTGCATGGTCCATTTTTGGCTTGGACCGCTCAACGGCAAAAAAAAAGAAAAAACCAGGCAATATTTTTTCTTCTTTTTTTATCCACATTTTGTTGTATGGACGCCTTTGCAGAAAACATTTTTTCATAGCTTTTGCTTTGATATTTGCTGGCTGCTAGTAGTTGGATGCTGGTTTGCCAGTTGCTTTGACTTTTTGATTGACGTAATTTTTGCGCTTGATATTCAGTTGAATTTCTTGTATTTCCACATTTAACTGTTTTGGTGTCAGTCGCACATTACACGCCCACAACACCCACACATACACACACACATATCGATATCGTTTTGTGGGCGTCTTGGATTTTTTTATTACACACTAAAGTTTCATTAAGTTTCTCAAGCTTGCTGATGAACTTTCGCTGCCCGGCACCAAGCGCTGCGAGTGGGCACATTATGGTCATATCCACCTATATAGGCGTCAGCTTTGACTCATTTCATTTACCACGGTTGGCTCTGCTAATTGGGCCCCCTAAACTTTGCTCTTTAAGCGAGTGCTCTTTGAGTAAGTCACACAAAAAAAAACATATAACTTAGACAACGAACTTGCCTATGCAGCTTGCGGTGACCTTGTGCGTGGGTGCTTAACTATTCGGAGTTTTAAAGGTCACTCCATCCGGTTACACCAAATCATCGCAACGCCTTATTAACTGGCTATCGCTCATTTATGCACTTCATGGCCAAACTTGAGTCTTGCCAATTTCTTTCATTTATTTTTTTTTTTTGTAATTTTGTAATGAAGTAATTTCCGCATACACCCCAAAAATGGCAGCTGATAAGAGTCTTCACTGCCAGCAGGGCCATCTTACGGTAACTTCTTCGGTGCTTCTCACCCTTCCTTCTACCCATAGCTTTTTTTAATGCTTTGTCTGCACATTAATTTGTTCGCCCCTCAATTTTTCCATATAAAAGAACATAAGCGAAAACGTGTGCCACATACAAAGTATCTGTGAGGTGAGGTGAGTGTATTCTGTGTATTCGTAACTAAAAATGCACTGGGGTTATGCGAGGGTTACTCGATGAGCTACTGTACTCTCAACTTTAATAATATAAGCTAGCTGCGTCTCAATCAATGTACTATTATCTGGCACAAAATTTCTAATAAATAATATATTAATATAATTAATATACTCAATGAGTAGAAAATTAAAAACCATTTTTACATTCCAACTGCAAACAACTACTGCAGCTGCAACATCTGTTAACAACAGACAGCAACAAGTGCAACAACTAATTTCATGCAGAAAAAAAAAAAAGAGAAAAAATCCCACACGCGTCGTCCTATACTCGGCATATTTAACACATTTTATAAAAAATCAACAGAACATCAACATATATTTATGACGGTACAGCGCCTACGATCTTCGAGCACTGGTCTGAAACTGAACTTCTCAGCTAGCTGGCGCCCGCCGCTTGTTGGCTTTATTAAGTTGTTGTTGTTGCTGCTGTTCGGCCCTTAATTGTTGCTGTTGTCTGTTTTTATTAATAAGTCATATTTTTATATACTATGAATACTCGCTGCTGGTGAAGCCGCCGCCTTCAGGCGCAGATAATTTATGTAGTTTGCCCAAGCAAATAAGGCAGACAGAGCAGCAGCCGAAGCTGAGGCTGGATGACAAAAGTTGAAGTTGAAGTTGGCGTTGGATGATGAGCATAAGCATGGACAAGGCCGGCCCCACACACAGCCGTTCATTCATTCCCTCATATTCACTGATTCACTGCGCTCATTCATAAAAGCAAAAGCAAAAGCTCTTTTTGATTAATTAAATGCAACGACTGTGCGATTTTTTTCAACACTGTTGTGGTTGTTGTTGCAGCTGCGAAAAGTGTGCCAGCATGTTGTGAGCTGCTTGTGATGTAAGTTGTTGTTTTATTTTTTATGATTATTTTCGATTTTTTATTGCTTTATTAGCATTACACTATGGCAAAAGACTGAGCGCCTTTTGGGGCACGTTGAAGGCGGGGCGAAAGGAAAGTTTGTTGCTTAAGTCTTTTGTATGCACTTTGCACCTAGCAATGCTGTTGCTGCTGCTATTATTGCACTAGAAAACAACTCAAACGTGGCTGATGTTGCTGCCAATTTGCGATTTACTAATCGCCAAAAAAAATGTAAAAGCTCTGCCCCAATTCGCAAATTTAAATTGCTAGAAAATCGACGCAGTCATTTGCAAAAATTCGCAAAATATAAATAGATATATTCGCATAACGACATAACGACAAACGGCAAATAGTTTATCCATGCATTACGTAAGCGCAGAGCATTTTTCAGCTGTTGCGTTTTCTGTTTATTTTTTGTCTATGACAAATTGCATGGCGTCAACAAATTAAACAAATAGCAATAGAAATTGCTGCTAATTTTGATGAGTTTTGCATACGAATACAATAATGCCAACAACACTTAGCACACACCAACACACACACACACTCACACACACTCAAGAAACTCGACAACAGCTGTGCAAATTTGAATTGTACAATAAATTGTAGAGACGGGGGCAGCTGGGAAAACGAACCGCTTCTCAAAAATGTTGAACGAGGTGCACACAACGCGACGTGCCGGCTGAGACTGATTGAGCGAACTGTCTACGCTCCGCGTTGCACTCAGCGTTTAAGCCAAGTCGCTAGCCAAACAGCTGACGGCAACGTTTGGCTCCCCCCCACCCTTGCTGAGGTCTCTAATGTGCAAACGTACAAAGAAAAACTTGTTTCGATTAAAGTCTCTGGGTATTTGAAAATCAGTTGCTGCTAGCATGTATAACAGTTGTGCACGAACTGTGCTACGAGAGATGCGAATCAGAGAGAGAGAGAGAGAGGGAGAGAGAGAGAAGAAGAGAGGGAGAGAGCGAGGGTAGTGAGGGGCTGTCGCATTTGTCGATAGGTAATTTGTAATTTGTTTTGTGTTTGTCAAGTCAACTGATAAATTGAGTTGATATTGAAAATAAATTAATTATGGGTTTTAATTTGGAACAGCGACAAGATTCGAGATTTTGCAAAACGAATTGTTTTTGTTTATAGAAGAAGTTTAATAAATATTTATTTATTTTAGCCTTTTAGCAATCAAGTTCTACAATAAAATCACATGATCATAAATTGATCAATTGTCATAAGACAAATGATTTTGGAATTGCAAGACTTGTTTTGCATTCAATCAAGATAATCTACTTCTTTTTTTTTTTGCTAATCTTTGTAATGATCTTTGGCACTGACAGACAAATCATTTTGTGTCGCTTAAAACATTTATTTTTCTTGCATACTATTCTGATTGCAATCTATATGCAACAAAAAAGTAGGTCACTTAACAAAAAGAAAAAAAAACAGTTAGAAATCCTGGGTGTTAAAAGCGTAACACATATGCATGTTATAATCCGATTATATGATCTTTTGGTCTATTGATGTGTTTTCTTCTTCTATGCCACCAGAATGGTTGAAAAGAGTGTGAAGATGTGTAAAGATGCAAGTGCATTTCACAGACAAAAGAAATTGTTGTATGAATTGAATCTTGTAGAGAAACAATTATAAAATTATATATTATGGCCAGGAATGTGTGGTAAAGCTTTTTTCTTTGTAAGTTTCGAATGCATTGTGCTTAAAACAATTTTTACTTGTTTTGAGACTATTTATTATTTAAGGGAGTGGCTTAAGTGTGGTTCACAGCCATAACAGTTTTTATTTGAAGAATAAATCTAAAATAGGGAAAAAATTCGATTAAGCGATTTCTAGGAAAATGATACTCTAGAAGATACTTTATTCTAGGCAATAACATTCGAGTAAATCATTTGTCTTTTGTCAGTTTGGAATGCACTGGACTTAAGTTGGTTTCAATGCTGTTCACAACTTGGACTAAAGACTGTTGTTAAGGCACATTACATAGCACTAACGTAATCAAAAAGCAAGCCTACACAGTCAGATTATAATAAACCTTAATAACCGTGCAGAATATGGCTTTTTAATTAAATATATTTACTTTTAAATGTGTTCCTTTTAATTTGCTGCCAACCCTAAAATTATATAAAATTAAATCAGGGGAAAACTGAAATGTGCAATGGACTCAACTCACTCATTGCAAGTGGCCGCTCACGTTTTGGCCTTATGGGGAGGAAAGAGATCTTTGATATATCTCTAAGATATGTTGGACTGTAATTTTGGTGCAGTCGGTACATTTAATTTATTCTGTTGATTTGAGTTGAAAGTCACGTCGTTCCGCGACTGGTTGTTGCCACGTAGGCATCGTAAAATGTTAATGCCGGCTGTTTATTTATGCTACGTTTAGCCCAAAACATTTTGTTGCAGTTTGTTTTTTGGTCGTGGAGACGTTACACTATTTGCTGGCAAGTTGGCTAAATATTTACGCGCCTCACTTGCATAATTGGCCAGGCTAAGGCCCGTACGTACGCGTTATATGATTTATGTTTTTGTTTTGTTGTTGTTGTTATATTTGTGCTGACTGCAATTATATAAGCGCCTTTGCGAAGCGCGTGCTGACCTAAAAAACAACTCAAGTTACGGTAGTTGACGCCAACGCAGCAGCGGCAGATGCGGCAAGCAGCGACTGCCAGTTGCTGCCAGTAGCGTAAACAAGTTGGCTTGACAGCTAAATGCAGTTAGACTTTAGATGGCCAAGTGATGAGCCTCTGAGCCTGAATCACACCTGCTCATCTCCCCCAAGGTGCCTCCTCGCTTGGCAGCTTTGCCAACTTTGCCTGCAACTCAACCGAAAACCGCCGCTCATCCGTCCGTCGGTTGCGTTTGTAGTTGGAGTACCGTTGCTTGCCACACCAACCTACATAGCAGCGAGTACTCAAACTTGCACTCACATTCACATTCGCATCCATACTCGTACTTGCACTCACACTTGCATTTAAACATGCTAAGCAGCCTAATGCTCAGCGACGCATGAGTGCGAAGAATGCAGTTGGGATGGGATAATTGAAAACCAGTTGTAACTATGCCATTGCCTCAAAGATACCCTCTAAATTGAATAGACTTTGAGCTCTTTAGTTATGCTAGCAGGTATTACCAGGCTTTGCCTTTACTTTACGACTTATCCTTTCACCAATGCAATCAATGATTCCTCGTTCTTATACATCAAATGATAAATTGAAATCTTTCAATCAACAGTTTCTTTTTTCACATTTTTCCAATATTTCCCAGATCGGTCTCAGTTCATATACCAACATATATGACCACATCATACCTTACCTACCAAAACTTAAATAATTATGTTATATTCATTTTAATGCATGTACCCTTGAACTCTTTCGACCACAAGTGGCCAAAACAAACGCCAAAATTAAATTCTTAACTTGTTTTACTGCTTTTGTTTTACTATTGCTGAAATGTGTCAAATAGCCGCCGAGGGTCAAGCGCGGACAATGCATGCCCGAGCATAGCGGTCAGTGGTCAGTGTAGCTATTGGATGCCGGATGATGCGTCCAGAGAATGGAGCAGAATGGATTGTGTTGCATCTTTCTCTCTTTCGCTCTGCCTTTTTCTCTGTCTTTGCATTTTCCACAATTTTCCACGCACGCATCTTTGAGTTGCCCTGAAAACCTGTTTGTCTCGTTGTGCATTTGGTATTTGTTGTTTGTTGTTTGTTGTTTTGTGTTGTGTTGTGTTTTTCCTGCGTCTTTTTCATTACTGTTTGCGCTCATTTTCGTTACGTATAGCCGCAGAAAGCAAAAGGCATTGCATGACGAGGTAGAGAGACAGAGAACAAGAGAAAAATCGTCGAGTTTCCTCTGATGTAGTTGTTGTTGTTGATATTGTTGAATTTCGCCATTAGGCGCAACAGGCCGCAGTCAAAGCAACAATACCAACAACAACACGAAATGCTAGCGGTTATGGAAATTCCTTTGAATTCACAATCACACACACACACGCAATCGAACGGCCTTTGTAGCAGCTGGATAACTTGTTGGTGTAAAGGATGGTCCAAACCAGAGGCAATCGAAGGTCTAAAGTGTTGTTATTGCTTTTGTTTTTGGCAATGAAAATTGGCTGTGTGTCTTACTTAGTTCGAATTTCCGACACTTGCTTATAAAGGCATCATCATCGTGGTCACTATACACCGATAGTTTGGTAGCCCCCATCAACGATTTGAACATGACATTGCCGTTTTTTTTTTTTTTTGGTTTTTTTTTCCGATGGACGCCTAGAAAAACAAAGCGGTATAAAAGAGAGATATTGCCGTTGGAGTTTCTCTGAGTTTTTCGTGTGAAAAGTGCCTAATCAGTGTTTCACGTGAGCTGGTAACAAGCTGAGAGTGAGAAAAGTAGTCGCCCCATAAGTGGCGTGACTTTTGATAGATATTTTCGAAACGCTTTCCTAATTAGAATATACATAACAGAAGATTGTTGCCATCAACATAAATATAGCTAAGTGGCAAAGGAAAATGGTTGAAGCAACGAACTAGGTTGCACCCAGCTGCACAGTGGTCTTTAAGTTTACTAAATCAGAAGGAATGTGTAAATTTTATTTGATGTGATTACTTCTTAAGATCTTTTGAAGTCCATTGCAAACAGATTGTATAAGATTAAGCAAATTGACTTTTTGATGCTATTTAATCTGCTGGATTCCTTGCACACATGGAAAATTTCAATTTATATATTATTCCCCTTTTCATGACTTATAATCTTGAAATCCAAGTTGCTCAGTGCCAGTCAAGATGCAAGTCATTAGGCTTTGTTTTGTTTTAGTATTTTTAACTTTAAAATTAGTTCTTTCTTCTACAATTTAAATGCTTTGGCACACGAAAAATTAGCGGGACATTTGCGCATTGCATTTAGAACAGTTAAGCAAACAAAAGACTTAGGCAACGAACTTGCATAAATTTTCAGCTGGCTGCGCATTCAACGGAGACAACATTCAAAGTTGTTGCTGCAAATTAATCAAAAGGCCGCACAACGGTAAACGAAATTATGTAATGCAAGCTACTGCTGCTGCAGCAGGCATTACGCCCATCCACTCCACACCTGTCCCCTCCCAAAACTTGAAGCGAGGCTCAGCGAAGCGTTTGAATCTGCTAAACTGTACACGATTTTAAACACTTGGCTCACTGTTTGCCCCCTTCGCACACGTTCTGGGGCGTTCTGGACACTTTGGGCCAGGGCTGTAAGTATCGCCATAGTTATGGCTATGGCTATGATAATGGTAAGCGATATGCATGCGCGCAGCGTGTAAATAATTAGTCGCGACGAGTATCTGGTAGAAAGACAAAGCCAAAGTCAAAAGCGAGCAATGATTACGATTTTTTTTTTTTTTTTTTGAAGTTCTGTTGTTGTTGATCTCATTGTTCTTCTTTGCCGCTTAACTGTGTGGCCAAGTCCGAAAAAAGGCATTTTACTGAAGCATAACTTTTGCGGCGTCAAGTTAATTTTTATGCTTATAACATTCATTTGTTGGTAATTATGAGCAGCCAGCAGCAGCAGCCAGCAGCAGCAGGAAAGTGGCAGCAAAGCGCACTTGGTAATTAGACTTTGAGTCAGCGAGCAAAAGCAGCTTAAGAATTGCGGTTGCTTCTTCGGGATGGGCCAATGAACTGTCCCGTCCAACGAACTTGATTTGGTCTACGACTTTGCCGCTGGCTTTCAACATGTGTATGTGTATATTCTTGTGTGTAATTGTGTGTGTGTGTGTGAGTGAGTGTGTGCACATGCAAATGTATCTCTGGCAGAGCTCTGGCGAAAGGTCACACAGCGGCAGCGGGTGCAGCAACAATTACAAAATATGCGTTAAAATGCATGCCGCATGACTCGACACGACCAGCAGCAGCAGCAGCAGCAGCACTAACAACACCAACAGCAGCAGCAGCCGACACAGCAGCAACAACAAGCAAAAACTGAAATAATATGCCCACAAATCGTGATAAGCAACGCTGGGCAAAAAAAATATTGGCAAACATTGCCAGCAACAACAACAACAAGCAGACAACAAAACTTTCTTTGGCACGCCGATTGCCAGACACTCTATGGCAAATGTGTTTGCTCTATAAAATTAAATTGAAATTAAAAATTGAAATTAAAAAATTTAACCAATTTAAGTTCAGAATATTAAAGAATTGTTTTTTTTTTGTGTTTTATGTACGTTATTCGCGGCGTTGTTTGCAACTCTGAGCTTTCTACGGATTATTAATGAAGCTTTTAATTTATTAATTTCTAATTTATCATATATTTACTATTAATATTAACGCTGGGTCATTAACCGGTCATCAAGCAAAGAAGTGAATGTTGATAAAAAAAAATGGTTCAAGCTAATGAAATTAAATTAGTCTTTCACAGCCACTCGTCAAATTTGGCTGGAGTGTAAGATTTTGAAAAGTTCTTTGCATAGAACTTGGCACTTAACTAAATATAGTTTATAGACTTGATAATGCAATCGTTGTAAACGCCTTCATAAAACCATAATGCCCAAGTGCAAGTGTAAAGGCACAGCAAAGAAAAGAAAAATAAAAAAAGAAACAGGCTTGGCCCGGCCAGCAAACAAATGGCCCAGGACTGAGAGACTACAACTGCGAAATGCCGCTGAGACTGGGCGACTGGGAGACTGGGAGACTGAGACTGAGACTGGGCCTGGCGCAGATCTGTGGCCACGGTCAGCATTTTGTGAACCACTCTATTTATCAGATACGGGGCCGTGGCCCAACTAGTTGGCTCAATTGCTAGTTGGCCAGTGTACATATTATTGAGCGATTTTTAGTGCCGGCTGTGCGACTGCGCGCGGTTCGCTCATATTTTGTTTTGATGGCGCGCTGAAAGTCAACGCAAGCCACATGTGTGCGAATGTGTGTGCGAATGTGTGTTTGTGTGTGTGTGTGTGTGTGTGTGTGTTAGTAGTAAAAGTTGTTGCTTTTGTATGTAGAGTGAACGACCATCAAGGTAAATTCGAACCAAACTAAACAATGGCCAAAGCCAAAGCCGTCGTCGTGTTCCAGCTCCACAGCTCCAACTCCAGTTCCAGGTGAATGTGCTGCTGCTGCTGCTGCTGCTCTTAGCTGGTCTCAGTTTCGTCTCAGCCACTGACTCTGGGGTGTAGCCCGCAGAATTGTAACGCGTTTTTGCTGTAGTTGTAGCTGTTGAGCCTGAGCCTCAGCCTGAGTCTCAGCCAGCTACCCGCAAACGGATCTTTCTTATTGTTTTTGCTTATTTGTTTCTACGTATTAATAACATGTTGGATGCAATCGCAGCCTGGTTAAAAATATGCATATGGGGAGGGAGATCTTGCAGGCGCAGATAATTATGAAAGGATGCAAAAGCAACGGCACCGGCACCGGCGACGCGGCGTGCGTGTAACCGCCCTGGACACTGCCACAGCTCCAACTAATAATAGTAATACAGGTCCAATAATAAGTTTTAATCATCATGATAATATACGCTGCCTTAATACAAGCACTGCATACGAGTAGCTCACAGCTTATTTGCTTTATATCGCTTCAAAAAGTTTCCAAGCTCTCAAGTTCCCCCCCAGTTCCCCTCACACTGTTGACACCCAAGTCGCGGCTGAGCTGTGATTTTGATGTCTCCATAAGTATATGTGTGCGTGTGGCTTTTGTGTGTGTGTGGCATAAGTTGGCGTATTTTATAAGTTTTTGCTTTTAAGCCAAGTTGTTCACTGTCAATGCTGTCTGTTGCCTCTTCTCGTAGGCGTTAAATTTGGCTGCGGTTCAGTTGGAATTCTATGTTTTTAGTTGCTATGCTAAATCTTACACATAGAACTGATCAGGATGTTTATCTAAAAGCTGTCTCACGTAGAATTAAGACACGTTTTATTTTATTAATTACATAAATTAATTAAAAAGAAATTTTTAACAAACAAATATTGATTTTTTAAATTGCTTCAGTTTTGCTCTAAATGAGCCTGAATTTTACTTAATTTTTCGAGTGAACATCGCATTATTCAGAGAACAAAACCATTATCAAATATGAATTCCTTGTAAAAATCGGTTGAGGTTCCACAAAGGCAACTCTTACATGAGATCCATAAGTTATTGGGTTATGGTCATTCGTTTGCTGTCACACAAATACTCAAGTCAAATTGCTTTGGGCCTTAGCGTTTCTTAATAAGACTTTTCCACAAGATTCGCAAAAAAGAAAACTAAAATCAATTAGAATGAAGAGCCGATAAAAATGCTAATATGTTTACATTCTGTATTTTATGTTGTTTTTCTTCAGAAATTGCCACTTATTTAGAGCGCCATTACAAATTTAATGGTCATTGAATTGACTTAAAAAATCGAATGAGTTTTTTTAGTGCCTTTTTTTATGTGCATATACAAGTGCCCAGAGGTTGCGCAGACCCTTCACGAATGGCTGTAAAAATGTTATTAAAAATAAACTGGGAATAGAATATGGGATAGCCAACTCTGCACTGATGATCTTCATTAGACATCGCCTTGATTGACAAAATAAAAAGAGGATGCTCTGCTGTGTTTTTCTTTCCCACAACCCCATTTTAATGTCACTTTACATATTTGAAAAGGGGCAGCCGATCGCAGCCCACCGCCAATGTCATATGACATCATCAATAATCAAGTTTTCCAGGCACGTCTCGGACAGCAACAAAGAAGCGAAGAAAACACATGTTAAATAAAAATCCTATTAATGCTTTCGAAAAAGCAAAGCACAGTCCAAAATATATATATATATATATACCCCCCCCCAGCACACACACATACGCATTTCTCCTCTTTTTGACTGTCTGGTGCGTGTCTTTGAACTTTCGTATTTGGCGTTTGCTTTTTGCGGTTTTTTTATCTTGGGCGCCGACAAACACAAAAAATTCGTGCAATTCATTACGGGTAGTAAAGTAAAAGAAGTCTAGAAAAAAACCTATTGACAGTAACTGCGTTTAATAATACAACGGGTTACCGTTACGATTGTGGGCCAACGAATGCTGCGAAGGGCGCACAGCAAATAAGCATTAATCATTAAAGTCAACTATCAAGATGGCTTAAATAATGTGCGGCAACCGAACCCACGAGCTACAGCCTCTGGAAGCCATAGCCGCTTCTAACTTATGTAACACTTAATTTTTATGCTAACCATAAATATTGTGGTTGTGTCCGCGGCATCCCGACGAGATTCTAGCCAGTAGCTGTTTTATGCATCGATTAAACTAATTAAATTGTCATCAACTTTGACTCTGTTCTGTGCAACTGGTATAAACAGTGGCAAGTTTGTGTCCAAAGCCTTTTGTTTGACTTTTGTATAATTTGAAAAATGTTTTTTATAATTAAGGTCGTAACCAATGGGATGACA
Source organism: Drosophila nr. fundita (assembly GCA_035044245.1). Classification (NCBI taxonomy): domain Eukaryota; kingdom Metazoa; phylum Arthropoda; class Insecta; order Diptera; family Drosophilidae; genus Drosophila; species Drosophila nr. fundita. The sequence continues at coordinate 605,600 of JAWNMG010000857.1, forward strand.
TTTATTGCATACTCTTCTCGTTATTTAATGGATGCTGTCGTTGCTTGATATACGCAGTTGCACAGATATGGCGAAGAATTGAAAGCTTTATTTATTTAATGAACTGTGACCTAGTTAGATATATTGTACCTCTTCAGAGCTTATATAGTTACCACAAGCTCACGAATATTTGCCGGTTTGCTGATTTCTATGTCCTTTGACATTGCCTTTCCTTCTGGCGCTAGATGAGTTTTCTGAATCTGGTCTGTCCCATGGATAATAACTTAAATTCATTCCGATTAGCTTGGTCCGTACCTTCCGAACTACTTTAGACGTAATTTTTATTATCTTTGGTGCAATTATTGAAGCTTGACTGAATAAGAAGCATAAAGTTTTGCAATTTAATATCACATTCAATTCCGCATCTATATTTATATTAAGCAATCAGAATTCGCTGATCTGAAGTTTTTTCAAAGGCCTTACAATTTAGAAAATTGTTTGAATTACTTTTTATTTATTTATAGATATATCTCTGTGGCTTTAACTGCTTCATTGTTGCTATTTCTAATGGCTGTTTGTGTTCTGTGACGCAAATAGTGATTCGAATTTTTGCCAAGTCTGTGAACTGTAGCACGATATGTGAACTCAAGGCGATCAACTTGGAGCTGACTTGACCAGCAGCGTTGCACACTGATTTAATACAATTTAATTTTCGGTGACTGAGTTTTCTTAAATGCAAATTTTTTTGTCGGAAACTCGTTTGGCATTTGCATGTTTGGTTTGTTTTTTGCTGACATTTAAAGTGTGTAGCGTTAATTTCGTACAAATGAAATTAAGGAATTATTGTTATTATTTTTATTGTTGGCACCCACTCAACACAATTCGTAACTGTAAAATGGTTGATTAAATAAAGATTGAGCAGCGATTGCATCACTGGGTAATTTCACAAGCTCATGAAATGCTCACTGCTCGAATTTGCTCTCGAATGGCATAAATGCGTGATTATTTTTTTACTAGCGACCAGTTACCATAAATAGTCAATTGTCCGCTTCAAGTTTTTGGCTTTGGTTTATTTTGATTATTTATTGACAGTTGCCCGTTATGTGGAGCTGAAAAAGAGTTTCGTAAATGCCAAATGTCTCGAACCCAGCCCAAATACAACGTCAGCTTTCACTTCTTCTTTGTGGCAACAAGCGAATGCAGTTGTTTATTTATTTATTTATTGATTTACCTTATTTATTTATGTATGTGGAGTATGGAGTTAAATTTACCACACTCTGAGTTTGTGCCCCGTCAAGTTCGTGTCTTGAGTCTTTCGTTGCGCTCGTGCTTAACTGTTGGCCCCAACCCCCGAACCCGAACCCAATTCCATTGGCGGGGCGTATGGTAATAATCATTTTGCACAGCCTGCCTATTCTAGTCCGATCGTCCGTCCCTCTCGTTGTTGGCGGCATTCAACTTTGTAGGTAAATTGCGCTTAATGAGTATGTTCAACGGGCTTTAGAATAAATATATTGGTGGTCCTGTGCCCCCAGTCGTTTTGTCCGCCCGAGTTGCCTGGCACATGGATACCAAAAATAGCATCTGGCCACAGAGGTGGCGGAATTTATGTCTCTCTCACGAGAAACCAACGGAGGCAGGATGCATCTTGACTTTATTTCAATTAGGAGCTGCTGCAATTTACGAGAAGCTCACCGCATCTACGTAATAGATTTGTTTTTAAGACCTCATCGAAAAATTACTCAATATTAGGTCGACGGTTCGTGCCAGTGCCAGGCTTAACTTGAATATTCAATATATACGGAATATATATTATATATTATATGTTGTTGTGTATTGTTTAAATAAAAAATGGTTTGTTGTTGCCTCAAGGCTGTGGCTATTCAGGCGGCAATGCGAAATTTGTTTGCAAATCTCTTGCGTTTCACATTGAGACAAGACAAATACTCAATTATTTTTGTTTTTCTCCTCAAAGCATGAAAATAATGAATACACAACAAATAAAGCAAACAAAAATAAATAAAAATAAATAAATAGAAACTTAATTCCGCATCGTTATCTTCCAAAATAAATCGACAAGCTGGCGCACATAAAATTATTTGAAAACAAAGCAAAAATCCGAAAATTGGCGAAAACAGTATATAAACGCTTGGACGATTGAAGATTGATGCAGATTTTATTTGCGAATAAAAAACAGAACACGTTAAAATCCATACTAAAATACTAAAGATACTTTGAGGAACTAAGTATCTGAACTGAACCTTTTACAGATTTATTTTTTAAGTAATTTGAAAAGTTACTTTATTTTTATAAGCATACATATAGGGTACCTTTTGGTCAAAGCTTTTTAAGCTACTGCATATTTAATTACTAAATTGAAATATTATAAACATTTATGGCTGCTCTCATCGCCAGATTCCATCAAACGAAAATAATTGTACAGACAATTAAAGTAAACAACTAAAATTGTTGTATTTAACATGTGCCTTCCTGAAGTGTTTTGCAGTATTTTGTTTTTGTATTCATTTTTTTATCGACCTTCAAGGGGCGGTAGATATTACCGTGCTGCTTCAATGGACAGCAAAATATATATACATGTACATTTTAAGACAAGTACACCAAATAACAGATAAAGCGACTTGATTGAAACCTGACGACGAGAAATATGATGATCAAAGCTGTTATTTAATTGCATGCGTGTTAAGTAATCATTAAGATCATATTTTGGTGTATATGTAATTTTATATGCCGCCGATAAACACATAGCTATCATTTTAGATAGTATTCTAAAATTGCATCTTTAAATTTATGTATAAAACTGCTGCCTGAAAAATCAAGTTCAAGTGCGTTCGAAACTTGAACAAACTTGTAAACTTATTGAAAAGTTTTCAAATTAATTAGTTCGATAAGTTTATAAGCTGATAATATAACAAACTGCAATTAATAATAAATATTTATTTGAAATATTTAAATATTGAATTTTGAAACCACACTATAAACTTTTTAACCGCAGCTCTTGAACAGCTCTTTTAAACTTATAAATGCATCAATTAATTCTCAAATTTACAATTATTTTGTGGTTATTGGTTGGCCACTTTAGTTTTTATTGCTTATGCAAATAAAATAATCAGTTAATTAGTGTATAAATGTTATTAAATATTTGTACTCACCAATAATTTGTTGATACTCATTTCTCCGCAAAAAAAATCTTGGCCTCCTTTAGATGAGTTTCGGCTACTTTTTACACTGTTTGTTGCACTTTGTATTTGATATTTATGGTATAAATATTTCAGGTGCTTAGTGTAAAATCATGTTATACACACACACACACACACACACGCAGGCACATACAAAAATCACGATTATAGCGAGGATTTTGTATGTTTAGTACTTAATTAATTGTTTCGCGCACCTTTTTTGCTGAAGGGCCTGCAAGAATTGCTTGAGTTAGGAGTTTGGCTTGGATTATGCAACGCCAACGCAGGCTAAAGACGCAAGATGTGAAAAGAGGGGAAAAAGTCCAAATCAATTGCATTCAATTTGAGTGGCCATAAATAAGCAAAGTGGGCGCACATTTATCATCGCTGTGGCCTGTGCAACAGAAACCCAACTGTTTTTCGTCTTCTGCCTGCCAAGTTTGTAAGTTTGCTGGCCATTATTTGTTTTTTTCACGTTTTTTTTTTTTTTTTGTTGTTCTTGTTGCCCCAGCATGGCGTACAAATTGCAGTCGCCACGCGGATCATTTGTTGTGTTGGCGTTTAATTTGCCAATTTTTATGAATTATTACGAAGCAGCGAACTAGTGCGCAAAAGGGCTTGTGCCACAGAGAACGCTTCGACTCTTGATCTGTTTGCGCTGCTACAATTTGCATCTGCAACATCCACAACAGCCGCAGCAGCAGTCGGAGCAGCAGCTTCATTAAGCGCTAAATTTAGACAGGCAGTGCCCATAGTGCTCCGAACCTGAAGCTGAACCGGATATGGCTCAATGCAGCAGTGCAGCATTGCAGCAGTGCAGCAGTAGCAAAAGCAGCCGCAGCAGAATCAGCAGCAACTTCAACAACAACAACAACTGCAAGAAAACAAACTTGCCAGTGGCCGTTGGCCAGTTCTAGACAAAACTCTTGGCTACAGCTTTATTTAAACATAATTATTTGCCTTGGCCAAGGGACTGTTGCTGCTGCTGTTACAGTTGCTGCTTACCTTACATATAAATTTGCATGTGCCTCAAATTTGCTGCTACTATGCTTCTTTTTAGTGGCTGTTTTACCCCTGCGTTGTCTGCGTTGATGTTGTAATTTAGTTAATTTTGCCTATTCCAAGGTGGCAGCAAGCCAACAACAACAACAACAACAAGAACTGCTACATCCAAGTTGCAGCTCACAGCTGCCGATGCCGCCGACTCATGCCAATTGTTGGGGCGACTCGTGCTCAGCTTATAAAGTTGTTCGCTTTGCTGCGTTGGCGTGCCTTTAGATTGTTATTTTGATATTTATTTTGATTTGGATATTCGTAGTTTTAGTCTCAACTGGTTGTAGTTACACTTTAATTTTATTGCTGCCAATTTAGCTAATTGTATTTATGTCGACAATGTTAAATGTGAAATATGCAAAGTGCTGACGGCATTTACATTTTTCAATAAGCCACACACACACACACACACGAACACAAAGTGCTGTTCGAAATTTTTAACAGTAAATTTGTTTTGGGCGGAATGAGAATATTCTGATCAGTCTTTTTTTTAAGAAATTTAAATTCTTGATATTGTTTTGTTTTAATTTTCTTTTTATTAAATGAAATGTAAGTTATTGATTTTTATATTTTTTACTTATTTCAAATACTACGAAGATAAAACTAAAAACCAATTTAGAATTTTTTTCAATTAATTAAATAAATATTTAAAAACACATTTTGCAAATCAGAAAAAACAAACAATGTTAAATTCGATTTTGATTTCATTATTTTGTAATGCAGCTGAAAACTTTTTTTCATACATTTATAAATTTTTGTTAATAAAGTATATAAATAGATAATGTCCAACATGTATTTCACATTAAGTTGCGGAATTTATATTGATTTTATTTGCACAAAAAGTCTCTATTTAAAACTTTTATCTTCATTTAAATAACTGAATATTAATTATAATTAAATTACGTTACTAAACGCTAAACGCACACACAAAATCAATCTATTTGAAAATTACACATTCCCGAAACACAGTTTCAGATCTCGCGAATACTTTTTTCGAGTAGGTTTCTTGTTCTGGCAATTAGTTTTGCGGTGATGCGCACAGTGGGCAACTTGTGGTTCGGTGTTAAGCGCGACTCGGAATGTGGCAAGATGCACAAGCGCTGCCGTTGCGAACCCCCAGAGAGAGACGACGACGTAAGCGTAAGGCATATGACGTGAGCGACGATCGGTCAACGAACGGACTACGTAAGCCGCAGCCAGAGCGGGACAGCAAAAGATGTTGACGGGGAACCGCTATTACTTACTCAAAGAGAAGTCGAGCAAGCGACAACAGCGACGACGACGACAACTACGACAACTTCACACGACGAGGTGCGCAGCAAGACTGAGCGCGAGCGCCTCTCCGGTCGACGATTATAAAAGATGGAGACGCCGAGATGGAGATAGAGATGGAGAGACGGCATTAGACGAAACCGGCGAAAGAGAAACTCACCATTGTGGCAACCGCACCACACTTGAACTTGACCAAATGCACAAATTGCAGAGGCGGCTCGCACGTTCGCACGTGAGCCAGAGAGCGATGCGCCTCTCGATCTCTCTCTCTCTCGACGATTTGTTGTCGCTCAGTGCCAGGCCTCTCGCATGTAAACAAACGCGTTCCAGCGTTTCCAGCAACTAACAGCTGGAACGAGTTTTGCTTTGCTGCGAATCACGTGGCCGGCTTCGGTTTGTTTTGGTTTTATGAAGCTGCGATGCTGTTCTGCTGCTACTCAGTATGCCGGGTGAGCTTTGTTTACAGCTGTGACGTCACCGTTTTGACACTTCCAATAACAGCGAGCAGCGCCGCCGTCGTGGTGAGTTTTGCCGTGGTCAAAAGCGAAAGACTTAAGCAACGAACTTCGCACTATGTCTCAAACCGTTTCTTTCAGCATCTGCTCGCATAAATGGCTAAAAAATGATATTGAATTTCATACTAAGGTTTGGGGCTTGCAAAATGTTGTTCTTTCACTAAGCCTCACATTTGTCTGGCTTTGAAATCGGCTTAAAATCAACGCCTACGTGGGTGTCCTCCCTCAAACGTCTGCGTGTCGCCACACGATGCCACCACAAGAGTTGCCGACGACTTGTCCGCCGCCAGTCAACATAAATCCATACGCTTATTAATGGTGTGCGTCAAATTTTGGCATTTTCGATTTTATCGAACGGTGCAATGACATCATGTTTTTTGTAATTACCGCATACCATGAAATTGATAAACGCGTAGAACTATATATATATATAAGCAAGTTTAAATATTACTTTAATTTCGATTCGTGCTTAAGACTTTTAACCATTAATTATAATGCTTATATTTTGAAAATAAAACAAAAGCACTTCTCTGTGCTCGGCCAGTAAACTAAACTCACAACTAAGCGTTGAAGAAACTATACTATTTATAATAGTCGGGCTCGATAGCTCTTGGGGATGTGTACTGCTTGGTCATTTTGACAGCTAGAAAAGCTTTTACTCCAGAGTTTATTTTTTTGGAATATACTTCAATATTTCACACTGTGTGCATCAGAATTCTTTACAATGCCTTGACAACTGAAAGAGGCCAACAGATACTTCAAACATAAATCATTCATATGTATTTCCAGCTATGCAATTAATGCATTTAGTGTACAGAGACCACACAAAAAGCACAACATTTGATTAAATTTGCTTTGCTCTAGTCTCCTGCTTCGGTTTGGCTGAGCGTGTCTATCAAATGTGGGTAAATGGAGGTGTAAATGAAAATCGTGCTGCTGATGAACCGTTTGCGTAACCGACAGCTTGGCAGCACACTTCCAACACCACCTCAATTTGTTTGTGGCAATTAGTGAATACAAACAGCAGCAGCAGCAGCAGCAGCAGGCGCAGTCCAAACTCAAATGCAAACACATAAATACGAGTACTTGACTCGAACCCTCATTGGAGCTTGTTAGCATTTTTAACTAATTGAATTAGCGCCGATTTTATATGCATTGATCAAGCAAAGCTGCATGTAGTTTGTCTAAGATTTTTATGCGAATTTAATTATTGGCTTTTTGGCATTGAGGCTAACCACATCCACCATCCAAACAAAACAGTCCGAAGTAAGGCGAAGCACTCGTTTAGATAAGGGGGAATAAAAAAAGTTGTGGGCCGGTTAAATTTATGTTGTCATATAATACGATATGCGTTTTACAGCCGCCACTTTTATGACTTTGGCACTATTTTTACCAGTTTACAATGCGTGCGAACAAAGTAACTGATTCCCAAATGGGCTCAGGCACTTTTATGGGCGAGCAGCTTTTGCAGGATACACTCCGATCCAGCTGCCTAGCTCCACGCCAAGAAACGCCAGCCTGTCAGTTTCAATTTGAATGCTCAGCTTAATCCGCGCGTCAGTCTGCGAGCTGGCAGCAGGAACAGCAGCATCAACATCTCTGATTCTTATGTGTGAGGCCCTCTTTTGGACGGGGCAATTTGTGCGGAGTCGGCGAGTCATCAAAAGCAAAAGCAGCCTCATCCATGTCAAGTGTTTGTCTGTCTCGTGGCCCCATACGAAAGTGTCTTTAAAATTAATTTCATACTAAGTTGAAATTTTTTAATTATGGGTTCCAGTTATACAATATTCGCCCCGATATGCGTTCGGGGTTTCGGGTTAGAGATGAGCACGAGTCGTGCTCTGAATTTCAATTGCGTCCTCGAATAAACCCTTAAGCCCTTGTCACTCGTGTCACTTGCAGTTCGTAAAGAGTATCACGGGGGGTTAAACTAAAGCGGTTTTGAGTTGGCACAGTGGCTAAATTGCACATGCATGAAACTTGCTTGGAAAATTGATTTGCTCACAAATTAAAAAATAAAAAATAATGAATTTGTTGCATGTTCGTTGCAAATCAATCCCTCTGATGTGTATGAAATCTCTGAGATCTCCGTAGCTACCTCAAAGCAGCTTGTGTAGTTTTAATGAGGGGTCTCACAGTTCCAAATTGCCGCTAGGCTCGACGCTGTGTCTGTTTTTGCCAAAACAGGCGGCCAGCAACCCCAATGATTGGTTTGCAATGCATGGGAAGTGGCAATGGCAACAACAACGCCAGCAAGAATGAACGGCGGATAAAGTTGAGCCATCAGGTGCTGTCTACAAGAGAGTGGAGGCGAAGACGTATGCACAGTAGCGCCGATATATTGATTGATTGACTGACCAAAGGTTAAAGAAAATAAATGGCAATAAGAAGAAGAAGACAAAAAACACCCACCAAACAACAGATTAATGCCCGACCAACACACAAATGCATTGACACACTTTGCGGATGGAAATGAGAATCTCTTGAAGTTAATTGACAGCTTCTCACATAACGGCAAATTCATGACCAAATATTAGAGACGGAATGGCTAACGAAATTCATATTGATGCTTTATTCTAGGCCTGGTCCGATCGTGTTAATGATCATCGGTTGCTCGCTACTTAAATATCGGCTGAAGTTGCAATTATTGCCAGTATAGAAGAGAAGGCATGGGGGAATAAAGGAATGGTATTGCATTAGGTAGGCTTACATGTCTGTTGGCCCATAAAAAAAATATGCTAACCGAGATGTCTCGGTCGTTGTCCGGAGGTGTCACAAAGCCACAGGGCGTTTCGGGCATAGCCTAATGATTAGCGCCGTCTTGGCATGCAGACGACCAAGACGAAGGCGAAGAACGGTGACGCCTATGCTGATGGCAGGTCTCAGACTGCAATGGCTCCAGCCAAGCAACTATCGTGTCCAACTTAAAAGCTGCAATGTGATAAGAATTTGCTGCCTCGCAGCGGAGTACAGAAACGTGACAAGTGGCAAGTGTCTAGCGGGAATAAGTGTGCTCATTGGAGTTGATCTTGGTGTTTATGCTTTGCATTAGAATGTTAAGTGGTGGGCTAATTGCCGCCGATGGTCGGACGCCAACCAAGGCAGCATCAGCATTAGCAACCAACAAGTTCGTTGCCTAAGTCTTTTGTTTTTTTCCATTGAAATTTTTTTGCAAAGTCATTAAATGTGTGTAATAAAATGTTATTTGGCCCAATCACGCAATGCCGATAACAGGATGAACGCTCAAGTAATTTCCTTATTATATTTAGTTTGGCAAACATTGTCAACATTTTTAAAAGTCGTTTTACGATCTGTTGCATCCACTGCGAATATCTACAATGATCTGAAGATCTCTGCAAATACCGTTTAGTGAATAACTTTTAACTAGTATTCCCTAGCTGTCAGCACTTGGCTTTCATATTCGTGGGCTCAGGTAGCTCGGAAAGCACTCGAAAGCAGCAACTATTTGTAAATGCTAATTAGAAATGCAACAGCAAAGCTACAGTCGGTTGTGGCAAGCATAGATGCGTGTGCCTCAGTCTAAGCCTTCCCATAGTGGTTGCCTGCAGCAAATGAACTGTCAAATATGCGCATGAACCGAGGTGATCTACGGCCAGGGCGTGATTCGGAGGTGTGTGTCCATTTTGTGTGGCGAGCACACATACACCCTCATAACCACAAATAATAATAAATCAGTGGCAGAAGCTCAGGGAGCGATGCTCCGCCTGGAGCATTGAGGCAAGTTGAGTTAGATAATATTTTTGCTGTCAATTTGGTGGCTGCAAAGCGCGAATGCATTGCTCTTAACACATTTGGCCCGCCCACACATTAGTTCAGGCCAAAATTTCAACTACTGGACTTTGTTAGAGGCAGCTCTCTGCTGCCTCTAAGAACGTAATCTTTTATTTGCTTGGCTCTTCAATTGATTGGCTGCTGCTGCCTGCTAACTGACTTCCGTAAATGGAGTTTTGCCTGTGAGTTTGTGGGGCAAATTGCAAAGCAATGCGGCTAAAACAAAAGACAGCAAAAAACTCATTCACAAAACAATCATAACACTGACCTCAATTTCCTGCCAATTGCAATCAGATTTCCATCTACCTTCCCAGTTCTCAGCTCTTTGCTTGCTACCTTCGCTTGTTGTATAGTTCTAATCGGAGCCACTTCGCAATTATGACGAACTCAGCGAGCGGTACATGAAAAATCAATAAAAGCACAAACAACATTTTTTTCCTGCTTCTGCCTGTTCGGCTTCTTCTTTCTTTCTCTTTCTTTCTGTATGTATATATTTCTTGCTGATGATTTGCTTTTGATGATGCGCACGAACAGAGCCCGAAAAAAAGTAGCACAACAATTGGCACAGAAATGAAATAATTTGCATTTAATGACGCTCGCCGCGTGGGCCGCATGTGGCTGGACACAGAATTGAGTTGGAGTTGAAACTATAGTTGGAGGCCAGATAGAGAAGACTATTGAGTCTGGAGAGCTGTGAGCATGCATGTGGTTTTGGGTATGGCATTAACTGCAAATGGCGGTGCAAGTTCAAAATCATTAGGCGCTGTAACTATGGCCGTGATTTCTTTATATGGCCGAGTTCGTTGCGAAAGTCTTTTGTTTGGCGGCAATTTGCGCTGTGCGCTGTCACGATTAATAACGCTGTCATAATAACACTTTTCTGTGATTGATTTAAGACAATTACAGAAAAGAGGAACACAGCGCTCACGTTTGAGTGCCGCCTGAGTGATTGGCGCTGCCGCTTAAGAAAGAGATTATCAAGTTGCCAAAAGGGCACGTCCATTGGCTGGCAGCAGGACTGCATCTCAGAGGTTTGGATTTGCTGCTTCGGCTCTGCGGTTTGGCTCTGGGTCTGCGTCAGTGTCTGGGTCTGGGAATGCTGCGAAAAGTGTTGAGCCGCACAGACATGCTAAATTAAGCTGAAGAAGATGGCTATCAACACCAACACTACCACCACCATCGCCAACGAGCATCAGCGGAGGGAACTGTATCCCAGCGACTTCAGCTTGGTGAATACGCAGCCAAATCGCTTGATGTTGATGGCTTACAACAAGTAATTGGCAGCATCCACATGTTGACGACGGTCCAACACCAACACTTACAGCAACCCCAGTAACCACAACAACAAGAACAACGTGTAAAGTAACCTCATCATCTCCATCAACGGTTGTGTTGCTCGTCCGAGCGTCGCTTGTGTCAAAAGGCTTAATTTTTTTTCCTCCCTAACCCTCACTCTTACCCTAACCAATACCCTAACCAATACCCTTACCCCCTAGCCTTTGTCTTGTGTCCAGGTAGCCCGGCTGCCCCCTTTACCCTTACTCCCCACACCAATTGTAATAACATTTCATGCTGCGCTCTTTGGTCTACAACCCGAACCTCTTACATGGCTCACTGGTTGCAGCACAACACCAACAATGACTAAGAGAGCTCCAGTTGAGACTGACCAACTAATAAACACTCTGTACGCAGTTTTTGATTTGCATTTGCTGTGCAAGATTATATATACAGAAATATTTAAAGAAAATCAAATCGATCAACAAATTATGCGTTTATCATGTGTCAAAGTTCATTACGAATCTCAGCTGCCGGTGAGGTCTTCTTCAGCCTGTTACATATTTATTCTTAACACCATAATAGTCTTTTGATCCATTAATAAAGTACAGGGTATAACAACACTGCTGCGCCTCCATATGCGTCAATGTCAGCGCATCGAGTCCAAGTCCAAGTCGAGTCCCCTGACACACGTCGCCAGCAACAACAACAACAACAAGAATGGCAACACCAACAGCTCCTCGCTTATTGGCCACTGCCTCTTGTAGTTATTGTTATTGGCCAAGTTGTTGCTGCTGCTGCTCTTGTTGGCTGGGTCAAGTTCAAGGCTTCCCATTATGCGACTTTTATGCGTTTTCGCGCTGGCACGCAAAAATTTAATGTGCACCGATCGTACTGTAGCTCAAAATGGCACAACTTTATGTTCACCCAGGTTTTGAAGTCCAATTCTGAGTTTGCGGTCTGCGATTCACGTCTGTTTAATTGTTAGAAAAAGATGGCTTAATCTTGTAGTGTATTGCAAATCTATTAATGTAAAGATATGTTTATCACTTTATGTGGCTATTAAAACTGATGACTTGCCACTTGTACTTTTTCATGTCAATTTACAAATCAAAGAACATCTTATGATTTAATCAGCAATGTTTGTTCAATTCATTAAAAAAACATTAATTTTAATTGCAAAGAAAATGAGTTTTGTATTAAATTTATGTAATCAGTAGTTACAATGGGATTACAGTGCAAAGCTGGTTAACAGATTAGTCGTAGAAGAAGAGTCGTCTAGGAACAGCAGAACGATAGGGTCGAGTTCTGAAGCGCAGCGTTAAGATCGTCAATAAGGAGTCTTCAAAGTCCCGAGTACTTAAAGTTGTAAAGTTGTCGGTGCATCGGTGAAATAAGTCGTTGTTTTATAGAGTCGAACACTACGTTGTAAGTCCAATACTCATCTTTCACTGCAACTTACTTTTAACTATTATGTTAACAATAAAGAGGACATAATCAGTCCTATCAGTCTTGTTGAAAACTATCAATCTTTTATTAAGGACATTAGATATATAATAAATAAACGAACAACGAATAATTCAACTCATTTTTATTATTTTTATTTTTAATGTTTTCACTTTAAATTCATTGTGCTTTGCTGAGTAGAATCGATTCAGTCTGCCATCAGAATTTAGATTCCCATTCAAAGTGCTTGTATCTCTTTTGTGTGCAAATTGGATTTGCAAAGAAAAAAAGTTTTATTCCCATTTCACATGTTGTAATGAATCCGGAAATCGTTAGCTTTGAGTGATTGCATGGGATACAGCGTACTTAAGAATTTTAACGATGTATGTCTCACATGGCTGTTGACAAGTTGCCGATCGGTTGCGGATACTCTGCGTGTTCATCATTTCTGTGACCACAAGCGCGAAATCACCATAAGCTAAATGATAGTCTGGGTAAAAACCGATTTAAATGTAAATGCCGCAAATAGCAAAAAACCAACCGCAATCACAACTAAAAAAAAATTGTTTGTTTTTTATGGCCATTTTGGTAGACGTAATCGCAGCAGTTGCTGCAGTCTTCGTAGTCTTATTTGTATTCCTAATATTTGCTAAGTGCAGCTGATGGGGATCTAAAAGGCTTTCAACTTTTGTGGCTTTGCTGCTGGAATCGCGTTCTTTTGTGGCGGGGGACTGAGTGGTCAGAATGCCTGGAAATGATGGACAACAATAATTCTTGGCAAAAGCCATTTACGTTTACAAATTGCCGCATAAATCGCATATACGATGAGAGTTAGCTGCTTTGCCAGAAATGCATAAAATGCAAAAGAATGTCCAGCCGCCTCACAGTTTTGTAGCATGCAATTTCATCTTTCAGTGCGCCGCTACCCAAACAGGCAGGCAGCCAGCCAGCCAGCCAGCCAGCCAATACCAGAACCGTTAACCAGCCATGCAACCACAACAACGAAGACTTGGTTGAAATAAACCAAGTCGAGTGCATAATTCGTTATGCTTTATTACGAAATTGGATATCATCGACTGCAGCGACTGCAACTGCAACTTGGAGTTGGGATTTGGTTTCATCTTTGGCTCATGAAATTATGGCTGAATGCGATTCTCTGTTTCTCTCCAGCGGTAGCTGCTAAATGACATACTTCTAATTTATGGATGGAACAGCAAACTTGACTCGTTTCGACTCCACTCCACGCCACAGCAGGCAGAGATCTCCCAACAGGCCAAAAAAAAATATAAGATGTATGTACCTGCAGCTCTCGCCCACGGAAATGCTTGCTAAATTGCAGCGCACCGCTAGTTCCAGTTGTTGCACCACATAATTAGTGCAATGTGTGGACAGGCGATCGCTAGGAGCCACATCTAGAGCCAAGTGCATATCAGAGTCAAGTGCGAGAGCGAGTGCGCGCCCATAGGCATATTGGGAAAACGTTTCTGGGCGATCCAATCCCGATCCTCATCCGATCCGTGTCGTGCCGCAGATACGAAGAAAGCTAAGTCATACCCTACGTATGATTTTATCTGTTTGCACACGCGGCTGCAGTTGCAGACAAACGCCTGCTCTAAGGCTGAGTAAACAAGATGCCATCGCAATGCTGCCAAAGCACAACTTACGTATACCCTGCAGCCAGCCAGTGGATCAATCAAAAGTTAACACAATTTAAGTATACTCTGGAAATCCAAATTCCTCTAAATTGGAAAAGCTATCAGTTTTAATAGGAGTTATCAATTAATACAGGTCTTATAAATTAATACAGAGAACCAAAATATTTTACTCTGCTTATCTGCAGAATTTGTGGGCAATCCTACTCCGCCGAGTTCAGGCAGCCACTGGGTATAAAAACAGTTGTTGCTCACAAGTTAGTCACAAGGCAAATCTGAAAGTGCCTGAGGAGGTTGTTTCTTCGTTGCTTAGCCGCGATGATGCCATAGATATTGTCGCTTCGTGTACAGTTAGTCGTTACATATAAATTAGCCAACCAGTTGGCCTGGCCAAAAATTTGTGTTCTCTATGTTTTCTTTTTTCTTTTTTTTTTTTATATATTTTTTTGTTATGCACAACTCGTTTTCTGACGAGTGGGTGGCCAGCTGGTGAAATAAGCATTGTCTGGGATAAGAAACGTAGTCGAAGCTGGTGTCAGTGTCGGGTTCCTGTCGGGGTCTTGTCGGCATTTTATTATCACTAACCGCAAATTAGCTTTGGCTTTGAGTTTGACTTGAGCCTAGCGTGTGCCCGTTTTGGCCATACGAGTAGCAGATAACTCAATTGAAATGAAAATCACAGACGGGGCCAACTAACAGTTACCGTTAACAGCTGTCCAAGTCCAAGTGCAAGAGCAGTTCCAAATCGATGTGGCAGTTGGAAACTAGAGAGATTCCATTTACGGCCATATGGCAGCCAGTCAGGCAGCCATGCCCCGACCAAGCAGATAAATCTCATTAGAACTGAGCGGGTAATCGGAGCAGCATTCTCTTTATGGCCACAAACACTTAGGCGTGAATTCAACATCTTTGGCACTTGGTTTAATTAGCGCCAAATGCCACAGAGCCACGGAAATTCTTGTTGAAATTAGATGACAAGCTCGCTTAATTCGCTGCCTGTCTCTGCATCGCCTTATAAACACATCCACTTTATGCAACATACACATATGCAGCGTCAGCACGCAACTACACAGTTTTACACTACACGCAACATGTGGCACCCCTGGAGTGTAGGGAAGTGGGATGTGGCAGGCGTTCGTTCCGGCTTAAGTCACAATTTATGTGTATTCCCCAACATAACCAAAAGCACAGCGGGACGAGACTTTGGAGCCAACTCTCTAAATTTTGCTCATGCATGCCGTTTTTTTTTTTTTTTGTTCTTTTGCTGTTAAAATGAAAGCAGCAGCAAGACCAGCAATCGTTCTGAATTAATTTTTGATGTATGTACGAGTCTGGGTATTACGAGAATACCCTACTGAAAGTCAAACATATGCGTTCTGCTGTACGCTTGAAACACTTAAATTCTTAGTTTTATACGAGTAATCAAAATCCGATTAAGCTGAAAGTTGACCAAAAATAAACACATCAACGATGTGGCTCAGTTCCTCAATTTATTTGAATCCGATTTAGATTTATTAGTTGTCCAATCCAATCACAGTTCTGTAGTTTTTCAATAGTAGATGTAGGTGAGATATTTGTACGCTCAGGCCCAATCTTTTAGTGGGCTTTCTTTTATTATTTATTTTAAATTTAAATTATATGCCAGTCCTGCAAGGAAAGTGCGCGGCGCTAAATGTTTTAAACATTTACGTTCGCTCAACTGAATGGACTGTGAGACAAATGGACAGCGGGACTCTTGTGTGTTCATGCTTGCAGTTGGAATTGGAGTTGGACTTCATGCACGATTGGCAGTTGCAATTCAAAGGTATTTCAAATTGTGAAGACAAAAGCAGATGACCAGAGGCCCAGAGAGGGGTCGTGGACGGCATGAATGCAATTTGCATTTCAAATGCGGTTGCTCGAATTTAATAAAAATGTTTTATTAAGTCATAAAAATATTTAAATATTTTGTGCAATGCCCACAATTTGCATAAGTGAATGCGCATTGAAATTAAGCAATTTGACGACAAAAAAATAAAAGGAAACAACACGGAAACCAGCAACCATTCCTGTTGCACGAGTGCGGTTCTTGCCCCCAGTGGGTGCAGTCACTCCACATCAGCTTGAGAGCATTGCCTTGACTCTTGCAGCTGTCATTATGTTGAGCCAGGACCATAAATAAATACTGCAGCATGTGCAAAATGCATAGGACTCCAACGCACACGCACACACACACAATCGCACGCAGAATCACGTAAATTTTATCTCAATGGGTTTATCGCAGACCCTGCCTGAGAAACCCTTTAGCGTAGTAACTTGGCGTGCTTCATGCAAATAAGTCGAGCAATTTAGAGGAGAGGCAGAAGCCAATCAGTAGAATTTCTTAATTTGTAAAATGATTTGTTTTAATTATTTTTATTATTAATCTATTTTTTCTTTTACTTTTTTCCGTTTTCTGACAGCTTTCAAACCTGTAATTTTACCATACTCTCGCATGCTGAAGAATGCTGTCACTGCGAGTTATTCAATTATCATTAAGCTGAACGGCAGGCTTTGGCCTTACACTCATTACCGGGCACGGGAACCATTGCTGTTGTTAGTGTAACACAGCGAGAGAGATTTTTATCATTAAATGACCACAATTTACATGTAAATGTTGTTTATCAATGTAAATGCGTTAAGGCTAATTACAGAGCTGTGCCGAAAATGCAATTAAGAATCTGTTTCGCCCTGCAGCCATGCGGCTGAAATGTTTGTTCGTTCTTAACGGTGGTTCCAACGTGTGGGTAACGTGCGGGTCTACCGCATTTGACGGCCCAGGCCACGACAGAGCAACCTAGACCAAGGCTCGTACAGAGAAAGCCACCGATTTTTAGCTATGCATAGATGATAAAAAATAATTCGCATTGCTTGCTGATTTAGCTTCTTCCTTTTTTTTCATTTTTTGTAAGGAAACGAAAAATGTTTCCTATGCACTGTTGACTGCATAACTCACTTTCAGTGAGAGAGGATGGATCCCCTGCCAATTGTCTGGATCTGTTGCGGCTCGAGTGCTCGTCTGCGCCAGCTCCTGACACTGAAAAATGCAAACAAAAATAAAACAAAAGACTTAAGCAACAAACTGAGTGATTGCAATTGCTTTGCTTTGTGAAGCTGTGTGTGTGTGTGTGTGTGTGTGTGTTTGCGCTGACTGCTATTTTTAGCTGAGTTAAATAGTTGGCATTGGTCCAAAGGATGCGACGGCTGCCGTTCCTACGGCAGCCACAGCCGCAGAGTGGCCTAAAAGGAGCAGAGCTGCCCAAGTACACGGCCTTGTCTTGGCAGCATATTATTTTATAGCCGCGCGCATAAATCTTGCAAACGCAGATAAAAAGGAACGCTTTATAGAAAAATAAAAATAAATAAAATAGCATCAAAGGGCGGGGGGCTGCTGGCACATAGACAGAGTGGGATAGAGATGGAGAGAGTAAGTGTAGGCAACCGGATCGCATTGATGGAAACAATTTATGGCAAAATTAATGATAGATTATGGCGCTGCCAATTAAAAACCAACAAACAAGCGCGCAGTTTATGGATGTGGCATCAACATGGTCCCAACTCTAGTTCTCCGCACTGCTCAGCACTGTGCTTAGAGCAGTGAACTTTAGTGTGGAGTAGGTGTTTAGACGGATGTCGGCTATTGTCTGTGATTTGCTTGCGGCTTAAGAGAGTGACAAATTACACGGCAAAACTCAAAGTGACATCATATCAATCTCTAGATTTGCCGATTCCATATACATAATTAAATACAATAAACAGACAGTGAACTCAGAATAGAGTTAGCTCTTTGATTAATAACCTATAGCCAAACACTACTATTAAAGTCAGTCAAGCGCAATTAGAACAAAGCAGAAACACAATAGAATCCCCAAATACTATATAACTATATTCAAAATCTGCGTATTTCCTTTCAAGGCGGACAGTTTTGTACAAGACTACAAGACTAAAGCGGAATTCTGCTCGTCGGCGCTTGTTCTTTAATTTTGCAAAGAAGTTTGATGAGATCATCAAGCCACATTTATCTGAACCGTCACGGTCTGGCACCCATTGTTAAGAAAAAAGCTCTAATTGGCATGCAAATTGTATGAGAAGAAAAAGAAAGTGTCATTTTATACAACATTTTATTTACACTTAAAAAATACCATGGGAGTCCTCATTTTTTGTGTCCAACTTCCAGCTGTTAACATTTCTAAGTCTTTATTTTACTATCCCAAATATATATGAGATTTATGGATTTAAAATATTTTTTTGCATTATATTTGTATTGAACATGAACTGAAAATATCTATAAAATATCACGTTTGTATAAAGCGTGGCACAAATGATTTCCGGAACACCACTTATGAAGTAGTCTAATAAGCCAGTCGAATTCAACTGAAATTGGCTAATGTATTATGTAGCTGCGAAAGACGAATAAATTGCTTTTTAATAATTTCAAGAGAAGGAGCAGCGAAAGAGTGCTGAAATCGCTTGTAGCTATGTTCTTGAAGCAACAAATATAAAGAGGATGAAATGGCAATCGACTTGAAATTGTGCAATTAAATAATTTTGTTAAGTCTGGCAAGGGGAGACAGAGTTCATTGTGCTCAATGCACGACAATTTCCAATTTTGTTTGTTTGGTTTTTTTATTTTTTTTTTGTGGACTAGTTGGCAAATGATCACGTGCCGCATTTGAGAGTTACGCAAGCGACTGACTGACTGACTGACTGATTGATCGCTTGATTGACTGTGGAACTGTGCTACACAATGTCAACACATCCACGCCCACAGACAAACGTAATTGGAACGAATACGACGCGCAAAAATTCATGTAGAAATCAAGTGTTCAGAATACGTGCCGCAGCTTTAAATTCAAATTAAAAATTTCAGCCACTTTTATGGATCTTTAATGTGGCTGAGGCAGGTAGGCCGCGTAATACAGGCAGGCAAGTTGGCTGGAGACTGTGCCTAGAAATGGCACAGTTATTGGCCCCGAGCTATGCGAGCTATCTTAAAGTGGCCATAAACAAGCAAACAAACACTTCTGTGCCAAGCTTCAACTCCAGCTTCGATTTGGATAAACAAATCACCTTATGATAATCAAGAGTCAATAATCTGCTTGCCCCAAGAAACGGTGCGCCGTTCAATGCTCAATGCTCAATGCTCATTTCTCGATTCTCGATTCTCTTCGAGTGCGTTCATTGGTGGCCTCTTTTGTACTTGACTTAAAGAGTAATGATTCATAACTGCGATCGATCCCCCGCACCCGCACTCTTCTACACATTTGTTCATTTGCTGTTGTACTCAGTGTACATGTCGTTCATATCTTGTTCCTACAAATCGCGTGCTGATCGGGCTCTGGTTGTATGTGGCCCTACCTTCTCCTCTTCCTAACCCCTCTTTGGGAGTATGCTCGTGTTTGACATGCGCACAACATACAATTTTAATGATTCCCTGCGGTTTCTGGCCATTTCTGGCCATAAGAATTATGACTTTTTCAATGTGAATTCATTTATTTTGCTTACCCTCCTCTACAGCCGTACACTCCTTTTTAACCCATTAACAATTGGCTCGCTGTTGGTGTTGAAGGCGACTTTTACTTGGCGTCTTGTTGTGGCGGCGCCTTTTGGCTACAGAGTTTCTTATTTGTGGCTCAGTTCCTTGAACTCACAAGGGAGCAACTTAATTAACTTTCATCCATTGATAGACCATTGTTTGACATTCACCACTTAACATTATGAAAATTTATTTTTTTTTTCAAATTAAACTTTATTTGCCTTGAAGCGGAAATGTCTTTACAAGTGTCCAAGTGCCTCCTCCACCATAATTTTTTGCTGATTTGCATATTTGTCGTCAATGTTTTTTTTATGAGTATTATTATGATATCATTTTAGCTTCTCAGCTGACGAGAGAAATATTTGCACATCTTTGTAATTTTACGTTTTAAAAAATGACATTGCCTAAGTAATTTACACGCTATTGAAGTTAAATAATCTTGTGAAATAAATTGCTGACTAACAAAAAAGTGAGGGAAACAATATAAAAAGGTATGAAAGCTTAAACAAAATATTTAATTTTTTTTATTGGTTGACTAAGTCTCGCACTTGAAATGACTAAGAAAATATTTGTAAAGAATGTGAGAATGAGATAGTGAGAATTTAATTTTCAAAATCTATAATATTACTTGTATTAACACACATTTAAAAAAATGTGTGAAGAAAAGACATCTAAGTATAGAAACTATTTTATCTTGCTATCAGGAGTTTCGTAACCTAGTTTTTTTCAATATGCTAACAGATCTAGTCTTTCAGGTGTGAGAAATTTACGATAACAATTCTTATTAGCAATATTAGCCACAAGGCTTTAGTTACTCTGACTTTTTACACCTAAAATTAATTCTTATTTACCATAATAAAGTAATTGTACTAATTATGCTCAACTCTAATGGTTAACAATGCTGAAGTTCGTTTGACTTGGTGGTCTGTTCTGGTTCCTTTATGGATGCCCTGTGGTTATTTTTGAGACTCTCTAATGACACCGACAGATCTCAGCAGTCAGTGAGCTGTGGCAGGTAGTGAGGTGAGCTCATGCATACATTGTAATAGATAATTAAACGTCTGGCCATATATTTTATACCCGATGTCGGCGCTTATTTGACGTGAATGGTGTGCAATCAATTTTATGTAAACGCAATTCCACAATACAAAACGCGATGCTAATGAAGCACGGACTATTGCAGCTGCCACAGCAGCAACATTAGTCGTATCAGCAGCAGGCAACAACCGGCTAGCCTTATGCCCAATATGATGGCAATGTGGGGGAATTTTTGTTATCCAGCCTGGTATTAACTAAGTATAAGACAAGTTTATGCTGATCACAAGCGGCGCCTGTGTCATCCAAAGGTGAAAAAATTGCACTTGCCTAATTAAAAATGCCATAAATACAACAAAAGCTAAAATTGGCATTGTTTATTTTAAATACTGAATGCTAAATAGTAAATAAAAAATAATAAATGCCTTTTTAAAAATGCAAATGGTTTGCATAAAGCTTCAATAAGGCAAATCCACATTAATATAGTGCCAGGCACTGGGGGAGACCTTTTCTTGAAAAAACAAAAACTGATTCTGCCTATTCTGTAGACAAATATTAAACAAGCATAAATAGTTGTCGTACATATATTGCCATTTTGCATGACCCGTCAACTAGCTAATTTGCCAAAAACAACAATGATTTAATGGGTACAAGTATGCATATATATCTCCCAAGGTCCTCAGACGCAGTAGTAGCCCAGCGACATCGATCAACAGTGCATGAAATTTGAGCTTGACCATGGCGCGTGTCATTTTTGTTATATGGATACCCTGTACCACCACTTACAATCTAAAAGGTGTATGGGATGTGGGTAATTACAATAATTAGGGGGTTAAATTGCGTCTTCATAAATCTCAATAATACTGATCTGGCACTTTTCAAGAATTAGTTTCCCCTTACTGCATTTGATGAAGATCTTATGATCAAATGAGTATCTCTGAGGCAGTGGCAGTTGCATTTACCGCTTAATTTCCTCTTGGTATATGTATGACATTTATCATGTTAAATTTTTAATGACTGCTACTGTCGACGCATGCTGTACATGTTCAAATGTTTTTATTACAAATAAATTGTTGTCGTTTCATTTAACATATGGAAAACAAAGGCCATTTATTCAGGGTGTGCGCTGCACAATTTCTCTCGATATCTTTCGGCAACGTTCACTGCTATTTTTGTCATAATAAAATAAAAGTACTTAAATATATTGGTAAGTTCACTCGACTGCAACAGAAAGTACCGCAGTCGTTGCCTGTCTTGGATGGTCTCGAGTCTCAGGTGTTGCCTGAAACAATGGGTGGCAGAAAACCAAATCAACATCAACTTCATGAAAGTAAGAATCGCAGCAAACAATTGCAATAACAAAACAAATGAGATAGTTTAGCATAGATAATTTTTAATTTAGCTGCCATAACATCAACTCGAAGTGCAATTTAAACATTAAAATTGCATGTTGCTGGTCGAGTGAAATTTTAAAAGCATTTTGCAAAAGCGAAAACTATTTAAGCCACATTCACTGTTTGCTATTAATGGATAAAGTGGAGCAGCTTTGTCAACTGTGACCATTATAGTGCGAGTCATCTGCCATCTAACCGTATTAAAATTGCAAAATTGCAAATTCATGCCCTTCAAGAAAATAGGGATTAGAATATCATAAATGAATCGCATCTTATGTAATTTTTATTTTTAATAGATTTTATTTTATAAGAGAATTGCTGATTCTGACTTATGCATTATTAACTTTTCTTAACAGATTTTCACTAAAGCAGTGTTTTTTTTTTGATGAGCTGATCTTAGAAATGAATGAGATAATAACATAGAAACTAAAGCTGTCACCGAAGTATTATAGTATATTGGTTTTGTCCAATATTTGACTAGTTTTTGACCACGCCTATATCCGCCCAAAAGAACGATAAAAGTCTATATCTCCCGCAACTTAAGAGCTATAATTATGAAACTTGAAAGAAAGACTACGAAAGTAGACCCAAAATTCTCAAAATTCTCCCGTAACTTAAGAGCTACAGTTACCAAACTTGGATGGAAGGTTATTCGAAACTCTTCCCACCCTAAAATTCACAAAGCGTGTATCTATCACAATCTTAAGGGAAAACTCTGAGGATAGATTACTAGGAACCTCCTTCCGTATTTCTAGGCTATATCAATCCTGTTCTGTGGCACCTGTTATCAGATGAAATAACTTATTGGTATCATGGTAATCGCAGTCGGTTTCGCCCGACTGCAATATTCTCTATTGTTTTAAACTTCAGTTTTGTTGAAGCATGCCCATAAACTACAGCAACGACTTTCCCAATTTGGATTATTACACTCAGAATACATTCATGACCCAAAAGTTGTTGCAGTTTGTCACAGTGATAAACAGCTGTCATGCTTATTGCCTGAAACGCATACACACACCTTTTCCAATAATTTTTCCAGCTCGCACGATACTCAAAAGTCACTTGAGGAAAATTGCAAGTTTCCGCTGATTTGCCATGATACGAGCAATCGGCTTAGCTCAAAGGCTTTTCCATGTTACAGCTCATTGATTGCGTGCAGAGTAAGGCCACAGCAAATCAATTTGACATATGTAAAACGTATGTATGTATGTATGTATGTACGTATGTGTGTTTCAATTTCGCATAGCTGGGCAATGAGCAATGAGCAATGCTGCATTTGGGACAATGGCAAATGCAAACTGAATCAAATCAAAGACCATGAGAATGCAAAATTGCACAGCTAATTTTCTTTTTTCACAACGTAATCAAATGTTAATTACCATTAAATATACTACGGAATGGACAGCAGCATTAGCTGCCGTTGGATATCATAGATCTTTGGTTGGCTGACAAGGTCGTGTGCCGGGTGCGTGCCTTTACCCAGCACTGTGAGATGAGATCATAGCGCACACATGGTCTGCTACTGCTGCCACCTGGCAGCAGGTTGTGTGTTCATATTTCAATTGTCCAACGGCAGACGCTGAAGTGACTTGTAAATCGTAAACATCTTTAGCGCTATTAATAGCCGGTAGGTGTTTAATGCCTTTTGCACACATCATGCGACATGATGCAGCACGAAAGAGCAGCATCATTGCCACGCCCTACCGCATCCCACCATCGAACGCATGCATGCGGCACAAGTCAGCCTAAGCAAAGTTCTAAAGCTTTTTACTTATTTAATTTAATTGACTATTTAACCAAAACCAAACACGTCACGTACGAGCAATCATAAATCGCATAGAGCGCCGGAGATGCTCAATGGCGTCATTTGCCATTTTTACGGGCACTGATCACACATGAAAACAAAATGATAATCAACGTAAGCCAAACAATGAATTATGTATTGTAATGGTGTTTATCTAAATTTGAAATGTGAATTTGCATTAATTACTATTCCGCTACTCAGAATGTACTTCAAATGTTTACTTTAAACCTATGTTTGATCGTATCACTTACCTGTTTTATAAATTGGAAGTGATATATGCTAAGCGAATCGATTAATGGTTAATAAAGATATGGGAGTTTCAGTTTCGAAAGTGTATTTCGATTCGTTACGAGTCCAAGATTTTGATATTTTAATTGGTTCGTTCATTGTCTTTGATCAACTCGCTTGGCTTATATTTACATTCCACATTGCATTGAGAATTGTTCTTTGTAAGAGGTAACATCATGAGTTGTGTATAATTTGCCCTACGGCACTGTATATAGTGCTCACAGTTTGCTCTATCCAGCCAGCAGACTTGAATGTAGAGATTATAAATTGTTATTTACAAAGGCCACAGCTGCCGCTGCCGCAGCTTAATACTTTCTAGAGATGTTTGCTGCCTCCGCTCGCTGCTTGCTGTGGCCACTTAACACTTTGCCCAGCTGACAGTCAAAATAGCTGACGGCGCACTCGTTAACTTTGACATGTTCATAACAATTGACCAAAAGCCAAAGACCTAAGAGCCAAAGACCCCAAACAACTGCTTTTGCCTCTGTAGAGGAGGTAAGGTTGCCTAGCCAATTATTGGTATGATAGCGTGCAATTTATGTGAAGTTGGCAGTTGGTTGGATTTATCAACTTGATGCACATCTTTGTTTGAAATGATTTGAGCCCTGAGCCGGAAGCCAACTATAGAAATAGAAGTGAGCATTGGTCATTGGACTGTGCTGCGCAGCAGAAACTTGTTTAGCATATTGGCAAAATGTTTGGTGAACTTACGAACGAAAAAGAAAAAAAAAAAAACCCTAAAGACCGACAACTTTCTTGACCGCCCACTTGAAACCGAATCAAACTTCCTAAGAAAAACTTTAAATCCAAAAACCAAAGGCAAAGCACCTCAGAGCACGATCATGATGATGATAATGATGATGATCGCGTTGAAGGCGCAGCGACCTCTGCGGTGCATCTGAGAACCCGCAAAGAGGTTCCAGGCAACAGCAACAACAACAGCAATAAAAGACTGTTCAACTTTGCTGCCCTAAGTGGAGTAATGAACTTTTGCCCAGTTGTTGGCGCTCAGATGAGGCTTTTGTTGTTGTTGTTGTTGTTGTTGTTTGTGTTGTAGCCCATTACGTCAAAGGCGCGAGCGCTTTGCATGCGACTGGGCCAACGGCTTTCGACTTTGTGTTTGTCTTTGTTGTGATTTTGCAGCAAATCCAAACAAATGCAACAAATACGCCAAGTTTAAGGTTAAGGTTTCGTTTTTGTTTAAAGCTAAAAGACAGACAGAGAGAGAGAAAGATGGAGACAGAGAGTGAGAAAGGGAGAGACTGTGGCTGAAGGAGCCAACCACATTGAAATCAAAACAAGGAAGCATTTTTCGGGCTCTAGTTACAAATTTAATGCCGAATACAGCTCACATAAATGCTAATCATAGTGATTCCTTATTGAATCTCCCAATTTCCCCAATTTGCCAAAAGTGGCAAACAGACAGGCAACAAAGCAAAGGCAAGTGAAGGAGCCGGCAGCCGTTGCAACATTTTACTGTTAAGAACGCAGCCAAATACGTCAAGTTCGTGTCTGAAGTCTTTCATTTTGCATATGCCCCAAGGGGTAAGGCAGCTATCCAGCTTTAGCCACGGCTCCAGTTCGGCTGCGACTCGCCCGCGCAAAATTTTGTGTGCTTATATATTTGTACTAGAATTTCCCATGCAATTTGCCACTAATTGCGTTGCACGCAGCAAAAGCAGCAACTTCAGCGCTTGTACGATTTCAACTGTTTTTTTTTTTTAGGTTCAAGACACCTAAGCACGAACAAATTACTGCTGCTACGTGCCTCGACAATTGTCCCCCTAACCCACAAGCTTGATTTGGGATTTACCTGACAGCTCAAGTATTTTAATATTTTTTTTTCGTCTGTACTTGAAAAAATGCATAAATACATAGAGCATAATATCATCATACCATCATCAATTGATGAATAAATTAATTCGCCCGAGATATTAAAAAAACAATTAAATATGTATTTGAAAATGTATTGCGGGAGAAGCATTCGCTAAAACTTACATTGGAGCACAGCTGTGCCTTGTGGTAGGAAGGTAGTTGCGGCAGCTGTTGTCTCTTAGTTGCCCTTCAGTATCTTGACTCAATTGGTGGCCAAAGTTGTCGCTTGTCGTGTTGGGGCGAGCAAATCAAAATGCCCCAAAGCGCATGCCACTAGTACCTCGCAGTAATAGTACTTGCAACAGTTGAAACTGTTGTTGTTGCTGTTGCAGTAGCAGTTGTAGTGGCAGTTGCAGTTGCAGCTATTTTAATGGGTTCTTTCGCTTTTCGCTTGGATCGCATTGGATAGCATCAAGGAAGCCAGTTTTGTATTTGTTGTGTGTGTATGTGCTTAGAGCTTCTGTTTCTTTTGTTGCTGTTGCTGTTGCTGTTTCTCTAACGCTGTCGTTTAAATGGAAATCAACGCGCAGGATGCATAAAGTTTGCCTGTTTGCTGCTGCTGTTGCGTCTAATGAAAGGGTCAGACTGAAGACAACCGACTGCAGACTGAAGACTACAGCGACTCCAGGCTCAGCTAGCTCTGCTATGAATTATTTGCGCTTTGTTTAGCAGGCAGCAGTGTTGTTGTTGTGGCTACTGCACGCGAATTGTTGCCCAACAAAACGGCAGCCGCAGCCGCAGCCTCCACAAAGCAAATAATAAAGTGAGAAGAACAATGCCAATGCAATGTTCAAAGTCAACGAACCTAAAAAGTCCCATATTTCGCTTACAGCAGACAAACAGCCGCAGCAGCAGCAGCAGCAGCAGCAGCCGCAATAGCAGAAGCAGCAATAGCAGCATCAGCAATAGCAGCAGCAGCAGCAACCACAGTAACAACAACATGAAGATCCAAGTCAATGCTTTGTCCAGCAACAACATTTTTTCGCTCCATTTCATTTTTTCCAAGCATGACGCAAAATTTGTTGCCAACTTTTCCACACAGCGTCAGCATTTTTCACAACCTTTGCACGTTCAGCTAGCCAGCAAGCCAGCCAGCCACACAACAGCAGCAGCAGCAGCAACAGCATCGGCGACGACGGCAATGGCCAAGAAGCCCTCCATGGCATTGCACGTAAAAAGTGCAATGGCCTTAAGTGGAAAAAGCAGTAATAGAAAATAAGCATGGACTCTGGGGCTGTGGCAAAAAAGAATTGCAAGCAGCAGGCAGCCTCACAGGCCTGCCAGGTAGCCTCTGCTGCAGCAACACCAACAACAATAACAAGAACAGCAGCAGCAACAAAAAAAAGTTGCAGAACTTTGTTTCTGGCTGGCTAGAACGACCTCGGTTGCATCATTAGAAGTGGTGCTCACAGCAGCAGCAGACACACATTGCAAGGGGACGAAAGGAAGGTAGGTAGGGTATGGAAAGGGAAACGGGGGCTGTTGCATGGCTCCAAGTTACAAGTTGCCGCAGACAAAGCCAAAGTTCTGCTACGTGCCTTGGGTTCCATCCAATCTTTTCACTGTTCGCTCTCTCTCTCTCTCTCTCTGTCTCTCTCTCTTTCTATCTCTCTCGACCTCTCTCTATCGCTTCCTCTGTGTTGACTATACAATCGAAATAATAAACCCAACAGTTGGACAATTTTCTCGACGTGAGTTTTTTAGTTGCTGCTGCAACTGTTGCTGCTGCTGTTGTTGTTGTTGTTATGAAAGCAATGCATGTAAAACTTGTCACAGGCAACAAAGCAGCCAGCGAGGATCCAACAGCAGATAGAGTAGACAAACCAATTGACCTTTGCCGCAGCGCATCTCTTCTAGCACATAGCCCTGACAATTGCGGTTCAATGCACCCAATCAAGCAATCAATCAATTGTATACCTTGCCAAAATCATTAGTGCCACAACAATGCTGACCATGGCTTGACCCAGAGCTCACTTAAGGCAAAAGACGCTGTAGCCGGCAGAAGTTTGTTGCTGTAGTTGTTGTCGTTGCCAGTTGTTGCCGACTGTGTTCTTCTGCTTTTGGATTTGGGCAATCAAAGCGCAAATACCGCCAGGCAAAACATGCGCCAAGAATTAGAGACGTCAGATACCATAGTGGGTAGTAGATTGGTATAGGTAGGTGGATAGCTTCTAAAAAATATTCTCTATATAGTAAGTACAACTTACTACTATAATATATTTGTACACCGGGGGAAACTGACCGTTTCAAATTGGCAAAATTCGTGAACTGATTCTCTAGTAAAATTGAATAGTTTTGTCAAAGAAAAACAAATTCTTCCTGAAAAGTGAATAAATTATGTTCGTAAAGTTCGAACAGTGAACATTAAATAGTTTCGGTACATTAAGAATTAATTTTCTTGAGTGTACGATTGCCTCAAAACTGCTCGTGAGAAATTCGCACGCTTTTTTATCGCAATTTTTTATGGCTGCATCTACAACAACAGCCGTCTGCCTCATCATCAACAGCGCGCCGCAGCCGCAGCAGCAGCAGCAACAACTTCGTCGCCGTTTGTCGTTTGTTGTCAATTGCAGCACCATTACCAAAGAAAGCATGGCGAGCGTACCCGTATCCCACCCTCGCAGACCGTAACCACCCAAACCGTAATCCGTACATACTACAACGTGACTTACATATTTGCCACCTCTTGTTCTGCTGCTTGTGGGTGAATTTTGTATGGCTGATTACTGTTACCACAGCAACAACAACAACAACAACAACACCAATAGCCATTGCCACAGTCAATTGTTGTTGTTGTTGTTGCTGCAAAAATTAGAATTTCTAATGGTCGTCGTTGTCTTGACTTTGACTCTGCTGCATGCCCATAGCTGGATGTAGCCTGTGGCAGTTGTTGTTGTGGTTGCAGCAGCAATTTGCGCGTGTTAAATGCAAACGCCGCTGCAACATTTAACTGTTAAACGTAGTCGAGTCGCTGTTCGGAACTGCCTTCTTTGTAGCGAGTGTGCCAAATTATAGTCAATGATTGATTTCAATTTGCAATTGAAAATAGTACTAAACAAGCCCAGAGCCGAAGCCTGAACTCAGACTCAAATCCAGTGCCAAATGTGTGGGTGGCAATGGAGGCAACGGAATGGCTAAGATTAGAGAGGCGACCTTAGCTAACGGAGCATCGACAGCGCGTTGGCCATAATTTAAGCCATGTTGTTGCTTATGACGCCAGCTCAACCACAGCTAATGTGATGCAAAGCTTGAGACGGTACGGGGGATTTAGATGATGTCACTGCGCATGTTGTACTGGCACGTGAATTGCGAGTTAATTGGCCAAGTGCGATAACTAAAATGACATAAGGTGTAAACGTACCTAGTAGTTGTTGGCATGTTGCACCAGCTGCTCACGAACTTGTTGTTAGACTTATAAAGAGTTACTTACGCTGCTTACTAATGGGTGAGCTATTAAGATTAGAAATAATTGTACTATTTGGCTAGTCTGCCAATGACTTCTCAACTGTTAATGACACATGATACATAAATATATCTGCTGATAAAGCTAAAGGGAATTATTCTGCTTAATTTGGAAGTAAAGCCAGACAATAGACAGTAAATATCTAAATATCTATAAGTATATTATATATTTATTAATTTTTTTAATGTGCTTGACTTGGTATTAAAACTAAAAAAAAAAGTCCGTTAACACCAAAGGCTACATATAACTTCTTAACCTTCTTAACCATTTAGCCACATTCTTACTTATTTCACTGGTAACCCACTGTTGCAGCTTGCATAACGTTGAATGAGATACGTATGTATGAAGGTAATAAATTATTAAATCAAATGCAAAAATAACCAAACAAATGTTAAAAATATATTTATAGACATGAATATCATCAAGATGAGCACATAGGGAGGCGCATCATTGGGCTAGGGTGTTCGATTGGGAACGAGACCTGGCACGTAAACAATGTTAATGATGACGTCGCTGACTGCGAAATACTACTGTGACTAGCGGAAATTTATGCAAACGGATCTTGCCCGCAACTACAATTGAAATGCATCTCAAGTCAATGCGATTCACTCAAAATTATATTTAAGACAGGTCTTGGCAAGGTCGAGCTAATTGGCCATCGAAATTAACTAAATAATTAGCCACTTGCCTTCAATTTGTATTAGTTTGATTATTTTAAAGAAAATTCTATGATTAGGAGACCCACTTAGAAATGCAATCTCCTTATTTCCATGACATAACTGAATATCCTTCATTCATATGTATCATCCTAGCGTATTCCATTTCTTTCTTTGCCGATCATGAACAGAGCTCAGCTGTGATGTACAATTGGTTGGATTAGTTTCATTTAAATGTAACTGAGCTGGTCATCATATTAAACGCTGGCAAGCCGTGCATCTTAAGTTAATTAGCTGTATTTTACGATCCCAGGCAAAGTCGCCACAAATCAAGTTTGTTACATGAGTCTCTTGTTGTTTTTGTTGGCAGATGCAGCACGGCGCAGCGCAGCGCATGACGCTAATTAAAATGGCCAAAAGGCTGTCGCCCGCTTTTTCCTCCTGTAACATGCTGGGCGCACTCATAAAATCGCACATTTCTATAATAAGAATGAAATGCAGACTCTATCCAGCTTACAGCTCTAGGTTCGGTCCAAACTATAAATAACGCCAAGGGTCTGCAAGCTGAGAAGCAAGTTGTCCGCTGTCTGCAGTCCTGTATTGATGTGTGTCCTGTCTACTGCTTTTTAAATCAAATGATAATAAATCACCGGCAGATATCATAAAACATGTTGTTCATAACCAACCAACCAACCAGCTATCCGGGCAAAGGGACAGCTCGGCTAGGTCCATGACAAAAGCTCAGCCATGGACCATTGGAAAGATTCGTTCCGTATGGTGGGAAATTTGCGCCGTTGCTTAGAAGTGGAAACACCGAGAGCTGGGATCAGCATCGGTTTGAACCTTATCATGGCTATCCACGGCTTGGTGGCGATTCTAGTGCTCTGTTCCTGTTACCGCACCGCACCGCACCGCGCCGCGCTGCGCCGGTGTCTAATTTGCATAAATGACAATGAGAGTCATAAAACATGCGTCGTTGTTGTTCGCCTCGCGATTGTCGTTTACCGCGCGTTCTTGCTGCTGTTGTTGTTGCCGTTGTTGTTGCGGTTTTTTAAGTTTTAAACAACAATTTTGTTTGCTGCCTGCTGCATTTTCATCATCGTGCAACATGTTTGCATGGCTGTCTGCTGCATAAATTAGATTTTGTGCTGATCTACACTTTTGCTGCCCCGCGCGCACTTTGTCGAAGAAAGTGCAACCCAAACAACAGAGCGTTTTCGCTCTCAGCAGTTCTCTGGCTGGAATTTTGATATCACCGAAATGACGGTCAAAAATGTTAAGGGCCAAAAGCGTGTCTGCGAGTTCAAATACGAGCAAGCTGCAGGCTGCAAAGCTATCGACTTCATGGCCAGCGCATTCCTGCTGCACGGCCAAAGTCGCGGATGCTGAAACTGAGTCTGAGGCCGCCCTGCGGCTACTTGTGCGGCATGGCAAGGTAAGGCTTCAGTGTCCCACCTTCTTTTGCCCGACAACCACATGGCTCTCCAATACTTGACTTGATCTTGCGACTCGATCTTGGCCGCCTGTTATTCTAAGGCATGTGTTTGCCAATGTTGTTGCCCTTTTTGAAATTTATCTAAGCTTCATTTGACACTTGTCGTCGTCTTTGTTGTTGTTGTTGTTGTTGTTGTTGCTGCTGCTGTCGGTTGTTGTCGGGTTGTTATGGTTGCTTGTTGCAGCCGTTGCCATCGCCGCTGTGTTTAAATTTTCGCAATCTCGCGCCTTAAAGTTGCTGCACTTATCACCAGACACTGTACTGGTCCTCAATTTTCCCCCGATTTAAGTTAGCCACACACCACTCGGCAACATGTGTGCAGCCTTTTGTGGCTGCCCCTACACTCCTCTACCCCGCACCAGCTGTCGCTTATTCTTTTTTTTTATTTGACGCAAACTTTGTTTTGTTACTGATCTTTTTTTGCACTCAGCCCCATAGCTGTCAATTGCACGATCTGCTTGTAGCCTCTGAGATGCCTTGACACTGCGCTCATCTATGGCGGCATATCGAGACGGCAACAAAAGATGACTCCAGCGACAGGTTCTGCCAGATAGAACTATTAATATAATTTATATATCTCGCAATTTAAAAAAGAAAAAACATTATTTATATTTAGTGCAGGCAAACCTCAAATTAGCGAAGATAATTCGAATATGCTTGGAACTGAACCTGGTGTAAGGACTGATAATTCACTAAATTGATAACAATATATATTTTTTGTAACTTTTAAGTTGTTGAATAAGAAACTCATTACAAATGTACTTCATTTAATTTGAAAATTAAACAAGTCATTCGAAAAGTAAAACGCTGCTGTTTTTGTGATGCAATTAAATTAATAAGCAAAAAATGTCACATGTTATTTAATAATAACAAAAATGAAACTTGTCTTAAGATCTTGCTCTTTTTTCATTGTTTTGTTTTGTTTAATTCGAATTAAAGTTCAGCTCCAATAATTTCGAGGCTGTTCTCATTTTCAGTTTCCCAACAGCATTTTGTGTGGCATACTTTTAGGAACAGACTTCAATATTAAATAAGTATATGAGTTAGTTATAAAAACAGTTATTAACTTGTGGTAGGCGGCACACTCCCTAAACATTGGTAGTGCAGTCAGCAGTTAATACATATATATACATATATATTCAACTTCAACTACCTTATTTATTTTAAATGAAGAATGTTGTATTTGCTCTTCAGTCGGCTGTCAATTTGCTGGAGTAGTTAATGGGCGGCCCATAAGTGCGGTGTGTAACGCATTTCTATCAATGCCAATTTGAAGAACTCAATCAGAATTCAGCACCGGTTTGTTGCACCCAAATGCATGTCACATGCCACACGCCACACGTCCACGCAACCGGCCCTTTTTTGGGCGCTAGTGGAGATTATCTTGTTCGATTGCGTTTACAAGGTAATGTTATTGGGTTTGCCCAGTGCTTCCTTTTGGCCATAAACGCAATTAGAAGAACAATTGTTAGACATGCAAAACCAAACCAGGCCCTTCTGCCGGGCCTAGAGCAGACAGCATGAAACTGAGGCGTGGGCTTAACAACCACGATTACCATCTGTGGCTGGAAACATTGGCGACATGGGTACACGGGGATAGAACAGGGCAGTGGACATGCAGAGGGACTGTGTGTGTGCGTGTTTATAACTCAAATGAGCAATTACCTCACAAAGGATTTGCCTGCTGCTCAGCTCTCGTGGAGTGAGAAGGTAGACAGGCAGACAGGAAGGCAGGAAGGCAGATATGCTGGCAGGATGGCGAGCGGCTGCTTGTCGTGTCTTTAATAAACTCCTCACGATACTTGATGTTGAAGCGTCTTGCGCCTGGCGTTGACTTGTGAGAAAGCTCTTTAGGGGCAAACAAGACCCCAGTTCAAATATTTTAGAATTTTCACAAACACGTCACACGACAGGCGACCGTCGCAACGCATGGCTTTTGCATGTTTGTGTGGACCCTTTGGTTAGAAGCTGGACTGGTGTTGGAACTGGAGATGGAGCTGGCGCTGGAGTCACAAAACTGGCACCCGCACGCTCATGGCTTGTATTTGACTTGTTAACTGCCCTTGTTTACTTTATGTTAAATTAAGTTGAGAATCGTGCAATGCAAATCAGTGCGCAGTGCCAGTTCGGAAATGCTGCAGAACCAGTACCACAAAACGCCACAGTCACCGAACAGTCGGCTGACTCAATGCTCGCATACAATTTTCCAACTCTTTTCTAATTGCCAAGAGACCGAGATGAAGTCAGAATCACAGTCAGATTCCTAGCTGCAGTTGGAACCAGAGAGGCCATGGCTACTGTCACTGATTGCTTTGCATACAAAATGAATTAATGTCATTGAGGAAGAAGATGTTGCCAGTTGCAGCAGCAGCAGCAGCAGCAGCAGCTACCGCTACAGATATCAGAATTTTAGACTGCAGCAGACTCTTGTTGCCCAGCGGGCTGTGAAAGCTACAAATTTGAATTACTGCAAAACTTGCTTCCTTTGCACTATCTAAGGGTCCAAGTCTTCATTGCTGGCAGTTATCAAATGCAGCACATCAGTTGCAGCCACAATCCAGACATAGAGCGAGAGAGAGAGAGAGATGGAAAGAGACGCAGTCATGATTTGTGTGATGTGCTGTCACACACAATAATTAAAATGCTTGTGCTTTGTCTTGATTGTTTATGCCGCTTAGATAAGTGCAACCGGCGGCTGGCAACGTGCAACAGCAGCCTTAAATAATGCAATTCTCTTCTTATGCAAATTTATGAGTGACTGACTGACTGACTGACTGACTGTTTGACTGACTGACTGGCAACTGCCACCAGCAGAGTGCCCCTGCTTAAGTGAATGGTAAATGCCATTCAACCTTTCTAAACTCTCCGTTACAGTTTGGCATGCCACAAGTTTGCTGCCTATGTCTTTCGTTTTGCTGACCCGGTTCAATGCACCATATGTATGTGTATACGTGTGTGTAGCTGTCATGCTGCCCCGCCTACAGCACAGAACAAAAAAGGGCACTTCTGAGCAATTGTCATGCAACAGTCCAATGTTGCAAGCAGTTTAATTTGTTGGCTTGGCTCTGCATTAAACGCAATTATTCTATTTCATAAATGATTTGTGGAATTTTCATACCAGTGTGGTTGCCGCAGCTGCGGCACGTGACGTCAAACATATGAAATGAAGCTACATATGCAGATACTGAGCAGATTTGACATATTCCATAATTAAGTCACCACACGCATCAATCTCTAATCGGTAATAATATTTGCTTTAGTTTCGTTTGGTTGATTTTGCTGTTTTTAGTTTTCGCTAGTTCAAAGCTATGCAAATTGGCAAAACAAAGAAATTTCGAAAATACAAAAGTTAAGTATGTTTACATTTGCATGCCATTATCGTTGACATAAGAGTAAAAGTTATTTTATTTTTATTATAAATGTAGACAAGTATATATTAGGCTAACAGAAAAATATGAGCACGGGTTGAAAATTGGTTCGCATAAATAATCTAGGTATTAAGCAATAAATCTATTTTAGCTAATTGAATTTAGTGAGATTTATGAGTCCATTATTAGAAGTATGTCGAAAACTGATGATAATAATTTCAATTTAAAAAAAGATTTATTCAGCATTAAGACATTATTTTCTCTTTCAACATTCATGCGAGAAGTATCTTGCAGTCTAGATATCATTGTAATTACGATCTCGTCGTTGGATTCCTCCGAATCGGTTCATTAATTTGTGTTAACAAAAACTCCATTAAATTGTTACTATAAATAAAATAATGTAGTATATTTAACATAAATAACTCAGGTGCAATATAATGGTCAATTTGATTACAGCTTGTCCTACATAATTTAATAATTAAAAAATTATTGAATTGGCAATTTCATGCACGAGCGACAGCCGATGTGCCACATGTTGCATCATTCTCGAGCAACACGCTTTTATTACTTTGTTTCTGTTTTTTTTTCTTTTTTTTTTTGTAATATTAATTTATTTTGCCGATCGTTCGATGCACAATGAGCCTGCGGCGCTCCATTTTGGGGGCAGACACCAAAAGCGACGACATTCCAGACCTGAAGTTATGATCAGCCAGCAGGCACAGAGGAAACGAGTGGGGCGAATGAAAACCAAGATTGCAGCTCGGGTTCTGCTGCATAAAATATGCTAAAAAAAAAAAAAAAAAAAGTGGAAAAATATATATGTTTATAAGAGTAGATTGCGAATTAATGCATTGTAAATTATGCGCAGCAGCGTGAAAGCGGGCGTTTGGCTGCTGTTTAATGATGATACCGGATAACAGGCACTTAAAGGATATTTATGCTGTAAGTATACGAGAATTTATGCTGCCAATTGTTTGCAAGTCTGAATTTGCGAGTGCGATTGCAACACAAATCGAATGAAAGACACACGAAACAGCCAACTCAGCGAGTTTTAGTTTGAGTTTATTTTGGACTTAGCTGGGTCACAGATAATGATAACGATGGTGCTGCTGCTGCTGCTGATGATGATGATGATGATGATGATGATGATGCCGATGGCGATGACTATGACTATGCCCCATAAAAAGACCATTAAGCAGCAGCATATGTGGAGGCGGCTTAAAGTTTGCTCCACTTCTTGTGAATAAAAACAAAAATAACAATCAACAGTTTATTTGGCATTTCGGTTCTGGCTGGGAGCAAGTCTTAAAGTGTTATGCAAATAAACCTGAAAGCAAACAAAGAAAGCGGAGAAAGACAACCAGCAAGACAGAAAGAAAGAAGCAAATCGGAAGATGGTCAAGCAATAAAGAGAAATAAAACATTCATATATTAAGTTTTATTGGAAACAAAAGAAAAGCAGGCCTCGATGAGCTGGTCGACTTGGTATAAGTAGCACGTGTTGTGCAAACACCATCGTCACTTGCCACCGAAATCAACTCCAATCAAGATGCGTAGCTATCTCGCCCTGCCACTGCTGCTCATCGGCTGCAGCCTGGCGCTGGCACAATATGAATATTTGGCGCCGCAGCGGACGGTCAATCAGCAATTTGGCGATGTCGTGAATCTAGTGGAAGAGCCACTTTCGAAGCGGGGCAAACGTCTTACCGCCTGCACCACCAAGGCCAATTGCTGTAAGTACTCATACGGATTGAACCCCATCCCTGTATCTAATAGTCATGTTCTTGTTTCAGTCTGCGGTACTCCGAATGTGAATCGCATTGTGGGCGGCCAGCAGGTGCACTTCAATAAGTACCCGTGGACCGCTCAGCTTGTCAAGGGCCGTCATTATCCGCGTCTATTCTGTGGCGGTTCGCTGATCAACGATCGCTATGTGCTCACAGCAGCTCACTGTGTGCATGGCAATAAGGATCAGATCACAGTGCGCCTACTGCAAACGGATAGATCCTCTAGGGATCCTGGCATTGTACGCAAGGTAGTGCAGACTACAATTCACCCCAGCTACAATCCCACCACCATTGTCAATGATGTGGCACTGCTTCGCCTAGAGTCACCTGTTCCACTTACGGGCAACATGCGTCCCGTTTGCTTGCCCGATGTAAATCACAACTTTGATGGTAAAACGGTGAGTTTGTTGTCTTGTTTGTGTCTTTTGGTTTGTTGC
This sequence comes from Drosophila nr. fundita, assembly GCA_035044245.1. Lineage (NCBI taxonomy): Eukaryota > Metazoa > Arthropoda > Insecta > Diptera > Drosophilidae > Drosophila > Drosophila nr. fundita. The sequence goes on from JAWNMG010000857.1 coordinate 642,937, forward strand.
TCGAACGAAATTCTCTGTTTTTTAAATAGGCTACTGTGGCTGGTTGGGGCTTGGTCAAGGAAGGTGGCACCACCAGCAACTATCTGCAGGAGGTGAGTGTGCCCATCATTACCAACCAGCAGTGCCGCTCCACCCGCTACAAGAACAAGATTTCGGATGTGATGCTATGCGCCGGCTTAGTCAAATCTGGTGGTAAGGACGCCTGCCAGGGCGACAGCGGCGGACCACTGATTGTTAACGAGGGACGCTTTAAGCTCGCTGGTGTTGTATCCTTTGGCTTTGGCTGCGCCCAGGCGAACGCGCCTGGTGTCTATGCCAGAGTGAGCAAATTCCTTGACTGGATCAAGAAGAATTCCGAAAGCGGCTGCTCCTGTCAAGACTAAGCCCCCTTCTCTTTATCATTCATTCTCAGACTTCATTCACTTGCATACGCCCATTTTAAATTTATTTTAAATTATTTCACAATTTACCCATCCACAATAAATTATTTCCACAAAAAATATGATTTTGATACTCATCTCTAACTGAACGCTGAAAACTTAGCATAATTTCAAATTGAATAGTTTGGAAAAATCTCACTTTCGTAGAATGAGAAGTTGTAATCATATCGTTCAGTCCAATCACGGCTAAGAATCTCCTGCAGCCATTTTGGGATTAGATTTTATGGCTGTCAAATAGATTTTACAGAAAATGAAGCCACAGCTTGCAAAGCAACGATGCTTATCAGAGAGTGAGAGTAGCTTTTGGCCTTTGAAGTTGAATTATTGACCCACCCTCATATTTAGTGGAATGATTAATGCCTCAAAATTGTTGGGCTGCAGATGGACATCTTTGGCAGCGCAACGTTCACATCATAATCGCCATGAATTGGTTTCACCATTTAAAGCAGCGTCTGCTATTCGCAAGGAACGCGCTGTCAATCAGTCTCGGCATAATTTGTTTTGACTCATTTTCAAGCACAGCTCATAAATTTCCAGAGCACAAGGAGCACACAGCCACAACTACTGCTTCCTAGCTCCAGCTACAGCTCCAGCTACAGCTCCAGCCCAGTGAATATGGTGCAGATGCATGAGGAGAGGGGGAATTCTGCATAGGACGTTGCATTGATTTACAATGTGAACACTTTATGGCTGTTTAAGTTGTTAAATTGAATTAAGATGAAATAAATTCTCGAGCAATTTTTATGTTTGTTAATAAATTTTGCATGCTCCTGCGATAATTTGAGCGATCGATCGGCTACCTCGGGCCCCGCCCGCCACATAAATTCAGTGTCTCTTTATGGCCACTAAAAATAATGCAAGCCCAGCGCACCGCACCGCAGACAATCGAAATAAATAATTCATGCGTATGAGAATCGCATACTGGATGCAACCCCACATCCTTGGATTGATATTTTTGCTTTGTTTTTTTTTCTTCATTTTTTTTTTCTCTTTTTTTGGGCAGCGCCCAGGGGAGCAACTACAAATGGAGTGCAGCAGAGTCCCAACTATAGATACAGATACAGAAAGAGTTTTGTGGCACTCGAAGCGTGTTTGCATTTTAGATTTTTCACACCTCTAAACTGGCGGTGGTCTGTTCAAAGCAGCCGCCGGCAGTCACCAGTTGCCAGTGCCAGCCAACCTGTCCATGTACTTGGCATTGGCACTTGGCAGTCCGCAAGGAACAAAGGGCGGGAGAGCTGGAGAGCTAACTCAGAGACAGAGAGAGAGAGTGAGATAGTTGAAAGTTGTACTTGTTGGAAGTTGGGAGTTTATCTAATGCCAATGCTGGGCCAACTGTCGGTGTTGTCCTCACCAAATTTGGCATTGGCTTTTCAAATGTCTGAAAGCGAATTTGTCGTGACTTGTTAATGATACGTTTGCAATATCAGCAGCAGCAGCAGGAGCAGGAGGAGGAGGAGGAGAAGAAGCAGCAGCTGCATGGTCAAGTCTAAGCCAAAGTGTTGGTATGTCGCTTAGGTGCTACACGTTGAGAACCCGAACTCGAACTTGCAGCCGTACCCGGAGCCGTACGTTTGCCGGTGCCATCTTTGGCCAAGTGAATCCCAGAGTGAGTACTACTTAGGGCCAAGCCTATGTTAATCATGACTTGGCTCTTGCCTTCGAGGCTATCAGTTTTCATTGATTTCAATATTCGTTTTTTCTTTTTATTTTCCCCATGTTCTAGTCCATTTACTTGTCGTTGCTCTTGGCAGCAGTCAAAACAAAAACTAAGACGATTTTCAATTTACAAGTTGTAATAAATATTTCCATTTTGTTGTGTGTTGGGCTGAGTTGCAACTCAGCAGCCGCAGCCGTCGCCGTCAGCCTTAACTTTTCGCCGCACAATTTATGAGCTGTTCCGAACATCGGTTTGCATGTACCAGGTCTGGAATTGTGATAATTAAACTGCGGCAGCAGACACCAGAGAGTGAAAACAAAATGATTAACCTTTCCCACAAAAGCCTGCAGCACACCTCTGTTCTGTGTGTGTCTTTCCTCTTTTATTTCAACACTAGCCTAACTTCAATATCATGTATCTCAAGAAATAGTACGGACATGTACAGGCGTAAATCAACCAGTTGAAAAACATTGGAAAAACACTTTTTCGATTTAAATGGGACAGTTGTAAAATTCTTTGAAGCGCTTCAGCAATTTATAGCTTGTTGACATACATACATACATGTATGTGAGTTGTTTATTAGCGTGTCTAACCAAATTTTATGATTGCCTCAGTCACATAAATGTTTAGGCCAATATGTTCAACAAATTATCGTAATTATGTATTGGGAATAAGTTGCCAATGAATAATATATTAGTATGTATTAATTTAATATATCTTGCTTTAGTTTTATCATCAATTTATATAATGTGAGTACTATTATTAAATATCCAATAAGAGGTATTTCAAATTCTAATTGCGTCTCATCTCTGCTTATGATGCTGTAAGCAGTCACTTCGAGGTGATATCAGGTCTGCTGATGTGGGTATTTTGAGCATTGCTTTACTGACACGTATTTTTGCATTATTGAAATATGTTCGTTTTTTGTTGAGATCGGGTTTTAAGTGTTCGTGAACTGGTCGACACGTCTGCGGCTTTAGGCATATTTGCACGAAGCACATTTATTTTAATTTCTCGCTGATCTGTGGCAAAAAGGCTGGGTAACATGGGACGCCATGAGCGCGATATTGTAGTTAATCTTGCACAAATGGGCCCGAGACTGGGAATGGACCTTGTTTTTCTGCCTGCAAACTGCTCATTAGTTTATTAATTAAGTGGTGCATTCAACGTTCCCATCATTTTTGTGGCTGATGTTGCTGCAGTTTGCAAAATTAAGTTCTGGCCATTATAAAATGGTCCCTTCTGAATAATATTGTGCTGCTTGTGGCAGATGGCTTAAATTGTTTTGCCTAGCCTAATGATACCCTGCACGACAATATGCCCATCGTCACTTATACCCACATCAGTTATGCTTTAACGCATTTTTGGTATTAGTTTCTGGCCCGGTTTCCGGCCACTTTCATAATTGCTAAATTGCCATGGATCATTTATAGCAGCATAGCAAAAAAGTGACGATTTCCTCCTCTTCCTTTTTTATCATGTCTAATATTAATGTGTTCGATTATGCGCCAATTGAAAACGTGGATGTATTTTAAGTCATGGCAATATTGCTTATGGGTTTGCCGATATAAAGATAGATCTTGCCTTGGGGGGGGGGGGATAATAAATATGAGCTGGGTGCTTATCCCATTCAATCACCCCATCTCTAATGCAAAAACAATGCTATCTCGACATCAAAGTTTAAGGGCCATGACGTCACCAGAACTGGGAGCAGCCCCTGTGAACGCTCCAGCGATCAAATCGCACGACCTTGGCGGTGTGCAGCGCATAACAAGCGGCATTCTTTCCATTTACACTATGCAGTTCAACCTGATCCCTCCATACACAGCAAACAATATAACCTTCATTTCAATTGCTTGGGATGTGTGTGTTTGTAATTCTAGAATGATGTTTGTTTTGCTGTATCAACTATATATGTAATTCCTGACCTTAATCTGTCCTTGGCTCAAATTAGAAATTCATGAATTGGTTTTTTTGAATTCCAATTCAGATTCTATTTTAAGAGATAGCTAATTGTTTGCAGTGTAGTAACCCAGCTGCCCGCCAGCTGCCGCCTGATGCAGCGTCTGCATATATTCTCGCTTCACTTTTAATTTTGCACGCGTTCTGATGAGTTTGTTTAGTTTGAAATATGTTTTCTTTACGTGCGCGCTGTTTGGCCACAGCCAGGATTGCAATGGCTACAACGATGGATACAACGACAGCCCTGGGTTGCACTCCTGGGCAGCTGGCACTATATAATTAAAGGTATTGGTAGGCGTTACTATTGGCTCAATTGCTGGTGACTATGCTTGTTGGGTTAGGTTGTGCTAGGATGGGCCGAGCTGGGCTGTGCCGGCATGGAAGGGCGAGACATCACTTTTCTGATTTGGACTGACATTTTGTAGTCACATTGCGTAAGTGTAAAATAACCTTCCAGTTTTGAAGAACTGCTGCGCGTACAGTTATGCAAGTTTCCTGCCTTCAAAATTCTTCAGAAATTACGCCTCACTTTTGGTTTTCGGTTTGCCCATTAATTGTGAGGCGGCTGCGGCGTGCTCAGCAGCTTCTGTGCTGGCCAGTTACCCAGCTGCCGAGCGCGTCCAATTTGGCGATGCCCGGCGGATGTTCAAGACAATTTGCCCTATGCTTCTTCCAACGCATTCAACAGAAGTAATTCATTTGCGCTATGCTCTGCTCTCTGAATTAATTAGCACTTTGGCTTCAAAATTAATTATACTAAATAACAAGTTACACTCCGAAGACTAGCTCTGACCACAACCCACCTTCCTGCTCCGACTGTCCCACACCTGCTTCTCGCCCAGTCAGTCGACACAGATACATTATTTCGAAAGCAAAATTTACTGCAAATTTTCCGCGATTTTGGATGCGGTGTGTGTCTGTGTGCGAAGAACCCAATTTAAGGCGATCTTTTGTATTTTTCAAAGATTTACATTTTAATCGGCTTATTATGCACCACAGTTGCACCACAAAGGTCTTCAGCATGGGGTGGTGCCTACTGCATTACTCAAATGTGGCACAAGGTGTTAACAGCTCTGTTGTGTAAAATATAAAAAAAAAACACAAGTCTCGCTGCAAGTAACGCAAAATACAATTAATCATGTCTTATGTATCACGTATGTAATTACTTTAAATTGTGCTGTCAGATATGAGAGAGTGGCCATCAGTTAAGGGAGTAGTCAAATAAAAGATATGAATCTAAACCTATTTGTAAGAAGCCTGGCCTAATTAAAGGTATGCAAGGGTTACAATTCTAAAATAGTAATTCTGAAATCATGAACTAAATGCGAACTTATTCCTTTTTTGTAATTACTGAAATAAATGCTGATGATAAATACATATTTATGTAATTAATAAAAGTTCATTCTGAGTACACTTGGCAATATTAATAAAGTGATAAAATGTATCTTGCATGTCAGCAAGGCCAGGCCATAAATTGCTTTCATAATTTTTCTAGAATTTATTTATTATCACAACTGTCTGCAGTTATAGCATTGCCATCGCAGACAATTATATGTGTAACCAGAATCGGAATCAGAAGTGCGATTGTTCTCGTAGTTCCACTTAACATGTGTGTGCGGTGAGGCCAACAACAATGGCAATAGCTTGCCACATTTCTGACGACTTTAATTGTTTGTTTGTCTGCGCTGCAAAGCCAAAGTCAAAGTAAGCAATTAAGTCGGCTTCGTGGAGAACAGGGAATAGGTTGCAGGGCATAAGAAAAAACTTTCAGGGAGCATGCGAAACCCCAAAAAGTAAGCCAAGGAAATCAAATTGCAAAACTCGAGCGTTGAGAAAGCACCGTTAATGTGACCCGACGTGCGCGCGGCAATAGATAAAAATCCAACAAAGTAACAAACATTCAAGAGACAGTCGCCCAGCAAGCCAGCTAGCTAGATAGATAGATAGACAGGCAGACAGACCGTCAAACAGTCAAACAGTCGAGAAGTCGAGAAGTCAGTTGTAGCGGGCGGTCCGACCGCAAGCGATGACCTCGTGCAGGAAAACTAAGTCAAAGCTGGCGAACGAACAACAAACAAGGCAAACTGAACAATCAGCGGCTGAAAAATTACCTGCTATATCTGATTGCACGGGGAGAGGAGCGGCGAGGAGGCTAGTGAGCAGAGGGAGTTATACAAACATTTGACTATGCAGTCAGTGGGTGAAGCAGGCGTTGCACATTCACACAATCCAGCAACAACAACAACAACAACAACAATAACTATTACCAAAGCCATGGCCATTGACACAGCTGGGCAACCATTTTTTTCCTTTTTGTTGTTTTTTTGTTAGCCCTGAGAGTCAAACCTTATAAGGCGAAAGCAGGGAAAATACGATGCAAAGTCAGTTTCCATACGGGTGTTCTCCTACATAGCAGCTCCATGTCCAGCCAGGCAATACATTTGACATGGCCAACTGTGCAGTACAGTTAGCACCAGGGATTTATGACATGTGCCGTGAGTTGCAGTTGCCCAACAACAACCACAACAGCAGCCGCAGCAAATTGCAATCAGTGTGCCCAGATCGCGCATATTTTTGCATATTCAATGTGAATTTATGACTAACTTTAAGCTAGCTGTAAACAAAGCCAGATCAGTTGGAAACAATTTCAATACTCAGATATTGAGAATTATGCTGATGAACTCTCAAATAATCGGAAACTTTGAAAACGAATTTTAAACATATTTTTGAATGTCATCTACATACTTTATTCATTTTATATAGACTCTTGGATGCGATTTGATTTATATATCTTTCAACATCTGTTATCTTTCAACAATCTTAAGTGTATATATATAGTAAAGCGTACAGACAAAATGTGAATTTCTGATTGTGTTTGAAGAAAGCGCTTCTGGCACACCCAAAGCCAAACCCAGCGTCAATGGCATTGGCAGTGATTAACCCAGAGATAAGCCAGTGGCAAAGCCAGAACCAGTGACACTTTCAGATCCCGATCCGGATTTCGCGATGCACACGTCCCAGCGCACCTAATGTCCAAGTGGCCATGGCCATGGCCCTGGCCTGTCGTGTCAGTTGTCAACTTAGAGGCGAGGCGGACATCTGCCACCTGACCACCGAAATGAAAATGCGTGTCGAATCTGTGACATTGTATTGCTTCTCCTCGATGCATCGGCTGCAATATTAATCAAGCAGCTACAGGCTAAAGGTTGACCTGAACTTACACGGAGGGGCGGTGATGGATAGGGGCGGATGGGTTATCCTGCCTGTATTTGTATTATTCGCCACCTTATGGTTATCAAAATAAATGAGGTGTTACCAGCAACAAGTTGCGCGGTGCGGAAGCTGAGCTACGTGCCTGCCACCACTCGTTGATTGCTTGCCCTTGCTCAAGAGTTGTGGAATTGCGTATTGGGATCTGGAGCCGGACTAGTTAAGTCGCCCAAGCAAGGCAGGGCCCCTTTATTGTACTCTTGTCCATTATCGAAATGTGTATATAGGGTTTACGCCATTTCCGCATGAATGCTAGTTTATGTCAATAATATTTAAAGTTATAAAAATGCGCAGATTTTGTTGCCTTACCCACGGGATTCGCATATCCTCAAAACCTCGCTTTACCTTGAAACGTTAATCAATAAAAATTGTATCTTTCTCATAATTATAAAATTAGAATTTCAAAATTGTAATTAGATCAGATACTTAGTCCGCAGCAAACTTCAGGGATCGTGGATAGCCTTTAACTCTATCTGAGTAATCAAATTTGTTGTTTTGTGAAATTCTAACCATCAAATATCATTAAACCCCTAAAGATGCTTGTTGGCCAGAGTATCAGACAGTTGGTTATGCCTCCGTGCAACGTCCTTACTTATCAATATACAAATACATGACAGCAGAGCTGAGGGAACTTACGTATTTAACAAACGCTTGCACAAATTGAATATTAAGCTGGCGCTGTCCAGCCATCACTGCGTCCGTCCAGCTGTCTGCCTGCCTTTTGGCGATGCAGCTAGAGATAACAAATAAAAGAAAAAATGTATAAATATATATGTAGTGCGATAAGCGCACAGTTGGCAGCTTTGTCTGTGGCATTTTTCTGCCACACGCAATCAATAGCTGCCCCAACTGGAGCTGTTGCACTTTGATCATCCTTTTCAGTTAATCGGCCCCGCTGCGCTTTGCACATGCAGATTCACATCCACAACATGGACATGCATCTGATTCTGCATCTGATTCAGATGCTGCTGCTTCATCTGCTGCTGCTGCTGCTGCTGTTTATCTAGCTGCGATTGTCGTTGCAACCTTGTTGCCGACTTGCTTGGCCATGTTGTTAGTCATTTGTTATGAAATTTGCGCTGAACGCAAACAGCCAAAAAGGGTCTGCACTGTCTGCACTGCTCCGCAGCCTCTGCAGACTCTGGGCGGGCTGGCCATGTTAATCGTCTTGCCACAGACGGTGCCCAGTGCATATGCATGAGCCACCTCCCCGAGTGCCGGCTGCCGACAGCCGATTGCTCCTTGTCGCGTCTGTCGGGAGTGGCGGAGTGCTGCTGTGTGGGATTTCTAGTGGCAAGCCGGAAAGTTGCCATGTGCGGAATTCTTAACACGTGTCACAACCGCATTTGTCTTGTCGAGTTGGCCAGTCAGCTAGCTAGTAGGCATATTGGCCGGTTGGCATCGTTGGCTGCCATTTGGCAAACAAATTCCTGCATTTGCCATTTGAGCAAACATTATGGCAATTTTCGGAAATGTGCGATCAATATTTGCTGAATGCATACGGAAAGAAGAAAAGTGCTGTTCATTTTCCAGAATTAATCACTCTGTCCGCACGGGATCCCGCTGTTTCCCAATACATCATCTATTTCAATTAGTGTGCTGAGTACATTATTTTTTACAAATTCGTGCCTTAATCAATTTTATGCAATGCTTTGGAAAATCAGAGATGTGGACATAGCACTTCCATATGGTAAGACTGGGATGGCGTCTAAGTTTCTTAGAATTAATTTTTAACAGAGTCAGAAATAAAATAAATAAAATTGAATTTCTGCCATTCTGTAAAATAAGTTGTAGGAGAGAAACAATTACTATGTCAGTAAAATACATAACAATATTTTATTTTATACTTATATAAATTTATTATAGTGGCTCATTTCGCTTAATCTATATTTCTATACGAGTGTGTGAATTCAAAGTTGGCGCCACTCAATCCTTACGCTTAACGTAGTTGCGCGCAGCCAACTTCACTTTCTTAATATCACGCATTGCGCAGCCAACTTCATGTGAGCTAAACGGTGCGTTGCGGAAACGCGTTGCAGACCATGGGTTGTGTGACCAAGCTTACGTTGCGCAATTTGGAGCAAATTTAATGTTGGCTGCGGCTGCTGGTTCCTGTACTCGCTAATGAACAATTATTGGCGGCTTATTGTCATAAACTTATCGATTTATTTTAATTTAAATTTCACATTTTGATAATTATTTATTGCCAAATGGCAGGCACAGGGACAGCAGATTAAAAAACACTAAGCAAGCGCATATATAAAAAAATAAATATATTATGTGTTGAGTACGTAAATCTGCCTATTAAATAGGAATGGCAAATGAAATAATTATTTTATTTTATTTTTAATTACTCTTTCTAAACAGGTTGACACATTTTATTGATAACAATTAATAATTGACAATTGAAAACAACCAGAACGTCTCTCTGCTCTGCGATTTTTATTTATTTATTATTTGATTTATTATGCACTAATGAAAGCTATGCCGTAGTAAAACAGTCATAAATACACACACCAAGCCAGCGGACAGACATGTCGAACCGCATAAATTTCACCCAGTCCCGACACTTAATTATAAGCACAAAGGTGGGCGAATTAAAGCAACAACAACAACAACAACTGCAGCGAACAAAAAGGACATAAACAGTAGAGGCAATAAATGTCAAAAGGGATGGCAATGGAGATGGAGGAGCGGAGGCTGCCAGCTGGCAGTTAAATGCCGGCTATTTTGTGTTGATGTCTCTGCGTCGCTTTAATGCGGCTGCGAAAAGAATTCATACAAATTAGCGGTGAAATAAATTACGCGCAAGCAACGGCAAAAGCAAATGAAATTAGGCTGCCTAAGAGCGGACGGAATGAAAGATATTTGAGGTAGAAAGATGCTAAGTAAATAAAAATACGCAACGAAAGTAGCTGTCGGCAAAAGCAGAAGATTGAATACGCTTCTCAAGTTGTCAACGGACTAGGTTATCGTCTCTGGACAGTTTTTGACATTACATTTTGAATATGGCCAAAATGAAAAGATAAACAATGTTGTGGTCAACATGTTCGCCTAGGGCATCCAAAGGGTATAATCGAAAATGCATAAGGTGTCGCGTGTGGACCGCAAGAAAAAAACGCAGTCCAATGAAATACTTCATTGCCGGGGATTGGGTTGTGCAGGGCAAAGGAGGAGTGCAGAGGATGATGTCGCTGTCGCAAGTGTCTGGCGGGATTAAAGGCATGCTGGAAACATAGAAAAAAAAGCGCATTCATTTGGTGTGGCGCCCAGGTGAAATACTAAATGTCAGAAAAAGAAAGAAAAAAAACGAACAGGATAAAAATGTCAACATGACACTTTTTACGAGTGCCCGGGCACTTCAGTGACTGCCACTGCTAAACTGGCATTTCGAATTGCCTGAATGGAAGCCAGATCGCATGCTAATTTCAAAGGGGCAGCCAGAGGGGAGGAAGAGTGGCTAATCATGCCAATCATGCCACTAAATGTCAGAGAACATATGCAATGTGAAGTGACGCTAATGAGAGCCCCGCATAAGCCGCAACATCAACCGTATAACGATAGAGAGTCTGTCTGCTTTCCCTCCTCCCCTCCTCCTCTCCTCCTCTCCTCAACCAACAACCCGCACTCCCTAAAGAACTGTCCGTGTGTTAATTAAAAATATTTAATCATAATTGACACAACGCTTGGGTGGACAAACAGCAGCGCAGTAGCTCAATATTTGACAAATTTGTCTCCCATCATTTTTGGCCTGCTGACAAATTAAGCTGCTTGGCCTTTGTTGCCCCCTCTCCCTCTCCCTCCCCCACCCCCACCCCTTGTGTGCATGGCATTATTAATCCTGTTTGAGGGGTCTTCGCAAAGTTCCATCAAGTCCATCAAAATGGCTTTATGGGGAGGACAATGGATGGAGCAGATGGAGCGATAAATGAGCGTTAGTTTTTTGTTTTGTTGCCATTTTGGCCAAGGTGCGCATTATGGCCTCAAACTTTAGACCCTATTATGTCTGTAAAACTTTATGCAAGTTCATTACACAAATCGAATACTTGATCTGGTCATTGGCACACCAAATATACATACATATATACATATATGTATGTAATCTACATTTGTTGTATGTAGTTCGATTATTCATAAGCCCTGTTGCCAGCTGCGAATTGTGGCCTGAATTCATGACGACCACTTGAAGCGCCCCCATCATTTTTATTGTTGCATACACTACACTGCCCACTACCCACTACCCACTACCCACTACCCACTGCCACGCCCCCCATATTCTCTCCCCCCACGCCCCGCTCACTCTGCTTAAGTACGCTATTCTGTGCTTATTTATGTTGCTCGCATATTTGCCAACAATTTGTGCGGCCAACAAAATGGGTTTATTGACGTCTTGCCTTTGTTTAGGCAATGCTTGCTACTCGTCCCGCAAATAAACTCGTTAACCGTCTGGTCATCTTTCCAACTCCCCGCCCTCTTACATGTGCCAGTCGTCAATGTCGGCACATTGGCATTTTGAATATTATTCATCTGTTTAATGTGCAAGTTGAATTAAACGATTGAAATGTTCTAGGACTAAGTGTAAGCTGGAATCACAATTTTCAAATGGATTTTCTCAACTGATCAATTTATAAATGATATAATATCAGTGTGTATTGCAATTTATTTTCGATACTTTAAAGTCATTTGTTATGGCAGAGTGTTAAAAAAAAAAACACCTTTAATCAATTGGAATTTTATTTTTGCTTTTCCTACTTATGTATGTCAAAATTCTCTCTTTCTGCCTGCCTTCTGGGCGCACTTAATAACAGAGTTACTGTTGACCATTCGCAGTTGGCAGCCTGCTGTTCAAATTGGCAAACAATTTCATCGAATGTATTTTCAATAATATGCCAAGGATTTCTCCTCCAAAAAAAGGGTTCGGCGTCAAAGTATTTCAAGGGGGGTTTAAATGGTTGTTTTGTCGCCGAGCAAAGAGAGAACGAAAACTGCTGTCTTTGGGCATTTTGGCAAAGTGGCCAAGCAGCTGAAGTTTCACTTTGCTCGTAATGTTTAAAATAAATAAGCGCTGAAAATGAATTCTTTCTGCTGCTGCTGAAATTCTTGTTGGCTCCATCTAATGGGGCAGCATATAAAAAGAGCAGCAGTTCGCCGATTAAATTGTGGGCACTAAACACGCACACACCCATCCATTAAACGGGGCAAGGGGGTGGTGCGGCCAACCATATGAGAAGACACGCCCCCCACTTCTATCTATGTAACGATAAGTCCAAATATTTGTATGGATCTATGTGGGAGAAGGGGGGCAATGGGCGGGATAAGCTTTAATAGAGCCACTTGGGACATGATATAATCCGAGTGAACGCATAATGAGCCACAATTAAAGGACAAACATAATTAGGAATGAGCTTTTCGCAGCACACAGCTAGAACAAAGAGAGTCAAGAAACTAGCTGGCGAATTTGCCTCAATGCCAGCCAAAATGCTAAAATAGTGTAATAAGCACTACAACAACAAAACCAAAAGCCAAAAGTGGCAAAAGAGCAAACAATGGCCAGCAACTTGTGCAAACTGTGCAAATGAAATTAACAAATTTCGCCAGTGTATGCAGAAAACTGAAAGCAGAAACACAACTGAAACCTGAGCAGGGCTTGAGCCCTTCTTATTTACGTATGTAAGTCACATAAAACGATTTTCCCAGCGCTCGATTAAATTACAAAGAGTGTTTGCGGCTGGCAGATGTGGGAGAAGGGGAGACCCTGGATGGGACCCGGTCCAACAGATCCGATTGCTGAGGTATGGAGCTCTCTGACTGCCCGCTTGCTGCCTGTTAAATTTGGTGATAAATGAGTTAAGGTAATGCGTTACATGGGTCTCAGCCACATTTACAGCCACCCAATCACCCAAACCACACGACTCGTCCATTACTCCAGGGATGCTAAGGCACGCGCGGCTCTAATGAAATCATTTAAATACAGCCCACACTCGATTCCATACACAACCAGACACACATCCACACACACACTCACATCCACACACACACACTCACACACACACTCACACCCACTTGTATCTTCACATACTCCGCATGGTCCGATATGTTTGAGTGTGATTCGTGCGGATTGGCAACTGAAACAAGGACGTGCTCAAGCTTTAAGTCTGTGTTGTCCTTCTGTTGCAATCAACACAACAGTGGGATTTCAGATGCTGCTGTGAATTTTGGATTCCTTCAAATTAACTGTTGTTTAAGGCAGTGTTTAATGATTATTAATCTTGCCACACAAATTATATTAATTGAGTACAGTTTGCCGGCACCATGAGTTGGATTGTTATTACTTAAGATAAACCAATAAACATAAGCTGATGAGCAATCGACTTTAGAGTCATCTCTAGCAAATCTCTTATTGTATTTACATATGTATTCACACTCAAAAACTAAGTCTATTGCTGGCGCCAGATCAGAATAAGAACTTATTTTGTTAGCACGGATCATAAAAGAACCGATTGAATAATGAAGTTACTTGAAATTGAATTTGAATTTGCATTTGATTTTGCGTAACCTCTGTCTTTGGAATTTGAATGTTACAAATTGCAGCAGCTTTGCAGCATACACAGCTGTGGCTACGGGACAACGTATAGCCAAATGCTGCTGTTGACTTCGATATATCAAAGGCAAATGTTTCGCCTTAATACCCAACAGCACAACCCAAGAGCAGAGCACAACATCACATATGGTGTCAAATACGAGTAAACTATGTATCTTTAGTGCGCATTCATCTGGGAACCAGTGGGAGATACTTATGCGCATCTGTACTCGGATTCGTGTGGCAAACGCAGGGCAGAGCAGACATCATCCAATTTTTTATGGCCAGCTGCAAAGCACCCAAGGCAAAGGATGAACCGGAGCCAAACCTCTCTCACACATTTGGCCCAAAGATCCATATACTGCATTTGATGGTAGCTCATAAAACAAAAAATAAAACAAACAAAAAATTGGGAAAGCAGAAAAGAGATGGTTGAGAAAAAAACTACGCAATATGTTCACTAGACCGGGTTTCAAGTCTGCCACTCGCTACCCCGCTCATAAATATTCAACAGAATTTGTTGCTTAAGAATATGGATTTTTTATAAGCAGTTGCATCAGCATTTTATGACAATTTGGCGTGTGTCATTTGCAACAATTTTATGATTAATTTTCCGAGTCGACTCTCTTAAACCATTGCGGCACGCCAATTAAACACACAGTAAACGAAGTGCCACAAAAGCTTAAGCGCCAGCCCAGGAAATCTAGAACAGCCAAGGACAACCCGTTGAAGTCGACAATGCAAACATTTGCCCAGCGGTTGCACCACAAGGAAAAAAAACACACAAACCAAGTAAAAGTGAGAAAAGCCGCACAAAGCTTGCCGCGGAATGTGTCGCGACTGTTTGTATTAAAGATAAACGCGACTGCGTGCGGTCAGTGAGGTTGAGCCTCCGTTTCCGCTTGCCACTTGCCGCATGCTCCTGCATGCAAACTGCAGCTTTTTATGTATTCAGCTGGCAACTATATTAATTGTGGCTTGATGTTCACTATTTGCAAGCGACAATACATTTGCTCTCATCTTCGCATAGGCCATGCGGTTCAAGGACATTGATTAAGTTTTCAATCAATACACTTTTTCTGCAAGTGATTTGCAATTATCATTATAAAACCATTTAAGCAACAGTAATTGGTGTATTAATAATACAAGCGTCGACGCTTTTAGCGTTTAATTAAAATAACAAATTTGCATCTTCGTTTTTCAGCATATAAACGTGAATCAATTAAAAACGGAAAAAATTTTATATTGCAGTTGTGCAAAAGTATGGATCAGGCAGAGCAAGCATAAAGTACATGCATATATATATTCTTGGTCATCATCAGCAATCGAGTCGATGTTCGTCTCTAGGAAGGAGTCTCTCCAAGATACCATAAATGCTTGTCGGATATGAAGTTATCGCTTACAATAATTTGGTCGATTACTGCTATCTTTCCATAATATCGATAATATTCTATTACCTATGAACTCAAACTCACAACTTCAAAGATATATCTTTCCAAACAAGAATATATATATATATATATATATGGCAAGCATACCCATTTTATGTCTAGCTTTTCACATACATGCGTATACACTTACGATAAGTACAGGGTATTTCCAAGTTGAGCTCTGTCGCGTAGAGCACACTTACTTTTTTTCTGCCATGTCTGTTTGTCCATAGCACACTTAAGCCGGGACCAAATTGAAAAATGAAATGAGTACCTCACGTAGCGCTGCTGTTTTAACAATTTACATGAGAAAAATATTTTGATTTACAAACTGAAAATACACTTTTGAACACAATGACTTTATTAATCTATTTGACTTCTATGGTAAATAAGGAAGAGTTTTCTCAATTAATTTAATTCGAATTATAATTCAAATAAAATATTTACAAATTGATTCATTTTTACATCTATTTATTTCGATTACCACAAACCCTCAACTCTCAGGGCATTCCAAATTTGTTGCGTGAATAAATGAAATTTCATATTATTTATTCGTTGAGCGGAGCACGATGCTGTTGCTGAGCTCTAAATCAACTGCCCAACATGAAACAACATGAAATACAAAAAAACCAAAAAAAAAAACAATATAAAACTGAAATTAAATTAAAAAAGAGAATTTATGCAATTGCGTGCAAGTCGATTGGCGTACGTGGCGTATGCTTAATAGTTTTGCATGAAAGCAAACCCAAAAAAATGTTCGTACTTATCTTGTATATGGTATATATATACTATATATGTTAATAAGCGTGGTTGTGTATCTGAGTGTGCGTGTGTGTGGCAGATCATTATGGTCACTAGTCAATTATGAACTGAGTTGGCCACGGGCCAATTTTCAGACTGGAGCTTAAGCTTGTTGACATTTTAATAAGCTGTCGAAATGTCCTCAAAATGGATCTAATTACGAAGATTCTCTTCCACTTGTGTTTAGTTTACTCCGCTAAAGTATTTATAAGTTTCACATTTACTTAAATGTTTATTATTTTTTTTGGGTTACAGAAAAAATGGAAAAATAAGTTATGTATATTTAACAATTACGTTTATCATATAAATTAATCTATCGCAGTCTTTTTGCACACTTTAATATGTCAATGACAACACGCTGTCCGATTGTCGATGACATTTCACTTAAGTGTCACAAGCTGTTGTCTGCCACTGTCTCGCATTGCATATGCAAATGAAAATTATGCATTGAGTTGCAAGCCGTAATCGGCAATCGAGGTAGTTGCAGGCTGTATGCGGTGCAAGTGATGGCTTTCCATGCTTCGTTGCGGATTGCCAGAGGCAATTACCTTGTGCCATTCTTTGTCGTATGTGTGTGTAACTCGGGGTCGTATTAAATAATTTATAATTTTACAGCCGTTTGGTGAAGATGAGGCATCAACTTGTGACTTGCGACGACGTGCATTAAGCATTGACACCTACTTAAAAAGCACGCTTTGGGGTCGGACTGAGAGTTAATCAACTTTACGCACTGCCATTCTATGGCAAAAAGTTTCATTAAAAGCATAATTAATGGGTAAACTTTGGGAGCAGGGAGTCCTGCGCAAGGGGAGCAAATGCCGACGCACGTTGGCCCGCCCATCGAGCTTTCTCATTGCCATTACTGCCACGCACATGCTGGCAATTAAAATTAAAATTGTATGCTAAACTAAGTAGCAAGCGTCGCGGCGACAGTGGCAACCGACAACAGTCTCAAGGCAACAACTGAGCAGAAACCTACAACACCCCCCTTTGCCCCCACCCCAACCAACAAAAATCTTGTTATCCCAAGCACTGCACCCTTCGAGTTTTCACATTTTGCTAGCTGTCTCACCTTGCGTCTGGCGCTTCACCCCCGGTCGCCAATGTCGTGACCGTCAGCTTAAATTATTAACCTGCATGCTGGCACTCAATGCCAAAGTTCAGTGTCTCTTAGGAAGTGAGTGTACCCGATTAATTATTCACGAGTACACGAACATGCATTACATTTTAGCCATGCCAATTGTCATAAATATTAAATACCACTAAATACACTTTATGCATTCTAAAGAGAATCAAATATTTTAATAGAATCTTAATCATGTTATTATTTATGGACTTATTATTATTAAGTGAATGTGTTATTTAAATTTAAATTTAATTTTCACATTAAGCGCTTACAAATAAAAAAAATACATAAATAATTGGTCTTTTTTTAGTTACTAAACTTATCTGTTTATACGAAAAAATTTTAGTAGTCTTACTAGAAAAAATATAGTCTAGTCTGTAAGTCTCAACTAACTCTGTGGAAACTATTAATCAAACTTCTGCCAAGCAGTCTTGATGTCTGGCTTCGAATCTAGTTTATAAGTTTATGTTTTTTTTTTGGTTTTGTATCAATATCAAGGCCATCACATGGTCCAAATTGTGGATTGAGTTGAAATTGAGCTAGATGTCTGCTCATGCAACACATACATAGCCATGTTAAAATCAACTTTTTACATCTGCTCACCTAAGAGGCTCAGTGCCAGGGGTTTGTACACTTCGTTTTTGGCCAACTTTTTGTGTCACACTCTCCCCACTAACTCTATTCGCCAATACTCAAAGTAATTTTGTTATTGTTTGTCTTTTTTTTTTCGTGTGTGTCTCGCTAAGCTGCTGCCTCCGATGCTTGGGATCCAGCCGCGCACATTTTTGTGCTTTCATTTTTATTTTTGTCAACATCTTGAACTGCCACAACTAGTTGTTGTGGGTCATGCTTTGCTGTTTGCTTCATTTTGATGGTGACACATTGTGGTTGTCACTGTTGTTGTTGTGTCGCTTGCTTGGGTTGCTTCCTGTCGCTTTATAATAGATTGCTTATTTTTCGTTTTGCCACAGTAAAATAATTTATTTTACATTTCTGCAGAAAAGTGCTTAAATAATGTTGTTTTATCAGTCAGCTAAACAATCGGCAATTGATCGGTGGTTGATTTATGTAATCAATTAAATGGCTTTAACTTAAATTTCATTCATTATTAGAAAATCATATTTAAAGTAAGAAATTTATTTGTTTCTTTCTTGATTTTAAAGTCAAAATATATATAGTCTTAAGTTTATTAGTCATTAAAATTCAATGGTTTTTTTTCGATCTCGTTCCTCGTCACTGACTTCTGCATTTGACTTCTGACAAAATCGAGTTCCATTTTTGCTCTTTTTTTCTGATCAGTTTTCCACACATTGTTTATTCGACCGTTACAGAATTGACAGGTTTTAGTGTCGGCTGCGGTTCCTGGTTGACTGCAAAAAAAAAAAAAAAACCAGCCAAGCGTATACAGATTTCTTTTGCAACTTTTCTTTGACACATCCAACCTAAAATTAATAGCTAATGAATCGCATAGAGTACAGGCGCAGAGCCATAAAAGTCAAGAGTTGGCAAGTGCAACGGAAAACTTGGAATTGAATTTGCCATTGTACCATGTGATGATGGTAATGATGATGGAGGTGTGTGCCTTTGGCTTACATCAGCTGCACGGCTCATTTGCCACGCAAACTGCAGCTGCCTCTTGGCTGGTGGCACTTGACCTGCAACTTAGTGAGTTCGTCAACCAAAAAGTTCTCAGTAAAATAAAAATCAAATAAATGTCGATTTTTCGCCCTTGCATCATTTTACTTTCAACAGTAAAATTGCAGGCGCAGCGCTTTGCAATGATTTTCCTTTGTATTGTTGCAATATACGCTGTGTAAATATTTTTCTTTTCAAGCGAATGCAGTCAAATTGTGTGAGTTTAATGTGTGTTCTTTATGACTGATTTTTCTCGAAAGTGTATAGAAACAGCAACGGTTGACTGTTGGCAACAGTTTTATTTAATCAGCAAAGTTTACAAAGCGTCTTCCGTTTCTTGTTGCCAGCTTTTTGGCATCTTGTTAAAAATAAAGTTTCATTTCCATGCAACATTTAAGAAGCTATAATGTTATGGCTGATTAATAATTTATTAAATTAAATAATTAATTAAAATTGATAAATATTTATTAAAATCCATTTGAAAACGTGCTCAGAAACATTCTTTGGCAATTTTATGAGACTGCTTAATTGTTAATGAAAAACATTGAACTTAGTTTAAAGCAAATCAAATAATCCTAAATTTAATACAGATCACTGAATAACCTCAACACAACAAATTAAACACTTATGTAAGTCTGTGTATTTCCAGTCAGTCGTTCAAAATGATTTTCTCATTACTCGACCAATTGAACTTTGGGCAAACTTACAAAATAAAAATGATGCCATTTTAATAGCCTCGTTAACATTCCCTTTCCCATTAGTGCCCCTAAGTCCCATTTAATTTCATTGACAAATGAAATGTCAAATCGCTTTACATATCAATGCATTTCGCCGCTTATTCAAATGTTGCCACTTCCTGCGCTGTCAATTGGGTTTGTCAACGGGGGGGGGAGGGTTCGGTCGGGGCTGCCCTTATTGATGACATTCCCAAACACTTCTCAGGCATATTTCGTCGTATTGTTGCGTCCATTTTGCGCTTCATTTAGCACTGCTCTTTGGACAAACGGGGGGGTGCGGAAAATATTTTAATGCCGTTTCCTCCTTGACTCCTTTTGCATTTGGGGTAGTGGTTGTTGGGCTTCATCATTTTTGTTGTCATTTTATGTGGAAATACATGTAGAGCTTGAGATGTTTTATTGATTTTCATTTACGTATGCATAAAGATTGGTTTTTGACGTGTTTTTTATGATCATGCTGCTGTATGAGTGTGTAACACAAACGACATGTTGTCGCAACACCCAGTCGCCCAATAAATGTATTCCCCTGGCAAGTGTGAGTGCACGTGTCGATCCGTGTGTTTAAGTGTTGTGCTTTTTAGACAAATTAAATGCGTTAATAATGCACGCCACATAAATAACATTGGAAAAGCATCCCGCGCTCCATTGCCTGTCACGACTCGCACTCAACTGACTCTCATAATTTAGGCCAGCTAAACACTTCCAATGTGAACAATCGCATATGACGTTAACATATATATATAAATAGATACGCATATACATATATATGTATGTTTTATGGATGCGCTGCCTGTTAGATTTTTCGCATAATCATACTACAGCTGTTGAACGCACACTCACACACTCCTTCGCCCATAAACTTGTCAGCTCGGCATTAGAAGTAAGACCAAAGCGTTATTTACACACGCAAGAATGAAGTACTCTCTTCCAGAGATTGCTCGACTAACTCATACGCTATATGCAATATCCTCCAAATTGTTGCCAACAATATAAAATTGCTTTTTTTACTCTTGTCGATTATTTGGTTGACTTCTTGATATTTTAAAGCGCGTTATTTTATTCAAAAAACTAATATCCAACTTTTGAATACCATAACACTATCGACCCAGCCACGAAGCTACAACCAACATTTTCTAACCAAGTAGGTGCTTGAGTGTATGTATAATATCCTTTTATGAGCAGAGTGCACAGGGAAGGATAGGACAGGTGGTCTGGCGTGTGTGCTCTGTCATTTGGTGTTGCTCCTTGTGCAGATCATAAAAATTAAAATGATTGCCCCCCAAAAAGTTTTGTCACTGTACACGTGAAAGTTTTGTCATTATGCCAAGTATCGCACGAGTATAACGCACTGTCATTAATGGGTTCCGCCGCCATCTGCGGTAGACGAAGTCAATGGCTATGGAAAGGAGGCTTTAATATGCAGCTGTCTTTCGACTTGCGACTCAAAATGGTGGGCCTCAATTGCTGTGCCTTTTATGGTTATTTGGCGCAGTAGAGAGCATATTTTAGTTAATGTATCAAACGCGTTTCATTTGTATCACACACAACAAAAGGTATTCTTATTCTAACAGCACTTTATGTTTTAACATAAAAATAAGTTTGTAAATTGAGTGCTGTTAAGTAACAGCTGTTAAGCACACTGTTAGCTGAGTGAGTTAAGTAAACAGCTGTCGTTTGTTATTCATCGGAGCCCATGTGTCCTTTGAGTGTCTTTTCCAATTTGTCTGTTACTTAACAGTAGCATTTACACTCAAAAAGCAGCTCTGTCAGCACGATGTGCAATATGTCGACTGGAGTTTAATTTAAATTAAAGTTTATTAATACAAGCTGGCAATCATTGTGTGTAGATTTGATAGACTTGTCGGCTAGTTTTCCACTGTTGTTCCCTTGGCCACTTTTAGGTCTAGAAGGCCGTCGGCATCTCCAAGCACGCCTTGAGCCTCGAACATTTTGCCATTATAATTGAAACTTTTTATCGACGCCTAGCGTCGAGTCGCTCGCTGGGCAAAAACTTTTTCATTTCGCAGGCGCTCAAAATTACTTAACAACAAAGAAAACTGATTTTATATCTGCCGAAGATTGAATACCCTTTAACAAAGGTCATCAAATTAAATTTTCAGAGCTTGACAAAATTTGGCCAAATGTTTTTACAAGCATAATAAAATCTTTCTTTCATCTAAGATATTTCTTCAAGAAATTAAAACCAAACTATTGAATATGTATTGAATGCATATATGATTTTATATGGACTACATATTGGATATCTACGAGGCTTTCACCAATGCAATGAGCAATTCGCTCTACCGTTTATGATGGTTTCGAGAGAAACAGTAGCAACGGACAGCAACAGCAACCGGCTGTCCGGATACCATTTGGCGCATAAGCATTGTTGAAATGTACTATACATTTGGCCGTAAACACAATAGAACTTTGTAATTGAAAGGAACAAACAAAAGACAATACTCCGAATGGGGGAAAATGTTGATGGTGCTCTGCGAGTACTCTGGGCGATTAGCATGTCCTTCGAGAGGCAGCCAGTTGATTAGATTAGATGAGTTTTGGGTGTCGTTATGGCTTTGGTTTGTGGCCGAGCAACTTGACAAGTCAGGTAAGCTGCCTGCTAATTAAACGTTAATTGCTATTACAATAAGCAACTGAACAGCTGCGAACTTTTGCGAGGTTTGCATTTAATCCGATCCCTTGGTAAAATACTTTGGAACAAAAACCGCCGTCCAAACGGAATGAAAATCAATGGAACTTGCAGCATGTGAGCAACTTTTATGTGAAAACTTTTTATGAGCAAAGCAAAAATGTTATAAAACGAGTTTCGACTCTAGCTCGATTCGACTTTCAACTTTTGGTAGCATTTTTCCCCACTTTCTCGAACAAAAGAAACCAAAAACAAATTGAATAGTTGCCTAATAATTAATTTAGCATGTAAAATGCCAATAGAGTTTAAAAAGAAGTGGCTCGACTGGAGGACCACATGTGAAATGACTTTAACTTATTTATTTATTTTTTTTATGCTGGCTGTAGTTGCGTTCCCAACACAAAGCAAGCCCAAAAAACAGTCCTAGCGCACTAGAGCTGTGGTTTGGCCATATTCCTGTCTGGTGCCGGAGTGTAAACACAATTCAATTAACTAGGCAATTGTTGTCGAGCGGTTGGGCATTGTTGTCCTGCCGGCAAGGACACTAAAATAAATGAAAACTGAAAACGACAAACCGATGATGCCCATGATGATGACTTGGATGATGACGATGGCGCTGACGTTGATGGCACATGGCCAATGTCAATGCAAAGCGGTGCAGGGTAAGGGGGCAGCAACCACTACCGCCACAAAGGCAACCGCCTGCAAATGCTGGTAGCATGCAACAAGCTGTAAAATGTTTGAGGCAGCCAACGGCAGCTCATTTTCATTATTAACATTTTCATTTGGCGCTGCATGGCCCCAAAAGTAAAGCCACATCCAATTGACTTATACCAGGCACAAAGTCAAATATTCATGTCATAATTATAACAGAAGCTTAAAGCATTTCGCTTATTAACTTGCAGCTTAGAATACCTGCTGCAGCGATTAGGATTATGATTTAAGTGATGCGGTTTTTAATAGGGATTGCCAAGCATTGGAATGAGTTTGTTACAAAACAGAAATGTGCCAATGAAAAAATTATCCTGGTTTGCCAAAAACATTAAAAAAAAAAAATTTAATAAATTAGTATTTACACGATCCCAAAAGTTGATATGTGGTTTAATATTAATCTGTTTTTTATTAGTAAATGTATACATAAGTTATTTTATGTGATTAAAACCTTAACTCAAAAAGCTATACCTGGATGTTAAGCAGACAAGTATTTAACCAAATCAAAAGCCTGAAAAAGCATTAATGCTGTTTATTGTGTGGCTAAGGGTAAAAGGTTTTTATGGCGACATTTGAACACAAAAACTTAATGAACCGAAGAATGAGAAAAAGGCTAAATAACGAAGCGAGACAAGCGTTGGAAGCACTTCGCATTGCGTTGCGCTCATTCATCATCTGCATGAATTTCAAGCACAGCAGCAGTTGAAGTGTAAATGTCATTCCCAGTATGGGGGTGGAGACTGTGAATGTGGGCTGCCACTGAAGATGGGCAACTTTACTGTTGTAGTTGTTGTTGTTGTTGTTGTTGTTATTGTCGTTAGCTACCAAAGTATGCGTGGCTGCTGCTTGTTGGTCTGGTGACTGTGGTTGGCAACGCACGACTGCCGATGACACTTTTGCGGGAACATCAGCTCCAAACCTTGAAGGGGTGAACAATTACAAGGACAAGGACAAGGACGCGGCGGGGCGGGAGTTCTAGTTCGTGCCGCCGTGAAGTGTGATTTTGGTTTCTGGCCAGGTTGCTGACGCGGCGCCCAAAGCAACGTGACTTCTGCCAAGAATAATGACTTAATTTTCAACCACATATACTTTTGACATTGACATCCTCCCCAAAGAGACGTCTTTTGTCTGATATCTACAAGTAGTCGAGCCAAGACAGCATTCTTTAAGCTTAAGCGAAATCAATGAAAATGTTGTGTTCTTTTTCATATCCTGAAGGGCCAATAGTGATCGAAAACAGGGTATGTGTTCATTTGAATATATACATATGTATATACAAATATATATAAATTACATTCATGTAAAACGATTGTTATTTGGTAAACGAAATTCAAGGAAAGCCAAACCAAACAACAATTGAGTAGGAAACAAAGACATTATTTTGAGAACAATACGGAAGTTACAAACAACTACAGTCTATGTAGGTATTAAACCTAAAAGGGAATATAGTGAAAAGTAAATTTACTGGAACCAACCTTAAACTACTCATCTGTAATATTTTATATTGAAAAACTATAAATAATAAGCTTTCATTTGCAGGCCAAAGAAAATAAAATAATAGGATATTAAGTAAGTAAAGCATATTTAGGGTATTTCATTGGCGATCATTATATTCAAGTTTAGTTGTTTCCTTTTGGTTTTTTTCAGCTATGTATATTTATGTATCTTCAGAGTACATATCTTCAAATTTAATGCAGTTGCAGGCATTTGATATTTTTGTTGCTGGTCTACTTCAAGGCAACTTGCTGTGTGGGTAATTTTTATTTGTGCTCAATTCATATAAAATGTTTCAGTTTTCTGCCACATCTTGTAGATACAATTGTGATTTGTGTAAGTGTGCCTTCTGTGCGTATGATTGATCGAAATTTCGCTTTGATGAATGCCCTGTGGAATAGATTTTGCATGCATTGTTACTTAAACACATCTTTATCGGTTGTTGAGCCAATTTATTTGCTAAATGCTTTAAAATGCTAGCACTCAAAGTAAAACATGTATGTAAGCCAGACGGACCAAAACTTTTGTGTACATAAAATACCCACATTAATATGTATGAAATTGTGTAAATATATCTATATTCAAATAAGGCTGGCTTTCTATGCCACACACAAGGCATTTGCATATCAAAATGTTTTTGACCAAAAGAGCAAAGAAATAAATAAAAAACGAGAGCAGACTAAAATATTTACCATAGATAAGAGTAAAGAACATTGACAACTTTTGGTTTGAGGTCTGAGGCAACAACAACAACTAAAAATTGATTATTCTATTTACTTTATTTCTCTGCCACGATTTTCCTTAGTAGTCATCAATTTTGTGAACTTGTTTGTGAGAAATAAGTACGCAATATTTTGAACACATGCAAAGCCTTGACATGCTGATAGACCACATAAATAATAAAAAGTGTTTTGTAAATCCATTTCATTGCAAAACCCAAAATGCTCGGTGATTTACTTGCTGTGAACTGCTTCTAACTGCAATCTTAATAAATAGTCAATGAATTTATGAGTAATCATCATTAATTTATTATTATTGAAAATAACATAAAGTTGGAATGAATTGGTAAAATTTTGGCGTTGGCGTTCATTATTTCAATTCAAGCTCATAATTTTATAATTTTATAACTAAGTACGATTAAATGTACATATGTAAATGTATGTATTAAATGTATGCTTAAAAAATAAAAATGCTGATAATGTAATTCACGTTTGACAAAATCCAAAAAATTCCAAATTAAGATTTTTTTTGCAGATAGTAAGTTTGAGAAAAAAAATTGGTTTGAAAAATGATCGACAGCAATTTTAATTTACTCTTGGAGAGGGGGCAGCCACAAGTTTTCCCACTGAGTAACACGTGCAATAAGAACTCAAGTATTTTGATATGCAAAAGTAATTATTATGTAAGTAATTATTATGTAAGTAATTATTATATAAGTAATTATATATATAAGTATGTTCGAAATTCGATGCACTGGTCCATATTTATGGCTGGGCCAAGATATAGTACTTCATCTAAAGAGTCTTGCGGGGACGTCGCTTAAGTCGTGTGCGTAGCATTTTATTCTCATCGGCGCACTTGGTTGTTATGGCTGTGCGCACATCGCGTGGCGCCATTTCCAGACTGTTGGTCATCAGATAGACCAGGTCGCTCACCTTGAGAGGATCCAACTGCTGCTTGCTGGGACGTGCGCAATCTTTAAAGGCCGGTGACGGCTTGCCAGAGAGCGTGTGAAAGGCGAGAGTGGCGCGATCGAAGACTTCGCACAACAGCTTCCGGGTTATGGACGGCCCAGACATGGCCCAGTTAATGCCAGTGAGACAGGCCCTCGATATCTGTGTGCCATTGGGTCCAATGATGACCATGTCTGACTTGGCATCGTGATCGAACTCAAAGTGCGGACACTTGCCTACTGCACTTGGGGTCGATGTGACGGGTTTCTTATTCCGCTTGCGTTTCTTACACTTCTCGGGACCGTATGGGACATATTCCTCATCATCGTCATCAATGACATTCTCTTTCTCATTGTCCGTTTCCTCATCACCGTCACAATCATCATCGTTTGTCTTGGGTGTTGAAGTGTTGTGCTCGTCGGCGCCATCGCGGAACAGCTCAAATTGCGCCGCCCTTTGTGAATGGTTTTGATCCATGGCCTGCACCTTCTCGATCTCAATGGTAAGCAGATCGAGAGCGTTTCGCTTGGAGCGCTCCCAACGGTGCAGCATCTTCCAACGCGCCTCGTTCAATGCTTGAATGCTGTTCTCCATGAGCTCCTGGCGATCCATTTTGGCCAGGGCTGCCTCCTCATCCAAGACCGAGTTATTACCAAACTCCTCGTTGTCTCCGAAGCTTTCATCCTCCAGCTTGCACTGTCTCTTCAGCAGCTTCTCAGCTGCCAGACTCAGAGTTGCCAATGTGCTCAACGTATTCTTGGATCTTGGACATACTATGCCCTCGGATTCCTCAATGTGGCGCATTGTATGCTCGGCAAAGCGTTGGGCATCGCTTTGTTGCTGGCTTCTGGTCTTCTCCTCATCGCTCTCCTCCTCAGCAGAGGTGTCGTCGGTGCGTAGGCGTGCTATAATGTCCTCCACTTGTTTTTGTGCCCTCGATAGCTGCACTGACTTGAAATCATAGGGCAGAATGCTTAGCGCAAATTCCAATCTTTGGCGGCGGTTTGTCTAATGAAGATGCAATAGTAATACAAACAAATTAATAACAGCCAAGAGAAATTGTTTCTCTAGTTTAACACTTACCATGTTCACTATTGCTGTCAAAATGTAGACTAAATATATCTCTGTTAGCGACGCTCTTATATACCCAGCCAATAGGATTGGATTCGTAGCAGGTAAGTCCCATAATACCAAATCTTTATTGCTTTGCCAATTTATGCAGATGTTTTCAGTTATATTTGGATGGCCTGGTCGGTGAGCGTTGGGCCAACCAATAAGTCGACTACCTGTGGGTGGGCCAGCTGTCAGTATTACTAGGATGAGGACATGTTAAGATACCTGCTACCAATAGCGTCAATCGACCGTTGAGCTATTTCCAATGGCAATCTAGATCATCGAGCTAGTTTTGGGCTCTAGTGTTGAATATCTATTTTCGAGCGATGCAAAACTAATCAAAATGAAATTTTTGTGTGGATACAAATATAACTAAATTTCAAAATAAAATTCAAATTGTTGCGTTCGTAGAAAGGCATCGAAAGCGGCAATCGAATACCGCCACTTTTTTTTGCGATTGCACGGCGGATTTTTTGGTTTTTTCGTTATGCAGAATTTTCACACGACACGAGGAAATACTTATATTAGAGCTCTCATAGGGTAGGATAGGGATTGAGGATTATTGTTTTTTTTTTGTTAACTTTTTTTTGTGTTTGGCAAGACTCCCAATTCAACTCAGAAATTGAATTGCCATAAAGGACTATGTATATATATGCGATGTTTTTTTTTTAGAGCTATATAATAGTTATGAAATTAATAACGGATGTTAATAAAATATAGAAAGCATAAATGAAGTGCGAGTAGATTGGTTTGGGAGGGGGAGAATCTCCGGGAGTATGGAGTAGATTAATCGCCAATTCCATATTAGGGCGATGAACCAACGAAACCCCATAGGTTCATTGCAGGAAGGGCGGGTACGTCGTGGCCATATACACCAGGCCGGCAACTGTTCCATTTATTTTGTGTGTAGTGTTGTAAAGGTCGAGTTTGTTTTGAAATCTGAGCTAGCCGAGGTTGCCCACTGGGAAACAATAGACGTGTTAGAAAATATTACCATGAAGAATATTTATTAGATTACACATCATTTACTAGATTACACATTGCCTTTTATTAGTGATAACCCAATCGATATCGATCGACATCGATATTAATGTTAAGTACAGAGTTGCATTTTAGCTTACATATGTTATGTTACAGTCTTAGAGCTACATCACTAGTAGCGTGCTGCAACACAAGTTTTCGAGTTAATTTCTTTGGTACCAGCATGCCATTTTAACAATTGGCTTCGTCTTACTGTCTTTGGTTCCAGCTTGCAATTTTAACAATTGGCAGGTGGTAAAATAAAGATTGCAGCACAGAATTTGCAGAATAATATTTTATGGCCACTTACATTTACCCGCAGCTGTTACTCGATTGCCTGACATACAATTGGGTAAATCCGCGCAACTGCCTGTCATAAAGCTCAATCCGAAAAGGGATAGAAAGAAAATTGCTTACCTGCTAAATCCTGTTGCAAGAGAAAGAGGCAACTCGCTGGTGCTTAAAAGTGTGGGACGGCGAGCAGTGATCATCAGTTTGTCGAGAAAACTCAAACGGACGAAACAAATTCAACTAAAAATTCATCAAACTTACATATAGTTATGAGCAACATTAGCATCGACAGTGGTTTGGACGACTCGGCGATTTGCGGCATGCCAAACAATGTTGGCGCAGCGGCAACACGACTCTCCTGGTTCTTGGCCGAGGTGGACGAAGGCTCGATGCAGAACGGTCGTCCGAATGGCAAAAAGCGTTTGTGCGTCCTACACAGCATGGAGCTGATTGAGTCGGATGTGTCCGACAAGTATATGACACGTTATGTGGAATTCCGCAACAATGGAATGAAACTAGAGGCGAAACTCATATTGGCAGCCGATGAGCGCAGGCTAGTGGATGCAGCTTTTGTGTCTATGAGCAAGGAGCAGCGGGACGACGACGACAATGTCCACAAGCTGCTCGTGCAGTACAACGAGGAGGATGCCTCGGGCAACAGACTGGTTCATAAGATCATTTCGCCACACTGCGCCGATTGGCTAAGTACCAAGCCGGAGCTGGGCGGCACTCCGCTGGTCAAACTAAGTCCGGGCTGCATTGGTCATGTTCTGTACGCCTATGAGCGGCGGGACTCTTTGGAGAAAGTACTGCTGCATCTGAAGGCACGCTGCTTTGATCACGCCTTCGACGAGCATCTGGATGCTGCCCAGGAGCCAATGGATGAGCACACCTGGCTGCTTGTGCAGTACAGTCCGGAACCAGAAACGGTTGTTTACCAAGTCATACCGTTCAGTCAGACGGTGTGGCGCCAGGAGAACCTATTCAAGGATGTCATTGCGTACCTACAGCTACCAGGTAGCGAAGTGGTGCTACAAGCAGTCGTCATTAGTTACGGCCAGGATAAGCAGCAGCTCCAAGACAAATATGAGCAGCTGCGCGGCTATGCCCTCGCCTTGGAATTGCCGCAGCCTGAGGATCTGGAACATCAGCTGCAGCAGGACAACGGCACCGCCGCCCTCTTTGTCCGCACCAGCAGCAACATTTTCCAGCGTGGCGAGCAGCGCGACTGCAGTGGGGAGCACAAGCAGCTGCGACATAGTCTCCAAGAGATGAACGAGAAGGCCCTGAGCGAGGCGGAGAGGATCATTGATGCCTTCGAGATGGTTGACAATATCAATAGGAATCTGCAAGGACGTCTGGGCGATGGTCAAATCGTGGTCGTCTCAAGTTCGGATGATGAAACGCATTAAATCCAAATTTTCAGCATAAGCTAAAATTTCGCTGAACAAAGTTCTACAATTAAGTTCCATTGTTCTTAACCAACAATAGTTATATAACAATAGCGTGTAAGACTTGCCTTAAA
This sequence comes from Drosophila nr. fundita, assembly GCA_035044245.1. Lineage (NCBI taxonomy): Eukaryota > Metazoa > Arthropoda > Insecta > Diptera > Drosophilidae > Drosophila > Drosophila nr. fundita. Next base: position 673,055 of record JAWNMG010000857.1, read on the forward strand.
TTATACTCTTAAAGTTCTGAAGTTTAAATAAATCAAGTACGATATACTGAAATATAATTTATTCTTATCGACAAATTTACGTTTAGAAAGTTTTGCACACCCAAATGTTGGCAGGTTTCTTATGAGATCCGCGAGCTCGTGCAGACGGATGGACTATATCGACTCGGTTGTTGATAAAAATATATCAACTTTATGGAGTCAATCACTCATTTAGGCATATTTATTATAAGGAACATACAACATTATATATTAAGATGAACTTAAACACTTTGGCAATATGTGCTTGAGTTGGTTAGAACGAAAACTATTATTAATGATTCCAGATAACTTTTTTAATAACAAATAAAATATGTTTTAACAGCAACAAATCTGCGTGAATGAATTTATGGATGTCTAATTAGTAGAGAAGCTTCAATTACATTTTTTCAAATAGGGTATTATTCTACCAGGTGTGATGGTATTGATTCTTTTGGTAGACGGACCTTGCGAGCCAACCGTTGCAACCGTTTAATCATTATCCATAGAACTTTATAACCAGTACATATTCTATATAGTACAGTAAATGCCAAAAGATAAAAATTCCGATAGTGTGACATATTTTTCAAAATTTAACCTTTTTTGTAAATAGTAAATATGAGTATCCTAATTTGGCTTTAAGAAAACATACACAGCAATTCTCATTGACTCTTGGCTCTTGCGTCAAAACGTATGTTGCAATGACATGCAATCCAACTGCCTAACAAATACATTGAAGACTCAGGTAATTTGCTATGCAAAAGTAATGTTTATTATATATAAGTATGTTCAAAAGTGATCCGATCGAAGATCTCGCTCAGCATCTTGCGGGTTATGGAAGGCTCGGACATTGTCCAGTTAATGCCAGTGAGATAGGCCCTCGAGATCTGTGTGCCATTGGCTCCAACGGTGTTGTGCTCCTCGGCGCCATCGCGGAACAGCTCAAAGTGTGCTGCTTTCTGAGTATTCTTCGTTAGCCTCGAAACTTATCTCTTCCAGCTTGCACTATGTCATTAGCAGCTTCTCAGCTGCAAGAGTAAGAGTTGCCAATGTGATCAACCTTGGTTTTCCCTCGTATTGCTCGATAACTGTACTTACCATATTTACCAGTGCTGCCTAATGATAGGTTATTTCTTTCTTAATTAGCAACGCACTTTCGAAGCCCAATGTTTATTGCCGTGTCATTTTAGGCAGACACTTTGAATACCTTAAGCCACCTGCTTGGGATGGCCAGAATTATGCAAGGCGGATCGCCATTGGCTGAACCAATAAGTCGATTACCTGCAGATGACCCTCCAAACAGCTGTCAATGCAGTAAGGATGAGCACTTCGCCAGACGGGTTAATATACCTGCTTTTTATGGCGTTAAGCGCCCAGTTTGCATCGTTTTCGATGAGCTAGATCCAATTGCAGCTCTGGAGAAATGCTATGAATTATCCGCTGAGTTTTCATCGAGAGAAACCATATTTGTACAGCACACTGGTACGCAGACCGATGGTATCACATTCTCAAAATCAACCAACGAAGATGGCAGACCTGATTTATATCCAAATAAAGCCACACAGACAAGCTATCGTGAAATGAAGATGACCACGATAAATGGCAATGAGAACACAGGATCGTCTTCCTCTACGGTGAAACAAGACTCTACAAAATCGGCTGCTAACGTCCAAATTGATGACAAATCGGAGAATTTGAATCGACCAATAAAGAAAACTGATACAAAATCGAACGAAAATCCCGTTATATCATCGAAACTGAGGGGGATCGGTTCGAATCAGGCGAATTTCTTGCTGAGCAAAGGCTTTTGGAGACGAAATTTAGTCAGTGACTATCCAAAAATAACAGTAAACTCCACAAAGACAAAAGGCGAGGACAGAAATGTTGAGCTGCAACATCGTGAAATGCAAACACAAAGCGAATTGGAACAGGATGATCAAATCTGCAAAAAGTGTGAGTTTATACCAATGTTGGGAAGCGAACTAAGCTTATTGCATTATAAATTACAAAGACTGGAGGCACACGTAGACAATCTTCAAGAGAGCATCAATGTGCTAAACAAAGATCAGAACGCATCAACTGAGCCGGTTAAGTCCTGTACTTGGAGTCTAATCAAATCGAATCGCTATTCTCATCATAAGAGTGAGGCCACGCAGGTTGACCAAGGAAGCCCTTTAGTTGGCAGTACTCCACAAATATCCAATGCTTCACCGGAATCAAACAATTCCTTTTATAAAAATGAGAACGAAGCGCGAGTAGAGCTGAGTCTAGATCCTCAGCTCGAGCGCAAAACCCCAAATATTACCAAGGGGGAACTGAATAAGTTGTTTTCTAACACCATAAAGCAACCAGCCAGTCAGAAGGACAACGCTTCAACTGAGCCGCATGACTATTCTCATTATAAGAGTGTGGCTACGCAGGTTGGCCAAAGAAGGCCAATACTTAACAGTGAGAATAAACTTGAAGTCCAGCCAAATTTCGATTCTCAGCTAGAGCGCCAGCCATCCAGTGTGTGCCAGTTCTGCTGTGATAAAGAGCAGTCAGTGTCCAATGATCTAACTAGTGAGCTGCTCCAGATGATTGAGAAACGGCCCTTTAAGGATATCATGCTCTGCATTTTACTCCGTGCCGACAATGTCTACCACGTGAAAGTGCAGTTGCTGGAATCGAAGCGTGTGCTTGGCTGCTTTCTGGTTAGTCATGCTGCCATCGAGGAGGCCATAACTCAGGGCATTTTCAAGGAAATTCTGACCTACTCTGTTATCGATGTGCGTAACACGATCAAGCCAATTGGTCGTCCTTTTGGCATACCATTTGAATTTGTGGCGAAACCTCGGGACACTCTAAAAAATGCTACAGAAACTGACAGAAGCGTCAAAGACCGGGATAGCGAGACATATCAATTTATAACTAATGTCCTTGGAATGCGAACGGATAAACTTAAAAAGAACCCCAAGAAAATTAACCTAATTGCATGTAAGCGAGACGAAAGTGATATTGACCACCGATGAAGAGCAGAAGGACGAGAACGGCGATATCCGCCAACTGCATTACACCGACGGCACTTCGTCACTACTGGCTGTAAGGTTGTGTTCGGAGGGATTATAAGGCGTCTCTGAGCAAAGTTCTACATATAAGTTCCAATGCTGTGGTTATATCATAATAGAGTGTAAAAGCGGCCTTAAATTAAACTCATAAAATTCAGAAAATTAATATAACTCTAAATAAATATGTGGAACAATTTGGTTTAAAATAAAATTAAAAGTGGTAAAACCTTTCAAGAGCCAAAATAAAAAATAAAAAAATCTACAAATAACTCATGTAGTATGAGAATCAATGATATTCTTGCATAATTTCAATTATTTAAACATACAATCGACGAATTCCTATTCACATTGCGATATGTGTACGGATGCAGCGCCTTGGCCACCTAATAGAGGAAGGGAATACCAAAGTTGTCCAGCAAGTGACGCACACAACACACGGCCAGGCCTTTGCGATTGTGAAAGCTGCAGCACTACTTAATGGACAACACACATTTTGTGACTTGTGATCAAGACAACTTGAATATGCGATTAATCTACCAGGATAGAGCATCTTCTCCACGTCAAAGCTGACATCGGGCAACTTGAACATCTATGAACAGGTGCTTATAACAAATTGTTAGAGATGTTAGAAAATATATCGATAATTTAAATATCGGCGAAGCCTAGTAAGCACGCACTTTAACCAGTGTTACCATATATAATATATAATTTATCATTTGGCATGTGATGTTTTTAAATATCAAAGAATAATGTTCCTTTTCTTGATTTTGCAATTATATTTTAATTACCGCGAGCAGCATTAAAATATACTTATGTCCACAAGCAAGAAAGCGCTGCCAAATGCAACGTTGCCACAGCTGTAAGTTCTGATTCCGTTCTGTGGAGTCGTTAGTTCAAATTGGGTACATGCACTTCGGAGGCTTAAGGCGCTGAAACCCCACACTTTGCATTTTAAATGCCAACTGGCTTTAGAAGCGCGACTGTGTTCTCCGATCTCCTTCGCATTCGGCATAAGCCCTCTAGATAAAAGTGTAATTTCAGCGAACTGAGCCTTTGTTTTTTTACACAAGCCATTGAAAATATGCAAGCAACTTGATATGCATACTACGCAATTCTCGCAAGCCCCAAAATTACTACCCTTGGATGTACTTTGTTGGGGTTGACAACACCCTAATGAGCGTTAAAGCCTGTGGCTTCTGTTTGCCCCCCTGGCTGCTTCATAGCTACTAGCATTGTCTTCTGTTGCATTTGCATAAATTGAAATTGTGAAAAGGACGAAATTGTCGCAACGGGTCGTTAAAATAAAAAAATATATATATCAAAAATAAACACTTCACGAGGTTTAAGATAAAAGCTACCCTGTAAGATGTTTTTAAACGAAAACGTATTGTCTTTTAAAATCACTTTATGTTGCTATGCAACACTGGATTCTAGATATAGATGTGAATAAATCGATATTCTTTAAAGAAAAAATCTATCGATAGAATAGAAATACGGCGTTTCTTCTACCAGGCACGTTTTTAATGTTATGTGTCTTTTCTAGTTACTTGTAGATTGATTTGAAAAAACACAATAAGTAAGTACATAATAAATTCATATGTATATGCATAAATAAAAATATTCGATATGTGTGGTTAGCACACCACTTAGTAATCATTTTGGCTACAGGGTACAATCAAGTGTCAAAGAACATTGACACAATATGCTTTCAATTTAATTGGTTTGCATTCCTAATGAAATGAGTTTAGCTTGTAGCAAGGCGTTCATTTTGGCTTCGTGTTGAATGTGTTTGTTTTTCTTTTACTGTCCACATTGTTCAACTTCCATCGCACACACACACACACAAAGGCGTACATAATGGGGGTTTGGCAGCTGCCCCAAGGATTGAGCTCTACATAGACGCATACGATCGGTAGATTAAAATTTATGAAAAATTACAAAAATTGTGTCCCCTTTGTGGTACGTCCCTGCGCCACAGACAAAGATAATCAGCTGACAAACAATTTGATGTACAACAAATTTCCAATGCTTGCCTCTGATTTTTTGATGAGTTTCTTATTGATTTATTGTCTGTGGCTCTGGCCATCAACGAAATTCAATGGAATTCCGGTGTGTAGCACAACGTTAGTCGAACTCCCGAGCACTTTATGTGAATGCCGACATTAATGTGCCCTGAGTTGGTTTTTGCCTTGCCAAACTCTCATCTCTGTTTGTCTATCTCATTCCGGGTCATTTAATGCGGCGTACACGAAATATCTGAAAGGGCATAGCACCGGAGAGATGTAAGCATAGAATCCGTTGGAGCTATGGGAACGGAAGCCGTAAAGCAAACATCAAAATAAACAGCACACTTAATCGTATATAAATGTTTATATTTACCCTGTTGGCAGGGCAGCGGCATAGTTTTATGTCTCAATCTAAACGTTAGCGAGAACCAAATAAAAATAATCAGCGAGTCAATACTTTTCCAACAGGCAGCCACAGCCACCGACAGACAGGCAGACAGTCAAACACAGTTCGTAAAGATACAACCAAAAAAGTCCACGGCCAGAATACGGAAGAAGTGCCCAAATCTCAAGTGTATCACATGTATCGATGAATAAGTTGGCTTTGCTGCCTTAGTTGTTGCTAATATATTTTTATGGCGTCGATATGAAATGGTGATTAAGTGGTTGGTTTCATAAAAACCAGCAGGATATGCGGCCATTTATGATGGATCAATGAACTTCTGAAAACGATTTTGGGCAAGTAAAAAATATCGTGAATGTCTGCAGTTTCTCAAATGTATGAAATGTATGCTTCCGCCTGTGGAATAAGGCCCCATGCTGCTCATTAATGGGTATTTAAATATATAATTACTGCTTAGCGCAAGTAAGTTTGAATGAATTAACTTTTTATTCATACCTAAGATATTCAGTTGAAAAAGAAACGTGCAGATCAATAACAAATATCCAAATGGCAATGCGTAATTAAATCGTTTAACTGTGAGGCTAATTATGGCAGTGAAATATTTAGACCAGTTCCTATTGCTTTTTTGGGGAAGATCCCCTTTGTTGGGCACTCTCTATCTACGCCCTTGATTACAAATATAAATAATATTATTTAAATTAAATTCGCAAATTACGCATATTTTGAATGAGCCAAAAAGAAAATTCTGCAACTTTAATTTTTAACTATTTCCTCCCATTTTTAATGAATGTGTGGCGCGTCTGTCAGGCAACACTTTGCTTAAGCATGTCTAGCTAATTTGATATATTTAAGCAAAGTGTTGCATTCAGGATACAGCAGAAACTGCCAACTCACACAGAGAGTGAGCGAGAGGGGCTAGCAAATTGGTCTAATAAACGCACGACATAGGAGGTGGCATCTGCCGCTACACAATGCTCTGCTTCAGCTGCCAGCAGTGCGCAGCTGGATGCAGACAAACTGGCGGCAATCTGCAGCATGTGGAAGTGGAGGCTGGAAAGTTGTAGGAACAGCAGCTGGATAAACTGCAACAATGCGTTGATTTCTATACTGGCTGAGGACAAATTTCAAATTTGTTGGTCTTAGCCATAAGCATAATAAATCCAGCTATCGCTTATAACTTTTGTGGGTACTTGAAAAAATGCAGTGCAAACAGCAGAAGCTGTGGGCATAGGATGAACCAAAAAAAATTATCCTTCTGACGGAGGTTGACCGATTTCATATTGTTGTGCAACAAGGGAAAGCAGTGTTGCAATTAAAAATGCAATAGAGAAAACTGAAGAGAACCGACTGGGATACCAGACAGCTTGCTCACTTCGTTTGGGGTAGCTCCAAAGCAGCTCCGCCGTTGCGTATGTGTGTGTGTGTGTGTGTGCGGGTGTGTATATGTGGCTACACCATCACCATAATCATCATCAGCTCATGCAAACACTTGACTTTCTTTTATTTTCGCTTTCGTATTTGCCTTGCCATTTGTTGGACCAAATTTTCTTGATTGCCTTGGCATTGGCATTGGCATTGGTATTTGCTTGTTTTCTGCTTATGCGATGTCATCTTTCTCTTCTATGTTTTTCTTTCACTCCCACTTTTTTTATTTGGCGCTTTCCCATTTGGTTATTTCGTACGTTTCTCATACCCGGTAACAGTGATTTTTGACATTTCACGCGCATTTATATCCTTGCATGGTATTTTTTATACTTTTCTTTCCAAAAAGGTCAACATTTATTCTAACGATGGGTAACGCGTTCCTTAACACATATACATTTATGTATGTATATAGAAATGGTTCCATCCATAGGTATGGCCTTATGCCTCAACTTAAGGGCTACGGATAGGACACGCCACACACCACCCAGTTGCTCCCCAGCGGCACATTTATGTCTTAAGCGAATTGATTCGCAGCGCTCCAAATGAAACAGAATTTCACTCGGAATAATTATGAATGAATTGGCTGCTCAGCTGTTGCTGTTGCTGTTAGCGCACTGTTAGGCGACTGTTAATGCTGGGCTCAGCTAACATCACTCGGCACAGCCTCTTACAGCTGAGTGTTTACTTCTGTTTGTTCGTTCTGTTTGTTGCTCAGTCGAACTGCAGACGTTGAGTCGAGAGCACACGCGACGCGCATGTTCCGTGACAACGAGTCCAAGCAAACACTTGGCACGCGAGGCGTATACGCGTTGTTTTCATTATTCAGTGCAAAATAAATGAAATGGTCAGTTTCCATATAATTAAACCACAAAACGATTTAATATGCTTAATTTTGACAGGCAGCTTATGAAGCAATTTTCTGGTTTGCTTAATCAACTAAAATATGGAATAATGAACAAAACGGAACATCAATTTACGCAAATCAGATAATGAGTAACTTATTTAAATTCCATCAAAATGAAACGCGGCTTGCCAATGTCACTTTTTGTGGAAATCGGATTAGATCAATGGTTTTTCCCCGTCCCCATTCGTATCCTTGTCCTCCTCAGGCACGTGTAACACATATTGATGGATTCTCAGCACTCCTCGGGCTCTTTCCGCTACGCTGTCAGCGGCTCTTCCTTCTCTTCGGGGTGGCACTCGGTTCTTTGTTTGATTTGCATATTGCTACCTGTCTGAGCCTCAGTTGCGACACACTCACAAGTAAACACAAAGGACAAATACAAACAGGCAACAAAACGTGATAAAATAAGCGGAAAAATAGCTGACAAGAACGCGCGCGTCGCCCCTCGCCCCCTCGCCCCGTCAGCGCATAAAACATAATAAAAAAAAAAACATAACAAAAAACAAAACAAAAAAAGAAATAAAAACATTTGCCGCACAGAACAAAGGAAATTATCTGACCAGCGGGCCTGGGGCATGCCACTTCTTCTGTTGCTGCTGCTGCTGTCGCCTCTGCCTATGCCTTTACCTTTGTTCGAGACTGAGTTGGTGGTAGTGGCCCAGAGGCGCCTGTGACAAGTGACAGCTTTGTTTGCTTGCGGCCCGGCCGCAGTGTCGAGGGTGTGGATTTCTGGGCGTGGCGTGTTGCTGGAATAATTTGACCATTGCCTTTGCTGTTTGTCCATGGTACATGGCGCTTATTATTCCGCTGCCTTGTTTACACGCACTTTTAACGTGTGTTTATTCGGGCGTAACATAAACTAATTGAGGCATTCACTTGCTTCACTCGCTCGCCGCGGCGTATGCGCAATCTGCAACCAGCCCCTTAGGCTAGTCACGATTACACTCTCTGACCAGCAATAATGAAACGCCTCGAAATCAAAAGAACACGAATCTGCACACGCTCACATCTGATGCAGGACTAAATGAATAAAACAATCATGAATTCAATATCGTGGAGTTGAACATTAAATACCCTAACATTTTAAACAAATTGTATAATTGTAAACTGTATAGTTTACTACTATTTGGATGTGAGCTAATATCATTTTTTTCATTTCATAAATGTTTTCAACTCTGTATAACCTGTTATGCAGTTTGAGGTCAATAAGGAGCTGGCCAAGATCAACGTTTTTAACCCTTTACATGTTTGTTTTGCTGATTGTTATTATTATGATAACAATGAACACTTCAAAAAATCCCATAAATAGCACCACTTCCATAACTGAGCCACTTAGAAAACTGATCTGTCAAGAATTGCTAAAACTCTCTTTTTCAATACCAGCCATGTGATTTAAAATGTCGAGTTTCATAAGTGTATTGCCTGGCTACTTTCCCTTTTCCAATGCGTGGCATATTTACAGACAAAGTCAAAATACTCTACTCAGCAAGGATATTAAAGTCGTGTTTCACCTTCTCCTGCTGCTTGTCATTTGTCACTTGTCGGCTTCGTCGTCGTCGTCATTCTCAATGGTGGGTCATCAAGTCTGTTAGCTACTTGCAGATAGTCATCATCCTTGACAGCTTTGTTTGCCACTAGATGGAGAGAGTATCCTAAGGCGACGTTGGCGTCGGCTTCGGCTTGTTTACCTCTTCGTGTGTTTTAATGAAATGCAAATGCTAAAACAGCACGTCACCAAGTTGCGCCCTTGCGTTCACATGAATCCGGGCAACACTTTGGCAATATTTTTAGATGGCCGACAGTTGTCTTGGCAGTAATAACATTCATTTTGTGTTGTCTATAATTTGTTGACACACACACACTAAAAATTTCGCAGTGGCAGCTGCCACAATTGCAGATAGCAAAATGCAATTAAGTTTAATTATTTAAGAAGAACTTTGCAATCGTCCTTGAAATGTGCGTTGCTTGTGGCATGTGGCACATTTAGTTTGCATTTATCTTCATTTGATTTCGCTTAGATCTCCTACACTCGAGTCTGATAGATGTCTTTCATGTCGCTCGATTTTAACACGTTTTTCTTAACAGATCCATAAATAAAGTGGCTAAAATTTTACTTTATGACAGGTGCTGTGAGAGGCATTTGCAGCTGATGCGCCCTCAAGATGCCCCAAGGAGTTCAGGGTTGACTTAACGTCGTGGCAATAAAAGCAGATTTTTGCATAATTTTAAAAACGGTTTGTGATTTGCAAGAAGCCCACTTAAGCTTTAAGTTATGGCAATGCAGTAAAATCTCAACGCGAGTGCTGAGTTTTCCATGGCTTCAACTTGCGTCGATAAAAAACCAACGTGTCGCTGAGTGGCAAGCGGCACTTACTCGCATAAAAGCAGCGATAAAGCTTGTCAAGTTAATGGTTCATTTTATACTTAAACGCTTTACTCCTCTACATACATGGTAGCTGACATAAATGCAGTTTATGGAACTGATAGCTGTGTAGAAAACTGCACTCTTTCAACATCAAAAAAAGTCGTTTTATGCATTTCCATTTCTTAGTGGAACAAGCTTTTAACTAATGTAATTAAACAATTTTAACACTTTCCCAACTAAACTGATATTTAAGTTTCCATGCTCAACGGATGACATACATTTTGAAACTATTCTTTATCTTTTAACAACTTTACTTGCCAATGCTAATTACCGCTCAATTTCTTAACTACTTACTTACAATTCCTCAATATTATAAGTTTCTTTCAATTTTCTTGGCTTAAACTTCCTTTTGAGCTTATTTTCAAAGACTCGGCTTGTTGACAAATACTCAGCTTTTCATGAGTTTCTAAGTTATCCAAGGACATAAAGCCCTTTGGCAACATATAGCATAACTTTCGCTTGACATGCTTCTTTTTTGGGTAATGTCAACGCTGAATAAGTTGCAAATTTCTTAGTGAATGACCAAAATAAAGTAGTTGCATTCACTTTGAGTGGAAAGAGGAGAGTTTCACACTTGAGTTATAAAATCTTAAGCCACTAAAGCTGAGTTTAATGAGTTTTATGCCCCAATTTCAAACTCTGCTGATTTAATCAAACTGCAATTTCAACTTGCTAGCCAAAAACTGAAACTTCAACTGGAACACGGCAAGAGCTGTAAGCTTTTTCCAGATTAGATTAGATTGTAAATAAAGGCAAGTTCGTCTATTGATTTATGCTGATTTTTCGCATTTTTGTTGGTGTTTATCGATTGTTCTGGATTGTTTATGATGTCGCCAGTCGTATTTTCATTAATCTATCGCCGCCAAGGGCAACTGATTTCACTTTAATTCAATTTATTTTTCGATACGTCGAACAACAACAGCAATAATAATAGCCATCACAATAATCAAAATAAATAAACAATATTATCGATAGATTAATACCCTATAGAAGACTTTATTTGAAATGCTTTATGAATTTGAATTGGGAATGAAAACTTATACAGATTGAGCAGACGTTTAGAAAATATCGAAAATATGTATTATTAAACTGACGGTGATAATCTGTAGACAGTTCTGCTGTCATTATCATAATATATTTGTGTTCAACTTATATTCCCTTCCTTTCAATTGAAAGTTGATATATTATTTGCCATGCATGCTACAGGGTATGCTGAAAGCCATAACTAAACGTATTTATTTCATGTCCAGGATTGCGATTCGATTGGCTTTTACCGAGAAGTGCCAAGGGCTGCGTTCGGGCCAAAGTCACTTAACTGCTTATCTGCTAAGTTCCATCGGGTAAACCAAGCCAAATCCAGGCTGAGTGTGCCTTCTTTTTGGGCCGCGTTCGGTGTGTGTGTGTGTGTGTGTGTGTGTGTGGGTGTGTGATTGTCGTAGTGTTGAGCCTCGCATTTCAAATGTATGCACGACAAATTCATTATAATTTTGCCATCGTACATTTTTGTGGCTTTGATCCGTGCGTGTCAAGACATACACCCCAAGAATTTCCTCTTCAGCTCCTGTTGCTGTTGTAGCTTCAATCACAAACAAGGCAAGCGTACACACACACACACACACACACACACACACACAAACAGGTCCTAAATGAAATCAGTTTAAATGCGCCCCAACGTGTCGTTTTTGGGTTATGATTGCGAACGTTTCTCATTGCCAGGAAACCCAACACTAGAATCATGTTTGCGTGTGTGCTCTTTGCTAAGTGTGTAAATGAGATGCCAAAGGTGCTGAAAAATAATGCCTTTTCGTACACCGCATGTACATTGTCCCATGGTCACTGCCAAAAAGATTTATTTTCGAAAAAAAAAATTGGTCTGTAAAACTCCATTGCCTGCTTATGTGCTCAAATGCTTGCGTGTTCGTTTTCTGAGTGTGCGGAGTGTTGCAGGTTATACATATGCCTCGACATTTTTATGGCACTTTAAGCCCACGTTGAGGAACCAACATGAGCAACAGGGAAAATGTGAAGTAAGCTTTGAGTAGGCCCGATTAGAGCCATACTTGAAACAGCAAATATAATCAAGGCGAAAATACCAAGTTATTTAATTCGTCAAGAACCATATCCCTTAAAATAAGTTCGTGCTAAGCAAAGTTTTAGCTTATCATAATGTGCATCGTCCCTTCTCACCGAAGTTCCATTCAAACATTTGTCATTAAGGTAATTGTCTAAAATAGAGAGCAGATTTAATTCTAGCGTATTCCTTACCTTGTAATTGCTCCGACTTAAACCTCATAATTTGAAACCTAAGCCCCTTTGCAACATTCATCTTGAAGGTCAATTAGTGGCTCTGAAAACCTATTCTAATTGAGAGGGGTGCAGGGAGTTTCAAAATAATTGTGGTGTCGGTGGCAGATGCAACTCTTAGAAGTGTGATAAATAACAAGTTTAAGTCTCTCGCTCAGTACCTGGCTGCCATCTTTATCGCCATTTTGTTTCGTTACTTGAAGGGCGCGCGCAGTTCCGCTTCCGCTGCGCCTATTGTTTGCACTGGGAGCATGGCTCCACGTCATAAGTCGTAGGGCGTCTGATTTATGAGCCGCTTTTTATTTCTCATGCACCGCCGTCAAAATAAATATTAAAAAGCAACAAATTGCGACCATACCGCATACTTAAGCAGCCGCCTTTGCCTCGACTTGCCTCAAGTTCTTGCACAGCGGCATTGTCGCAGTTGGCGCTTAATTTTATGCCAGATGATGCCGCCACAAGGCCGCAACACCGAACACGTGCCCAGCTGGGGACGGCCTAGGTGTCCCGCACAAGCCCTACTTCCTTCAATTGGCCTTTGGCCCTTGTGTGCATACATTTTGAAATGTTGTCGTTGTTGTTGTTGTTCTTGTGTTGCGCGTTGCACACTTTTTGGCCACAGTGTCCTCGGCTGGATAAAGTCGCCTACTTAACACAAAACGACAATAGGGCGACATTCAATCCATGTGCCGGGCGGGGAGGACTATAGCCATGTGTCACACATCCGCATCCGGAGGTGACATTGGCATTAGACTACGTCTCAGAGGTTTGCTGTTTCCGTTCCGCCATGCGACTCTTTTAATGCCCTCGCTTTTGTTTCCTCACTTCCTTTTCGTACTTTTGTGTCGCCGGTTCTTTGTCGCCTTTCGTCCAGTTTCGCATTCTTTTGCCTCTTGGCACACGCTTTATTTATATGGATACATATGTACATATATGCTATATATATATATATATATATATATATATTGTTTTTTAGTGCGTGTTGCCTTACACAGTTCAAGAACAGTAAATGATTTCAATGCCTCTCAAGTGTCACTAAAACAACTTTTTATTTAGCTTCGAACTTAAGTCGTGGAAATTCGTTTACCTTTAATGGATTTTTCGTGAAAAGCGTGGGCTGTCACTTAACTCAATAATAATAAATATATTTACGATTTAAGAACGACTCTTTATTCTAATCTTATACATCAGTTCTTATACACAATGTTAAATTGAGCTCTACTTTAAACTTATCATTTACATAAATAAATCAAGTGAAGTTGTTTCGAAACTTTCATCTAAATTTTTCACGTTTCATAAGAATTATCCATACCCTTGTCTCTAGTTGACAGATCTGAGCCACATAGTTGTCCTTGCACCCACACAACACACACACACAAGTTGTCAACTACAACTACTAAAAGCCAAAATAAAACTTTTTCCCCATATACCGCAAAAATTTGTTATGAAGTGCTAATTTGTTATTGTTGGATTACACATAAAAAATGAATGCTCGTGTTGGCAAATGTTTGAGCTAATCACAAATTTGTCAAAATTATTCAAATGCCACAGCCGCACCAAGAGGGAGTGCGTATATAAATGACTCTGTGTCTGCGAGTGTGCGTGCACACTCACATTCACACTCACACTCACATTCACACTCACACTCACATTCACATTCAGACATGAATAGTTAATACAAATGACGCCAATACAAATGAGGCTGACAAGCATGACAGTGTCTGTGGCTGTGTCTCTTTACATATCCTTTACTGATAAAAATGGATATGATAAAAATGCACCGAAAATGGTTCGCTCAATCTTTAAAGTAGTTCTGTGCTCTTGATAAGTATGAGAAAATCCTTGGCTTTGTCTTTCAATTAAAAAAATGTTCTTCAATTTATTTCATCTGCGTGAAAATTATGTTGTTTGATATGGGTACAGGGTATCACCTAGTCAATCACCAATATTTATAATATTTTCACCTTAATACGATTAAATGGTAAGTTTACTTAAGAGCCGAATAAAGGGTATTTGTTCTTCTAGACACTTTAATTGTAATTTTGTTCCCTGTTGTGTAATAAAGCTAATGAGTTTCTGGCATGTGCGTTTCAAATTAGCCTGATTCAGCCTACATTTCAGGCTTGTTCTTGAGCCAAGTGAAAGGATTTCTCTTACTTGTTTTTGTTGTCATTACAGTTTGTTTTATGAGAATTACACGTGATTCTCGTATTTGGTTTGACAAGTATTTCACATATGAAAATGCCTGCTAGTCTTTTACTTCACTTTAACTCCTATCGCTGACAGGTCAAATACAGACTCAGACGTGGGCTAAACTCTTTAAAGTCTGATAAATAACTTTACGTTCGGTTGCCTTCAGCAGGATAAATGCTGCGTGAAAGCAACAAATTATTTTAAATGTGCCACTTAGGAGGCAACTTTTGTTCAGAAGCAAGTGAAACAGCAGCAAAAATTCGGCAGACGGCAGACACTTGCAGGTGATTAAAAAGCGACTGGCAGCTTCCTAATATTCGCATTCATATTTTATAAAAGCTAAAAGCTAAAAGCTATGCATTTAAATTTTTAACTACGGTGCTCGGAGATCCTTTAATGGCCGTCGTGTCATTTTGCAGGCCTCGCCTAATCCTTTCGCGGCATATTTTCCAACGCGACGCGACTTAATGAGACACATTTTCATTTGCATTTCCACGCGAAGCACGGAAAACATAGACAATAAACGTGAATAGCCCCTGTCTGGAAGCGAGACACTAAACCAACTTTCTTATCAGTCATAGTTTGCCTGTTAATCAGCTTTACCGTGCTAAAGAGGGGAAGGCATTAGCCTTAAGATAGCATTCCACAAAACATTAAAGTATTTCAAGGTTATTTATTCTCATCATATTTTTATAGGCAGCATTTTGTGACAGATTTAAAATTAAATTCCGACCATCTTTCAGTCTATTAACTAAATGTTAAGTCCAGGTCTCTGTGTGCACAACATTGCATGAGATTCTTGGCTATCAGACAAGAAAAATGCATTCACTTCAGCTACCTAACGTTTTTCCATCCATCTAAACCTCGGGAAATGCAAACATGAGCATTTGCATGAGCCATTCTCATGAATTATTGGTTAGCTTTTGCCATTGCATTCACTGCCAAGCTGCTTTACAACTCTAAATGCTTTTCCTGCTCCAACTGAGTGCAACTGTTTTTATTACTTCTTTGAAAGTCCTTAAAAAGTTAGTACTTAAGTACGATTAGTAGCTAAGTCAAAACAGATTTCGAAGACTTTGAGATTTATCGCTGCAATTAAATACAATAGCTGAAAAAAAATCACTTGCAACATTGCTTGCTTTAAGACCAGCATAATCAAGACAGGGTATTTAACATTCGAGAATCCCTAGAAACACATGCTCTCTTTTCATGCTAATGTAATTTAATCGTGTAATATGCAAGCAAGTTCGTCTTGTATAACCGAAGGTCGGACCGCTGCCAGCCACCTAGCTACCTGTTCAATATGGACAACAGGGAAAGGACGAGACTTTTACGAAACAGAAATTAATTGCATTTGGCCCGACTGAGAGTTGCATTGTTGTCTGCTTGTGTATTTATGGTGCCACAATGGCAACAAGGCCACAGTGCAACGCAATTCATAGTTAAGCCGGAAACCAGCCCGGAGCATGGTGCAGTCATATTAAAGATGCAAACTGACAATTTTGCCACTCAAAGTAAATTCCAAAAGTGGTCGGCAACTATCGCATCCGGTGCACGAAAAATGACAGGCCGCAAATTCCCTTAGCGGCAGACCAAAAATTTGCAACTAAAAATTGGACGGCAAAAAGTATCAAGTGTGACTGTCCCCAATTCACCTCCGGACTGTGACGCCTGTGGCAGCAAATAGGCGTGTCAAATTGTTGCCGTGTCGCGTGTCTGAACTATTAAATTAATTTCAGTACCTCTTGTCCGTCCCTCAGGTTGATTGAAATTTATGTTGTGTGATCTGAGCCATGCAAAGCTAAGTGCAACAAGCTGCAATTTGTGTGGCCCCGTGGCACGTGCCCCATGCCCCAAGTACTAGGCCATAGCTGCAGTTGAAGCTGAATTCGTACACCGAAATCACATCCAGCTGCCGTGTTGCACTTAATGGATTGTTCAATTTAGCCGGTGTTCGGCAAATTAAATCACAATATCAAGCACATTGAGACTTATGTGTGTCCTGTTGAATGCAACAAGATGTTGACAACACATCACCTGCATCATTTGCATCATCATCGCGGCAGCACAGCCATTGAATTGGATAAGATTACCAATTTAAATACGGTAAGTAAATAGAGATATCAATCCTTGTAGCATTTTCCAGCCATAGTTCAATTATACCCATAATATGAAATTATTTCCAGTAGCACTTCAAACAAATTGTGATTCAAAGATTGTATCACCATATATTTTAAATGGCGAAACGAATTTATAAATATGCAAACATTAAATGTTATACAAACTGAATGAAATATTATGCAAAAAATTCAAAGTTGAATAAAATTAGATGCGAACATAAATCACAAAAATATTTGTTCAAATTGAAATGCAAACAATTATGTCAACAAAACAATATTCCACATTCGGCTCGACGTCAAAAGTTGTACAAAATTTATGTCTATTGAGAGCATTTATTTCATATATACAATTTTGTTGTGTTAGTTACCGGCTCAATTGTTACTAAAGTTGTTTACAAATAGATTAATTGGCAAATACTTAAAGCAAAGCAGACGGAGAGAAAATAATATTGGCACCATCTAAAAATTCAATATTAGGAATCAACGGAATAAGTAAAAACTAAGAAGAAATCATTTGACAACAGCTGAACTCGAAATCAAACTTCATTCACAAAATTGCAAAGGACTTAAACGCTTTCTGTGACATTTTAAGCTGCTGTCGCCTTGGCTTATGCGACTGTAATTGGAAGATCCTTAAGCAGCAGCGGAAATGCGTTTGCAGATGCGACTTTACTGAAGGCCGATTGCAATGGCCTTCAATTAAAAAGTGAAAGCAAAAAAAAAAAAAGCAACTCATGCTCAGCATGACAAATAATCTGCTTTGCTAGCGGTTGCAGTTGTAAACATCCAGAATAATAAAAAGAAAATGAAACATCTTCATTCATGTGTGCCAGTGGCCGGAAAAACATGAAAATGCAAATAAAGGCAAAGATTTCATTAATTTCCATTTAAGAACGTAAAGCTCAAGAGTTGCAAATAGTATTTCAGAGGCTACGCTTGTCCGGTGTCAAGTGCGGAAATTTAATATACAACATTTTGTGAATAGTCTTGGGCAATAAGCGAAAAAAGTGTGTTTGCAAAATACAGAGCAGTCCAACAAAAAGGAAAATGTGAAACACGTTTATTGCCATTCATTATATTCACGCGAGCTGCTGCGCAAAGTAATGAAGCACTTTTGTACGGGCTCCGCTGTCCGCTATCCTTTTCAGGGTCTACGGTCCACTCTGTCCAGCCCCTTCTTTCGCCCCTTTCGACATGTTTTTGCTTTTGAAAAACAACAACTCGACATCTGGCGAATTGACTGTGATGAGTGCCATGGCTCTAGAAAAATTACTTGCTGCCTTGAGCCAGAGTGGAAATAATAATTTTTGTATGGCCATTGCAATATTTCCTAGGGGCTGTGGGACCACAGCAGGGACTGTGTCGGGGGCGAGAGGTAAGTGTGTGCGTGCAAGAACTACAGCCAATTTTCATTAAATAAGAGCAAGTACTCGCTCAAACAACAACAACAACAACAACCGCCAATACATCTTCATTATTTTACTTCAAATATAATATATGGGATGCTTGTGTAAACATTTAACGCTGCACGAGCATGCGACGTCTGTCTATCATATATATATACATATATATATATATATATATATAAATGTATATTTTATATAATGTACGAAAAAACTGAAAACTTGTGCTAAAGTTTCGCATCGAACATTTGTCTTGCAGTTTGTGTGCGAAAATGTTTGAGGGACAAATGAATTTGGCTTGCGTATGCGGGTCGCCGTCTGGATATAAAACCGCACAGCAGGAATGGCTGGGGAAATTGAGCACACGCAAACCGCAACTTAAATACCCTTGTTGAATTTAAGCATAGACAAAAGTTAAGTTTTTAGTTTTTGAGATATCGCTCTAAAGTACATTTGAATTCTGATTTTTAAATGCTGGAAACAACTGAATGAAGTCCATCAACAGCACTTTCAGCCAGGCCCTTTTCATCATAGTCATACTTTTGATACAGCGAGACCCCTTCTGTAAGAGCTTTGAAAGCGTGTCACAAACAAAGGATCGTGTTCAAGGCACAAGGCAAGTGAACAAATAGATACTAATGACATTCAACATACATATATGTACATATAAAAGGGATAAAGTATTCGAGAACAGACTCGTATCGCTTTCACTTCACAGAGTAGGTAAATGCGCAGGACCAAGCGAGCTGGCCTCGTTGATTGTTTATTGTCAGTGAGCTTGATTGATAATGTAAACTGAGCAGCCCAATAGTCAGGGCCCAAATGGTCATGGGTAGTCATGGCTTGGCTCATTTTCGTGATAGTCAGCCATTGAGTGCGATATCGTAGCGCGTTTCGCGGCCTCCTGACATGGTAATAAAGCAGCACACAAGTCCCAGCCAAATGGGCAGCTAGACAACTTGAGCAGCCAGACAGGCAGACAAACAGATATCCAACAAGCATCTTATCGATTTCATGCTCACCACTTTTTTGCTATCACTTACGCAAAAGAGTGAAAGTGGCACTGTAATCGTTGGCTAAGACTAAAGCGTCCTTTGTTTGAACGCTTACAAGCGATAGATAAGTGTTGGAAGAATTGTAATGGTATAAGTGGCATAAAGTAAACTTCCATTTGGCTGACTTTACTTTAACTTACTTATTTCAATTTGAGCTGAGCAAGTGCATAAAAGCCGCATTAGACTTAAAGTATCACAAGCTGAGATTTTATCCAAATGAAGAACAAACTAGTTGCCATAGATAAATACAGACTGCAAGCTCAACGCTTTTAGACGGATACACATATTTACTTCAAACAATACTATATATACAATGCTATAGTCCTATGTTACAACATGGCTGAGTGAACTGCAATACCCTATGCATTTTGTATGGCAATAAAATCATTGAGAGCGACATGTACATGATGTACAATTGCCAATTGGCCTATACGTAATGACCTTCTGTGGAATTATGTGGCTGGCTATTACACGACCTGCAGGGAAAACACATAAAACTCAGCTGCTGTAGTACTTGGTCCGCAGTCGTTTGTTACACACACGTCCACACACACACACACACACACACACACACACTTGGACAGACAGTTGTTGAATAGAAAAATCCGCACCCACTCAAATCAGGCTATTTGGAATTGGTAGCATGTAGCCAATTGCACTTTTGTATTGTTGCAGCTGCAGTTGCCATAGCTGTTAATGTTTCTGTTGCATTTGAACCGCTTTTCAGCTTTGGCGTGGCCATTATAAGCAGCTATAGTGTCCACATGAAGGCCGCTTGCCAGTTAGTCGAATAGACAGTTAGCCAGTTGGCTAGTTGCCTGTATCCGGCCTGCTGTCAGTAGTTCTGGCAGGCAGTTCGATTGTAATTATGGCGTAGTTGAGCTTGTTGGCAAATGCACTCTGCCATACCACCTTGTTAGCCTTCGCACTGACAACTGTGGGTTGTACTCTTGTGTTCCTGTGTGGCCGGCCATATCAACAGATGTGCACAGTGCATTAGGAAGAACTTTTATCAGCAGCTTGCCACCACCTACTTCTAAATGCTACACAGTATTTATGTATAAGCCTTGCCAACAGATTGTAAGGTTTCACATCTTTCTTAAGAAATTTAGTTGAATACGTTCTCAAGAACGCGATGAAATGAAAACGCCCTCTATTCTTAACGTTGTAGAACACGGCAGTTCGTTGTTGTTTTGTAAAGTGCCTTGGCCCTGAGGGTGTAAAATAGGCGTGTAAAAGCATTGTGAATGCATCCAAACCATTTTTTGCTGTGCCACTCACAGTTCGCTGCCACAATCCACATCACCATCCGTATCTACTTCATTACAAATGCAATCCACTTCGCTTTGTGTGTCTTGTGGCGCAACGCGTTGTTTTTTGCATTACAATTTTAATTTCCGCTTTCACTTTGTCTAGATGCAGTATTTGTTTGCATTGCCATCTTCAGTGCACCACCGTCTGTCTCTGTTGGCGCCCTATCCTTGTCTGGCCCATGGCATTGCTCATGTATTTGCTGATTTACACGTTAGAACAAGAGAGTTTTCCTTTGGTCATACAAGCACACGTTCAGTTTTGCTCTTTGTCTTTTTTTGCTTTCATTTACCATTCGCTTTTGTATTTGCATAGAAAATAGGAACAAACGCCGGCAGCTGTTTTTCAATTTTCCGCTTCAACTGTTGAAGCAAACGCTGAGGAACTTATATTGTTGTACTTGCGGCTCGTGTTGTTGCCCTTGTAGTAGACTAGAACAATATGAAAAAATAACTGGCTTATGAATATGCAAGCCGCAGCTTCTGCAGCACGTAAATCTCTCTTAACGCTAGTTTCCATTATGAGAAAAATGCGTTGAGCACCAAAACTATTTGCGGTAGCTGTGTGCATGAAATTGGACAGCGCTTGGTGAATTCAATTTGAGCTCTTGGTTTTTATATTTATATTTTGTCTGACCACTTCTTTGGGCAGGCTTATATGCAACTCGCTGGGGCTGAATAGATGCGAGTCAGGTAATTTCACAAATGTGCCACGAAGCTGCTGTTTTTCTCTTCTTCTCTTTTTTTTCTCTTTTGGTCTGGCTGGTCTTTTGGCTTAACGGTGTTACTTTAGTGGCTGTGCTGTCCCTTTTTATGCGAGCCGCAGTCGTTTACATTGGGGATTTGCATGTGTGTTGCATGCCACTATGTGTTTGTGACCTTATCTCAGCTGAGATTTAAGCCACATATAAAATTTATGCGTGTGTTGCTTTTATGTGTGACTTTGTCTGTGTGTGTGTATCTGTGTTTGTGTGTGGTTTTTCCTGGGTTAGTCCATGCTTTGTTTTTATACCCTGTATTCATGAAAGTCAATAAGGGTAAAGTAAAGCTTACAAAGTTTTTCGGTCCTTACATTGGTATTTCGGAACCTTTCGAACTTAGTTTTGGCAAATTTAGATTTTTTCCCACAACCACAATTATAATCACAGAATATACAATATAGTCCCATATGCTCAGAAAACGGGAAAATAATTATATTGTAAGAGTATTCTCTGGTCAAATACTTTCTCCTGATTCAGCTTTGTTCATCGGCGAGCAGCTTATGAATTGCTGCAAATTTGCTTGGTATTAGGTGGATGCTCTAAAAATACTTCGTTAAGGCAGCTTTTGGCAATTAGAGCCTCAGCTTTGCCAAATGTCAACAGTCAGGAGAAACGCCCATTGTGAGAAGCAATAAGATGTGGTGGCACAGGCAGCAGCAACAGCCCAGTAGCATCTGACGATCCACTACCAAAATGTTTGCCATTGATTGACAACAAAGCAATGGTTGTGCCACGCCTCCTAGCACGCTCACACGCACACACACTGTTGTATATCGCCTCCATTGTGTCTAGTTGGCAAAAAGTTTTCCGCCTAGAATATTTCATACAACTTGGTACTTTTAATAAGCAATTTGCTTAAGTGCCGCTGCCTGTGCAACGTTTGTCCCCCGTCCCGCCTTCATTTCATTGTCAATATGACTAATCATGCATATATTTCATAGCAAGCTGTAAGCTCTATCTGTCTCTTCCCCTCAACCGGCACAGCTGTCAGCTCAAACTGAGTCAGGCCACAAAATTCACTTTGAATTCGCCAGCGGCGTCAGCCGTTGGAGGATTATTAAAATTACGCATACGCCGCGTTTTAAATGAAGTGCCTTGTGTGTGTGTGTGTGTGTGTGTGTGTGAGGGGTCTGGTGAACATATTTACGGTTGTTATTGTTGTTGCCGCCGTTAGAGTCTGTTATAAATATTTGAGCATGCCGCAGGCGTGGCTCATACATACATTTATACATATATATATATGCGTACTCATATATACTTATATTAATACATTTATGCGTGGCTTGCCCACGTCGATTTGTATGAAATATGATTGCCAAATTAATCTCTTGTTTGGCTAAAAGTACTCGAAAGCAGTAAAGTAAATTGCCAAAGGCGAGCCAAAGCCGTAATGAATAAAATAAGACAAAAAGTCAGGAAATCTTGATTTGTTTCTCATCGAAGGAAATGCTCTTTAAGTTACAGAAATCTTTGGATTTTTAAGCAATTGTTTATGAAATTATTGTTGAGTGAATTCAGTATTAATTCAGCTATGAATGATTTAAATGATATGTCTGAGTTGTAGAGATATAAATAAATGTTCTCAATGAACTGTTATAATATAAACAAAGTTGAGAGTAAGAGAATGACAAAAATAAATGCATGTCTGTAAAATAATTTGTTAAAGCCGATTTAAATAAGTTCAGTTTAATTACACAAAAGTTATTAGTCTATTTCTCGACTTGTGTTCAAGTACTAAGTGATAAACACATTTATGGATACTTTTAAATGTTCGAAATAAGTCAATGTCAGTTAGGGTATATAAGCAAGAGATGAACCAAGCTATGAGAAAAGCTACATCCTTTCGCTTTAACGACTTTGCATTGTCGTGCATTTTAATTTTTATGAGTTCAATTTGGCCACAGGGAAGAAAATTAGACCGGATTGCTCGATTTGCCACCATCGGCCCCAAAGCTGGCAAATGAGCCGTAAAAAGGAAGGACAACCAACCCAAACAACAAAACAAGAACAAAAGCAGCTCGTTTCAGAAAATAGCCTAAAAATATGGTCTCGCCTGTGGTTCGGTGTTGCTGTGGGTCTGTTCGCTGCTGCTGTGCATAAATTAAACTGAAAAATGTGTAATTTGTACGGGCCAATATAGGGCTCAGCATAAATTAAATATGAATTGTGTACTAAGATGCCTCTAACCTGCCCTGATGCTGGCATAAATTAAATCATTTGCCTTGCACTTGCAGCTCATCGTGGAGATCAACAGCCATGTGGCACTCTTTCGCGATATGCTGATACATATCGGCCAGGCCAAGGACTGCCCGGAGCTGCGCGAAAAGATACGCAAATTGCGACGCACCTGTGTGGAGGCATTCAAGCACACGGCACAGATACTCGTACCGCAGGTCAAGAGGTAAGCAAAGCGCCATAGACATATCAGTTCATACCATATTCCATACCAACCCATTCCAACAACAAAAAAGCCTTTTACCACACAACTTTGGAGCCACACGCATCGCATTAGCATAAACATAAACATCAACATGTGCGTGACATTTTGCGGCTCACATTTCAATACCGTGTACGCATTGAGGCGGTTTTGGAGGGTATCGAAGATCTCAATAGATCTAGTTTAAATATATGTCTGAATGTCATTTTGTCACTCTATGGTTTTCCACAAAGTAAGTAATTCAGTTGAAGTTGACTGAAATTTTTAATTTTAGCTCAGGACATCATGTAGAGTATTCAGCTATAAGTTATCACTTTAAAGGGTAATTCAGTTAGTTAAAGTATCAACTTAATAACCACATAAATATATGATTGCAGGGTATTTTCTTGCAGCACACTCATAAGATCTATCACCCAATGTTTTGTTGCAAAAGCTTTTAAAGTCGTTCATTTTTTGAAAATATATGCAAATTTAATTGCAGTCAAATTTACAAGTGGGGCAACATGCAGAAAGCATAACCATTTGTCGCTGTTGGAGTCCTGCAGGAACACACTGTCGTGTATTGACTCCAACTTCAAGTTCGAGTCATCTTTCGAGCTCCTGAAATGAGTTAGTGCTGGTTGGCGTTTGAGTTTGAAATTCAATTTCAAATGCTGCATAATTTAGCAGCATGTGTTTTGCCGGGTTTGGGTTTAACTTTGTGGGTGGTTGCCGTAGGCCACGAACACGAAGTAAAAAGTTAATAACATTTTGTATAAAACAATCTGCGGGCAAAGCCGTGCACACATGAAATATCCTTCAAAAAAACTGTTGTTGAAAAAATTAATGTGACTGTGTGATATGGGAAAAGAGTAAGGTAAATATAAATTACAATCAAATTGAGGAACAACTCAGGTTAGGTTTCAGAAAAACTGCCTCACAGTTAATTGAAGAATAATAAAATCGTAGGAAAGTAACAAGCATGAAATACATTTCGAAATGCGTGAGACTAGTATGTTGATATTGAGCAAATTTTTAGCCGTTTGGACATAGTTTTGGCACCCGGAAATTTGTTTCTCTATTACAAAAGCCATTTTGCGAACACTACAATTTGCACATGAATTTCGAGTGAAAATCGTGCTTCCATACTTAAATGCAGGACGAGGGTTAAGCTATTAGAGTTATTATATATGGGTTTTTCTAGTTTTAATATCGAAAGTTTTGTGCATTACACAAAAGTTTAATTTAAATATCCATAGCTTCCCAAGCTGTAATCAGTGGCAGCTTTTCGATTTTATCGTGGCTAAGCTCGCCCATTAAACCCAGAAATGTCTACTTTCGGTCTTCAAGTTATTGATTTATGCTGTCGTTGGAGCACAAAATGTTACAAAATGAATTCTCATGTGGTTGTCACATATGCGCCATTATCACACCCCACCAAAAACTCAAGACTGAGTGACTGAAAAAAACACACACTTTTTAACAAACAACTTGAGAGATATTTCATACGCAATACATAAAACTTTTGTGCTCCTTATTTTTTGGAAATTCAGTCACAAACTCAGTGGGACATGCTGTCAATGTTGTGAGTGGGAGTGAATAAGAGGAGGGAATTGAGAATGCATTGGTATCTGCTATTTGGGTATAACTTTGTAAGAACACCCTGCGAGAGTCTGATTTATTATCGAGCTTACGCTTTAAATGTCATTACAATTCAGCAGAATGTCAATCGTTAAATAACGAAATGAGTATTCGTATCAGCATTTCATTATTTGCTGTTCTTGCTATTGTTGTATATGATAAAAGTGCAGGACAGCAAGAATTGAGATAAGGTCAACTTTCGCAGTTAAAATTGATGATAGGAACTGTCTCTGACCAAAAAAAAAAACCAAAAAAGCGAATAAAAAATCTGTTAAAACTGACACAAAAGATTTCAATTAATTTTCGCTTTCTATCAGCATAAATGAAGGCAGCTTCTCGGCGGTTCACCCAGCGGTACACATTCACGGAATTAACAGGAGCTGCAGAAAGGACATTCCCTGCAGATCAAAGCACCAGGCCACAAAGTTAAGTTGAAAGCAAAAGTTCAATAAAGCAAAAACTGTGCGCTGCCAAAGCTAAGAGAGAGAAAGTAAAGGAGGACAGAAAAAGTGGCCAACTGGTGGAGTGTGTATGCATGTGTATAAAAAAAACTTTGAGCACAACTTGACAATGACACAGACAAAACTTTCTGACAGTGTTTTGTTGTTGTTTTTATGTTTTGTAAACACATGCCTCGCTATGTGGAGCACGCAGAGTCATAAGAGGCAACCAACAAAAAAAAAGGAAGGCATTGTTCTATTCGGCACAACGAATAATGCATACTTTTACAAGTCGGAGACTTACTAGTCACATCTTCAAGTTGTTCATTATTTTATAAATTTCCCACAATATTATATATATATAGAGTTAAATTGAATCATCTTGTCGTCCTTTAGTGTACTGGTGCGTTTAAGAAAATTCCAATTCGCTGTGCAGGCTCATGTTCATGTTAAGCAGCTCTTTTATATTTTAAGTAATTTATTTTCGAAATTCTCAAAATAATTTTTGGTATTTACACATAATTAAATATCAAATTGTTTTTTGATTTGATATTTTAAAAATAAGTTTTTCTTAGTAGCCCTAACCCCCTTTGAATAGAGTGTCTAAATGCAAGTGCTCTCTCCAAAGAAGTAACAATGGCTTTTCCATTTGTCCCACATCCTTGAGCAAACAGTCTGACAAAGTTATAATACCTTTCTCTTTGGCGAGCATGTAATAAGTTTATTTTTACCTCAAGCCACCTACGTAGTTACTTCAATGCCAACAATATTCCACTCATCTAACTTCTCTCGTGTTCCGCCATCTTCGCCCTTCCGCCCCCTCAGCCCCTCTATATGCCTGAGTAGACAGCACTTTGGCCAACTGCCTTAAGTGACTGATAGTTGTTTGCATGTTTGTTTACTCGGCCGTACACACATACGGAGCATCCAAATGTCCAACGCTGCGCATACGTGTTTCATTTCTTGTTATTCTGCGCTCATTTCGTGAGTTGGATTTGTTGTTGTTTGCTGTTGTTGTGTATTTGCGTATTTGTGTTTGCCTTACAGTTATGTTCAGCAGCTGTTTGTTTTTGCTAAATTACTGTCGCTGGCTGCCTTTGTTTTAGCTTTTATCGTTGCGCTCTGTTTTGACAGTCAGTTAGTCATCAGAATGCCAGAAGCAAGCAACAGTCGTCATGTTGGCTTTAACGCACTTCCTTAGCAAATAATGTCGCAGCATACAGCAAATATATCTATGTATGTGTCCTTGATGACTGCAAACTGCACTGCAAACGAGGAACAACAATGAAACTTGCCAATACCCCACAGGGGCCATAAGCAAGGACAATAACATGTCTTGTAGACCGCTTCGATGACAAATTCCTGTCAGGCTGTGTACACTTAGTACAAAAGTACATTTTTACTTATAACGGAAACTTCACAGTTCCTGCCAACTGTGGTCTTGCAACTGTTGTCTCATTGCTATACCCTGTCACGCACGGTTCAGTCGGTCACATAAGTAATCAAGTACGTCATAAAAGAAATCAATGAAAGCTAGTAAAGAGCAAAGTATTAAGAAAAAGCCTTTAGACTAAATTTAACAGATATTCGCTTTTTTTGTAGGGTATCTCGAAGTCAAACGCTATTCTCACAATTATTCTTACTTGTTTTAACAGCAATAATATTTGTTAGCTCAGGACAGTGTGATTGTGACAGCGGATTATTGCTTGGGGTTGTCACGTCGCCAGATACTCTACACTTTAACGAGTGTCATAAAACCTTCAGGAATCGCACAACCCCACCATAGCTGCATTTAATAACTTCGATCTGTCTGACGAGATATCGAATTGAGAATTCGAAACTTAAATGCATTTACTCAACCCTCGTTTCATTGCCAGTCCCATCTTGACGCATAATTGTGCAATTTACGTTGGAATTTTTGTTGTGGCTGCTTGCCATTTGCTTTGGCGCTTGCGACCCAAACAAAAATATCATGTTATGTTTATGGCTAGCGCAGTATAATAAAAAATACTTCAATGCTGTTCGCAATAAATGAAAGTAATGTCCAAAACTGTAATCAACAGCATATGCTGACAATCCTCGTCTCCTGCCAGCATTTTGTAGCTGATTTCCTATTTTGTTTTGGTCCTTGGGTTTACCGCTTTGCAAATTTGGCTCGTTGCCGTTTCTATTCTTTTGCAAAAGACCATTTCCATTTTTGACACCTCAATTTTTTTGTATTTCTTAACCCAAATATAAATATATATATTTAAGCTAAAAGTTAAAAATAAATATATACAAAACTCAGCAGTATATCGATATTTAAAATCATATTTTTTTTGCAACTATTAATCAATTATTGGAGTTTTTAAGTAAATAAAAAATTTAATTTCTTCTTTCTTTTCTCCATGGTAACAAGCTATATTCAACATTCGTAAATTAAATACTTTTTAGGGTATATAATCTTCGACAGTCTAAAGATAAAATAATGTATTTTTTAAGTTATTAATGCGCTGTTTTGCTGTTTGTGAAAATGACCCACCCTAATGGGCTCGGCAATAAGCAGCAGTCAGAAACCGGCGATGATTGATATTTAAAGAGAGAGAGAGAGAGAGACAGAGATGGAGCTGCAGGTTTTTATCCAAGGAAGACAATTCCTTGCAGTCAGTGAAAGAAAAGCGTAATTCATTAATTTAATCTTTAATTCCGGACAAAAAATTATACTTTTAATGCCACATGCAGCACAATTATGAAAAGAGCAATGGAACTTGGAATCTGTTTATTAGGGTCAGATATTACTTGCAGAAAAGTAAACCATAGGCACACAATACAAATTTTAAATAATGAAGGTGAGGCAGTATTATCTGAGCAAAATCTGTTGTATATATTTATTATCAATTTATGTATGTCCAGAAAAAAGTATATTTAATGAACGAGCAAATCTTGACACAAGAAATGATATCAAATATTTGAGCTAATTATGTGATTAAGAACGTACCAAATTAATCAAGAATACATTAATGAGAGTAAATACTTGGTGTGACCGATTTTGCCCAGTTGAGCATAATCAACTTGGGAAACACCGGGACACGCAATTAATGCTCAACTCACATAATTATCCGTCTTCAATGTGACACATGCTTCACCCCGTAAATGTTGAGCAATGGCATTTCTATGATCTTAGCCACATATTAGGTAAACTGGTCCCAAATAACCCTCCAGCCTCCCCTGAGCAACAGACCCAAATTGAATTCGCTTGAACTAGCCCCAACTATATACAGTCACTCACTCCCACACACACACATGCACACACACAGACACAAGCACACACACATTGAGAGGTGAACAGGGACACCTGAGGAAAGATTAATTTGCAATTTATTTGCTTTAATGGTAAAAATGGGTGTTGACGTTGCCAGCACTATGGAATATGGGCACGAGGACATTTGTGCTGAGGATATGGCAACACTTTCCACGTTTATCGCTACTGTCTACTATGCGGGTCTAGGATTCAGAGATTAGGGCCTGAGCAGGCAACCTGAACTGCTTGTCCGACAAGTTGGTAATTTGGCTAAAATATATTTTTCATTTCCAGCTACGTATTAATACCCTATCACAATTTGAATGGCTATAGGGGGCATTTTCAAAATGTTGGCCGTATGTCCAAGATGTGTCCTTTACATACCATAAGTTTTAGTCGTTAGCTAGTAACTTCGCCTGGAGTCCACCTCTTACTCTGGGCTTTGGCAATGCAAAAGCAATTTAACAAATTGAATTTATTTTCATGCTGCTGCAAATATGTTTATGGCAATTTAAATCGTATTTATTTTGTTGAATGTCGCCTCATAATTGCTATGCCAGCGACGCAGCTCGAATTAAGCTGGCCAATTTTCACAGCAGTTGTAAATTTCCAGCGTTTCTTGAGTTATGAGGCGCATGCCGAGCAGCAAATTAATGCTGAGCCAAATCTTGATCAATCTGCTGCTATATAACTGGAGTTTAAACGCCAAAAAAGCGATTTGCAACGATTATGTTTATAAAATGAAAATATTAGCCACTTAATTGCGTATTGCGATGAAATATAGAGACAAATTCTAGCAAATCGATAGCAGTTGAGATTTTAGTCAGCTATTGTCAACGGCATTGCAACATGGCCCAATGAACTTATTTGAACCACCATCATTGTATGACCGCAATAACCAAAATGTCATAAAATTCGTGTAGATTTGAAATCGCAACATCCGCATGCAATTCAGCGTGTTACAAAAACACTGACAAGCACACAACCACATATGCAGCATAGCCATACAAGTTGCAACCCATGGATTTATTTGTTGCATATGCATTTTACTTGTATTTTTCAGCTCACTGGCCGATGGCATACTAACCGACAATCCGCACCTGGTGCTGCTCTTCTATATGGCACAGCTCTTTCTACGTGAGCTTGTGAAAAGCTATCGACTTATTCAAGTTGTACCGATGGATATGTCTGGCTATTATGGTAAGCTGATTTCACCTAAAAGCCAAATCTTTAAAGCGAGTGTGTATCTGTGTGTGTTGTGAGTGTTCTCTGTGTGATTATCATTACAATTCAGAGCAACGGCTGCAAATGCTTACAGCCATTGTTTGCCATTTGGTAGCTGTATTCCGCTCGAGTGTACGAGCTGTGATTGCCAACATTCATTGGCCATGTTGAATGCTGTACGTGCATAGTTGCTGCGCTTTGCTTTGGCCTTGACTGATTGGCCCGTCGGACACGCATTCGAATTGCACTTCCATAATATCAAAACGCAGATTTGCTGACCATACATTTTTTAATTACGACTTTATTATTCGATTAACGCAATCCGTCAACATAGAAAACAGAAAACGAAACACAAATATTTACAATGATTTGCACTCTCATGCCCCTAGCCACGTGGGTGGTGCTGGTTGGAAGCTTTGTGGCTTACGTGCAGCTGTGCAACACATTTATGGCGAGCACAGCCAATGCATTTACATGATGTGTGCCCAGGAATTCAGCGCAGTGCAATGAAAATGCCATAAAAAATGCAAGAGTGCGTCCTTTTGAAATAAAATTGGGTTTCTGTGGGGGAATGTGCCAGAGTCGTATATGGACGTAATATTTTAAACGAATATGTTGCCTGATTCAATATAGTAGTAATATGTTGGGGGTTGTGTTTACCTTTTAAAATGTGCAGTTCCTGCGAAAACCTTTAGTTCTCATAAATCAAAAATTGCAATTCCTGCAGTAATTACGTGGACATGTAAATTGCGTAAACGTCGAGTTGAACAACCAAATAAATTGCAAATCAACCAAAAAACTCGATAACCTTTCAAGTGTTGAATGTATTTAATTCTTTTGCTGCCATTCGGATGAAGATTAATGATGATCGAAATTTATGGTTGAGCCAGCATTAGCAGAGTGCGGTAAATAGTTCGCTGATTTGAATGTTCAAAGAGCTTTGTTTCAAATACTTTCTCCAGTCAAATAATTTACCATCTAATTTCATATTTCATTTCAAATATCTTAAATATCATTATGATAAAAAAAACTTTTCTTGTTGACCTGAAATGAAATCATTAAATTGTCAGTAGCGACTTTTTTTTATCAAAAGTTAATTTAACATCAGTCAGTTAGGAAGTTTGCCAGCTGGTGAAGCAAACATCAAAGCGAATCGCAAAACTTTATTGCCATGTTTCTATTGCAAGTGGGTAAAATAAGAGCAAAGCTAATGAAGCACACAGAAAAAACATTACTCCAGTGTGCGAAAAGAAAATTGTTTGCATAGCACTGTGGCAAAAAAAAATACTCTCAAATTATTAAATATTTTTTTATGGGGCGCACTCTGAACCTCAAATTCTATAAGCAGTAAAAATGTATTTCATTGGAAAACTGCTCAAAGGGGCAAATATAAATTGTGAATGTCAAGTGTTGGCCATTTCGTTTGTCTTCAATTTTGTAGCCAATTGCTGTTGTTCAGGACATGCTTGACTTTTTGCTTAACGTCGGGAAATTTATGTGGAATTTTTGTGTTTCCTCTTTGCAGAGAACAGAGCTGGCCCCTCGAATCTGGGCAATGTTATAAGTCAAATACTTTTGTGTAAGCAAATAACGCCCGATTTCAATGAGGAGGAATTATGCAGCATTACAAAGGACTCGCAGGACATTGCCATGCTGCTATCCGAGATGCAGGAGTATATGCCACAGCACGAGGCATATTTGGGTGAGTTTTATGCGCAGTCGCCGCTGCACTTTGCACTTTGCACTTTCATATTTCAAGTCAAGGACTTGCACGAGGTCAAACCAAAATCCAAAAGCATAAAGCAGCCAAAAAAAAAACGCAAAACAAACTTGCCAACAGCTACTTAGTGCTTATGTATTCACATTTCAGTAACACATTCATTAATCAAACAAAACACTAAACGTGCGAATCTCCCACAAAATAATTCTAGAACGCAATGCTGCCCTGGATACAAATGGCACTTGGCCAGCAAAACGACGCCAGAACTATATATGCAAGAACATGAGCCTTCTTTGCTGCGTTTCCCGCCCGAACTATCTCTGAGAGGAGGCCGAAATTGTTTAATTTAAATGTCATACATAAGCATCGGCAACCACAAGTATTATACACATAGACACAAACACACACACACTCTACTTATATCAATTACTAGTGTTTAAGGCAAGCCTATAAAAAACTAAACACAAATATGTTAGAACCTAAGAGTGCAACAACTCATTTAGAATTGTAATTAAGGATCAAAGGAGTCTACACACAAAATCAATTTAATCATATATAGATTGCATATACATTTAGGACAGTTGTGTATAATCAAAGTTATTGCTGCATATACAATATTATATTACTAAATGTAATTGCTGGTAATTCTGGCAAAAGAGCATATTTTATAGACATGTTAATTAAATTTGAAAGCACAGTTCGATACGTCATAGAATTTAATCTATTTTATCTTTTGGTTTTCAGCAATAATTTGAAATATTCAAGCACTTTAATTAAATGCAATTGAAAATACAATAACATTTTTTAATCTTTTATTTATCAAGAAGGCCATTTAGGACTGTAAAATAACTGCATAGAGTTTTGCCATTTAGAAATGCACTAGCCAACAAATGATTCATTAAATATACCGTTGAGCCAACATTAAAATTAGATAAGGGTGGCATTGAGCAAGTGGAGCAGTAAAAAGGTAGATGTAGCCACACATGATACTAGCTTGGTAATTTAATTAAAGGCATGTCCCAGACCGGGTCCTGGCACTGGGTCTAGCTCTGTTTCTGGGAACATGTTAGAACAAAAAGCAATAAAACAAAATGTTGTTAACTCACAAAGACGCACACACACACACACACAATTACACAGAGACACTACCAACATTAGTGAATGCACGAATGTCCTAAGGTTTCTGTTAGCTTCATTTTTAAAGACAACAACAACAAAGTTGAACTGTGCGCAGTACCTAAAAACGAAAAGCATGTGACCAATAAAAATGAAAATAAAACTACAAAAATTTAATTTATTTTGTGAATCTGAAAGTTATCACTTCTATGAGAATCAAGTTAAATAGTATACCTAACAATATATAAAATATATTTAAATGAATTGCACGTCTATTAAAACGCACAGAGTCATTGAAAATTCGTACACGTATTTAAATAATTTTATATATTTTATAACATTTTACGCTTTAATAGAAAAGACTACAAACAGTTCAATTCAGTAATCCACACAGGTACTATTTTAATCCATTCAAGAGTATTGATTTCCATCCCAAAATGCAATAAATTAATTATGCATAGCTTATGTTTTAGCGCTGTTTCAGAAATTCATTAAAAGTATAATCTGAATTCGCGTATTTTATTTCCATGTGAAACTACACCATATACCTTCTAAAAAATATTTTAGAGAGTATTACATATCAGATATCCGAATGAAATTAAGAGTTAGCCAAACTCTAAAGTAAAACTTATTTTTTCCTAGCCTAAACATTTTGATAATACGATTAATGGCTTGAGTGTGGCAATCTTTCAACTCCTTCAAAGTTTGTCTTGCATATTCCAAATTGATTTAGCTTATCTTAAATTTATGAAAGCAATTTGAAAAATTTAAATCTTCATTGAAAGCACGACGCAGGGCACTGATTAGTCGATCACTCTCGCATATTTAAGCATTATTATTTAAAGACACAAAAGAACAAAGCAAATATTATTTCAATAATAGCACAATTCATTTCAGATAATCAAATGAAATTGAGTCCAATTTCAATAGCCAACAATAAAAATAAAATATTGAAGCTTCAATTAACATTGTAAATGGTTTAAATTTAACAAATTATACCAAACAGAGGAAAAATATAAAAAAAAACAAATGCAATTATTTATGACTATTATTAAATATTTAGTAATTTATTAAGAAAAGAAATTCCATTTTAGGCATGAATCAAACACCAAAATACAAATTGATATGTATATTTATAAAACAATTGATAGAAAGTTCGTAATATTGGAAATAATAATTACTAGTATATTCGCATGTACCTATATGTACATAAATATATAAGTTAAATAGTATCTTAGCACAGAGAAGATTGTTTAAATATATACATACATATATTGCAAAAATGAATTAATATAAATTAAATATACTAAATGTGATTGTTATATGATATTCATATACAAATTCAGTAAATGTTTGTTCATGTTATTTGTAACTAAGAATCTGATTACATATATGTAGCAAACACATACCAAATACCAAAACATGGGGTACCAATCAAATATGAATAAAGATATTTTTAGATAAACTAAACACAATTCCGACTTTTATTTTCATCTGAAAATTAAATATTTATGCACTAAAAACCTTCTTTTTGAGTCGTAGCTGCCATCAGTGTTAAATTATTGGTAACGTGGACATAAACTTTATTACACTTCATAAAAGTGAGCGATTAACGTTTATGGATGTGATCTTATCACGAAGGACAAAACACACATACACACACACATGCACACAAATAGGCAAAGGACAAGACACCGCCTGTGCACTGGGCTGACGTGCTTTGGCCTCTAAGTGTTCTAGAATAGATACGTCTTAATCAATCCTTAACATTACCCAGCAAAGCTGATGACAAATATAACACTTGAACGCCTTGCAGAATTTAACAGAGCAGCTTAAGGTATTTAGAGCTCTATCGATTGCTTGAGGTCGCAATGACAGTGCCTGAAAGTAGTGATTTGATTTGAGAATATGAATAATATGTCATTCACTGCATTGCAGTAAATACTTCATACTAAAACAATTGTTCTCTAGAAAAAGATTAATCCAACGCTTAGTAGTCAAGACTCATTAGTAAGCCAGAGTCATTGCAAATAAAGAGCCATTTTGAGTTTGGGTATTCGAGACGTGCGTCTAACCCGCCAATCATGCGATCCACGTGCCCGAAAAGGTAACGGAGCTAGAAACTGTATGTAAATTAGTTGTGAAAATCAAGCCATCACAACCATACTCCACTGCACCACCGCCGCTGCGAGGCCACACACAACGACGGTCGTCGATTACCTTTTGATGTGGCAGATGTGTCAGCGGCCAGTGCAGTGAGTAATGGGTGGTGCGTGGTGGGTGGTGCGTGGTGGGCATAGGGACGCGTAGCATTCACAATGAGAACGTGCCGCTTGGGGCGAATGTTACAGTTTACCGCACACTTCGACACCTTTGGCTGGCTGTGCTAAATTCAGGCTTGAGGTGTGAATAGATTAATGTGGCGGCAACGAGGCTGCGACTTTAACATTGAGCCAATTGTTGTTGTTTTTGTAAGCATGCCTCGAGCGTCAAATGAGAATGCGCCACGCCAGTCGAGCCGGAGGCTCATTACGCTCAAATCAAATGACAAATAGAAAGTAAATGAAAAGAAAACAGCAACAAAACTTCTAAAAAGCAAACGGAAACTGGACATTATTTTTATGTTTATTTGTTATTTTCATTTTCATTTTCTTTTCATTTGTAGTCGCATTGCTGCAGTCCAAGGACGAGGTCAGAGCGGCAGAACAATGTCTCTACGGCTGTGCAACGGCTGGCACGTTGCTGCTGAGACACTGCCAGAGGACACTGTCTGTGTCTCTGTTTGCGTGTATGTGTATATGTATACTTGCATATTCGTGTGTGTGTGTGTGTGTCTGCGTGGTAAAACCAAAATAAATGCCAACAAGAATAATTCCTCAGTAATCCGATTTAGTGCGCACCCATCGCACACAAATAAACAAAAAAAAAAAGGAATAAAAGTATAAAAAGCGCCCCACTTGATTATGTGCCGCTGCCACTGTTGCTGCCACTGTTGCCATTGTCTCCCCTCCTTTTGTGCCCCTTTTATTGAGCTGGGCACTTAAGCGTCGGTCTGCTGACTGGCTAGCGAGCGAGTTGTTTGCTTAGCCCATTCACAGTGGCTAAAATAATTGAGTAGACACGGGAAA
Source organism: Drosophila nr. fundita (assembly GCA_035044245.1). Lineage (NCBI taxonomy): Eukaryota > Metazoa > Arthropoda > Insecta > Diptera > Drosophilidae > Drosophila > Drosophila nr. fundita. The sequence continues at coordinate 709,391 of JAWNMG010000857.1, forward strand.
ACTAATGGTAGTTTAGGATCATGATAAAAGCTTAACTTACATTGGAAAACCATCTGTGGGTTTGACCTTATTTGATTTCAAACTTGAATTTATAAGCTTTAAAGTCTTAAGTTTCGTTATAATAATAACTTTATTTGTAGAATATTTCATTCGCATTTTTAATACTATTCCACTGTGTTGGGGTGCACATTTGTAGTCTTGGTTTTGGTAACGAAATTCTTGACTTCTTAATGCGGTTTGCAGTCTATTTCTTTTGTGCAGGCCAATGGTTTTGTGGCATTTTGTCTTGTGCGTTCCAAAAAAGAAGAGCCAAATATACATATTCGAAATATATAATTTTATTTTGGCTGTTTTTCTTGTTATGTCTTTTTTTTTTGCATAATTAAATAAAGACAATGCGGCAGACTGAACTTTTGCGGAGCTATTGCCGGCGGGTCCCTTTGGCAAGATTTGAGATAGGTCCACCGGCTATTGTACAACTGAGCGAGAATATAGCAGAAATGTGTTTCAGACAGCTGCAGCGCAGTAAAAACAAGGAGCAATAACCTTTTTTAGAGGACAATTGCCTCGCATCATATGCTGTTCTTTTATCAGCTTAACTAAGCGCCTTTTTAATATGACGACTCTGGAGAACTGAATAGACCTGTGGAATTAAAGCTGAAGGTTGCCTCTTCGTGAAGTGTGTTTGCACTGTACACATTGGAATTTCATTATTTAAAGGCCTTAATGGCGATATATTTGATAAGATAGCCTTCGAACCTTCCGCATTGCGTCATAAATACGTTTTTAATGAAGCACAAACACACGGCTAACTACGACTCTACCAAAAACAAATCATTAGGGGTGTTGGATATTATATATATATATATGTGAGAAGCACTTAGTGTTATTAATAAGAGGCAGAATTAAAAGTACAGTCGAGCAATTAAGTGGCCAGATCGCTTGCGAGTATGATTTTGATTAGATTACATTATAGCAAATAGGAATCTGAAAGTTTTAGAAGCTTCCATCTTTTAGCATTAAGTTGAGTTAACTGCTGTGTGAGGTAAGCCCAAATTTTGAGAAAATGCACAAGGAAATTACAAAAACCCCAAGTCCACAAGTCCACAGCCCCAATGGAAACCAGTGCCAAAGACACTAGCAAGATGAAGAGAGAGAGAGAGAGAGAGAGAGAGAAAGAGAGAGAAGGTGCGTGGTGCTGTTTAAAATGCATTTGAATTGCGGTGTGTGTGTGTGTGTGTCTGAAATGCATGCGATAAAATTTCAAATTCGATTCGGCATGACGTGTAGACATCATAACGTGCTGCAAATTTCGAACAACATTTTCTAATTTAAAATACCCGGCCACAGGAAACCCTGCAAATAGCAGAGACAGTATGTGTGAGGTCCTCTTTAGTTTCTCTGCCTTTTCTTGGGTCACGTATCCAGCTTAAAATAATCAAAGCTTAAACACATGAGGCGCCACAATGATGTGCCCCGGAGAAGTTAGCTTAATGGTGTTGCCACTTTAATACCCTTCAAAAACATTTGTAGAAGTATTTTTATTTGATTGGCAATTACAAATATGAATTTCTTACAATATAAGTTTTGACGATGATAATGATTGTAGAGAGCTAATGTGGATGAATGTTTTCCGGTTATATTAATTATGTACAAGAATCATCAAGCTATTGATTGAATTTTATATTCATTATTTTCTTAAAGTATATTTATCGAAATATTGGCAGATAATAACTATTGGCTCTTATATACATATATATATATTGCACTTTTTAATCCCAATAATTCTGATAGACTTGGGAAGCTAAAATTCCTTTACCAAAATTCCTAATGTGACCAATTTTTCCACAATATTTCCCTTACACTGGCGCCATCTATGGAAATAATACAGCTTAGTGTGGAAACGCTACTGTGCGCCAGACGGCACTGGACGATTACACGGCGACAACCTAAGCTCGCTTCAAGGACACAATCCATGGAAGCTTCTGCAACTTTAAGCTTGACATGTGGTAACTTTGAGAGTCCCTAACCTTTTTTGAATGTGCTTTCTATGACAAAAACCTTTGCTAGTTAGCTAAAAAAAAATAGAAAAATTTAATTAGATACATTTTCCGAGAATAAATGGTTAACATACTGATGGCAGCTGCATCATCAAACTTATGCTCTTGTATTAATTAATAATGGGTAACTTCCGTAAGCTGCATAAATTAGCTAACCAAAGGACGTTGACCTCCATATTTGTTGAGCATCACAAAGCGATCAAACAAATGGAATGGAATGGATTCGGGCAACTTCAAGAGTAAATATAGCCAAGTTCAAACACCTGCTAAAGCCGCAACAGCCACAGCAAACAAATAAGCAAGCAAATGCGGGAAAGTCCATCCGATTCCCATTCCCAGTACGCATTCACGTGGGAGTAGCCAACATTGACGCATTACTTACACACTTCAGTACGGCGCATTGAGCCCGAGGCGGGAAAAAGAACTGGGGTGAACTTAAGAAATACGAAACGGTCTATGGAACGCACGCCTCAACGATTTATGCTGAATACTGTCTAAGGTCCGAAACCACCAGCGCGCATGCCAATTGCAGTTGAGGCAGACGTGGAAATGACGGTGTAATTTACTATTTGACGTGCAGCTCAAATTGGTGTTGCTAAGTGCAAAAGCGAATTGTTTGTAGTTAAGGAACTTTCAAAAGATTAAAAATTAATACTTATATTTTTTTTTAAAGCAGACTTATATATAAAATATACATAGTTTTTTGGCCCCCCTTGATGATCCTTAAACTTCGCTAGCCTACGCCGCTGCTCAACATTATTTTCTGGTATTTTATGCGACCCGGAAGTTGCTCGTAATTGTGTTTCCGTATGATTTACAAATATTTGCATGGCAAAACATTTTTCAACAGTTTTGTGCACCATAAAAAAACAGCAAACTAGCAATAAAAACACACACACAAAATAAATAGAATAAAAACTAAAGGAAGTATAAGCTGAAACCGAAATGGCAAGGAAATGCAAAATGTAAAACGAAAAGTAGTTTAAATGTATTTGCAACGCTGTGGCATATTCTGTGGTCAGCTGACGGAGTCATGAATGAATAACTGTCTGAGTACATGAATGAATAACTGTCTGAGTACATGAATGAATAACTGTCTGGTTTTGCAAAAATATTTACAAATGCTTAAATTGTGGTTGCTTGCTTTTGTGGGTTACTTAATATATAATTTCGAGTGCTGATTAGGGTCGCTGCTGCTGGAAGGAATTGGTACTGTGGTTGCAACTCAATAAAATTGGGCAATTTAGGTGCATCCACACGTTTTGCTTTCAGTCAAACTGTATTTGTTCAGAACGTAAACAAGATGCACGAGCAGCTGTACTTGACTAAACAATACACAAACTTTACTTCAATGCACACCCGGCACACACACAGCTCCGTCGAGTGCAGCTCTCAGCCGTCAACGAAAACTGAAATTCGATTTCATGTTATGCCACACAGGCCAATGCCAAAATGAAGACGACGCCAATGGTTCTTACAGAAACTCTCTGGACTGCTCATAATCGAATATGCTATATATATATATAACCACCCGCACACAAACACACACATTCACACACCCCAAAACAATAAGCGAAAGTTACAAGACGTTTGAGTGCCTGTAAATCTTCCGTTCCCAGATGAAGAGTCTGCTGCCTGCACATGATTTGGCCAACTTGTCGCTCAAGCACGCAGCCAATCAATATCAATCGCAATTCCATTTCAATTTCAACTTCAAGCTGCACCAGAAGTCAGCAAACTATTGTTGGTCTACTACAAATACCCTGTAAGCGCAAAAGCAACAAAAATTAAATATCCAATTCAGTAACCAGCCTCTGAAAGTACTTACTCTGGCTGCAATGAAAAAATACCTTTTCTTTTTTTAAAAGTTTACCCAAATATTTGTGTTTACTCTACGCTTTCTATGGGGCAGCAACAGGGTGTCTACTTGTTGTTGTCTTCTGCGTTTTGCGAATTGAAAAATAGCAGAGTGCACTTTCCAGCATCAGCAGCATTTGCCAGTAAATTAAGGGAAGATTTGTGTGCTCAGAAAGCGAAGTTGTAGCAGCAGATGCAGCGTCAACTGGCGAACATAATGAGGCAGCTGCGTGGCATGAGACTCAAGCAGCCAAACAGCCAAATGTGCTAGACTGTTGGACTAGTCAAGCAGATTGCCAGGCACGCTGACGAGATTGAGAACTGCAATGGCAACTGGCAATGAGCATTGCGAAGGAACAGCAACTGGCAGCTGAACAAACTGATTTGTGGGCCAATGCCATGTTCAGCATGCTGATCTCGAATGCAGCTGAGACGACGTCGATGTTTGCGTGAATTTGCGTCCGATTTGTTGCCCATCAACCGAACACCGTAATTTTGCGTGTGATTAATACACACTCACAAATGCACTTGGACCTGTCAAAAGGGACCAAACGGCAGTTGCTTGGCAAATGCACAGTTCTGCATTTTTGCAGTTGCAGCAACAACAGGCCAAATTGAAACTGTTACCAGTTGGCAGTGAAAAGTATCTGAAAGGAGCTATGAAAGACACTAAAGTCAATCACACAAAGAATGTTCAGTTTATTTCAGGAGAGATTGAGATGAGTTTAATTGCAAAAATGAATTTTATTATACAGACATATGGGGGACTGAGTTAACTAGAGTTTTCCCATCAAGATTATATAACTGCTGCTCTTTTGCACTTTAGCTTTAAGCCAGAGTCAATGACAAGCTACGTGCAAACAAGAAAACTTGGCAAAAAAGAAACTCGCTTTGAGAGAGCCAACAAAAAAGTTATTCAGTCATTAGCTTGTGCCGCATCACATAAAAGGCAACTCATAAAATGGCAGACAAAACTGAAAGTCAAACAATGCCAGTGTAAGCAAAGGACAATGGTACAAAAGTATAAAAGTACAACAGGACACCAAACGTACCAACAACCAAGCAAATAAACTGGATGCAGTTGCTAACAAGAGTACAAATTAAGAGTGAAACATACACCTACTATCAACTGTACAATAAAGTCAACAAAATGGCATCAGGCAATGGCCAGATACGACAGATACTCCAGCACCTCCCTCTCCTGCTCCCTTCTACTACTCGACCTTGCAAGGACTTGGCTGATGGAGTAGCAACCTAATTGGTGCCAGATGTTAGCATGCGCAGTAAAATACATATCAAATATTGTTTCAAAGGAGGTGTGGTAAGGTGGAGATAGTGTTTAGGAATCGTTAAGTGTTGGCCATATTCGAGCTGCCAGCAAACAGGGAACAAACAAATACGTTTTAAGTCAGGCTATAAGCCTTTATTCGATTAGCTTTCAGCCAGGTGCAAAGCAATAGCTGACTATTAAGATTATTTCTATATTTCTTTGGCCCGATTTTAAAATAATTTTTCTGCTCCTCTCTATTTATTTGGCCCGAATTTGCCCTTATCTAATTTTGATAATGGAATGTTTATTTTTAAAACTGCTATTTAAGAATTGTATTTATATTTAATCAGAGTCTTACCAATCTCAACCCGGGAGGCTTAATACTTACTTCAACATTTATACAAATTTTAATCGTTTTCAATTCTAAGTCAATTGAATAAGTAATTTGGGCAACACACTTTGAGGCAAATGAATTGAAATTCCAACGAGTACTCAAAATGAGCAGCAAATGTTTCTATGCCGTATCTATGTAAATATTTTAGCTATTATGCTAAAAGTGTTATTCACTTGAACCAAGTTTAATTTATTCCGATTTCAGAAGAGCTTCAGACATGGGTTCAGCTGGGACTTGGAAGATGCTGCTGAGAGAGTTGCCAGCGGAAGCAATCAGACAAAACACAATAGCGACAATTACATTAAGCTGAATACAAAAGCGCTAGAAACATGCAGCGAAAGCCAAGTGCAAACAGGTGTCGAGGAGCACAACAGCAACGGCAAAAATGACAGTAAGTGAAGCAGCATCACTTACGGCCACAGAAGTAACCACAATGCCGCGATATCCACACGGTGAGAGTTGCCAGTTGGGTTGGGAGCCACAGCAGAAATCCTTGCAAAACACAAAAATATTTTCTACCAAATTTACACTATGAAGTGCTTGGCCTCAAGTTTACTTCTTTCGATGGCAGAGTTGGCTTGCTTATATTTGCTCGACGTACACTTGCGAGTCGGAGGGCTCTAGTCGAGGGTGCCCAACTAGGCAATACGCTGTACTCATGTACTCAAATGGATATCGATATTTGCAATAATGCTTTGTTGTCGATAAACAGCAAATTAAATTGTTCTGTTACACTTCCGTGTTCAGATTAAGATATCAGAGCTGATTCATTCTATAACGACTTCAATGTAGTGATCATCCGTATTTTGAAAGGCCACAGGGCATAGCACACACAGCTGCTGCACTTCACTGCTTTGACAAAACCCAAGCGTGGCAGCCAGGCACAACAAATGGCATATGGCACCACTCCGGAGCTAACGTACACACACACACACATATGTACCCACTTTTACACCCAATTGTTATTATTGTTGCATATTGCTTCAGTTTTGCTGTTCTGCTGCTGGTTGCCGCAGAGTGCATTTTGAACATAATTTTCAATTTTCATGCATGATTTTCCATTTGGTTTGCTAAGTAGCAAATCGAATGTAAAATATTTTTACATTGTTTTTGATTTTCTGTGCTTGAGTGTATATTGTAAATGAAATGTTTTCCCAAAAGTTTATGTACAAATTGCACATAATTTTTTTTTGTGGAGTTGCGCGCATTTGAATTTTTTCAGCTGTTATTTAATAAATAAATTCCACTGCTCGAACTCAAACAGTTTGAAATTGCATTTTTACGTTTGAGAAATACGTTTTGACATAAGACTGTCAAGCTGGGGATTGGCGTGTTGATAATACTGATAAGGCTGCTGCACTAGCTGATAAATGATAAATGATGATAAATGCCTATTTTTAGGCCAGTATTTTTACTTGTCTTCCGACCCAATTTCACGTTTTCAACTTTAAATGTAGGATTGATTAAGGAGCAAAACTATGATCAGAAAGCCCTCGCTTTTTAATCTAAGTTAATTTTTGTCGAAGTTATGCCATTTTGAAGTTTCGACCTATGCCCAAATGCCTATTTTTAGGCCAGTATTTTTACTTGTCTTCCGACCCAATTTCACGTTTTCAACTTTAAATGTAGGATTGATTTAGGTGCAAAACTATGATCAGAAAGCCCTCGCTTTTTAATCTCAGTTGAGTTTTGACGAAGTTACGGCATTTTGAAGTTTTGACCTATGCCCAAATGCCTATTTTTAGGCCAGTATTTTTACTTGTCTTCCGACCTAATTTCACGTTTTCAACTTTAAATGTAGGATTGATTTAGGTGCAAAACTATGATCTAAAAGCCCTCGCTTTTTAATCTAACTTGAGTTTTGACGAAGTTATGGCATTTTGAAGTTTCGACCTATGCCCAAATGCCTATTTTTAGGCCAGTATTTTTACTTGTCTTCCGACCCAATTTCACGTTTTAAACTTTAAATGTAGGATTGATTTGGGTGCAAAACTATGATCAGAAAGCCTTCGCTTTTTAATCTAAGTTGATTTTTGACGAAGTTACGGCATTTCAAAGTTTCGACCTATGCCCAAATACCTATTTTTAGGCCAGTATTTTTACTTGTCTTCCAACCCAATTTCACGTTTTCAACTTTAAATGTAGGATTGATTTAGGTGCAAAACTATGATCAGAAAGCCCTCGCTTTTTAATCTAAGTTAATTTTTGACGAAGATACGGCATTTTGAAGTTTTGACCTATGCCCAAATGCCTATTTTTAGGCCAGTATTTTTACTTGTCTTCCGACCCAATTTCACGTTTTCAACTTTAAATGTAGGATTGATTTAGGTGCAAAACTATGATCAAAAAGCCCTCGCTTTTTAATCTAAGTTGATTTTTGACGAAGTTACGGCATTTCAAAGTTTCGACCTATGCCCAAATGCCTATTTTTAGGCCAGTATTTTTACTTGTCTTCCAACCCAATTTCACGTTTTCAACTTTAAATGTAGGATTGATTTAGGTGCAAAACTATGATCAGAAAGCCCTCGCTTTTTAATCTAAGTTGATTTTTGACGAAGTTACGGCATTTCAAAGTTTCGACCTATGCCCAAGTGCCTATTTTTAGGCCAGTATTTTTACTTGTCTTCCGACTCAATATCACGTTTTCAACTTTAAATGTACGATTGATTTAGGGGAAAAACCATGCTCAAAAAGCCCTCGCTTTTTAATCTAAGTTGAGTTTTGACGAAGTTATGGCATTTTGAAGTTTCGACCTATGCCCATTTACCGATATACCGATTTTCAGGCTATAATTTTTACTTGTCTTCCGACTCAATATCACGTTTTCAACTTTAAATGTAGGATTGATTTAGGGGAAAAATAATGCTCAAAAAGCCCTCGCTTTTTAATCTAAGTTGAGTTTTGACGAAGTTATGGCATTTTGAAGTTTCGACCTATGCCCATATACCGATATACCAATTTTCAGGCTATAATTTTTACTTGTCTTCCGACCTAGATTCACGTTTTCAACTTTAAATGTAGGATTGATTTAGGTGCAAAACTATGATCAAAAAGCCCTCGCTTTTTAATCTAAGTTGAGTTTTGACGAAGTTATGGCATTTTGAAGTTTCGACCTATGCCCATATACCGATATACCGATTTTCAGGCTATAATTTTTACTTGTCTTCCGACCCAATTTCACGTTTTCAACTTTAAATGTAGGATTGATTTAGGTGCAAAACTATGATCAAAAAGCCCTCGCTTTTTAATCTAAGTTGAGTTTTGACGAAGTTATGGCATTTTGAAGTTTCGACCTATGCCCATATACCGATATACCGATTTTCAGGCTATAATTTTTACTTGTCATCCGACCCAAAAACACGTTTTCAACTTTAAATGTACGATTGATTTAGGGGAAAAATAATGCTCAAAAAGACCTCGCTTTTTAATCTAAGTTGAGTTTTGACGAAGTTATAGCATTTTGAAGTTTCGACCTATGCCCATATACCGATATACCGATTTTCAGGCTATAATTTTTACTTGTCATCCGACCCAAAAACACGTTTTCAACTTTAAATGTACGATTGATTTAGGGGGAAAATAATGCTCAAAAAGACCTCGCTTTTTAATCTAAGTTGAGTTTTGACGAAGTTATAGCATTTTGAAGTTTCGACCTATGCCCATTTACCGATATACCGATTTTCAGGCTATAATTTTTACTTGTCATCCGACCCAAAAACACGTTTTCAACTTTAAATGTACGATTGATTTAGGGGGAAAATAATGCTCAAAAAGACCTCGCTTTTTAATCTAAGTTGAGTTTTGACGAAGTTATAGCATTTTGAATTTTCGACCTATGCCCATTTACCGATATACCGATTTTCAGGCTATAATTTTTACTTGTCTTCCGACTCAATATCACGTTTTCAACTTTAAATGTAGGATTGATTTAGGTGCAAAACTATGATCAAAAAGCCCTCGCTTTTTAATCTAAGTTGAGTTTTGACGAAGTTATAGCATTTTGAAGTTTCGACCTATGCCCATATACCGATATACCGATTTTCAGGCTATAATTTTTACTTGTCATCCGACCCAAAAGCACGTTTTCAACTTTAAATGTACGATTGATTTAGGGGGAAAATAATGCTCAAAAAGACCTCGCTTTTTAATCTAAGTTGAGTTTTGACGAAGTTATAGCATTTTGAAGTTTCGACCTATGCCCATTTACCGATATACCGATTTTCAGGCTATAATTTTTACTTGTCTTCCGACCCAAAAACACGTTTTCAACTTTAAATGTACGATTGATTTAGGGGAAAAATAATGCTCAAAAAGCCCTCGCTTTTTAATCTCAGTTGAGTTTTGACGAAGTTACGGCATTTTGAAGTTTCGACCTATGCACATATGGCAATTTTCAGGCTAGAACTTTTACTCCCTGTATACATTGTTGCCAGAAACACGCTGCTTGCCACATACGCAGATGACACAGTGTTCCTTGCTAACTCCTCCACTGCCTGGAGAGCCTCAGCGGTTACGCAAAGGTTCTTGGATGGTTTTAGTACCTGGGCCAACCGGTGGAACATCTGCATCAATGAAAACAAGTCTCAGCACTGTACGTTTGCGCTCAGGAGTGGAAACTGTCCAAGCGTCCGACTCAACAACACGATCATACCTCAGGGGAACCATGTTCGCTACCTGGGTATGTATCTGGACAGAAAACTTACCTGGCGCAAACACATACAGATCACCGCAGCAGCGTGTAGATCCAAGAGGGCGAAACTCAACTGGTTACTGAAGTCATCCAGCAAACTCAGCTTGAGCAACAAGCTGCTAGTGTACAGGAGCATCATCATGCCCACTTGGACATATGGGATTCCATTTTGGGGCACAGCGGCAAAATCGTGGATTAATCAAATTCAAGTCTTGCAGAACAAGGTGCTAAGACACATCTCTGGTGCTCCACACTATGTGAGCAATTTGACACTGCACAACGACTTCAGTGTACCGACTGTTATTAGTCAAATAAACCGACATACAAGTCGTTACAATGACCGGTTGCATAACCATGTCAACCCATTGGCCTGCTCACTAGGGTCGAATTCAACCCGCAGACGCTTAAAGCGCCTCCACACCAGCGATGTCTGGACAGTTGGGCGTTAATATTTTCCAATGTTCTTATTAGTTTTCTGCAAATGTTACATTTAATGTTAAATTGATGTTACGTAATATTGTAACATGTTAATACCAATTATTTGTTTATGTTATTGATTTATATCCGCTGTCATTATGTATATATTCAAAACAATATTTTATAACCTTTCAGTAGGTAGATTAATATTAAATTAAATTGCTACATCAAAAAAAAAAAAAAAAAAAGAAATACGTTTGAAATACTGTTTTTAAGAGCTTGTTAAATCGTACAATATTTATTCTCAAGGCTTTTATAACAAAGTCTATTCATTCATATTTTCCACAACTGTTGCTCAGATTTTCGCCCACATTTCACTTCTTGTCGTTTTGCTTTTAGAGTACCTTGAGACTGCGGTCATGTCAATAAACGAACGCTGAGCTATTTGCAAGGCATTAAATTGTAATTTTTTTAATTACACACAAAAGATTTACAACACAACAGACGTTGAACAGCAGAATAGCCAACAGAAGCACACACAGCATACACACACACACACTTACCTTATTACTGGCAGCTGATTAAAAAGCATGGCGCGGAAAAGTATGCAACGCTTAATTACATAAACGACTGCGCCCGAAGCTGGGTGAAAAACTGAACATGGAGGATAGCGATAGTAGCCATCGCCTTGGTTAAGTCTATAGCAGATATGGCAGCACTCGACACACTCGGAGTGAGTGGATGAGTAGGATGGCAAGCATCAAGCTGGCGTGCAAAATCGAGATAATAAGAAAATGGCGAAAATTAAATTGTTTTTCCGCGCGCGCCAAGTGACCAATTAAACTGAACTGCAAAAAGTCTTCGACTCTTCCGCTCCTTCTCGTTGACTGGCAGCCTGCAGCTGAATGGAAGAGGGGGCATCTTAAGCAACGGTGGCTGTGGCTACTCCTTTTTTGCCACTGAGATTTGTTTTGAAGTCTGTGTTGTCTCTTGCCCCTGACCAGAAGTCGCCTTTATCCCCTCCTATCTGTTTGCTCAGAAATAAAATCATTTTGAGATTTCTAATGATGCCAGCCAGGCACCGCAATACGGCAATGAAAGAGCAAACTAAATTAGCACCGCGGGCCTCTCAACAACAACAGCCAACAGTTGCGCCAGAGTCGTAAATAAAACTTGGTCAGAACTAATATGCCAGCGAGTTTCTGTGGCGCACAAATCTTTAGCAAAGTAAATGCGCCAGTTGCATTGGAAAATTGTGCTACCTGCTCATAGTGCTACTGACACCATTCTCTTTATATTCTTGCCCTTGTTATACCCTTTAAGATCGAAATGGAGCCTTAGGACCAACACGGAATAACTCTCATTTTTCTTAAGTATGTCAATTTGGTTCTGAATCAATATTTGTCGCATAGATGAGTTGATTAGTTTTAATTTCTTATATTATTACTCAGGAATATTATAGGGTATGTCTTTTGATAGCAGAGTCCACTGCTGAATTCCTTACAGGTTTTGTTGCCATTCTTGTTTTTCGTGTGTTTCCCGTTTGTAGCCAACACACTAATTACCGCAATTAATTATGCTGCCTGCGGAAACAGCCGAGTCCAACTCTCTCATTTGAACCACAGAGGGAATTGAGCAGGCAAGAAGTTTCTGGTTTGTGTTGGTGTTGCCGTTGTTGTTTTTACTGGTTGGCTCGGTTTTTGACTGAAAGTTTGGCCTATGCTGAGTGTGTGTGTATGTGTGCTCGTTTGTGGGTATTCCTCGATGCACATTTTAAGCAGCTTTCATCCAGAGGCTTTTTGACCAGCAGCTCGTTTGTGTTGGTTTCTCAGCACGCATAACAAATGCCCAACGCGCCAATTAAATTCGTTTAGTTGGAAAAGCTTTTGAATATAGTTTAAGGTTGCGGTCATGTCTACAAATTGGATGAATTTGGCTTAAATTGTTTATTTAACGAAGCAGTTGAACCAAAAAAGTAACTATAATGAAGAAGGAGGCACTTTTTCACGTAATTGTTGCCTTAATGACCTTAATAAGTCCATTGAGCTGCAGCTGGTCACGCTCTTGCTGTGAGCCAGGAATCAAATATAAAACAACAAAATACATTAAATTTCATTTATTTTCCAAGACTTGCACATATATACGTATAAAAGAGCACATTGGGCGTATGCGCTGTCGATAAAGGGTTTAATGAAAATGGGTTTAAAAAAAAAAGAAAAAAAAAAGGAACTTTGGTGCTGACATGCAAATGGCATTGGCTTAATAGACTCGAAAAACAACTGAAGTGACAGCTGCAGTTTCCAATGCTGCCAACAGACTTTTCCGCGGCCAGCTGAAAAATACACATGAATTTAAATGATCGAGTTTTGAACACCAAGTAAAATAAATATATTTATTTTTGTCTACTGATACTTAAGCACTTCCTCAAATATATAAATATATATTGGCTGATCGTATATATAATTCTGATATGCATACATATAATATCTGATTCCCTTTAACTACGCATTCCTCTAACTTTCTGCACAACTAACTGGCTATGTTTATTTTGGGTATTTGGGCAACTTACGCTACCCGATTTAAGGATATACCCAAACAGGGTATATAAAAGAGTAGCAGGCGCCATCGATTTAAGCCAAAAACAGTGCGCCCCACTAACATCATTTGCACAAAAAAAAGTCGTGCATTTTTTGTTGAGCGACTTAGCCCTTAAAGAGTTTCATGACTGCAGCTGCCATTTAAATGAGAGATTGCCAACATGATTTCACAGGGCTGACATGGGCTCATTATACGAATTGACTTTGACAGTTGAATGTTGATTGCTGATTGCTGAGCGATGTTTGCCGGCCGAAAGAGATGTCTGCCCCTATTAAATGGCACACAAAACAATTATACAAATGTCAGCGGCCCTTTGTTGACCCAAACAACCGATGCGCTAATGCGGCCTGAAACGCTGCTGCTAATAGCAAACGCTGATGCCATTATGGAACAAATAGAATTGTGTCCAGCGAAGAATAGTATTTAAAGCGCGGTTTCGCAATAAAAGCCAGTTGAGGCCCAACAAAATCCGCAATATGGCGGCTCTTATTGCCATTTTTGCGTATCAGCCTCCGCATCGGCGCTGTTTTGGCATTCGTCTGATTTATGCGGCTGTCGACGTGGTCCCAGGAGTTAGCAACACCAGATGCGGGCCAAAATGCAGCCCCCCCCCCCCCCCCTCCTCTTCCCACTTCGTCAGACAGTTGACGCAACGCGGCTGATTGACAAACCGCTATTTGCCAAAATGAACCGTTTGACATGAGGTTTGACGGGTCTTCGGTTCCACTGCAGTATTTGATTCGATTTCGGGCCTTTGCACCAAAAATTACTTTTACCGTTCACCTTGCTTGCAATTTCAAAGATTTGATTTATGTGGACGCAAAACACGTCAGCTGCAGAGCGATTACCTTGTGCATGAGGCTATAGAATGAGTTTACTTAGAAATTAAACAATGAATAAATCTTACTTTCTTAGATCCGCGTCAACTATCCAGATCCAATCTGATAAATACTGTACCGGCTGACCCCTTTCAAATGCGATCTGCATCTGAATCTGAATTTGTTTGTCGTTTATTAAAAGAAAACATTAAAATTTAAAATTTTTGAATGACAGATCGGGCAGCTGACGATTCTTTAATTACGTCCCCCAGATGAATTCGCAACATCGTCATGTTCAGAGTTAGACTTTGCCATAGGCGATTTGTATGCTACTTATGTTATATTGAGTTACCTATCTCCTTTTGGTAATGGAGGAATAGATTGAGGTTTGGTTACCAGTTGGAGCTGCATTCAAATTTGTCGCTTACGCAGGAATACGATGAGTACAAGTCTTTGGTACCTCCCCTTAAACGGTTAACCTTTATGAACTCAAAGTTGAGGCCACCATTGATGGCTTCCTTACTCTCGATCGTGTTGCGCACATCGGACACACAGATCGTAAGTATGTCCTTGAACAGGCCCAAGCTGTTGGCCTCTTGGATGCCATTATAGTTGACCAGCATGCAGCCGAGGTCCCCGCCCGTCTCCATATCCCTCAGATTCACATGGTAAATGTTGTCGGCCCGCAATAGAAGCGTCAGTGCCACATCCCGTACTGTTAGATCGCCCATCAGCTTAGACAGTTCGTCCTTCATGGAGCACAGCACTGGAAGCTTCTTGTTGTTGCAGAACTGACACAGACTCGAGGTTTTCCGCTCAAGTGCGTGTTTGATTTCTAGACGGGCACAGTTAAATATCGACTTATTTGTACCACACTCGCACTTTACATCTTGAGGTTCCTTTGTTGACTTATCTTTAACGCTCTCCAGATTCTTGTACTTATCATTGAGCGTATTAACTTGCCTGTAAAGCTGCTTTACCTTATAGCTTAACTCAATGAGTTGCTCATTTTGATGTATGTCCTGTGCGACCTGATCCTCCAGCCTGTTCTTCAGCACACCCAACTGGCTTGATATGTCAAGTATTTTCTCACATTCCGTACACTTTGTAATGCATTTGCCTGGTTCTATTCTTTCATCTAATTTAGGTTCAGAAGATACGGCTTGCTTTGGCAGTTGCTCCTCGGGTTCGCGGTTTTTCTCAGGTGCATACTTCACTTTCCTTACTTTTTCCCGCTTGACTCTCTTTTCTTTCTTTTCATTTTGAAGACTTCGCATCGAAGGCACAACTATAACTGGATACTTGCATTTGCATTTGCAACAAGATTTGGAAATGAACTTAGTTCGCGGGTCCTTCTTAATTTTAATCTTTTTAGGGCGATCCTCTTTCTTTTGAAGTGGTTTCTCTGCGCTGTTGGGCGTTGGTTTATCGCACACACAGCTTGCAGACTCAGCGGGACACGAACTCAATGTACACAACGATAGAACGGATGGCCTTATCCGTCCTCCAGCAGGCAGTCGATCCTGGTTGGTTTGTGCCAGTGAGCTCGGATGTTCTGAGAGTAATCTGTCTAACTGCTCAGCGCGTATTCGTGCACTCAAATAATTTGTATAGGCTCGTGATGCATCTTTAAGGGAAAGCAATAGAAATCTAGGAGTTAGAAATCAACCACTCGATATAAAATTGTTCGCTTTAAACTTACTCATTGTGCTTGTTAACTGAGAATTTTCTGGCACAACACAACAATTTTCAACTTAAACTGAGCTCACCCGATTCTATTTTTGAACTGACACCTGTTCAGCTACAATTGACAGCTCGACGATTGCTCAACAAGGTTCCCAAGACACAAAAGCAGTTGCATATTTTTAAATTAATTTGGTTTCTTTGCCTTCTGACATCTGACATCTCCTTTTGAATTCCAAATATTCGTTGAATATTTCATAGAAACTGGGTTCAAAGGGTTGCCAATTTGTGTCGACAGATTGATTTTACCTTTTCTTGCATACAGGTGTAAGTGGTTCCAGTCCTTATTGAACTGACACAAAATTCTAGTGAAGCAGCTTCAGTTCATTTAAGGTGTAATATCAAAAGGACTCAACTATCAAGCTGACAATGAGATAAACAATAATAATAAACATTCATTTACATAAAAAAAATTTAATCAG
Organism: Drosophila nr. fundita; assembly: GCA_035044245.1. Taxonomy (NCBI): domain Eukaryota; kingdom Metazoa; phylum Arthropoda; class Insecta; order Diptera; family Drosophilidae; genus Drosophila; species Drosophila nr. fundita. The sequence goes on from JAWNMG010000857.1 coordinate 725,660, forward strand.
TCAAGAGCGATTTCATCTATTATATTTGCTTTTATTTATATGTATTTTCAACATGTATTTGGCACACCGCACACCGCAAAACATTCAATGATTGGCAACATTTTTACTTGAGATATCATATTTTATAAAATATAGATTCACATTATTTTTTTAAATGTTGTTTTGTAATTTAAGTGAATGACACACATGAAAATGTAACTTTTTTGTTGAATTTAACTTTGGTTTGAGTGAATTGGTATTTTTTTTTTTTTATTATTATTATTTTATTATTTTAGTTTATGTTTTTTACTACAATGGACTGGTGTTTGGTATTTTTTGTATGTTAACTGGTTCCTGTATTTTTATTTGGCTATATACTCGAATGTTGTAAGTCGCTTGTATAAAAAATTTGAAATATTTCTGATAAGCTCCCTTTTTGTATTGATTAATATGTGATTATTAAGAGGATTACTTTTTGAGGTGGATTAGTAATATTAAGGGTCTTCATTTGGGCCTTCATTTGATCCAGCTTACTTCAATTTTAGAGGAAATGGTATATAAATGCATAGATTTTTTACAAAATATCCTGTTTGATATTAATTATTTATGAAAAAGAGTTCGCAGATAGTTTTTTTGTTTATGATTATCTTTATATTTTCGGTTATATCTAGGGCAATTAATATACGCCCTATATGCACGCAGCTGCCAGTCTATAATTCATAAATCAAATTAACAATAGCTCTTTGGATTGCGTGAAGTTCAACTTTCGATTTTCAGCTATAAACTAAGCATATACGATGTTATCTGTTTGGCTATCAATTTTGACTAAATTCTTGGGCTTGAACAAAAGTTTACTTAAACGGAACGTAAGGGCTTACAAACTTATGCCTAAGAGTGGTTATATTAACAACTTTGAACATTAATTAGTACACGCGTCAGATTACAAGGAGCACAATCGAAGCAGTTAAGGCGCAAATTAACATACCTTTCCATATATTTATCGGTTTTCCCAAACAAACTTAAACAGGTGCTGAGAAAACAGACTTGTTGAGGTTAACGCGAGGATGCCTTTAAGCTACACAAAGTACATGGAGTGGGAATTCAGCTTATTGATTTGCGTTGATTCAATGGCAACGTCGGGGCAAAATCAGCAACAGCAACATTGCTGACAGCAGCTGATAGATGGGCGGCAGGTGAGCTCCGGCTGAGGCCCGTGGCTCCAGCGACAGAGTCCTACACTTCTCCACTTTGGTGTAGTCACTGAAACCGGCCAGATTCCGCGATGCGGCGCGTATCAGATACACGGTATCCGGTTCCAGGTTCGTTATAAGAAAATTGGCCCCTGTCATAAACAAAAATGAAAAGCTATAGTTCAAAAATGAAAAGTTAAGCTGATGCAGCTGCCTCCTCCCCTCCGGTTACCTTCTTCAAAGGGGAAATCCTTGCGCTTGGCATTCGTCCATTTGCCGGCATCCGTTTTGAATTCCAGCTCCGTCATATACTCAATGCGAAAACCATTCACATCCATCGGACCGCGTTGATCCTTATCGCGCTGGGCGCTCACATCCACATCAAACGTGTTCGAATTGAAGCCGCGCAGCTGAAATACAAATGGGGGCGGTGGCTTCTCGCCCTCATCCAGTCGTGTAATGCGCTCAATACTGCCCAAATGATTGTGTGCACGACATCGATAGTTGTCAAAGACCTTGGCATCCAGCACACGGATTGTCAGACGCGACCAATAGTTGTCCGTTTCGATGAAGTACTGTTTTTCGTTGCTCTCCAGCCGCTTCTGCTTGCGATGCCAGGTGAAGGTAGCTGGCGGCTCCGCTTGTGCCTCGCACATGAGGCTCGCCGTGCCATTGATGTATGCATATTGAAGGCCCACGTGATGCTTCGACGTCCAATGGGGCTTATCTATCCATTTTCAATTAAAGTCAGCAATTAATTAAATTTAAAAAGCAATTTTTCTGCTTTCAGAGTTCAGCTGTCGCTCAAAAATATGCTATCAAATGTATGAAATACGTGCATAAATCAAAAATGTTCGCTACTAAAGTCATTAACTGCATGTGTGCGACGCCCCAACAGCACAGCTTACAACATATGCGAGCTAAGCGTATATAAATTTAAAATATTCCGTGCTCTTAAAACTATTTGCAACTCACTGTGATGCATACTAAAACATACACAAAAAAGTTTTTTTTTCGACGTACTCGTAAAGTCTCTCAAGTAATTTTCTTGCCATTCATAACAAAAGCACACTGGGTTGAAAATGCACCGTAAATGGAAATATATTGAAATAAAATAACTTTTTGAATGATATTAAGAAAAGTTTAGACATCGGGTAAAAAAGAAATATATCTTACAGTTGATGCAAGCTCTTCGAATTTAACTAAGTTTTTAAGCAGAATATAAAATAAAAACCAATTTAAAACAACTTAGAAATCTTATCATGATATTATATGTATTAGATAATTGTTGTTTTTTTATGACTTTAAAATCTTATCATATTCGTAAGCTTTATTAAATATTGATAAGATTAATAGCTAAATCATAATTTCAATCAATTAAATTGAAGCTTTATCAATAAATTTCCTGTTTCGTAAATTTCCTATATTTTATCCTCGGTTCGACAACTATTTGTCCAGTGTGCATTGTGTTGTATGCGTTGGCAAATCATAAATCACACTCACGTTCGATTTTCATCAAAACTGTGCGCTCCTGCATATCTGAAGCAATCGAATTCACTTGGTATGCCCGGCACGTGTACTCGCCGGTGTCATTTTGTGTTACCTTGTTGATGAGCAAACCATCGGCCAGGATTCGAAATTTCGGAGCGTTTGCTGACAAAATGAGAGAAACATGATAAGCGGACGCAACGAGAAAATCCAGTAAAGCGACGAAAAAAAAATCATCGTTGGGCAAAGCTCATTAAGATTGGACACTCACCCTCCACACTAATGGGTTGTCCATTGAAATGCCAGGTGACATTCGGTTGCGGTTCGCCCTTCACCTCGCATAATATGGTAGCAATTTGACCCTCCTTTACGGTCGATACGGTATCCTTTTCGGTGAACGTAATTTTCTCTGTGTGTGCGAATGAATGTTTTGTTTGCGTGTGGCGAGAATACAATGCAAAATTAATGAGCGTGGTTGTTGAATGTTGTTCGATCTTTGTACTTACGATACACAATCAAATCGAACGATTTACTATGCAGCCCACCTCCAACAGCCTCACAGGTCCAATTGCCCTTGTCCGCCAGCGCAATGTGTGAAAAAACTATTTTCAATTGTTCTGTGCGGTGAAGAATGTAAAGTAGTGAAATCGAAAAAAAAAACAATTACGATAAAGTGCATTAGTTTGAATTGATCGACTACAAGATGCCCTGTTGCATTCAAAAAATTAATTCATAACATTTTTATATTCCTATCTGCTTGTGGACTCCTTTTCATATTTATAGCTTGTAGCAAATTCTGAATTGTGAAAAAATACATTGTTTATCAGTACCAATTTGGGAATTGATATCAAATGTTAACATTAATTAAACATTGCTTATTGATCGATAACTGTGAAAATGTTTATTAATTATTTAATTTAAAAAAAGTGCAACAAATATTAAAATGCATTTCGAATCCGTTTTATTTTATTTTATTGGAGCTTTGGTCCTAATGCATTTTGCATGCATACTTCTTTTATCTGTTTCGTAGCTACTTCTAACATTAATTTACTTGATTGAAGCAACTGAAAAGGTCAATAAAGATTGGTAAAAACAAAAGCCAAGTACAATTTAAACGGAAAACTCTGTGTAAGTGTTGAAAATCGTTGCAATTAATTGGATTTGTTTGGCGTGCCTGCTGGCCCGAGAGTTCTTTGTCTCAGTGCTGAATCGATTGTTTCGCCATGACTCACCAGGTGCCGCTTGCTCGATGTGTATGCGTCCTTTGTGCTCTTGGAGTATTTCACCTTTTGGCGATTTCCAATGCAGCTTTGCATCGGGATCGGGGCTCCGACACAGCACAATGAGAGACTCGTTAGTGTAGCGGACGACGCTGTGCTCAGCAGGACTCAGTGTCAGACTGTCATGGTGATTGGCCAAGACGGCTGCTGTAGGATCAAATGGATTGCATACATATTAGTTAATAGTTTGTTAATTGCACAGCATTTCAAATGTAAATTGCAAAGTTTCTGGCAAATTCGCCAAGTCGGCAATTTGGCCAATTTAGTTTGGGTTTTGCATACTAAGAATTTTTCTTCACCAACTTAAATTGCAGTTCCCACACACACACACATTTGGCCACAAGTCTTGACTGCAAAACAGCAACAACAGAAAAACTGAACGGCAACTACCAATTTCAATATTTTGCATTTCACAGTTCAGGATGCATACTGAAAAAGTTTCCACCTCATTTTATTCACCCATTAGGTTGTCCGCAAGTGCAGCATTTGAAAATATTTCTGCAATTTTGTATGCAAATATATTCTAACGTTTACGTGATATTATTTTATTGACAAAGTCATACTCCATTAGAAACTAAAACCCAATATCTCGCATAGCTGGACATTCTTGATTGGAATTAATTTATACTACTTGTTTTACTTTTTATTAATTGCTAAAATTTTTCAAAATATGGTCCTCATTCTTTCCTTTTTGAGCTATTATGTTATTCTTTACAAAATTTCATTTTCTCATTTATGAAGACTAATTTGCAGAAAATGGAAATAACCGACAAATTTGCTGTGAATGTATGTATGCCAGAATATCTCGCCATTTTTCATGGCTCATGAATTACTCAGCTTTGATTCATATTGAACAACAAAGTGCACTCAAATTATTTGCATTTTGCATGCCACATATTTTCAATTCTTCATACACTCTGTGGACCTGGGCAGGAAGGCATAAGGGGAGAACAACCTACCTGCTCATTGAAATTTATCACAAGAAAATGCAATTTCATTTTTCCGTTTTATGTCAATATCAGCAACAGTAAAAGTAACAGCAACAAAAACATAACGGAAACTAAAAGTAATGTGGATCATAGGAACCCATCCTTAGTTAGAGCACAGAGCGATGCATAGATGCACAAATTTCTTGCATACTTTTTAATAAAGTTTCTTGTATGCCCAAAGTGCTAGAAACGGAACAAAATCACAGTAAGACATACGGACAGGAGACAGGAGAGGCAAAGGAAAGAGGGCTAGCAAAACTTTTGCCCAGTTTTTTTCCGAAGCAAAGTTGAAATTTTATTAGCAACAAAATGGTCATGTTGAAGGAAAGCCCACTACATTATGTTCAAGCAAATTAAACATTCTTCATATTCAACGTGCAAGGAATTCTGAGAAAACTAAAAAACAAACTTCCAGTTGCAGTTTTAAAAAATTCAATAGTAAACTTTTATTTAAAAGGCTCATTAATTTTCTAAATAGAAGAAACTATCTCAACTTTAAATTGGCAAAATTTAAGTGATTTACTACTCTTGATAATATGATGGTGTAATGTGACCAGTTTCGACATTAGAATAAAGAAATTTGGGTCTGCATAGTTAATGAAAATTTTTGACAATAGGTTATATTTTTAGCTTGGTCAAAAGATATGACAGTAACTTTCGACCTTTTCATTTGTCCTACATGAATGGATTAGTTCAAATTTTAGTCTCCTAACTCTTACAGTTTTGAATGTGCATTTTTCAAGTCCATTAGTTAGTCAGACAGATTTATCGCCTCAGAGCAAAATTAAAGGACTAACACATGAATTAAATGACGCAATAATTGTTCGACGTTATTCCCACATATAAGAGTGTATGTATATATATACATTTATATAATAAGACCGGAAAAATATGTCAGTATGTTCATTTGCATTTGCATTTGCATTGTTTGACTTCAGCACCATCACCTGTGTGCTGTTTTGCTTGCCTGTCAGCGTGTTCGCTATCTGAAATGGCAACGTCAACTGCGAACAATAAGCGAAACTCTCGACATAAAATTTCATGTGCAAACCAAAGTTGGAGGCACAGCGTCCAACACATTGCAAGAGTCAACGAAAAAATATTTAAAAGATAAATATAAATAAGGGAAGCGTTGTCAAGTGCGAGTAAAAGAAACGGTTAACGTTAACGCGCTGACAGCAAATGGCAACTGGCATTGCCAGACACCAACAGACGCAAGCATCAAAATCATCTGTCGCACACTCCTCCGCATTGCTTCGTGGCCTCTATAAATGCTTACGTTATGCACTCATTCGCAGCACAAATGTCTGCGCGAATGTGAGTGCAAAAAATGCACACACAGTTATGTGCCAACGGTGGATGGGCTGAAGGAAAGGAGAAGCATTATGGGCAAGACATGAAAAGGGAACGGGAGGAGGCAATGAAGCGCGAGATTGCATAAATAAAGAATATAGTGTCGACGAATGAACACCCTTAAGAACATTTCCAAATCATATACTTAACTACATTTTTAAACCTGTCCCAAATATCGATGCTTAGTTTAGATAAAAATCAAAAAAAGGAAATAACAACTGTACATGACATTGATATCGATATCGATCGATATCATTTGTGTGAACACCAACTTGAAGCAGAAGAAATCAATCGGTGCAATTAAAGCAAAGTAAGCAGACGTGTTTGTGAAAGATATATAATTTAGTTTTGACAGCTACAGTACTAAAATTAATCATTTAAACTAGGGAATGTTAGAGTTATGATTAATTATTATTCAAATTCACTTATTTATGGACAGATTAATAGCACAAATTAAATGCACAGATAAATGATTAAGTTCTGTAAATAACACAAGAGTACAAAATGTGCCGAAATGCATGTGTGAATATGACATGTGAAATGTATATATAAGTATATTGATTTGTTTGTATATGTGTACAGATAAACGCTTAAGTATGTTTATATCTATGTGAGGTGTTGACCCGTAAATTTCATTAAGTGCCATGCATTATATTATTTGCCTGCAGGCATTTGCCGTTAAACCTTCGTGGAATGTGTACATACATATATTATTTGTATTTTTATCTATCAATAATTCAATGCTTTAAAATTAATTGAATTTAAATTGCAATTCACAGTTTAATTAAATAGAAATGGATTGAGAAAGTCATTATTTGCAATACCTGAATGCAACTTTGTTCAATAACTTTTCGATTTTCAAATAAAATTCTCTTTATTTTAATAATTAAATCAGAAATTGGCTGCGAACTATGTTCATAGAAATCCAAGGTTTTAGATTTGCAATGAATCTTAGATAGTTTCAAGTTTTGAAATGTAATCTCTGTCTTTTTCAAGCTCTCGATAAGCTTTCAATAAATTACAAAATGTCAGCTGTATTGAGTCTCACAAACTTTTCCATTTCCATTAGCTCAGCACAGAAAAACTTTTTAATTATTTGCCAATACTCTGTAGGCACCAAAAAAGGAAAACAAACCCAAACGCGAAAATTTTGCCAGCAAGACTGCGTGAACTTTTTACATTCGAAAATGTTTTTTGTTCTGTTTTTTAATTATTATGTTACTTCAAAAAATAAAAGTTGCTGTGGCAGTTGCTGTTGCATGCATGCTTTCAACTTCAACTATAAAAGTTACAGTTCTGCAACTGTAATCGAGAGCAGCAAGTTGGGCCTTGTTGGAATGGGTGAATGCTGCAAGTGGGGTAGAGGTGCTTATATGTAATGTCAGCAAAAACGCATATGAAGCACACTTAACCTGATTTTGAAGCCGAGGCGCCGCAAAGACACGCACATCTAGCTAGTGCCCCATTTTACATTTCTCTTGCCACAAAGGCAAGCCGAGCAAATAGAAATCCTTGAGAGTCGAGCATGCAAATAATTGCAGCATTTGTATAAGCCTGACCCATTTTTGTTGCAAGTTTCTTTGTATATTTTTTTTTTTATTGCTTCTCATAAGCTGCTGTCTTGGGGCAAGGAATTTAATTCAAAATTCTCGCACAAAGCATTGTCGCTGCTGCCACTGCCACTGCTGCTGCTGCTCATGCTGCTGTGGCACGTAATGCCAAAACATACATAAATCATCTCTACGTCTCCGCATAAGAATATATTTCCGCTATAAAATGGACGTTTCCGCTTTTTCGGCTGCCTGGCAACGTACTCCCGCCCCAGCCCCTGCCACCGCCTCCAACTCTGTCAGCATCTACCTCCGCTGTCTGCTACTGCTGCTGCGTCCACAACAGGAAGTCAGCTTCAGTTTGGACTTGTACTCTGCTTTGTGGCAAACGGAAATGCAGGTAATAAAACTCTTGCTTCAGTTTCTCAGGTATATCTCGGTGAACCTGTCCACCCCCAATCCTCACACCTATTTCTGATGTCTTTTTAATAGTTTGCAGCTGACGCTTGCTCCGGCTGGCAAAATGGGTTTGTATTAAGGTTTGGTGTTTGACTAGCTAACAAATTTTCTTGAGTTGCTTACCTCTCACTCGAAGTTTCTGCTTCACTGTGGCAATTATTTTTTTTTGCTTGTGCCCTGGGGGTAAGTTCATAATTTTGACATTATGTGCGTGGAAAGGAGGGAGTGGGGTTGTGCACCGGAAAATACACTTATGAGTTCTTAAATGCTCGCAAGCCCCCATAATTCTCTGTTCAACAACAGTAAGAGGAAGTAAAGTGCACATTAATTTTCGCCTTCCGAGCGATAAGAATGGAGAACATGGAAACACTTGCGCAGAACCCTAGCTGTCGTTTTTTTTTTTTGTTTCTCGGTTTTTATGTTTCAGCCCAACGTCTTGCAGGACTTGTGAAAATGTTTCAGCCCATTCATCAACATTGTGCGCCTTTGACTTTTGAAACAAAAGTTTGACAGACTTAACATTTACAGAAGGGCGTGGCCTCGAGGCGAGGCGACCCCGAAATACTTAACAAAAAACTTCCAACCAAACCAAACCAATCCCCAAAGCATTTTAAACATTTTATAGATAAATCTGGGCACTGTGGAGTGAAGAAAGGAAATAAAGCTCCAAATAAATATATGCACTCTATAAAACTTGGACAGATTTGTCAGTCTTACAGCTATATCTAATAAAAACTTCTAACTGATTAAAATTCAAAAAATAACTTCATTATTAACTCAGAAACTAACGAAATATTAGTTGTGCTGCTTAAATACATGACTTAATTATAATTTGTTTCACATAGCGAAGTTCCGTGTTTAATACTTCAGTTAATAGCAAGCCCCGTAAATAACCAACTTACACACCAAAATATTATAAGCTACTTTACGGAAAACTTTAATTAATTTTTCAACTTTTTTCATTTCGAAATTTGTGAAGCACTCATGGTTTTTATTATTTTTGGCACCACTGTGCAAAATTTGTATATGACAACCAGTGTGAACAACCGCGTATATCATTTGTTTAACAAATTTGCCTCAAGTTAAAACACGACAGGCAAGGAATTAATCATGGCCTATCAAATGGCATAAATGGCGTTTTAAGTGTCAGTGTTAATGGCGTGCGCAATTATGAAAGCAGTTAACCTCATAGACCCAGAGAAAGAGAGAGAGAGTGAGAGAGAGAGAGAGAGGAGAGCGAGAGAGGTCAATGGTCAAAGGCACAGTCGCTATAGAAATCGAAGGAACAGCAGTTGCACGCAGAGGCAAACATAATTATCGGCTTGCTTGCCAATATTGTTGCAACACCCACTGGGCACGCCCCGTTCTTGTTGGAAATTGTAATTGAATGCGCTGTGCGTGTGGCATATAACGTATAAGCAAAGTGCAGCAGCAGCAACCAACGACTTAGCGATACACTAAGAATAAAAAATTAATTTCTTAAGCAATATAAACTAAAGTTGCCGCGAAGCAAATTTTAGTTCAAACTTTGTCTCATGTTCCCTTGTCGCAACGCACTTCTAAAAATGAAATCCAACTGCATAAACTTGCAACAACAACTGCTTCACAGTACCCAGTACCTATAATAACGGATGTATGGGGTATCATAGTCGGCTTCTGTTTTATGTAACAGAATCGTGGAATCTCTAATCTGATCGTGGGGCCATATCACTTAACCACAATGTCTAAGAAGATTATATAAATAATAATCTAAAAAAAGGAACGGATGTCGAATTTGGTAAGCATATTTTGGGTATACAAACTGTCAATATATATATTTAAAAATTATAGGGCATTTCTTCTATCTGTCACTCTTGACAAATGGATTTCAACGAATTTTTTGTTGTTATTATGCTGCAGCTTTTGTCTTTTACTAACAACTTTGCAGCTTGCACTCCGTCGTAAAAATAAAGTTTTACACACACGCACGAGTTGTTTTCTTCTCTATTATATTAGTAACTTGTGCATATATATGTTTGTGTGTGTGTGTGTGTGTGTGTGTGTGTGTGTATGGGATGGTGATGCTGATGTTTCCTGCTGAATTCCACATTACAGCAACAATAACCAAAAATGACACAGCTTTTGTGGCGCAGCATTGAGTGTCTTCATTTTAAGAGCATAGTAAGGAAACTGAAACTAGTTTCAGTTTCAGTTTCAGACTGTTTCCAGTTTAAGACACCAACTTCAATCGGCAACATAACTGAAGCTAAGCCAGTAGAATTTAATTTGGTCAGTTTCGAGCGAGCGCTGCGTAGAGCTTAATGCAATGTGATGCACTTCAAAGCAGCACGATTAAGTGGCTGAATCAGCTCACTGAGTTTAATATTTCATTAGTTAGCTTTGATCCACTTTAAATCCAGTCAGCAACAGCAGCAGCAGCAGCAGCAGCAGCAGCAACGGCACAGATGCTATAAATTTCCGTGTGCCACGCAAATTGTTTTCAAGTTTCCTTAGAATTGCCAGTGCTACAACAGATAGCAGGTAGCAGGTAAAAATTTATGGGAGTCGTGGCGCCGACGATGGGCGGTATGTTGCGTGCAACAATTAATTCAACTTAAGTGCGCATTCGTAATTGGAAAATTACAGCTAAGTAAGAGTATTTGAAGTTGGCGCCTTGCGTTTTACCAGTCTCAAGTAGTTTCGTTGAGTTGGGATTCCACTTTCGAGTGCCTTTCATTTTAACTCATTCTTAGCTTAAGTTAATGCTATTCCTGGCTGCAAGCGCAGCTCGATTAATTTATGCTTTTATATTTGCGAAGAACTAGGAGGCAACCAAGCTTTTAACGGCGTGTTATGAACAGCCAAAGCCAACATAAAGTCTCTATCAAATTGAATTTTTCACAAACACACACACACACACACACACACACACACACACACACACACACACATACACAAACATACTACTAACAGCACACTAAACAACTTTTTGTGCTGCAAAGGCAACTGGCTCACCACATATTGAAAAATGCGACACAATATTTTCTGCTGCAAAATTCTTTGCCAGGTGAGACACGTTAAGCTGCAACAGCTCGAAATATTGTTGTTGTTGTTGTTGTTGTGGACTTTTTGTGTGTACGATGCTGAAATATTAAATACAGTATGGGGCTTCTTGAAGTACTTCATATTTAAGATAATGTCCTCGCTTCGATCAAGAATTAGATGCACAAGGCTTCACTTTTCATTTATTTTAAATTTTAGTTTTATATTAAATATTTGTGACACTTAACCTAACTTAAAATTATTTAACATTTGTCTTTTTGATTGAGATATTCATTAGGGCAAGGCGGATGCATTGTTGCAATCACTCTTATGGGTTAGTGCAACAACATCAGACAGAATATACTTTGATGGCTTTTGGCTCATTCACGTCCACACGGGACATGCGTTACCTCATACAACTGGCATAAGCCGGGCCAGCGACCTGGCTTCATGGGTGACAGGAGGGAGAGGAGTGCTAAGGAGAGAATCTGCAACTAATTATCATCAGCTCAGTGGAAGAGAGTTAATAGGATTATGTACACAGCTCAGTATGCAACAGGCAAAGGACGATGCCAAATGCATCGGTGTTAAGTACATCGCTAAGAATTCAGGCAATATCATCTGCAATTTGCCAAAAACCCATCGTTTAAATCATTAAAAAAATATCAAAATTAATATTGACCCTTATGTTTGTGCCGTCAGTCATGTTGCTGTAATTAATTTAATTTACATCGATTGTGCACAGATTCAAATATTTTGTTTGCGATTGCTCAAAGTTGTGGTATTTTCACAACTCATACTTCGCCTTTAATTATTTTAATATGGAGTTGAAATATTAAAGTGAACTTACGATATGTTTAAAGCTTGCTGAAAACTATCAGACTGATTTATTATAGATTTTGAAAATACACTAAAATACGAAGGGCTTCTACGACCATCATTAACAAATCAGAAAGATTAATAAACATTTAAAATAAGTCAAATCTGTTATTGATATTATAATATATATTTATATACTATAATCTCAAATATTCAAAGCATATTGAGATACGTAGACTCAATATTCAACCGATGTTTCTCAAAGCTGTTTTAAATCTAAATTTAGCTAAATAACTTTCTTAAATTCCAGCAAAATGACACAAATAACTTTTTAGATATGTAAATCTGATGCAATTTAAAAGCAAGTAAAGCAGACATAAAGAAGTTGCAGTTGCCACAGATTGTTGCATCGTTGAATTGCAAATGTAAATGTTTAGCAGTAAATTTTGTGGATAAACAGCTGTATTAAATGCAAGTCGCTTGTCACTCATTTAAATTGGGCGACCAAATGCACACAAATTCAGATGCCATCATCAAGGCAGCGGCGATCTTTTTCATGTTATTCTTTTGCTGCTGAGGGGGTGGCGGGGGTGGCTGTGAGTGGTGTGGAGGGGGGGAGTTGAGCGGCTGTCTACCAACCCATTCGCATGGCAAGCCAGTGACATATGTCTCGCTGGCTGCTGCGGGTCAGGGGGACTTGCAATAAGTAATTCATTACTTTAGTCATGCATTGTCATGCATGTTGGCCATGCTTTTTCACGATATTTGCATTGCTGGCGTTGTATTTTTATAGTTGTGTGCAACGTATGCAACCGTCTATGGTTGCACGTCAAGCTCGACGGTGGAGCTGTTGCAATTTGTATGCAAAATTGTTTCACAAATTGAGCAAGAAAGATGGCGTAAGCAGAAAATACACATTTACACATAACATACACTCCAGAAACTCTCATTCGAAAGTGAGGCATGCAACCGGCACGTGGCACAGCTTCAGCCTTAGCATGCCGGCTATCAAGAATTCTCATAGACACTCTTGTCACACTATTTTTGTTTATTGTTTTTTCTTCGAATACCCTATATTTATATATAAAGGGGTATCATAAAGATGTCAAAATAACTTTCAAAAAAGTATGTAAAGCATTAATGTTACATTTAACATCATTGAGAGTGACAATTAGGAGTATAATTGAATGAAATCGAGTTTCTATTTAATACACATTCCTCAATGACAAGTACGAATGTATTTAATTAAATGTAAACAGCTTCAGGGCTACTGCAGGATAACGCCTTGTCGATCACTTCCGACGCTCGAATTGTTACTAGTTTGCTTTTAGTTTTCTATGTTTTTTGAATTTTGAGCATTTTTCATTTGGCAACTCGCACATGACATAGTTGGATACAGACTTGTGTGCTTAAATGCTGTCATTGTCAGGCAGTTACACACACACACACACACACACACACACACACACACCGAGTCTCACAACTATTTACCTATTTGCATTGCACGGTAGAAAGATGTCGCTGCGAACAAATACAACAAAGTCAATGTACACACTGTAATTTCCATATTTACATCATTAATTGAGTTTATTTTTAATTTAAATAAAACAAAAGCCACGTTGATTACAAGCGACCATACCAAACAGTTTCAATTTATTATGGTTAAGTTAAAATAAAAGAAGATTAATTGAGTTTTGGCACGCTCCCTGGAGCATGCCATGAAATATCTCTATTGTTTTGCATGGCGCATTGTCTACAATTTAACATTTTTTATGCACATTTTTCAACTATGCCTCGTATTACAGAACCGTTAAGTCTTGTTTTCCTTCAAGTGGGCTCTGAACTGAAGTTTGTTCGTTATCTTAAAAACTTCGTAAGCCAATGATTTTGTGTACTGATCCGCTTTTGAATGGTAACAGGTGTTGGCATCTCAAAAAGTAAATCTCTACAATAGCAACCGCAAGTTTACATTGCGGCAAAAAGTTTGACGATGGTAATCTTCATCATTGTATTGCAGTATATACCAAATCGCATCAGTTTCAGAACAACAAGGGTGAAGGTGAAGGGCATCAAATAAAAACAAAGAATAATCATAATTTGTACGTGTTTAAAGAGTGTACAAGCTTCGACACTATTTTTTAATTGGAATTTATGATTAAGCCATGGTCTGTAATTGTTTGTTAAAGTAAGAGCACATTACACATTGTGTCGTCCAAAGTGTGGCGTTGCGTAAACACCATTTAATTGCTATAAATAAATAAATTTGAATTAAGTGGCAAATACCATTGCTGTTTGTGTGCCACCAATCTCTTAAATAAACGTGTAAATTTAAGTAAATTCAGGTCAATCCAAGTTTACTTAAAGCACACTAAACACTATTTGCATTGAAATCAAGTTCGCCATAACTAGAATTAAAAGTTTGAACGCTTTATCAGCATTGTCGCAGCAGAAATTTGTTGGCCAGACTTTTAGCTACTTTGAAATTTGAATTGTTCAGTGCTCAATTTTCAAGTTGGCTCGCATGTGCTTCATTTGTTTGTTGCCCAGACTCCACTTGACGACAACTGTATCCGTGCCGTTGAATGAAGTGCTCGGGAGTGAGAGAATCTTCCATTGAGCGAACTTTCGAAAAGTGGAATTGCATTTGCTCTGCTTGAAAAACTATTATAACTTCGGCCATGCCACCACGCAAGAGTTTCAGTTCATCCAACTATGAAAGTACTTTATGTGCGCTAACAAAAATATTTCTTTTATTGAGTTTCGCCTTCTGCGTCATTCAATTTTAGGCTGTGCCGCACATCAGCTGCCTATTCCGACCACTTGAATGCTGCACAAAAGTTTTGCTCTCAAACCAAAACGAATACCAGCCTCCAGTTTTCCTCGAAGTCGCCACCCCAATAGATACCAGGCTATTGTTAACAATTGGGCACAAAAGGCCCAGACAAAGATTAAACTAAGGACGACACTGGGGCCAGTGTAATATGATATATAAGCACTATCGAGCTACTAGCAAATGCTTGTATTTACACAGTTTTTCTGCATTGCGGAAGGGAATATCATCATAGTTCGAGCCGGTTCATTTAACATTGTTTCTCTTGTACAAATTTGGATAAAGTCTATGCGAATACCTAAAAATATTTTTAAAAAAATGTTAAACACTTACTGAATAATTTTGAATGCATTCAAATTCGACATTGCGGTTTTACTTTGTCTGCAAGGGAGAACTTGGTGCTATGTCACTCACATTGGAGTAGCAAAAAAGTATGAAGAAAAAAATTTACCCGTTTATCTGATTATTTGTTTATTATTTGTTTTCCACCATTTATGATGCATGTGTGATTTTGATGTTCAAAATTATATCATAGAGAATGCAAAATGAAAAACAAATTATTTGCCGCCGGCTTTGTTTTAATACCAACCACAAACTAAAGCTAATGAAATTGACATTGTTTTAATAAGCCTTTGGGGCAAGCGAAAAAAGCAAAACTGCAAATTTTTCAGGCACTCCTCATACATTATTGATATATGTTTGTGTGTTTTAAACCTATTATAAATATTTCATTAATTTAACCAAACTAATTCCTTAAGCTATGATATTTTAATCATTTACAAATTTAATGGGGAATAGTATAGTTGAACTATATATTGTTAATTATTAAAATGTCTGTATAAAATAATTTGAATTTTAACTATAATATGCATGAGAGAAATGTATTTAAAATGCACATACAAATTTCTCTCTGAAAGTTTTTCTTTATACATTTCGTTTTAAATGTAATTATGTCAATTGTTTTATGTACATTTTTTGTGCAACTAACTATAAACAACAAAGTTTTGTTTTGTTTTATCAGTATACAAATTAACCAACAGTTTTCAGTGCTGTTGTCAAATTTTCGGGTTATAAATAAATTGTGCATCATTTGCGCATTTTAAATTCCAAATTTATTGCTTAAAAAATGTGTGTACGTGCTCTAAAAACACAACACAGTATATCGACATAGTTTGAAAAACCCACAGAGGTACACACAAACAAGCCACAGAGTGCGGCATATGGTTGCCACGGCAGATTTTGTTGCATTCTTGTTTCAGGTTAGCTGCTTTTGTTTGTTGCGCTAGTTTTGCGGTCGCGCTTTGTTTAATATCAGACAATGCAACAACAGCAAAAACCTGTGCAAAAATCTTGCTTATGCAAACTGCCACAGCTTTAGAATATCTGTTGAGCTAAGGGATGGGGGGGTGGGGGGGAAAAGTGGTAATGAAACAAAAAATGCATGACAGCAGCAGTGCCAGCCAAGTTTTAATTACGTAAAATATTTTTGCGTGCACCCACTCTAATCAACTTAAAAGCCAACAGAAAAGCAACAAAATAGCCAAAACCGTAATTCGGGAACATGGTCAAAGGGTGTTACAACGGCAGACATGTTGCAAGTTTTAGGGGGAGTCCATTTCAAAGGGTCTTATAAACGTGGCAGGATGGCAGCGTGGCGCGTTCGCACGCAGCAGCGCCTAATAATTGCAGCAGCATTCGCTTGAGTTGTACAGCAGCAGCGACGGTTAGCCAACATGTCAGACAGTCAGTCGCTGTTGGTCTTGCGTAATTACTTGGTGAGCAGCATACGCAAAATGGTTTAGCTGCCAGTTGCCGAAGCGACAAAAGCTGCAGCACCACCAACAACAGTTGCCAACATCCGTAGCAACAATTACAGACTACAGGCATACCTCTTTAAGTGCTTTCTGACATGCCACTGTGGAGAGTGAGTGTGAGTGCGAGCATGTGTAGGTGTGAACAACATTTATTAACATGCTCCGTGTGTGTATGTGTGTGAGTGCTCTCTGTGTAAAAGCAATTTAGTTTACTGCTGCAGATACGAACACGTTGCCCGGCGGCTTTTAGCTGATTCATGACTAAACGCTGTGTGCGGCTGTATGTGTTTGTGGCAAACAGTGCGTATGATTGATATCAGTCTGGCAAAAGTGGTAATACACCGATAACACAAGCTGAAAGCGTATTACCTTAACAAATGAGAAAACAGCAACTTAAAGTTAGAGCTTATAAGGCTTCGACTAAACTTTAAAATGCAGCTTAAAGCTTGCAAAATATAAAATGTTGCAAGTTTATTTGTTCATCCAGTATTAAATAAAATCTCATCATGCAGATTGAATTAAAGAACAAATTGATTACGAACTTGTCTTAATTGTTGTAATGTGTATCTACACAATCTGTATCCTCAAATCCATTTTTGTTTGTTAATTGAATATTTGAATTTTCCCAAAGATTACTGTAACGTGCAACTGGCATTTGCAGCTCGTATCATTGCAACTTGACTGGTGATCAGGCAAAATTAGATTTCAAACTTACAAGCACATTTTGTGGCTAACTAGTTATACGCAAACTTCCCATTAACAAACGTTCAGCTCGAAAGTGGGCGTAACAAAATTTATACAACTAATAGATAAGCACACATGTCCTACATTAATCACAAGCTACCTGAGCGGCTGGATGTTACCACCTGACAAAGTACTGGCTTGTAGTTGACTTTGTGCTGATGTTTTAGCAACAGTTAATCAACTGGAACCATGACAGGCAGTAATTATGTATGCGAAGTGCCAACGGCTAAAAGCCAATATTGGGTTTACAAAAGGCCAAAACGGGATGTGAGTATTGTATTAAATATTTATCAGCAGACAGTTCAGGAAAATGCCGTATTGCTATGTGGCTGCAGCACATTATGACGACCATTTCAAAGAGCAATCAATTTGTTTATTTATCTTTCAGTTGTTGATACCTTGATACCCAAGGTATCGCAGTATATTTGTTGTGTGCCATGTCCGTCATGCTGTCAATGAAGATTACTACGCAACTATTCCAGCAATTTTTTTTGCCACGCCTCCAAAATGAACAGAAGCAAATTTGAAAGGCAAACTTGGATGGTACTTCTTGGCCACACCCGCACTATTATTTGCTACCTGTTATCTGCTGGTATTACTTATGTTATAAAAGTATTTCGCAGTCAGTAACGCACAACTATAACGTTCTCTCTGGTTTTTTGTATTGTACTTTATGCGATTTCAATCAAATCAATCAATTGCCACAAATTGTGGCACACATCAAAAGTCAATTCAATTATGTGTAAATTGCATTTTATTTAATTTCCGATATGATGCGTTGGTTTAAGCCAGCGAATTCGCTTATAGAAATTCAAGAATGCAAATTACATTAATGCAATTGAAAACCGAAAATCTTTTAGTCAGCTGAACTTGTAAGGCTTAACAGCACAGACGTCAAATCATTTTATTGAAATATAAAGCAAAGCAAAACTTTGTTCAGCTATTTGAGATTTTTAGTCAATAAAAACATTTCCATCCCCAAAGGATTTGATATTGCAAGCGCCAGGCTCAACCACCGACACACAGACACACACACAAACACTTTATCGACATTCTAGTAGCATTTTTTAAATTAAATTCCAGCACACTTGGGGAAACGCCGGCAAGTACTTCAAAGCAACAACATATTTGTATATCATGACTCACAAAAATGTCGAGCAACATAATATAAATATTCAAATATCCTATAATAAAGAAATCTATGTGTGAGACTATTGCATATGTAGTAAAGTGATCACAGGATATCTGCTCGACTCGCATTGAACCCCTCAAAAGTGTATGTAATTGTATATGTGTAGTTTTAATTAAAACTAACTATGTGCAGCATTTTCAGCTAATGAAAGTTTAAAGATGGACTAACAAGCTTAAACTATACGATATGTTTAAAAAGTTAAAGCACATAAGTGAAAAATATTTCCTCTTCAACTGAAATACGTTCATTTGCAATTTTGGATTATCAGAGCTATCGGTACACGTCTGTTCTATTCAATTACATACAAATTCTGTAACATTGCAAAATTTGCATTTTGTGGAAAATGCATTTCGAATTTCAATTGCAGACGGCTTACAATTAATATTTAGTTTGTTTTTGGTGACCGGCTCGATGGCATTCGATGGCTTTGCGTTGAGCACGCGGCACTTAATTGCCAAATATTTGCCTGTTTGTGAAATAATCAACGCACTGGGCGGCATTATAAATATACTCGCATATTTATTATTTGGCGGGTAAAATGCACCTAATGGGAAACAGCTCTGCAATACAATACATACACTTGTATTATTGTAAATAGCGAATGCGGTGCGCAGCTCTCGCTAATTGCAGTGTCAGCCAGGCTCATGTTGCGTATACGCAATGTGCGTGTCCTGTAATCCTCGAAATATGCTAAAAGGGCATCAGAGAGTTGTGCAAACAGGCAAATAAATAATTGTCCATTCGTTAGTATGTAGGGTTACATTTCATTTTATAATATGGATATTAAGCCTCTGCAGAGAATATGTAGTATTAAAATGTAGCAGATTTAGTGCATTGTATTTTGAGGCAAGGATTTGACTGTCAATTCATTCGACGTTAGCTTTAATGACGTTGATTAAATTTTGTACAAATGTCCAACATTCGGTAACATATTGAGAATGCGTTGCATTACATTGACCAGTTCAAGTGCAACGTTGACTTCATATGCAATTTAAGCCCGATGATTGGCTGTCCAACGGCAAGTCGATGCCTTTCTCTGAGAGGCCTTTTCCACATTAAGCTTAAATTGTCACTTCAACAATTACTGTCTAATTGCCAGTTGTTTCTAGTTAGCAAATTTGTTGCATAAATTCTGCTTGACAGTTTCATAAAATTGCTGTCACTCTGTCAGCTGCCTCAATTGACAATTTTCGAGTTGGTTTTTGTGTGTTGTCTATATGCAACATTTTGCAAAAATATCTACTGAGGGAATCTAATAGGAAATGTTTACGCTTGTTAAAAGCAAACATAATATATCAGAATGAGTACTTGTTAACTGATACCCTGTACAAAAATCTTAAGAATCCATTTCTTGCATCACTAATCTTTATCGATATTTGTACAGAACATTTGCAAGCGAAAGGCAAATACTTAAAAAAAATAGTTCAGTAAATTGATTTGCTTCGAGCGCTCTGTAACTAAAACGCTCAATAAATTTCGCAAACATGATTTATTATTTATGTAGCTATTTATGTGTCTCAATTCATATTGACTACAACAAATGAATGCGAATAAATGAGTTTTGGCATACTTTTGCCTTCTCGCATGATTATTTATTGCCCAGTTTTTGCTGTCCCAACGTACAAATGAGTACATTTATCATTCATTTCGTATCTGTATTTTGTTTTCATCTTTAGCCACAGCACACTCGCCTCGTCCTGATTTGTCTCCATATAAAAGCACTTCAAATGGCTTGCCTAACCAATTTGTCTCGTTTATTTAGTGCATGTCGCAGTGGTTTCTTAACATATGGCATTAAATTTTGTGTACTCCCTTCAAAACAGAGCATACACTAATGTTTTCTTCTTTTTTTTCAAAACAATTTTTTTATGGAGCGGTCTGTGGCAAGTGGCAAGTTGCGTTAGGCGAGTGTCGAAGCTGTCAAAGACAGCATTGCACTAGGACCAAACAAACTTGTTTACACATTTTCGGTTGCTCAATTTCTAATGTCAACAGAAAAGCCAACAACACACCAGCCAAAACGCACACACACACAAGCACACCCAAGTACACACCCCTTGCTGCCAAAAGTTGTTTGTCCTTGTTGTCCTTGGACGCTTGCTGACATTTCTGCCGCAGCTTGTCTGCATTCATGGCCACTCACAAGCAGAAATGGCTCGCAGCGTTGGTCGCAAACATTACTTTTTCTCTCACACACATTTATTTTTTATTTTTTATTTATTTAATTTTTTTTTTTTTTTTTTTGTGGAGAAAGTTTTTTGTTGTCATTGAACTTAACGGCAAACATTTTTGTGTGCTGCAATTTTACGAGCTACCCAAATGCGAGAATTAAAGAACATTAAATTACTGCCATAAAGCGTTGCGCATAAGTAATTATAACAGTTTCTTAAATATTATTATATAATTTTCTTCCATCCAATATTCGTCTAACCTTAATCCGCGTGCTCGATAACTGAATGTGCTGGAATATTTCTGCCTGACTTGGTCTTATGCAAATGAGTTGCAGGAACGGCTCAATTTTATCGCCAGCTGCAGAATCCAGAGTCGCGAAGTCTACGCTAAATTATGCATACTGTTTCGCATTCAGAGCTAATCCATTGCAATGATGACGTTTAGTGGCTCCAGTCGGAGTTGTTAAGTTTTTATGTGCCATAAAAATGCCGTTGTCCACGCCACACGCCTTCTCCTCCGAGTCACTGCCTCTTCTATTTCTTAGATGTCTGTGCTAATTTCAACATAATTCCATTTTGAGCAAACATTTTTTTTTTCTGTCTGGTTTAATAGCCCACAATTTGCCAGGCTTGCTTGCAGCTCTGCTGTCTGTGTGCGTGTGTATATTTTGGCATGCATTATTATGGAAATTTCAGTGCGTGATTCTCTTCAGCTATTTCATTCAATTAGAGTGTAGAGCATGACCTGCTCCTTATGCCCTATCGCATTTGCTTATGCCTTGGCTTAGGTCAAATTATGTTTGACTATGCAGAAATTTTTGGACAAAGCCTGAGGCACATCAATTTTAATCAAAGCCATTGGAACGTGCTTTGCATGCCCAAATAGCTATAGGCTCCAAAGCCCAAGGACACGCAAACGTTAAGCCCAATCTCGGAGTGGGTGAAAGTATGAAGGCGGTTTATGCGTATCAGGCGCCAAAGTTTGCAGCCACTCACAACACTTTCCGAAAAAGTCGTAAGGCGACGCAGTAAATCAAAGCTAAGCCCTGGACGTTGATGACCATTCAGCGTCACTTAAACGGACACTTGGTGCTTTAACCCCAGCCAATCTCCCTCGCAGCTCCCAGCACCTTGCTTGCAGCTCTGTGTGCGAACTTTGAACTTGCAGCACTGGGCAGCTTAACCCTTTAATGCCGTTATCTGCTTTCACATTTCACTTTGTTGCATTTTGAGCTTGGCTCGAGTTTTGCTTTCTGTTTGCGCATTTTGCCCAGCCTTGACATGAGTTTGCCTTCGGCTTTGGCTACGGCTTTGCCTTTGCTTTTGCTTGGCATCTACTGCTGCATTAGCTGGGTACATTCCATCCAGCCAGCCAGGCACTTCGGAGCGCTTTCTGTAAGTCCCTTGTCTATAAGCTGGCTAACGGCTTTCGGTCAGTTTGGTTACTTGGCTGTTGCAAGGACAAATCAATGTCGTCCATTGATCCAAACACACACTCACTTTAATACACACCCGTTATTATTTAAAGATGAAAAAGTGTTGCCTACTTATGAGCGCACTCGCAAACTTTCTCCCTTCTCGCTTCACAACTTGTCGAGTCATCCGAAACTATTTTACTATGAACACTCACTACACAAATTCGTCATTATGCATCGCTCATCCCTGCAGCTATAAGTTTCAACTGCTGCTGCTGCTGCCGCTCGCTCGATTACCTTACTATGTCTTCCTGGGCACAGAAAGTTGTTGCCTCGTTGCCTTTGAACAATGTGCTCTGTGCTAATCCTTTCGAGTTATTATTTTCAACTATAGCTGCAACATAGTTATGGTTTTGCGTGACGGAACATCCACTCCTGCTTCCTTTTAGTCGTTAAGCCGCTTACTGTCTGCTCAAAGCGACTTTGTCCCTACGAACTCGCAGCTCACTTTCAGCAATTGACATTATTGTTCGCACACAAAGGTTAATTTAAGATTTATTATTTGCCAGTCAATTGACATTGACAGCTTAATAAGTATATTATTCATATTGTATTCATATGATTTTTTTTTTGTTAGCTGATAAGCAGCTTAAACAAAGTGCTGTCAAATTCCTTTTCTTTCTAAGTATTGCATGCGAATTTCAATATTGTTTAATATTACAATTTGTTTTTAGTTGTCCAACTAATAATATAGCTATCTACATCCCAACACACACACTCACGCACACACTCTCGCATAAGTGTGTAGTCTAACCGCTGAAAACATTGAATGTGGCCATATGTCAAGTGTGGTCTTCTGGGTAGTAAACTTTACCTAAAAGTTCAAAGAGCTGCTACGCTGCATAAGCAAGTTGCAAAAACACCCATTGATTTGGGGGCACCACAAAAATGGGCGTTTTTGTTGCCTCGCAAAGTTGAGCAAGTAAACATGCGTTGTAATGAGTTATTGCTTTCTTGGCCCCCAATGCGCCCCTTTCACGAAACTCAATAGAAGCCTGGCCAATATTCCCATTGCCGTTGCCAAGTTGAACTCAACATTTTCAAAAGTCCGCTCCAATTGCAATTGCAGCACGGCAAATGCACAAGTGTGTGTGCGTGTTTGTTGATATGTGTGTGTGTATGTGTGTATATCGGTACTAATCGTTTCATATCAGTTACGCAGCGCACGTTGCCTTTTTTTGTCATGCGCCGCTATCCTTTTTTGCCACTGCTGCCGTAGGTTGCATCTGCTTATTGCCACATAAATCCAGCAATATGCAATCCAGAGCCAGTGCAGTTATCTGTCTGTGTCTGTGTGTGTGTGTGTGTGTGCACATATATGGATTTGTGTTTATGCGTGTGTGTGTGTGTGTATGCTGCACATTGCCAGCCAGTCACGTGTTTCATTTTTGCCGTTATGTAAGTGGCAGCCTTTTGTCTTTGGAGCCAGCTGCAAATGCTGCGCTGTCATTTAACGTCTTTTCGATCTCTTAAAACGCTAAAAAAAATGAATAAAAACAATATATAAAATGGGTTCAGTCATAAACTTTATGCCACAGTGACTGGCAATATGGCTATATCTATATTTAAGTATAGTTATATAAATTTTTCGTTTGCAAAATCGTTTAAAATTCAATTTGCCAAATTCGCCAAGTGTGATGCACATTTATCAAAAGCCAATGTTGCACAGTGGTGCAATTTGGGAAAAATAAATGGATTAAAAACCAAACATAGATTTTATAAGTCTCAAGTTATTCTATAACTATATATTATACCAAAATGAACTTAAGATATCCTAATTATATTATAGCCCATATATTTTAAATTGCTTATGAATAAATTTATTAATAAAAATTATATAAATTTTTTATGCAACTTTGCAACGCATTGAAGGAGACGTTTGCGATCTTAATCAGCATCACTAGCCGAGTCGATATAGCCAGGAGTCTTGAAGTCTTGTCGCTCCGACCGATTATTTTAATCTTAAATGCGTAAAACTCTCTCAGCTTAATAGCAATAGTGGTGAAACTTGGTATAAGTTTCTCGATCAAGAAAATTTTGGTTATCTTATCCTTTTCTGTTTTTATTTTGTCTATGTTTTTGCAAGCATTTTGCCCCTTTTCACAAAATGTTCTGACAAATAATCAAAATGTATAAGCGAAGACTGACATTCGTGTACTCACACACTCACACACTCACACACTCGCACACACACGAGCACACAGATGACTGACAGTCGCATAGATCAACACTGTGACGGAAGTTGCCTTAGCATTTCCGCTTGTCTCGCTGTCAGCAGCGATGCCGTATCATCATACGACATTTAGCTTCATCATCGTCACACTCATCATCTTCATTGTCGTTTGTTGTCGTCAGCGGCGCCTGCTCGTCGCGTATCAGACATTCAGCCAGATACCCGACAATTTCATGGCAAATGAGATGCCAAAATAGTTGCGTTTTATGGTTAAATTTGTTGTAGGTAAATGAGTTTGCACGGTTATCTTGTTGTTGCCTGTTTTCAGTTCGTGCCGCATTTCTGCTGTTTGTCCACAACTTAATTTGGTGCACTTTTCTATAGCATTTGCATAGCTCCATGCCTGACTGTGGATTGTCTGCGTGTCACCATTCATTTTGCATTTAGCGATTTGCATTTAGACTATGCAAATTGCACGAGTTTTGTGATTAAATTTTCAGTTTATAGCGACATTTTCGACAAGTTTTGCATAAGCTACGCCTATGCGCCCCCCGTCCCCGCCGTCCCGCTGTATCCCTGGGCAACTCACTAATTGAAATTGCTTTCGCAAAAGCATTTAGCGGGTCACAAAGATGCCGATGTTGTAGACGGTCTTGTTATTTTCGATTTGGCTCAGGCCCACAGCCCTTGGCATCAAATTAACTTATTATTTCATTTTTAGGCAACTAGGCAACCCTGCATCCCGCAACCTCCCTAAACGAAAATTATAGTTTGCCACAGCTGCAAATTGGAAACCAACTTATATTTTAAAAGGCTGTGTAAACAGTTTAGCCAAGAGGCAGCATAGCAGCGCATGCGATACGCTGGCATATCTATATACTGTTCCACTTATTGCGAGGAGTAATTGCCACAGGAGGCAGCAGCATATTGTCTTGCCATCAATCTGTGCCGCCGCAATATGTTTGCCTTACGCTGTGTGCATTAGTTTTTAATTGCAAGTAATTAAACTTGACTGCAATCGACATTTCGCTGTGGCTGCAAATTTATCACAAAGGAAATGTGATTGACGTCAGCTCTTGGCTTGTGCAATGCGTTACATAATGCAAGGACTTTGCAACATAAACTGCAGTAAACAGCAATAAAAGCTATCAATAACTTAGCAATGTGGCAACTGCAGCAGCTTTGACAACCGCGAAGCATCACAAATGAATCAAGTCATTGAGTCTGTGAGTTCCTTTACTATTTGTATATGGATTACAATCAATGCCGGATAAGCATCATGAATAAAGAAAATAATCAGATAGAGCTTAAAGCCAAAAAGGAATATAATTAGCTTAAGTGCTGTGAGGTATAAATACACTCGTGCTGTTAGACAACCAGAAAATTTGTCTCAAATGTAAACATAATTATCTATTTATCCTATTTTCTCATAAAAGTTTAAGATCCGTCAAAGAAGCTGGAACTACTATCAATAGGTATTTTCAATCTGCTGTCGCTCAACTTTCTTCCAAAAGTTTGAAATTAATGTGACACATTCAAAAGCCCATTATCCAATAAACTTCACATCTTTTAACAGCACGTCACAATCATAAAATTTGTAAAGCTGTATAAGCTGACTTCCTTTTTAAGCAAGATCTTAAAGAGAAGCCTTATAGAAAAAGTAACTCAGCTCGAAAGCAAAAGCCCAACAGACCTCATCGATTTGGGGAGCTCTCAAAGTGGCTGCGGAGTAACTGAGACTAAGCAGCCCCAGAATTTATATTCCGTCTACTAAATGGCTGCAGTAAAAATTGTTAGAGACTGGCGACGGTCTCTGCAGTCACCGTCAATAGGCGCCAAGAAACTGAGTCGCCATGTGTCTGGGTTAGAAAGAACTAGGAAAAAATTAAAATTCTGTATGCTTGCGAAAAAGTATTAGACTATCAGATACTACGTAGTCCAGATTATAGATATGAGTACCTTTTCAATTTCCAAGATGTTTAATAGACTTGCAGACTAGTCACAACTACTGGTTTGGCTATTTTGGTATGTCTGTATTTATTCAACAGTTTACAATATTCCCGTCTCATTGCTCAGTATAAGGTATGCATAGGAAAATGCCACACATTTTTCGTAGTCAACGTTTCCTCAGGGCGTGACCTAGAAAAATAAGTAAAGCCAAGGCAAGCCAAGTGCTTCCAAAGTTGTGGCAACTTTATAAGCAGCAAAAGGGTGATCGGTGGCTTGATGGCATGGTGGCATGTCGCACGTAGCATGTGCGCTTGTGGTCATAACAAATTGATTTATTTGCAATCAATTCTTGCAGTACATAATTAGATTCAGCTTGTTTGGGAATTAATTGAGCATCCAGTTGATTGCAATCTCATGTATTTAAGTCTTTAAATTAACTTCTGCTCATCTTACTAATACAATACGCTCGTTATTTATCAATAATTTAATTAATTTTCATTTAGACTAATTTGGGGATAAATATTTCCGTATGTGTGCATTTGGCAAATAAATTCAAATTACTCCTTTCCATAATTGCAAAACAAATATTAATTAGGGCCATTGACACATTAAAAAAAAATGCAAATAGTTTAATAAAACGTACAGAAAGCTGCAGAGTTTAATTAATGGATATTATAATTACAGACAGTTTAAATCTGATTACTGATTCATAAATCTGTAGTACATACACATATCTTAAGTCTACTTAACTGCTGAAGTATTAAAAAGCTATTTTGAATAAAGAAAAATTAATTTCATAATAATTTTTCAAAATTTTCCTGTTGTCAAGATTTGCGTTACCGCATCTTTAAGTCAGTTTTAATTTTAGCGCAATGATTTCATTGGCTTTTTATCGATTTGCCCAAACCGTTGCCAAGAACTGCTTGCACTATTCGCCAATGCCAACTAGAGGAAGGATGAGCTCGAATTGGTATGGCGCCAAATGGCGCCGTCTAGTCGCCTTGTCTTCGGAGCAGAACATAACAAAATGTAACCTTAACATACGCGACTTAACAACCACCAAGCGCCCCCAGACAAGCCACCAGACACGCCCACCACCACTTTTATTATATAAGAACGGCAACACCAAATGGAAGACAAACACTAACACTAACAAATTTTAGCCGCTGGCTTCGCTGCTGATAAAGCAAAACATTGTCCTTTTTCAGAGTTGTCGAGATGCTTGAAGAAACTTGGAATGCTTTGAATACGGGGTGAATACAAGATAGGCTCACTCCATTTGGCGCCTAGAGTCAACAACATTAGGCCAACACAATGCGGAATGGCTGGCATAATAAGGCGAAAACAATAGCCAGGATTAAGTGGGTCCATAGTGCAATGAGCTTCGCTTTGTCGGTTTGTTGCTTTTGCAGCATAGGACCCACATTCCCACACTCTCACGCCCCGCACTCACTTTTGTCCTTTGTCTGTATTGCAATTACACGGCTCGGGGCATTTGCTACTTGTTTGTTGCGCTTTTGTGTCGAGTACAGCGAGCACATGAACATGCGGCTTGTTTGCCTAGTTGCCACAGTGACTTCGAGTGCAGCTGTCATTGCAGCTGTGGCTGCGACTGCCCCGAGGATCCTCGATTTTCTCCTCTCGCATTAATGTGTTTTCCTCCCGTTTGATTCGCAATCCATTGTAAATGCCCTAATGCGCTTATCCTTTTAGCGTCAGTTGAGCATTCGATTTACCACCAACACCAGCCATTCCATTCCCCCTCGCCGCTCCCAATCTTCCCTCATCATTATAACGATCACACTCTGGTCCTTTGCTTTGTTGCAGGAGCTCTTGTTTTTGTAGTGCAATGCAAATATTGCAGCTGACACTCGTCAAGCGCGTTGTCATTGACGTGCTAGCAGTCGTTAGGTGTGAAAATAATACGAATGCTCCGCTAGCTGCCACACAGTTGACACATATATAAACTGCAGACATGAACATCCGCTACGTGGGTAAACACAAAAGTTATACTCACATCAAAGCAACTCGCTAACTTAAGACCTTTTGTCATTTTCAAATAGATTTGTTGGCATGCTATCAGTTCTGCTACGTTTCACAATGCCAACCGATACATTTATATTTTAATTTCATTATTGTTCCTAATATATGTGGCATTAATTGAACTTTCATTGAGGCCCTCGTTTATATTAAAAGTCCTCTGAATACGGTTGGGAAGGCATGTTGAAAGCCAGTCAATTTTCGCACGCTCACGCGTCAATGAACGATTTGGTTTGGGCCTTGTTCGGGTTCGTTGACAGCCTGTCAGCCATCTGTCAAATATTTGCACAGTTGTTAAATTCCATCAGCGGCATGTCATGGCAACACACATCCACAATTAACCTTATTTGTGAGATATCAAAGACAAAAGCAACAACAACAACAACAAAAAAAAGACTACGGGGGTATCAGCAAATAAACAACAAAAAAAACATTAAAATAGCACAAAACACACAACTCTAATTAACAAGCAATTAAAGTGCCCGAAAAACTTGACAAAAACACAGCTGTTGCACTGACAGACGCGGTAAACAACAACAATGTAAAGAACAACAATTTGGCAAAACCATGCAAAATGCAACCCTGCGAATGCAGCCAACTTCACGGTGCAAGCCACAGGCAGTCAGATGGGCTGGTAGGCAGGGCGGCTGGCAGGGAACGGGTTGCGACATCCGCTCAAGCGCTGCTTATCGCCGCACAGTTTACCAGCAAGTTGGCTTAATGCTTGTACAGTTAGTTTATATATATGTGTACATATAAATATATATAGATATAGAGATGTGGTATATGCGCTGGCCTTACAGACATGGACGCCATTGTTTATTTAAGCCAATATCCGTTATTTAAGTTGCGCTTCCTTCCGCCAACCATTTGTTGCCGTCGTTACAGCCGTTATTGTTTTTGTTGTCGTTGTCAGCTGTTTGTTTGGCTTTTGTTTGAAATATTTAGCACTGGGACAAAGTAAACAGCAAAAACAGCGCCTTTATTTGAACAAAAGTTCAACAAGAGAAATTACAGTGGCAACAACAGGAACAACAACAAACATATGGTTATCCTGACTGTCCTGGACTAAGTTTACGAGCAGCTAAAGGAAGTGTGAACTATTTGCCATTAAATAAAGTTAGGGCCAGTCACAGGATGAAAGGGTGGCTGCACCACCTCGTAACAAGGACATGCGATAAATTGCCGCAGAAAATCTTTGTCAAATTTGCCATCCCCTTTCCGACCACACATCGCATATCAATGCAATTGGCCAAGCAAAGTGCATTCCAATAAGCGACACATTTACTCGAGGTCAGCAAACACAATGCAAGAAAATCCGATAAAAAAATGAATCATTTTATATATATACAAGGCGAAAGAAAATTCCGAGCATACATATATCTGCGACAATGCGCAGCGTATTGCAAGATGGAGATGAACTTGCAGCGCCAACTGTAATTCAAAGGGCGTCAACGAATGCCATTAACATTGACATCATACAAATTGCGCTCAAATCGATCGGTCACTGTTTGAAATATTGCATTGATTTCCGAACGTTGCATGCATTGTTGAAAACGCTTCCAAAATGTTGAAGGGCAAATACAATAGTCTACAAATTTAAGGGCTTGAAAAGCGGAGCACTTAACTTGTGACCTAAAAGTATGCAATAGTTTTTTTTGTACTTTTGTCTAAGAATTTCTTAAAATTCCGAACAGGTTCAAGCAGCTACCCTATTGACCTGACTGGTAAAATATGTGGATTGACTGTGCTCGCAATTCTGACGCAACAAGATGAACAACCTTTCTTGGGCCAATGAGCTGCCCGACAATTATACTGAACTATCTTGTGGGAATGAAAGTGAATTCTCGGCGTTCAGCTTAAGCTCTTCGGACAGAAGTAATCAAGACGGTAGCGATAAGGAACACCCGTTCTCTTCATCCATAAAAAGTGATGTGAGTGCTACTGAAAATGTTCAATAGTCATAAAAATAATCCCCTCTCAATGCTAACTGCAGGTTATTGGAGTTGCCAATTTAAATCGATTTGTGAAGAAAATTGACAAAGCCGCCTCAATGGACGATCAGGCTGCGGATTTGGTAGCCAAATGTCTTAATACATTTGTGAAGGATGTGTCCATGCGTCTGGTAAAACTGGCTAAGTTTCGTAACGCCGAGCCAAGTCTATTAGACTTAAATTTTACGCTAAAACGTGAATACCACATGGAGTTTCCGCATGACACAAACTTGGAAGGAAATCCGACGATTTTATAAACAATGTAACACTTAACAACTAAATATGTCATATACAGACAGATAAATGAAATAAAAGTCAAAGTTAAGAGCTCCTTGCTTATTATTTATTATTGATTTGTACGACAAATCTCTGCGACAAGTTGAAGGAACTTCCAATCCGCAGCTGACATAAATTGCGCAAGTTTTACACATAATGCCATAATGCCATACATATGTATGTGTAAGGGCAACTTTGTATGGTGGTTAAAACTTTGATGATCTTAGCACATTTGTGTTGATTTATGCACATGACCAACTGGACGTAAACTTGACCAAGTGAGATAAGTTTCGAGACGTCACTGGCTACTCAAGCTAGTGATGCTAATGGTTATGTCAGGTGCATCGTGTGCTGACAGCGCACTTTTCAGCATTGGCTGCTGATGGTGCTGTTTAAGGTGCATCATCAGGAGCAGTCGAGTCTAACGTTCGGACGTTATCTAAATTACGTAATAAACACGGCTGATGGGAGCAGCTTAAGGCATTCAGGGCCCATTATGCAGCTGCAAATGGCCAAAAACTTTACCGTTGCAGTTACCGTTGCCGTTGCTGTTGCTCAACATGTTTTGTGCTAATTAATGTCAAAAGCCGTTGGCAGCGATAGCTTGCAACTGGCGACTGCCATTTTGTTTTGCTGCCACACACTTACACACACACACACTTAGACAGATAGACAAGCAAACCAGTGAAATTTAAAACCGGAAGTTTATTGTAGCAACAATGGTGCGCGTTTGCAACGGAAACGCCAACGTTGCAGCATTGCCGCTTGCTGAAGTGGCCGTTGAAGAATCGCCTGGCATTGCCGAAGAAAGTGCACAATGGAAAACGCCTGCCGCTGAACCGGTCAGGCGCAGTCATCGCTACCCATCGCATGCTGGCATTCGCACAACTTTTCCTAACTAAAATCCTTCGGTTATAAATGAAATGCAAACTTTTTTCCGGTAAGCTGACGTTCTAATTGTTTACAGACCGGTTTTCTATGGTTCCGAGCCTGTTGTTGTTTCTGTTCTACTGTTGTTGTTTCTGGCTATCTGCCATGACTAAGCTTGGCACTATGTGGATTGTACCCCATTGCCAAATAGACTTGAGTGGGTATATTTATTTTTATAAGTAAAAATTGGTTTAATTTTTAGTCAATTAGGTTTGCCCCGATAATAATATTATTTTATATTTATGGCTTTGTATATTTTTAGTTACATTATTTGCATTTTTAAAGTGTAAATTTATTTTGCCTTTTACAGGATATTTTATTGTTAAAGTTACCCCAATGACTCTTCCCTCGTCAAAGATATACTGCTGCTGAAAATATTCCACTGCAATTCTGTTATTTGTTTGCAAATTCTTTATATATTTTTTGTAGCTTACGGCAAATTTAGTTTTTTAATTTATTTAGAACAAATTTGCGCCGCTGCTGTTGGTTAACTTTAAATGAATGCCTAATAAGGAGCAGCATGTCCAGTGAGAAATACTTAAATATTGAAGTGGATAAGTATTGCAATGGCCACAATGCGTTTACGTGCTCGTGCCAACATAATTGCGCTTAAAATCGTTTAAGTGTTTTATAATCCGCCCTTTTTTGTGGCCATATCAAAGAAGAAAAATAAGGAAAAAAAATATGCGGAAAACTGAAACGAAAAAGCTGAAATGGCTTTTTAAAGCATTCACCATGGCGCAGCTTCCTACACGTAATGTATGTGTGTGTGTGTGTGCTGGTCAGTTAAGTCCACGCACACAAAGCCCTCATCGAAAGCTTCACACAACGCATCCGACACTCGCACACACACTTCTACATACACAAACTTACACATACACACATAGCGAAAGCACATGTGCACCATTAAAAACTGTGCAAATTTCTGCGCGTTGCTTGCGTATTTTTTGGGATTTCGCCTGCGGCTATAACGTGCACATGGATAACGCCCACAGAAGCCACCGCCCTTTGTGGTGATTGCTGGCCAAAGTTACTGCCATTTAAGTGGGTTAATTACGACAGAGATTTGCGGTAGCAAGCGCGAAATTGTCTGGAAATATTTCCCCTTAAATGAAAGCCCAAAATAAATCAGACATCGTATAAAGATAACACAAGTAAAAATGACCCACATAAATATAATACTATCAAGTGCTATTAATACCAATCTTATATTTGGTTTTTTTAAGCTGAAAGTATTTTTGTTTTGTTAAAGGTTTAATTCCTGAAGAAAATGTTAAATTCAGGGATATATTAAGGGATATAATTTATGATTAATGCCAAATTTGCTGTTATTTTATTTAATTTTTTGTTTTTGTTTTACTGTAAGCTTATTTGAAAAATGAAATTGAAACTGTACTTGAAAACGGTTATTAACTTATTAATTTAAATCAAACCAATCGATTAAATATATAATTGGTTTATTGTGTATTAACTATTTAAGCAATTTAAGTTTAAAGTGTTTTTACATTTACCGCCACTATCTAATAGAATTACAGGTTCCCACAAGCCACTGTCAATTATTTATGCAAACTTATAGTCGCTGCTGGCGGTATATAGACATATATTTACATACACAGCTGACACACAAGTTTATAATCCATTGAGGTCAGATGGGTGGGTGGGTTGGTGTGTACTAGCAAACTCTCCTGGAGACCCAAATGCAGTTTCTTTATCACACCACTCAAAAACCGCAAGGCTGGTGCATACACCTGTCTCTTGCCCTCAGCGCGTTTGGAAACCACTTGCAATACCACTTGCGGCAATTGAGAAAAAGTTGCCACTTCAAGAAGAACTTAAGACACTCAAGTGCGAGCCTCGTGCTCACAAATGAACAGAGATATGCATGTATGCACATACATGCATGCTGATGTGCGTGTGTGTGTGTGGGTGTGTGTACAAACCAGTTAGAGCAGCAGCCGCATCTATGCAAATGTTGTAGCCACTTAGGTGGTTGTAGGTATGCATGTGTGCAACGTACCTAGAAGAGACAAGCAAACAAACAAATAGATAAACACACATATCAACATACAAACGTACATAAGTAAAAAAAATAATGTCGAGCTGTTGTGGTTAGTTCTATGAATATGCATATGGTAGTAGAGTGCAAAGGATTGAGAAGTCCTACCCTATATGAAATGGGAAAGTGTGAGTTTTTATGTGCGACTAGAATTATGCTTATTTAAATGGCAAACAAACACGGGAAGACGCGGCGAAACGAGACGAGACGAACTCCTTGGAGACCCTTTCTTATATGTATACATGCTTTACCTCAAGTTATGTAACTCAGCTACCGATGACAAGTTTTTGCCCTACGGTGTCATGTGAAGCGCTTAAATCTTTAGAAAATATCTAAATTGTTCTCTATGGCTTTTATGTAAGCTGTCTCAGCCAGACAATGGCCCCCACTTTCATGTGTCTGTGTGTTTGTGTGAGTGCTTGTTTGTATCTCTATCCCCCTATGTGTGACATGCATTATACTGTTTTTGACTTTGCCACAAAACTACGCAAAAATATTGTTGTATGTGTAACGGACTCCATTGTAAGCACACACTGAGGGATTTTGCTGCTGTGACAAATGAAATTTATAGTTCTCCGGTTCAAAACTGCAACGTTGCAAATCTGTGTGTGCAACAAATCTAATTCATCTTTCAAATTAGCAACACACAATTTTTTTTTGCTCTTTCAGCTTACGGTGCAATGACACTAGCTGACAGTGGCAATAAAACAAAGGCAAATTTTATGCGAATGAGGCGAATATTGGCCAATTTCAATGAGTTAGTTAATTTTAAAACTTTAGTTCACTCAGCTTTTGTGCTTGTAAAAGGTTATTTCTTTGCTATCAAGTACTTAGAAGTTTTTGATTATGTACATCAAAATTATAGTATCAAACGAAAGCCTTAAGGGCAAAGGTATTAAATAAATCTTAAGTATAATTGAGAGTATTGACGATCATGGACAGCTAGATCATACAAGATCATCATAAAATATCAATTAAGTGATTAAGTTTTCATAACCATATGTCACTGTATTACTAACGATATTTCTATAGTCTGAGCAAACCACTGCTTGTTTGTCATTTGCAGCCAGTGTCACTGCAACTCAAACATTCAACGGACATGAGCACTCTTTGTGCATATGTGACAAGCGAAAGCCCCAAAAGTGACATAAATATAACTCCACAGCTTCTATATACATACATATATATAACTTTTATTTGTTCGCAACATACAAACACGCACAGTGGAAAGAAATAATCTTACGATTGCATGCATATATCATGTTGAAGCTATGTCATTACAATGGCTTTGCATTGACAGCATTCCGCATTACACTGATTAGCTCTCGCTGTCGGTGCACTTTAAATATTTGAGACCATCAAGACTTTAATAGTATTAATCAAAGGCTACTGTTTGACAGCTGCTTGCGGTCGGTCGAGGGGGACACATTCGCATTCGACTGTTGCACTACTGGTTGAACCACCCCACTACTAATCTAATAAGTTGCCTAACAGACCACAGATATAGCTGCATGTAATCCAAAAACACAAACTCGACTCGTGTGTGTGGTTCGTGGCCCCGCTAACACACATACTCGCACACGCACATACATATGCCAAGTCCATCTGCGAGTATCTTTGACTCGGTCTGCCAGTGCATGTTATTGTGGTTTATTTTGCAAGCAAGGAGCTTCGTACTGCATGTTGCATGTTGCATGCACTTGCGGTTGCTTATAGATTTGATTGCAAGTGTAATTTGAGCACGCTTCGTTGGTCAGATACAATTTAGCTCCAGTCGCTTCTCTCGACTGACTTGCTGCTGCGCTAAAATTCTCATTGAGCGTTCTCTGCATTTGTTTTTAAATTAAAGTGTAATGCAGCCTTTGTGCAGCCACCCCCCCCCCCCATCCACCCCCTCTGCCACTGCCATTTTCCTTAATCTATATATACGCTTTTTACTTGTGCCACACACAAAGGAGACCGACCGCACACAGGAGCCATGAGCGTCTGGGGACGCCCCGTGTATTGCATTGCACTGCCCGTATCTCCTATGCGAGCATCTACTGCATCTGAATTTCATCTAAGTTATGTATGGCAACGACTTCTGATTAAGCGCGGCACCGCGGGCATTCCACACAGCGGGTGGCGCTTCCTAAATGCAGCCTTTGCGTTGTTTTCTTTTTGCTCTCATCGGAATTGCTCTCAAAAGTATGCTATAGTTTTTGTATTAAATTTCGGTTACGGTCTTAAGGCAACTAATTGTTGAAATTGTTGCTTCTGCTGTGTGCGGAATGAAGTCTAACCATGGAAGCATCAGTATGTGTCTTATTTCAATCAGAAATCCTTAATCTCTAATTAAGACAAAAGACTTGGAACAGCTACAATATTTTAGAAAGCTTCCCATTTTTAAACAATTTTATTGAAATGTATTTAACGAACCGAGGAATGTGTATTATCTCTCCCTGAAAATTGTATCAGTAAATTTGGCAAATTTATATGAATTCGACCAGCTAAAATGCACTAAACACAATCAATTAAAATTTTAATTGGATTTTGAATTTGTCAAATGCAAATACCGGAAACGAATGAAACTGGAGACTCAGCACTTTTTATTTAATTATGAATCGCGATAGTGTCATGCACACCTAAATTGTGTCAATTGTACGGAGATATGTATATGTATATCACTGAAAAGCTATGAGATTATAATTAAATATTTTGCAAACAAATAAATATTACGTTCAAAAGGAATGCGCGAAAAAAGCACAAATAATTTATTTGGCTTATAGAATCATTAACAACAAATGACCACAAATGCATTGTGGGCATTGCAAAAACAAACAATAAATATTTAAGCAAGCTGCCTGTGAATATTTGCTGTTGTTGTTGTTGTTGTTGTTGTTGTTGTTGTTCTTGCTTGTGTGGTTGTTAATGTTAATTAATTTGAACTAAGCGGCTTATGCATATAAATAGCGAACAAAAACTGACATCGAAGCCCAACAAGATAATTATTAGTTATTTAAACAGCTTTGTTGCATATTTAATGCAAATCCGCAACGATTTATGTAACTTGCAGCCAGCTAGCAAGACAGGCACAGACTGGAAGGGGAGAAAACAAATACTAAGCGAAAGGGGAAGGGGAAGGGCAACGTAAAGCAGAAGGTAAAATGACAATAGTAAACTGAGTAAAATGCCTGTGGCTAAATGTTGATTGTAATTTGAATACCCAGTATCCATACAATGTGCACAACATGTGCATCATATTGCCCACATTTCCATAAATGTTAAGCCTAAACTAAAATTAAATGTGCGAAAACGTTAAGACTGAACAATAGGAAGTATAATTTTTTCCAATATTAGATTAATGTTAGAATAATAAGTACATTATATTATATATAATATATATAAATATATATTTATTTTTTTTGGTTATGCAAAAAGAATACATTTATTTATGGGAATTTGTGGTACTTTGAGTACTTGTTAAGAGGTGGACCACTTTCGACCATCTGTTTTCCTTTGGCACTTTGCACAAATATTTTGCGCTTCGGGTCATACAACAAGTGGAAGCATAAATCGTGTAATTGCCTGACCCGATTCGCTAAATCGATAGCGAGTAGCAGGGACCTTTCACTCCTTACACCAACTGCTTTTTTAAATTGCCAAACAATGGGCGGGTACTTTAAACTCGTTGCACGACAACGCGCGAGATAAATCACAGGCATAAACCAATGCAATAAATAATAAATCAGCGCCAACAATTTGAACAGCAGCCCCAAAGACAACCACCAAAACGGGAGGGTGGCAAAGGGGTGAACGTTCAGTTGACATCTCAAATACGGCAGAAAAGCGATGCTGATGCTGGAATTCCGCCGGCTAACCTGAATATTATTCGGTTGAAATATAATGAAATTAATTGCTCGATAAAGGATATGTTATGGTTTCGAATGAGAGTAAAAAAGGAAGCGCAAATTAAATTCCGAAAATGCATAAAAAATGAATCCAAATGATAGGTAGTTCGACAGGCTTACAGTAAGCCTAATTGCTTTCACTCAATAAACTTAATCTGAAAAAAGCGCAATAAGAGCCGTATTGCGCTTTTTAATGGCCATTCCTCATGTTTTTTAATTGCAATTCTATAAAAATCATTTCAAATTGTATTTTGGTGCGATTTAATATTTAATATATTTTTGTTTTATTCAAGCTACTTCTTGTTTGCTTCGTAAAAATGCAAACAAAGTTTTTATGACTTAAGCGCAAAATGCTGTAATCATATAAATTGTGCAAGCACATTGCAACAGTTGTAGTAAATGCAATTTCTGTGCACAAATCAAATGTGCACGAAGTGCACAAGCAACAGCAGGAGCAGCACAAAGCCCGTCAGTCGTTAATCAAAGTTAAAATGCGTTAAACAAGCGAAACAAACGCTGCAAAATGCACATTTCGACGCCTTCTCATGCCCAAGTGACCAAATCCGGAGGCCAGCATTTGGCTACAGGGTTCTCATTGTGACTATTCAGATAGTGTGCATTGCAGCGACTTCCGTTTCCGTTGGCAGCGCTGCCTTTTCCGTCACTCCTCTATCTCTGGCTCTGTCTCTCTCTCTCTCTCTCTCTCTCTCTCTCTCTCTCTCTCTCTCTCCTCTCTCTCTCTCTCTCACACACAGTTATGCATTTCCCACGATGTTTGCATATTTGCAAATTTTAGCTTGCAACGCGTTAAAAACAAAGTTTATTACAACGATGCCCGATGGTT
This sequence comes from Drosophila nr. fundita, assembly GCA_035044245.1. Classification (NCBI taxonomy): domain Eukaryota; kingdom Metazoa; phylum Arthropoda; class Insecta; order Diptera; family Drosophilidae; genus Drosophila; species Drosophila nr. fundita. The sequence continues at coordinate 764,167 of JAWNMG010000857.1, forward strand.
GGCATCGACCAGGCTCAATGCACTTGGCTGCCGGCACCCTGATGCAGATGGATCGGCTTGGCGGGCTCGGGGCGGATCAGAGATGGGGCAGCCAAAGTTAATGCACAAGCATTGTTGCATGCTCTGACACTTGAGGCGCATAACTTGTCGAAAATTGTATGCGCGCCACGTTGCCGCTGACAAAATGGCGACGACTCGAGAACGTTGGCCTTACATATGCATTCCATGACTCCAATCGCAGCACGTTCCATATCCCACATCCCATATCATATGTCAGACTAGACCACAACCAGTGCGATTTGCACATTCGAAGCAGTGCTTTCAGTCGGACCAAACATTCCTTTGCTGGAAAATAGTACACAGTTGAACAGTATTTACAGTAAAGCATTATCTAATTCGCGTAGTCACGCTTGTTTAAGGTCTGATAAACTGATCATTTAATATAGATATTTTACATTTATTTTTATTTCTCTAATACATTTAAGAACTTCAATCGGCCCATTTAATTGGACAGATAGCTTTTGTTTCAAAGCACTTAAAAGAAATATAGTTCATATTTCGCTGCTGAAATCCAACTCTTTGATGGAATTCAATATAGTTAACAACACGAATTGAATACAATAGATGAATTGCAATCGACTTTTTTTCCCGACTCTCTTTGATTGCTGGTTGCCAGCTTTTGCAGTTTTATTAACGCAATTGAGAATGCCAGTAGAAGGGCAGTTGAGAAGTTGGCTTTGGGGTTGTAGGCGTGGGCGTGGCAGCGATTCTATTGTGTTTGTTGTTTCGCCTGAACGCTTTGATTACGTCAAGGTTTTTTTTTTTTACTTTTTGCGTTTGCTTTACCCGTACACTGCCTTCCTTCAAGTTGAGTTTTATTAAATGCCGTCTATTGATTTTGAATGCTGACGCCCACAAAAGTTGCAAGCAACTTTCCATTTACTATGTATTTTCATTACAATTCTCCTGCCATGGATGCTTACGCTGCTCTGACTGTCAGTCAATAGGGTAAAATATTTAAATTAGCATATAATGGCTTATGCCTGGCTAACGGTGCGTATGAACATTCGGGTTTCATATTCATACATATATCAAATAGTTAAGTCACTTGCTAACTAACTGCGACTGCCGCTTGAGTGACGCATGCTCCAAAGTTGGACGTTGTCGTTGCCGAAAGACTAATAAAATAATCTATGATGGCAACTAATTGCACAAAGTTGTGTACACGTGATATGTGCGCTCATTTAATGAATTTAATTAAGTTCATCACAAAAGCTTCAAATCAAATGCATAAAACGGCAAAACATTTTTCGAACAACAAACTTTGCTCGATGTTTCTGTATGTGAGTGTATCCATCCTTTTTGGCACATATCTTCGTTAAAAGTTCTTAAAAGTTTAGTTTTAAAGTGTTGTTGTGTCATGTTGTGTATGTGCGTATGTGTGTGTGTGTGCTAAGCGTCAGCCCAGGACTAAATGTCCTTGCCATGTAGTTTGGCACTTTGCCTAGCTGCGCAACAACTAAAAGACAATATTTTCTTTCACTTCTTATTTTCTTCTCTTAGCTTCTGAAAAATATTTCTAATTAAAAGTAAAAACAAGATTCTTCTTGGCTGCTGTTGCTTTGTCTGTTGCTTTGTCTGTTTCTTTCTTTGTTTCAACTGCTTCCAAATGTAACGCAATTAGATCTTAAGTTTTATGGAACTGACACAGCTGCCAATCTGTTGTTGTTGTTGTGCAGCATTAGTTTGGTGTAGTTATAAATAATTGGTTGCATATTAGTTACAGTTCGCAAAAGTTTACGATGACACTCATCACTCGCTCGACATCTTGTCAGCTTAGTTCTAGGGAATAAAATTCGATTTGTGTTATTTGCTAATAAAATTTAAGTAATAATTCATTACATTATGTTTAGAGAAGAAATTGTTGCAGTCTTACTATCAACATTCAGCCTGTGATTTGAGCTGCCAAAAGGAATAAGTTGGTCATCCACAAAATGCCGGCTCTTTTTCGTTGTACTGCTTCTTTCAATGCTCATAAGTCAAAAAAAAGTGTTATGCAGAATATGCATAAATACAAATATGTAATCGAATACAAAATTCAGAGACAGATGCGATACACATCAATAAAATTTTAATGTCAAAATAAACTTGTTTGAGTCTTACAGAACAGTTTTTATGCTTTGTCTATCTTTCGTTTCTTGGCAGCAGTTTTTCTTTTACTGATATTCAGATTGAATTATGCAATTTGGTAGTACGCATCTTACACAGTCTTAAGCTGTAACTGCAATCCACATCCGGCTCATGCCATAAAGCAACATGCAGAGCCACAATTTATGCAAAAATTTATGGCTATCTCGGCGCACTTCCTGCAAGACCCGTAAACTGCAGTCAAGTAAAGTAAAAACCAAAAGAATTTTTCCTTTTTATCGAAAAACTTGGCATTCGAAATGCTCAACTGCACACACTTGCACTCAAAAACACACACACACACACACACACACACACACGCATTCAATAGCACACTATTTCATAGAGATATAAAGCTCAGTCGCACTTAACTAGCCCTCGATATGAGAAAATAGGCAAGCCAAAATAAGAATCCGAAAAGCCAAAAGAAAAAGCTGAAAATATTACTCAAAACGGAAACCAAATCCAAATTTGAAATTTCAATAAAAAGACTAAACGCACTTGAGCGTAATAGCAACCATGAAGTTTGCCACATGTGTATCCAAGTGTAGACATATATATATATTTATATATGTGTATATGTGCGTGGCACGGGCAGTTACCCGAGTGTGGCATAGTGAAATTTAAATGAAATGCTACAAGTCTCGAATCAGTTGAAATTGCCACTCGTCCATGTTGGCAAGTGCACAAAATGCGGCTGGTTGCATAAATTGATGTTCGTCTGTGGTTTGCGCTTATCTACCAAAAGCTTTCGTTGGCCCCATTCAACAGCCTCACACTCGGACTGGAACTGTGACTGGGTGTGTGTGAAATGTGTGTGTGTGTGTTTGCTGTAAGTTGTTAGCTGTTAGTGTGTCAGTTGTTTTTGTGTTCGCTTTTGTGGCCCCTAGCGCTTGTCACTCGCATTGGACAAGGCGCTAAATTGCCAAAGCGCTGCCAGTGGCCACTTAGTACAGATGCAATTGCCAGATACACATATACATACATATGTGCACAACTACAAACACACATACGTTGAAGTGCCAAAAATCTGAAAATGGCGTACACTTTGATATATTAAATATGCTTAAGTCATTAGCTCGAATTGAGGTCAAAACATTGACATGAAAGGATTTAACGATTGTTTTGTGTATATTTGCACTCTGTTTTCCATGGAACTACCAATAATTTATAACTTTAAAGTGGACTTAATATTTTTGTTAAGTGATTTCACTCCTTCTTCTTCATATAAATATAGTATAAGTCTAAATGGAAAAGTTTTCAATAAAAATAAACTGCATTTGAGTTTTCATAACAAAAGTAGTAACAATGTAGGTGCATCCATAAATGCCATTTGTTTCGCATGATTTGAAAATTGTGTGTCCACAATTGTGTTGTAAATTCAATTTTAATCAAGAGATCCAAACCAAAGACTCTAAGATAATAGCCATTGATTAGGTTAGACACGTTCCAAGATGCGTTTTTCTTTCGATTGATTTAGGTGCAAAACTATGATCAAAAAGCCCTCGCTTTTTAATCTAAGTTGATTTTTGACGAAGTTACGGCATTTCGAAGTTTCGACCTATGCCCAAATGCCTATTTTTAGGCCAGTATTTTTACTTGTCTTCCGACCCAATTTCACGTTTTCAACTTTAAATGTACGATTGATTTAGGTGCAAAACTATGATCAAAAAGCCCTCGCTTTTTAATCTAATTGAGTTTTGACGAAGTTATGGCATTTTGAAGTTTCGACCTATGCCCAAATGCCTATTTTTAGGCCAGTATTTTTACTTGTCTTCCGACCCAATTTCACGTTTTCAACTTTAAATGTAGGATTGATTTAGGTGCAAAACTATGATCAAAAAGCCCTCGCTTTTTAATCTCAGTTGAGTTTTGACGAAGTTATGGCATTTTGAAGTTTCGACCTATGCCCATATACCGATTTTCAGGCTATAATTTTTACTTGTCTTCCGACTCAATATCACGTTTTCAACTTTAAATGTAGGATTGATTTAGGGGAAAAATAATGCTCAAAAAGCCCTCGCTTTTTAATCTAAGTTGAGTTTTGACGAAGTTATAGCATTTTGAAGTTTCGACCTATGCCCATTTACCGATATACCGATTTTCAGGCTATAATTTTTACTTGTCTTCCGACTCAATATCACGTTTTCAACTTTAAATGTAGAATTGATTTAGGGGAAAAATAATGCTCAAAAAGCCCTCGCTTTTTAATCTAAGTTGAGTTTTGACGAAGTTATAGCATTTTGAAGTTTCGACCTATGCCCATTTTACCGATATACCGATTTTCAGGCTATAATTTTTACTTGTCTTCCGACCCAAAAACACGTTTTCAACTTTAAATGTACGATTGATTTAGGGGAAAAATAATGCTCAAAAAGCCCTCGCTTTTTAATCTGAGTTGAGTTTTGACGAAGTTATGGCATTTTGAAGTTTCGACCTATGCCCATATACCGATATACCGATTTTCAGGCTATAATTTTTACTTGTCTTCCGACCCAAAAACACGTTTTCAACTTTAAATGTACGATTGATTTAGGGGAAAAACCATGCTCAAAAAGCCCTCGCTTTTTAATCTAAGTTGAGTTTTGACGAAGTTATGGCATTTTGAAGTTTCGACCTATGCCCATATACCGATATACCGATTTTCAGGCTATAATTTTTACTTGTCTTCCGACCCAAAAACACGTTTTCAACTTTAAATGTACGATTGATTTAGGGGAAAAACCATGCTCAAAAAGCCCTCGCTTTTTAATCTAAGTTGAGTTTTGGCGAAGTTATGGCATTTTGAAGTTTCGACCTATGCCCATATACCGATATACCGATTTTCAGGCTATAATTTTTACTTGTCTTCCGACTCAATATCACGTTTTCAACTTTAAATGTAGGATTGATTTAGGGGAAAAATAATGCTCAAAAAGACCTCGCTTTTTAATCTAAGTTGAGTTTTGACGAAGTTATAGCATTTTGAAGTTTCGACCTATGCCCATTTACCGATATACCGATTTTCAGGCTATAATTTTTACTTGTCTTCCGACTCAATATCACGTTTTCAACTTTAAATGTAGGATTGATTTAGGGGAAAAATAATGCTCAAAAAGCCTTCGCTTTTTAATCTAAGTTGAGTTTTGACGAAGTTATGGCATTTTGAAGTTTCGACCTATGCCCGTATACCGATATACCGATTTTCAGGCTATAATTTTTACTTGTCTTCCGACTCAATATCACGTTTTCAACTTTAAATGTAGGATTGATTTAGGGGAAAAATAATGCTCAAAAAGCCTTCGCTTTTTAATCTAAGTTGAGTTTTGACGAAGTTATGGCATTTTGAAGTTTCGACCTATGCCCATTTACCGATATACCGATTTTCAGGCTATAATTTTTACTTGTCTTCCGACTCAATATCACGTTTTCAACTTTAAATGTAGGATTGATTTAGGGGAAAAATAATGCTCAAAAAGCCTTCGTTTTTTAATCTCAGTTGAGTTTTGACGAAGTTACGGCATTTTGAAGTTTCGACCTATGCCCCAATGTCGGTATACCGATTTTCAGGCTACAATTTTTACTTGTCTTCCGACCCAAAATCACGTTTTCAACTTTAAATGTAGGATTGATTTAGGTGCAAAACTATGATCAAAAAGCCCTCGCTTTTTAATCTCAGTTGAGTTTTGGCGAAGTTATGGCATTTTGAAGTTTCGACCTATGCCCGTATACCGATATACCGATTTTCAGGCTATAATTTTTACTTGTCTTCCGACTCAATATCACGTTTTCAACTTTAAATGTAGGATTGATTTAGGGGAAAAATAATGCTCAAAAAGCCCTCGCTTTTTAATCTAAGTTGAGTTTTGACGAAGTTATAGCATTTTGAAGTTTCGACCTATGCCCATTTACCGATATACCGATTTTCAGGCTATAATTTTTACTTGTCTTCCGACTCAATATCACGTTTTCAACTTTAAATGTAGGATTGATTTAGGGGAAAAATAATGCTCAAAAAGCCTTCGCTTTTTAATCTAAGTTGAGTTTTGACGAAGTTATGGCATTTTGAAGTTTCGACCTATGCCCGTATACCGATATACCGATTTTCAGGCTATAATTTTTACTTGTCTTCCGACTCAATATCACGTTTTCAACTTTAAATGTAGGATTGATTTAGGGGAAAAATAATGCTCAAAAAGCCCTCGCTTTTTAATCTAAGTTGAGTTTTGACGAAGTTATGGCATTTTGAAGTTTCGACCTATGCCCATTTACCGATATACCGATTTTCAGGCTATAATTTTTACTTGTCTTCCGACTCAATATCACGTTTTCAACTTTAAATGTAGGATTGATTTAGGGGAAAAATAATGCTCAAAAAGCCTTCGCTTTTTAATCTCAGTTGAGTTTTGACGAAGTTACGGCATTTTGAAGTTTCGACCTATGCCCCAATGTCGGTATACCGATTTTAAGGCTACAATTTTTACTTGTCTTCCGACCCAAAATCACGTTTTCAACTTTAAATGTAGGATTGATTTAGGTGCAAAACTATGATCAAAAAGCCCTCGCTTTTTAATCTCAGTTGAGTTTTGGCGAAGTTATGGCATTTTGAAGTTTCGACCTATGCCCATACATCGATATACCGATTTTCAGGCTATAATTTTTACTTGTCCTCCGACCCAAAATCACGTTTTCAACTTTAAATGTAGGATTGATTTAGGGGCAAAACTATGATCAAAAAGCCCTCGCTTTTTAAACTGAGTTGAGTTTTGACGAAGTTATGGCGTTTTGAAGTTTCGACCTATGCCCATATATCGACATACCGATTTTCAGGCTATAATTTTTACTTGTCTTCCTACCCAAAATCACGCTTCCAACTTTAAATGTAGGATTGATTTAGGGGCAAAACTATGATCAAAAAGCCCTCGCTTTTTAAACTGAGTTGAGTTTTGACGAAGTTATGGCATTTTGAAGTTTCGACCTATGCCCATAAGGCGATATATCGATTTTCAGGCAATAAATTTTACTTGTCTTCCGACCTCAAATCACGTTTTCAACTTTAAATGTACGATTGATTTAGGTGCAAAACTATGATCAAAAAGCCCTCGCTTTTTAATCTCAGTTGAGTTTTGACGAAGTTATGGCATTTTGAAGTTTCGACCTATCATATACCGATTTTCAGGCTATAATTTTTACTTGTCTTCCGACCCAAAAACACGTTTTCAACTTTAAATGTACGATTGATTTAGGGGAAAAATAATGCTCAAAAAGCCCTCGCTTTTTAATCTCAGTTGAGTTTTGACGAAGTTATGGCATTTTGAAGTTTCGACCTATGCCCATATACCGATTTTCAGGCTATAATTTTTACTTGTCTTCCGACCCAAAAACACGTTTTCAACTTTAAATGTACGATTGATTTAGGGGAAAAATAATGCTCAAAAAGCCCTCGCTTTTTAATCTGAGTTGAGTTTTGACGAAGTTATAGCATTTTGAAGTTTCGACCTATGCCCATATACCGATATACCGATTTTCAGGCTATAATTTTTACTTGTCTTCCGACTCAATATCACGTTTTCAACTTTAAATGTACGATTGATTTAGGGGAAAAACCATGCTCAAAAAGCCCTCGCTTTTCAATCTCAGTTGACTTTTGACGAAGTTATGGCATTTTGAAGTTTCGACCTATGCCCATATACCGATTTTCAGGCTATAATTTTTACTTGTCTTCCGACCAAAACACGTTTTCAACTTTAAATGTACGATTGATTTAGGGGCAAAACTATGATCAAAAAGCCCTCGCTTTTTAAACTGAGTTGAGTTTTGACGAAGTTATGGCATTTTGAAGTTTCGACCTATGCCCATATACCGATTTTCAGGCTATAATTTTTACTTGTCTTCCGACCCAAAAACACGTTTTCAACTTTAAATGTACGATTGATTTAGGGGAAAAATATGCTCAAAAAGCCCTCGCTTTTTAATCTGAGTTGAGTTTTGACGAAGTTATAGCATTTTGAAGTTTCGACCTATGCCCATAAGGCGATATATCGATTTTCAGGCAATAAATTTTACTTGTCTTCCGACCTCAAATCACGTTTTCAACTTTAAATGTACGATTGATTTAGGTGCAAAACTATGATCAAAAAGCCCTCGCTTTTTAATCTCAGTTGAGTTTTGACGAAGTTACGGCATTTTGAAGTTTCGACCTATGCCCATATACCGATTTTCAGGCTATAATTTTTACTTGTCTTCCGACCCAAAAACACGTTTTCAACTTTAAATGTACGATTGATTTAGGGGAAAAATAATGCTCAAAAAGCCCTCGCTTTTTAATCTGAGTTGAGTTTTGACGAAGTTATAGCATTTTGAAGTTTCGACCTATGCCCATAAGGCGATATACCGATTTTCAGGCTATAATTTTTACTTGTCATCCGACCCAAAAACACGTTTTCAACTTTAAATGTACGATTGATTTAGGTGCAAACCCATGATCAAAAAGCCCTCGCTTTTTAATCTCAGTTGAGTTTTGACGAAGTTACGGCATTTTGAAGTTTCGACCTATGCACATATGGCAATTTTCAGGCTAGAACTTTTACTCCCTGTATACATTGTACACCGCGGATTTGCCGATTCCGGTTGCCAGAAACACGCTGCTTGCCACATACGCAGATGACACAGTGTTCCTTGCTAACTCCTCCACTGCCTGGAGAGCCTCAGCGGTTACGCAAAGGTTCTTGGATGGTTTTAGTACCTGGGCCAACCGGTGGAACATCTGCATCAATGAGAACAAGTCTCAGCACTGTACGTTTGCGCTCAGGAGTGGTAACTGTCCAAGCGTCCGTCTCAACAACACGATCATACCTCAGGGGAATCATGTTCGCTACCTGGGTATGTATCTGGACAGGAAACTTACCTGGCGCAAACACATACAGATCACCGCAGCAGCGTGTAGATCCAAGAGGGTGAAACTCAACTGGTTACTGAATTCATCCAGCAAACTCAGCTTGAGCAACAAGCTGCTAGTGTACAGGAGCATCATCATGCCCACTTGGACATATGGGATTCCATTTTGGGGCACAGCGGCAAAATCGTGGATTAATCAAATTCAAGTCTTGCAGAACAAGGTGCTAAGACACATCTCTGGTGCTCCACACTATGTGAGCAATTTGACACTGCACAACGACTTCAGTGTACCGACAGTCATTAGTCAAATAAACCGACATACAAGTCGTTACAATGACCGGTTGCATAACCATGTCAACCCATTGGCCTGCTCACTAGGGTCGAATTCAACCCGCAGACGCTTAAAGCGCCTCCACACCAGCGATGTCTGGACAGTTGGGCGTTAATATTTTCCAATTTTCTTATTAGTGTTCTGCAAATGTTACATTTAATGTTAAATTGATGTTACGTAATATTGTAATATGTTAATACCAATTATTTGTTTATGTTATTGATTTATATCCGCTGTCATTATGTATATATTCAAAACAATATTTTATAACCTTTCAGTAGGTTGATTAATATAATATTAAATAAAATTGCTACATAAAAAAAAAAAAAATAATAAAAATAAAAATCATTTTTATATGAATTTCGAAATTTTGAAAATGTAACGCTTGTGAAAATTGGTAAAGTTTTGGCAACGCCATGACTTGAACCCGTCCCTATTCCGCATTTGGGCAGTTTACTTTTTAACAGCACCCAGACCAGAAAACATAATGAATTAAAAAGCACAGAAACAAAATATTTACATTTCCATATAATAATCACATTTATTATAACTTTTCGACAAATTGCGCATACGGCGCATTTGCCACAGGCTGCGCTGCAAGGTAGCCGACTCCTGATGTTAAATAATAAAAGTACACAGCGCAAATGGAATTCTAGCAGGGATGTTAAATACAAATAAAAACATTTTGCATATATTATGAACCGATGGCAGGGAGCCACACACCCGACTGTACCTAAAAATAAAAGTATGTCACATAAATATAAGCACATTTAAATTTTCTTTAATTTTCCAAATGAACTCACATTTTTGGTTGACACAGCAAGCAGCGCCCGCTGCTGGCGCACTGCGGCGTGTCGAAGCTTTTGTGCATGTGTATGTGTGTGTGATTATGTTATGTACGGAAGTGAAACCGAGTGGGTGTGGGAGAGGTGGTATGTGGTATATGCAACGCTGAGCGCTGTTCGAGAAAAACATATTGTTAATGGAGTTGAGCATGTGAAACAACAAAACAGGTTGAAGCAGGCAGCTGCAAATATTGCTAGGTGGCTGGCATGCCTCTGTTTTGTCACATTTTATGCTTGTTTAAGGTTTAATAGGGCCTCAATTGAATGAGTAAAAGTTGAGACTGGAGTTCAAGGTGTGTGGATGCCATTATTTACATTAACACGGTATCGTCTCAAGTCGCAATTCACGTGTCTGTCACATGCCAGAAAGTTTTCCGCAACTGAGCTAAATGCGCGCATTACTGCACATTGAGGAAAGTTCGTTCAAAAACAATAAACATCAGCTCGGCAAAGCTGACAGTTAAATGACAGCGCACGTCTTTGCCTTGCCTAATTTAAATGTGCCTCGTAGAAGGCTGCCAACTCGTTTACCCAAATGTGGCCAGCATAACGTATACGTAATACCCGAGATTGCGTATACGTTACGTGAATGTAGCTGACGCTTATCCGCCACAGGATTTGCATGCGCTTACACGCAACCAGCGATTTGCATGTGTTGGTCTGTCTGTGAGTGTATGTATTTTATGCTCCGTAAACACTTGATAAAATTCACATAAATTTTGATGCGGCCCGAATTCGATTTGGGCTTCACACAAACCGCACTAAAACCGTTTCGACCATTTAACTGGGCCACGTTTTCGTTTCGAGCGTAAAAATCTACGTTCTGGCACAAAAAAAAAATCAAACCTAAAATAAATACCCATAAAGAGATATCTATGTGTGTGTGTGTGTGTGTGTATATATATATGTGTACCTAGCACTGTGCGCTAAACAAATTGAAGCATTTTTTCGCTCGCAGCAGTGAATGAATAAAAGTCGCTTTCATTTGCCGCACAGTTTGCAATTGAATTTAATTAAATGAATACAAATGGTTAATTGATAATACACGCTGAACAGAAACTAATTAATTCTTTTTCATTGATATTTTATTGTAAAAAGATAGTAATGATTATTTTGTTTATAGCTAGAACTATATTGCAATAAAAGTTTTAAACCAAATACAGACAATGGGGTTCTTTCAAATTGAAACTAGTTTAACGACTTCAGAGCAAAGTTGCATTCAACTTAAACAAGTTAACTTGCCTAAGGCTTATGGTGGATTTAAAAGGACTTTTTTCTGTGCACTTAACCAAAGTATATTAGGAAAGAGTATTGGGGCTCTGCTGTGGGGATATATCTAAATCAACAGCTTATACTTTTGTTTTTAGGTATGCCTTCACAGCTACACAGTTTGCAGTGTGGTTCTGTGGCAATGTTTTATGCCCATTGGGCAATTGAACACTCCAGCCATTTGTTTTATGGATTTTCGACAAAATTTCGTGATTATTTAATGGAATTTTACTGTGCAACATTGCTCAGGCAAGCGCGAAGAAACACAATGAAAAATATGATACAGGCTATTTGGATAAAATCCAACAAAAACAACAAAAAAGTAAAACTATTGCAAAATATCAAATATAAACAGGTACGAATATATTTGAATAACGTTTTGTTATTTTGTGGTTGATAATCCAATCGAAATCCAATACACAAAAACTGGCAAGAAGAGAGGCTAATTGTGAATACCATCAATGCTTATATATCATATGTGTATTAATACTAATAGTATTATTTTTCAGTGTACAAGGACTCAGCGACAAGGACTCAGGTGAGCCATAAAAATAAATCTGTCGCATTTACGCCGCCTCGTTGGCTTTTTGCATATTTTATGTGCCTGTCGAGTCGGTTTTTACTCTGCAATGCACAAAACAGTTGTTCTTGTTGCTACTGCTGTTGTCGTTGATGTTGTTGATTTTATTGATTTTTCCATTCAGTTTTTTTAGACATTTTCATTTAGTACTGGTGCATCCGGATAGAGCCTAAAACCCCATCCAGCAGTCTGCCAAAATGGTTGCACAAATGTTAATCCACATTGTGCCGACTTCGCTCCACAAACGCAGCACAAACAAGCCCAATAAACATCAATTCTATGTACGCACAAACAAAAACCGTAAAAACCGCATACAACATGTTGTACTCAGACCACTGCGAACCCGGTCAACCGCATTCAAGTAAATATTTACCTGTGCAATCAAATTTTTAAATATCAACACAGAACGGCATTACAACAGGCGCTGCGCTGAAGAATTAACCGTTTAAATATTTAGGCAATTAGTGGGACAGCAGCAACAGTACAACAATAGCAGCTCCTAACAAAGAGCAAATGGCACGCGCTGAAAAGTGTTTGCAAAAATGGGAAATTGAAAATGCAGTCAAACACAAACTGAATCAAGCAGGAATTCTACTACTCTTCTCAGAGATACCTTGTTAGCCCAATGCTATAATGTGTTGAACATTTGTATACATTTATTTATTAGACACCTTGTTAGCCCAATGCCATAATGTGTTGAACAAATGTATACATTTATTTATTATTGTGGAGTTTTTTCTTCTCCTTTCCGCATTCTGAGCCCAAACTTCATCCATCAACCGTGTTTCCTGCACGAATGCGAAATTGAAATTCAACTCGTATCAGTTTTGCTCATACTCTTTCTCAGCAAGTTTTCCGAAAGCCTTTATCAAAATCTGACATAGAACTTATTAAATTTCACGATCTGTATATCGAATCAAATGTGACTTCTGTAACCCTACAACTTATACGTGTTTTTGCGTAGCCAAAAATCTTGTCATCCGCTCGATATTCGTTTGATTTACTCTATACCGTAAAAGCTGATATATTCCAAAGATTTTTACTGACTGCGTTTACATAATTGCTGAGCAATGAGTTTTTCAGTTTTAAAATACACTCTAAAGTCAACTTTTCGTGACGAGATTGCACTAAAGTTAAGCAATTCCTAATCTGTCAGAATAAACACGATGAAAAAGTAACTTCATTTATGTCCTCGCACTCGCCACGGTTACTCGCACTCGAGTAAACTTTGCCAATATATCAGGTGCTTACTAATATAAACAACAACAGGTATGGCACGCCCTTAGCTGTGCCACAATGCCTCAATGACTTTTGCAACTTTTCTTACCACGCACTCACACAGACACATACATATTGCATGCAACCATAATGAATGAGACTTGGTCTAGTGTGTAATAATGGGAAAAGTAAGTTAGTAAGTAAGGTATTTGCGCAATTAAATGAAAATGAAAATGAAAATGAAAATGAACTGTGTGCTAAGCCATTAACTAAGAGTATGACAATAAGGACACTCGCTAATGGCTAGCGCATTAATTGAACCCCTACGTTGGGTGCGGAGTGCAATGCGTCCCGGCCCTGTTCGAGTTATACATACAGCATTACTATCATAACCTCCGTCAGCTCATTTACGGCATTTGTTGGTGGTCGTGAACGCACCATTAGCCATTGGGCAAAATGCAACAACATGAGCAGTGTGAGTAACAGCAAACAGCTTCACATTACGTATACGCTGCGTGTAATGCAGCCAACTATTTCCAAGCTGTTGCACACTTTCAGGCTCACTTGGCAGCTAGTCGGTGTTGCTGCTCTTAATGTATTCTCTTTTTTTCCTTTTTTTTTTTGCCACTGTATCTGTGCCCCCAATGGATTGTCTTTTACTCTACACGCAGCATTGGGTCTGACTTAGCTGGCCATATTGGACATATATAAGAAGTAATATATTTATTTTTTACATAAAAACTAAATAAATACATAAATAAATTGAATGCAATGTAATCATTGTTAATATTGGAAATAATTTTTAACAGCTTTTGCGTATTTCATATTCCATTTTTATAAATAATAAACACGCAGCTTTTTCAGCCTCTTGGGATTTGAATTGAACACAGTTGGCAAGGGAAATAAGCTATTGATTTTAAAACGAATTTATTGTAGACCATGAAGTAATAAACAGAGAAAATAATTAAAAATTAAACAGTTTATTCTACTTAATAAAAGATACTATTTGCATTCAAACCTAATGCAATACTCTGTTTGCAGAGCTTACCAGTTAACTTTCTAAATAGGTAATTGCATGATATACGGGTACTATTGTGCTGTCAATTGGGTTTCAATTTGTGCTCCTAACTGCCAGCACATTTGGCAAAATAGTTTAGTTAAATCCTTGGTAACTACATCAAAACCACATTCGCCCTGCTGTACATCAGCCATGTAAACATTTAGTAACCGACGCTTCATACAAGTGCAGGAAGGAGTAGCGGACTAAGCAGCTTTTGACAATTTGTTGAAAGGCTGCTGCTGTTGCTGCTGTTGCTGCTGTTGCTGCTGCTGTTGCTGCTGCTGTTGCTGCAACCACAGAGTCGAATGTCTGTTGGCCTTCTGCCTGCAGCTGCTGTCCTGCATAAATGCATTTAAATGGCATACAGCAATATCTTTCGTGCACGCTGCGTTGTACAGTAACTTGCTGCTGCCTGCTGTAAATGCTGCTGCCTCTGCACTATTGTTGATGTTGTTGTTGTTGTTGTTGTTGATGTTGTTGTTGTTACCGCCCATGATTGCATATTTTTAAGCAACTCCACTTTAATAAGGGTTTTTGGTTAGTTTGCAAAACGATGGACCTTGCCCACAAGTTTGACTGCAACCACAACCCTTTGGATGTTTCTACCAGCCCGCTGCCCGCTCGGCTTTTTAATGAAGTTGCGTATAGAGTGAGACGGGGCAAAGACAGGCACCGGAAGTTTCGCATTACCTGCATACCTAGCCGAGGAACTGGCAGAAGGACTGGCCCTCTATGCAAGTTATTTACCGCACATAAACCAAAGGAGCAACAGAATGAGAAAGAGACAGAGAGGGAGAGAAGAAGAAATAGGATTATTTTAAAGGAGAGAGTGAGATCCAATCAGTTCATTAGTAACTCTCTAGCAATGTATATAAATATTGTTGGTCAGTGGATTGCATTGAAGCGGACCCTCAGCAATATGCAAATGAAATGGACAACGACCGGCCAGATGCAGGTTGATGCGACTTAGTTGCTTCAGCTGATGATAGTGCAGCTGTTGAGAGATTGCGAAATTGTTGGAAATATTCTTAGGGAAGAATGCAGTTTATTTTTAATATCCTGCGGCGAGCAGATGTCGACATTTTCCACAAAAGATTGCGGAAATTAAAACTCAATATTCGAGTGATTGAGCAGCGCAGAAGGCATGCCCATTCGCACTTTCCCCATGCCAAACTGTCATTCACCCACCACTCCAGTTCTTGCTTCCAATACTAAATTCAATTCTTGCAACGTAAGTGCCAGTAGCAAAGACTATTTGACTTGCACCACACAAAAGTACGCAATTGAGGCGGCAAATCAAATGGAATGCAACAAAACGTGCCCGGAACACACGCATACAGATACTCCATCTTTCCCCCCCCACACACATACAACCCTCCTCCCCACTTCACCCCCCTTAACTAAACGTTCAAACTTCGACACAGACTTCAACATAGACGTGTTCGATGAAACTTTCAATGCGAATCGTTTGAGTTTGGCCAAGTGCAGCTGCGTCTTCAACATTTTGCTATCTTTTCACATTGCCAATTGGTAAATTTTAATGCCATTTCGATTGTTCCACCACCCTTTTCCAAAAAGCTGTCGCCAGCAAACGGTTTATTTTCCACATTTTCCAATACCCCTTAAAAAAGTGCACTGGCTTGCATTTAGTCCGCTGATTCCGAATAATAACTTTTCAATTAAATTTGGAATTTAAGCAATTCTAAATCTAAAGAGCCAAAAAAAAAAATTCTACAATCATTTGTTAAATATTGTATATATATTGTGTCTCAAAGCATATTCTTAAGTTTGGCATATCCAACTCGAATTTTGTTGGTCAACATTGTATGCACAATTTCTAAAGGCAAGTGCACGCAATGTGCATATCGTACTTCAAATATCCGATAAGCAGCACTTTCACATGTGTTTGTAAAGCACTCCGAAGTTGATATCCGGATTCGCTTAGTTTGGTTTGGTTTGGTTTCGCTTTGGCTTTGTGTCTGGTCGAGGTTTGCCGCCGGGCCAAGTCACAGCTAGCAAATTGCTTTATAATTTAAACATTTTGATTTCATGCCATAATTTGCGCCCAATAAGATATGTAAATGCTTTGAATAAGGTGAAGTGGAGCATTTTGCTGGACTATTAACAGCAACAGGTTATACTTTGTAATGGTTAGCGACGTATTTGTCAAAATTAAAAAAATATTTGAAGGAGTTTCTGGCTTAAAAGAAACATTGACTAATTATTTTTTTGTGAATGTTTCGCTGGAGTTATACAAGCCATTTTTAAGGATGGACTTGTTCACAATATCCGGATAATAGTAATGCAATATCAACATATTTCGTATGGATTTAAATCTACATTAAGAAAAATATATACATAAATGTTGTCAGTTATCTTTAACCAACTTTATTCCACATCCTTGAGCAATTCTTAAATGCTCGCAAAGACGCATTATGTGCCGAGCAGATTGCACAATTTGCAACAGCTGCATCTGAAATTAATCCCATTCTGATTGCGCCGACTACAGCTTAGAGCTGTGGCAACTGTTTATTTGTCCAATCATCCACAAATACAGCCGCGGCCAGCTAAGACCAAGGAGCAAGTTTGATATTTGTATTTATGGTATTATAAAGCATACGTCATGTTGATTTTTTCCCAGCAGCTAAATTGCCATGCCATTTAAAGCCACATTAGTATAAAAATGTTACGTCATTAGAATGATGCGCACGTTCCATGGCCCGCATTGATTGATAGACTGACTAAATGGTTTCAATGCCTGATTGATTGACTCGCATACATACATGAACGCACATGTTCCACACACACACAAGCAACACTTTCACCCCTCTCCAGGGTTGCTTCACATAGTCATTGAATCTGATACGCTTGAGTTGAATCATATAAAAATGAATTTCACGAAACATATAACCAAGATCAACAAAATAGCGGTGTACTTTAATTTTTTAAAGAGTTACTTATCAATATAAATATAAATAATAAATATTCTTGGCGCTGTACAACATTTACCTCCTACCTAATCAGAAGATTTAGTAAGTATTAATGAGGTCTACTTCAGGAGCTGTAGCTTCTTTAGCAACAGCAGCTCATAAGAGTATTAAAACTTCGTCTACACATTATGGATTGATTTATCCGGCTCTTTTTGTTATCGTCTATTTGTGATTTGTTTTTACGCCAAATTGCATAAAACATTCGGAATTCGAAATGAGCAGCTCGTGTGCGTGCTTCGATTTGTATTAAAGTATGTCTGATTCATATGCCGGATACGGGTGACGCCCACAACTCAACGCCCGTCAGCAGCTTTCAAAATAGACCAATAATGACTGACGGCCTGACTGAAATTAGCCGGCTGTCTGAACTGTGCTTGCATAACAAATATATCAAGATGCTGGGAGCCATATTGGCACAGACCACAGAGGCAGCGTGATGACAGCACAGGACAGGACGTGCCAGGACGTCGTATGGGACAGGACGGCTCAAGGCTAATGCATAACGTAAACTTGATTAACGTACATTGCACTGTAGTCGCCTCGCCACGCAAATGACTTTGTGAACAGTGTTGTCAGTTGCAGTGTCAATGACGCATAAATAAGCCAAATGTCGCAGCAGACTGTGAAAACGACCAAAGGCTAACGACCTGCCGTCGCAGGACGACTGACTTCTATCAATAAGACTAAATGGTGGTAGGTGATGCCAAATTACTTTATTAAACGTTTTTTTCAGTGCTGCATTTTCATTTGCATGTTAACAGCTTGTAAACAGGCAATGCTGCACAGGACATCCACATATCCGTGTGTTCTTGTGCTCTGTTTTCCTATTCCTGCCAGCCAGCTGATTGCTTTGACTACTGCCAACTAATTAAAAAGTTAAGCTCATATGCCTTTAACTTCGCACAAAGTAATTAAAGTTGGCGCAACGCCAAAGGTAAATGTCTGCTAAAATGACTGTGTGTTAGTCCTGAGTCAACTTGGCTTTCAGCACTTGCATTTCACACCTGCGCATGTAAAAAGTTAACACACGACTGTAAGAAAAGGCGTTAATACAATAAAACTCAAAACTTTCAAAAAAGTATTACTTGAATGTATATTGCATAACCTTTGGGCGCAATGCATTAAAAACTTTGAAAACTTTTTTATTTGCTTGCGTGGATTTTGGAGCTCAAAAAAATTTCGCTTATACTTGCAAACAGTTGTGTTCCATTCCACTTAAATAATTCAGAAATGTTTGGTCATCAATAAATTAAATATAATAAATGATGAAAAATTTGCATTTGCATTCATAATTTATAATAATTTAATTCATTTCTTAAAAGTGTTCTTATTTTAATAATAGACGTCCCATTTTGTAACTCCATTTTTAATAAAAAAAAATAAATATTTTTTAAATACATTTTCATTACAAACTTCTGCATTCAATCAACTGAAAGGCTGGAAAAACCACAACGCCCACACAGATGCCAGCAAATGATTTGTAACAAGTAAAGCAGCTAAATCAACCAAGCGAAATGTAATTAAATGCAGATAGACACATACGTAAATATATTATGCACATAAATAAATTTCCATTTCAATCGGTTTGCCTTATACATAAATATATTTCCATTTCTGTCAGTTTGCCTTGTCTTTAATACTTTAAGTTTATTAATTTTGCAATTAGTTAGTTTGGCTCTCCGAAACTTGAACTTTCTTCAAGGTGCCACATATACACATAAATCTTTAATTAAAATTTATTGAGCTCTCCGAATTCGTGACTGATTTGCCATAATGATGCGCAAGAGTCAGATGCTGCTCAAGACACCTGTCAACCATCTAATACATAATAATATATACTGTCTCTTGAGCAGGCATAAAGTTTATGTTAAATTGGAATAAACTAATTTGCATTATGGGAGAATCAAATATTGTTGTTTGTAAGCAGCAACAGAAGCTCTTTAAATAATATCAGTTTTGCGTAGAAGTTAATTACATTTAGTGGAATATTTGCTTCCTTGATAATACAAATTTAGAACACGCCTTTCATACTTCAGTGCCTAACGCCTAACTATTAAAAATTTCTATATGTTATTTGGAAGCATTTAATTTTGGTACTATTATTGTTACCTATTATTATGATAGTGAAAGCGCAAAGTATAATAGTTTAATTATATTTAATCATTCATTTCTTCTCATAGATTAAGAATACCAAATTTCACAAGTGAATTCATTGAATATTTCAAGCTTGGTGACTCATCAAATTCCTTCCTTTGTTTTTTAACATCTAACAACAGACGATGATCAAAATGATTACTTGGCTGAAAGATGGACTCATTAAAAGTACAAGTAGTTAGTGACTTTATTCTGATGTTAACGTCGTAAATTAACTTGACAGCCGCACTGTGGCTTTTGTCTAGACAGTCGACGCGCTCAATTAGCGGTGCAATGAACTGTCTCTCCCATAATCAAGAGTATTTAATGCGCCTTACTTAGGGACAAAGTGGCCAAAGGCGCTTAATGAACCGCCAACTAAAACGGCCAAGTTTAAGACCATTCAATAGCTTTGCGGGACATCAAAGCGACGACAGCGATAAACTTTCAGCATATGCTAATAATAGCGGCATTAAAAACGAAGAAGGCAAAAGTTGCCAAGAATTCAGCCACATTTTGTGGTCCAGACAATGCCCAACTTATGGCAAAAAGGGGAAAAGGTGCGAGGAGGTCTTTAATAACAAGCATACTGCACTAGTAACTTAACGTAAGACAAATGCCACACCCTTTCCTATAATCTAATGTTGCAGCAACCCCCAACTGCCTTGGCTGACTAGTGAGACTAGTGACAGCTGCCGGTTGCATGTGCCGCATGATTAACAATTCAGGCGCATTGAATATTTAACGTTGAACGCAAAATTGCATACTTAAAGCTGAAGAAAAATTGCTGCTGCAACTGTTGCCACTTATTTATGAAGCTGTGTCAAATGGGCGAGGTTTGCCAGAAGATAACCTGCCACAATGCATTCTTGACAAGCCAAGTTAAAAAGCCAGTTCATCGATATTATTGTGTCAGTAAAGATAAGTTTAAAACACAATTTAGAGAAATACTTATTGTCTTTTTTTCTATACATATATATCAACTTGTTTTCCATCTATCCTGAAACTTGCACAACAATCGGAATCATTTCATTTGCTACTCTGCGTATTTAGGTGCATTTCTCGTTTCGAAGAACTAGTTTCAAGTTGAAAAGTGTATAACCAACTAATTTTGCTATTGTATATCATTGAACTAACTACCAACCGCAGTTAAGCAGAAAGGTTTTAAGTAAATGCTGTTCCTAGGAGTGTGGTTCCAGAATATTCTCTCCTTACTACTGCATTTCCTTTTATTTCAGGGTTTGTCCTGCTGAGCTCAGCTCGGTTCAGCATTTTTGCAACAATTTTACTAAGCAACGGGCATTTCGCAGATGTCAACGACGTATGTGTGTGTGTGTGTGTGTGTCAGCGTGTGTGTATGCAGGTGGGTGGCCCAGTGGTGTAAAGCAATGCGTGCACTCTCCAAAAGGTAGGGGTTAGCAGAGCTGCGGGTTGGAGTGCTACGTGCCCGTTTTTAAGTGAATTGTCGACCAGTGACTAGGCAAACAAAGCTACACACCTTGCTCCAGTTGTCCCGTTGCCACATTGCCCCGTTGCCACATTGCCCCGTTGCACCGTTGCACCGTTGGATTCCAGTGATTGTTCTGATGTTGATTGACGTAGACGCCCCGACAAAGCGACATGCATAGACTGGGGCACGAGTGCTGCCTAATGCCTAATGGCCGTGGATGACGATGAAAGGACGCAAAACGCATTGTTCGAATACATGACAAAGACTGCTGTACACTACCCAGAACTTCAATCATCAGTTCAGACAGAACTTTTTAGGCGACTATGGCTCAGGTCGGGTCGAAAAAAAAAGACCGTGATCCAGTTAACATGCCTACTCTACACATTTAACCCAGTTGCTGGCTGTTGTAGCTGGTATTTGCAGTTGCCAGTTGGTTGTTCAATGTTGAACGCCAGTACGACTGAACTGCATTTGCATTATTAAGAGTCACTTATTGAGAGTACCACCGGAGCAAAACACCCGACACAAATTGCAGACATTTATTTCGATTGCTTGCCACAAATGGAAATTATTCGAGTGCCGTCATGATGTTGACTTCTAGTGTTCGATGTTAAGAGCATTAACAACAAAAGTGCAAATATCACGACCATATTCGAAGACAATCGAAAACTCAAGTGCAAAACACAACACATGATATCGCACATAGTTCGTAGTACTAACTTAAATTAGTACTGATGAAATTTAAGTTTGTGTTCATGATTACCAAATAATGTGATTATGAAGTTATCACTTTCATGTGTAGCAAAACTTAATCAAGAATTTGTTAATAACAATTTTCTTGGGTTGCCCAGTGGCTGTTTACATGACACAATCAAGGGCATCGGGCGATGCAGATGTACATTGCCCTCATCATTATTTAGAGTGTTTGCCTCAAGATGGACTCATGTTAAGTCTCCAGTTCATTAGACACACAAACAGAGAGCAAACGAGAATTGAATAATATGGGTTATTAAGTGTGCTGGTCCTGGTGAGTGCCCAGCTGGTTGGCAATTGGGAGTTGTGAATGTGGATGCATTAGATATGCAAACATTTTGCCATTAATTGGAATTCCGCATGTCTCGTGTTTGATTTTGGAGTGCTGCTACATTAGTGCTATGGATTGATTAGCATACACCCGGGGGAAGGTTAGCTCAAGGGCCCACTGGACGACACAGTATGCTCATTACAAAGTCTCGTTACCAAAACTGGGTCAAGATGGACTTATAGACTTATTCAGCAGAGCTGAAACGACGCTCAGCAGAGCAGAGCAGAGCAGCCCAGCGCAGCGCAGCGCAGCAGCAGCGCAGAGGCAACATCAAAAGCAACTGTAAAAGTAATTTTATTATCAAATCCAACTTTAACAACTGCAGCGTCTCAGAGCTCGTCGTCCAACTTGTTATTTGGCTTGTAAGTTACAAAGTCCTGTTCGTGTCCTCGGGGTAATAAAACAAAACTTTGTGCTGAAAATGAAATTGTACAAAACAACAAGGAAGCGGCATGCAGCATCCAGCGCGTGCAAATGACATTTGGACCAAAAAGGATTTTAGTAAAATGTAAATTCTATTTGTTGCTCTCTCATTCTTCATCCCTTTGCTGCTTTCAACTCTTCTAATTAGTATTACCATAAGGCACCCTGTTGACCTGCTGCCCAGCACACATTGTTTCCCGTATCATAACCAGCTCAGCTCACTCTCTCTCTCTCTCTCTCTTTCCGCCAAGAGGGCAGTATGTGTTGCCTTGATAAAGACCTGCCCTGCCCCAGTACCTGCCTCTTATCTGGAAAGATATTACGCGGTGCTTCTAGCGCCCACTCAGCAGCCGAGTGCCGGCAAGAGTTGCGGCAGCTTATCCTTTTTTTTTACCCATTTTAAGGCTTATTGTTATTCAGCAGCGAAGGATATTTTTGTTCTTTATTCCAGCTTTTTTTTTTGTGCACAAAAGTCATAAGAAGTTTGAAAGGTTTTTCGCTCAGCTCGTTTTGGGCTCCTGCGTGGCTCGCTTGAGATGCCATAGCAACCCAAATGCCTGCCTGCCCATACACTAGTCTTTTGGCTGAATTGTGGAGCAGCTTAAATGCACTTTTAAATTTCAACGAAATTGATCTTTAATGCTGCCACACTGACGACTTGTAGCCATCAAAATGTGCTTTCCCCGCCTCAAGTAGCTCTTAAATATGAGAGAGAATGGTTAAGAAAACTTTGCCAAGTGCCAAGTGGCATATAAATCGAGTGCAGCCTCCAAATTGCAGAGTTTTGCCAGCATTTTATTCGTTCTCTCATTTCCGTTGCGCATACGCCATGTAAACACGCCGTGAACAATAAGTCATAATGATGACGGAAACTAGAAACACGACTAGAAGAAGAGTATAAGAAAAAACCTCGTTTGTAATTGCAGCACGCACTGCAGCATCCTTCAATGCATTTCGACTAACATTTATTAACTGTTCACGTGCAACGAACAAAAACGAATTATTTAGCATACCCTTACACAGGGTATGTCCAACAGGACACTGTCTAATGCCATGGACAAAAGCGAACAAAGAATCAAAGCTTGGGAAGCAGGATGAACTATTAGAACATTGATGTAGAACAATGTGAAATAATACGAGAGCTGATAAAAAAAGTGACAGTTGAGTACAAAGCGAGAAGCCGAGACAATGTCAAAGAGAGAAACATTGAAAATGGTTAGAAATGGTAGATGAGAAGTGAAGCGAGAAGAAATAAGATTGGTGAATCAATAATTAGGGATGTAAGCGAAAATTTGAATGAGAATTGATGAAGAAACAAAAAAAAAAAGCACTAAAAATATGCTGAAATACAAGATATCGATTTCAAAGTAAAGATTGAAATCTATTTCGAACAGCGAAAAGTGCATTTCAGCTTTGCGATGACAAGTTATCAGTTAGTTGGGAGTGATTGGGATTGGGATTTGGTGTTTGGCTACTGGGTTTAGGTTTGGGTTTACAGTTAGTCTTATCACATTGACAAGTCAGGAAATGGGGGAAATATGAATTAAGCAAGCATTCAGCGTTCGGTGCGTGACAGTGTCTTTTTGACAAATTTCATTTTGCCATGGACGTGCTGTTGTTTCATGACGCTCCATTTGAGTTGCACTGAGCTGCATTGATGATGATGATGCTCCAGACACTCACAGAGCTGAACGCGGCTTGTGTTACAGTTGCGGTTGCGAAATACTACTCTGACTTGGAATGGTCTGGGGCTGGAGAGCTATTCCCCTAGTGATGCACAATAGACTCCCGTGGCTGTAAAACTTTTCAATTACATTAGATTCTCAACTCGATGTCTGAGCGGAGTGGCATTGACATGTGCTGCACCAAAGCGTCCGCTGACAAGTCATTAAAACTGACAAATTGCAACTGGGGCGCAGCTTAAAGCCGTTGGCCCAAAAGTTTTGGACCTGGCCTTTAATTAAACTAAAGTTAGTCCTTGCCCGTAAGCTAATTCAATTTATTAAATATTTATGAATAATGCTCAGAGCACAACTTCGTTAGCCAATTTATAAATCTTCAAAGAGTGCATCATACAATCAACAATATATTCCCGCAAATTCAGAAGCCATAAGTGAGCCACAATTGTTACTGGTTTGGATTTATTTTAAATTGGCTTGGCTAGGCAAAGCCAGTTCGTTTTTCTAACCCAAGAAATGTACATTTTTATTGTGTGCATTTTTAATATTTTTCTGCAAGAAAAACCAGGCAACAATAATTTTCCTGCCTGTAAGTGGCAACCACTGGCTGGATTTTCTGACCACTCTCTGGTCCGCCCACATTTGCTCATTCATCAGCTTCGATTTACATTTTGCGCTCCGTACCCAATTTTGCCTCAATTATTTTCTACTTGTACACTGGTTTGGCTTCAAAATAAAACGGAAACGGATTAACTGATTTAAAAATAATGACAATAAAATTGAATGTTCAAATCTGAGATCCTTTATTTGAGCAATCACAGGCCAAACTCCAATCTGCAACTCAAATCAAGTTAAATCGCTTTTATGCACTGTGACAGTGGTTATCTTTCGACTCTGGTGATTACAAGTTGCCAGCAGCCGCAGCCGCAGACATCAGGCAGCAAGAAGTCGCATGCTGCAGGCAGCAAGAAGCTTTTTGCATGCAACAGTCAACAGTAGAAGCTGCTTGCGCAGCTCGACCTGCAACCGGACACCACTTGGGGCAGTGGGTATATGGCAACTGTATGTTGGCCAGCGGCTTCGTATTAACTGATTGATGGACTTCAGCTCAATAAATTCAATTGTCAGGGTAGGTTGGGCTACTGTTACGATGCTGTAAGTGTTATGTTGTTGTTGTTGTTGTTGTTCTTGTTTGTTGTACAACAGATTTATGCGCTGCAGAAGTGAGCGCTTTCGGCCAAAGCGGACAAATTGTTAAGCTGGCCCGCAACGGCTCGGAGCTCGTTACGCAAAGCGCGCATATGACAAGCCATTTGTGTTTATTGCCAACGCCATAAAGATTTGTTCGCATAAAGTGCTGGCTGTGGGAGCCGTTGACCTTCGTTAAAGGCACACAAAAAGACACACACACAAACACACACATACACACACACATACACACACAAGCACACACACAAACGCATACCATAAAGGGCACCATTTGGATCTCATTTAACGTTCATAAAGTTGCCTCTTTTTTTCGATTTATTTTTCCTATTTTTGGCTTTGCTGTCGCCGCTTGATTAATATGCAATTTCTTGATGGCAGTTGCCACCATTAACACACACACACACACACACACAGTCACGCAAGCCACAAGCCACAAACACATTTATAAGTCCGCCCCTGTGCGAGTGTATGCGTGTGTGTGTGTGTGTGTGTGTGTGTGCGAGAGAGAGCAGCTTCTACTTGAGCGCTTTGGCTTTTGTTTGCCAAGCGGAAAAAAACACTG
Organism: Drosophila nr. fundita; assembly: GCA_035044245.1. Lineage (NCBI taxonomy): Eukaryota > Metazoa > Arthropoda > Insecta > Diptera > Drosophilidae > Drosophila > Drosophila nr. fundita. The sequence goes on from JAWNMG010000857.1 coordinate 790,063, forward strand.
TAGGAAAAACAAAGGATAATTTAAACTCTGTCATAAACTAGGTTAGCATCACAGCCACATGCACACACCACACACCACACACACACACACCACGACACACACACATATACATATCACCCACTTGAGCGCTTCCCGCAAGCCCCACGTCTGGCTGCTTTATAATAACTGTCGGTTTGCGTTTTTTCTTCATCAGCTCTGTTGCTATTATTTTTCATCTTTTTTTTTTATTTGCAAGACAATACGCGGCGCATTTATTTCATTCAAATTTTTTTTATGTTGTGCGCGTTGTGGGCGTTTTCGGCTTGTTTGTGGGCGTGCCTTAGCCGGGTCATGCGGCATTATGCGCCGCTTGCATTTTTTATGCGTCGCATTGCCTTTTATCACATATGCATACATCAGTATCCGATTTTTTTGCCATTTATATAGTCTCTTTTATTTATTTGCCACATGAATTGGCCACAGAGTTGGGCCTGCTTTTGTTAGACTCTCGCCAACAGGAACCAGCAATAGCAGACGTAAAAAAAGGGGGAAAAAAATCAATTATAACATTTTAATCAATTTTATTCAGAGATTTCATTTTATGAACATATAAAATAAGTAATGTATTTATTACAAATTTGCACATGTAAATATATTCACTTATATATACATATATTTGCACAACTATACACATACTTTCAAATACCATTAGCTTTTCAGCCTAGTCCACATACTTTCAATAAATACTCTGAATTTTTCAATCATTTCGTAACTTAAATAATTTTTTCCCATACTGATGATATTGTAAAGTCAACAGCAAAAATGATGTTGTTATTCAAATGTGATTAGTTTCTGATTGAATGCACATTTTGCAATCCAATTTTTGCCCTTTGTAGTTTTCGCACAGTTTTCAGTATTTCTATGTTCAAGCAATCAATGAATCTTTCCCATGCCAACCCCAAATGCAGCAAAAAAAAAACACTAAATTGAGCAAAGAGGCAAATACAAATAAATTTTTCAGCTTTGGCGAAAAGATTTCAACGAGAAGATACCCTGTAATCGAAATTGTCGAATATGCTTTGCTTTGACACTTGACACTTAATAGTTGACCTCATATTATAAAATTACTGTTATAAGGAGAGCTCAGCCAATATATATATATATAGTTATGTATGTCTTGTAGAATCAGCAATATTCCCAACTGCTTATTTAATGTTAATGCTACAACTTTACACATCATTACAGGGTATGCAATTCACAATGTAAATTGCAGATGCTGGTATTTTGGTCTTTGCTTTATTTGTTGTTATTTTCGCTTGGTTCTTGTTGATGTTTATTTTTTTGATTGAATATACATGCAATTCGATGATTGTTAACAAATGTTTTTGCCAATACTTTTTGCAAAGTCGCTTGCGACAACGTCCCAAGCCGATCAAACAATTTGTTTTAATGGCAATGCATAAACATCAATTAAGAGCGCTTGATAAATCGCCAGATGCTGTACGAGTATGCTGAACTCTGCTCGATTATTTATTTAAATTTTAATTGAATTATACCACTTGTGCCACGCCCAAGCGCCCTATTGCATCAATATCTTTTTGCCGCTACGCACACACAAGTGTGTTAACCGGTTGGCTGAATTTGACTCGCATTCAGAAAATTCTTTGTTCTATTGTTAAGTTGGGGCACAGGTCATAGGTTAATTGATGACAAACGCATTCGGCATTCAGCTACGAGTTATTCATGTGAAGTCCGACTCGATTGGCCAGAAATTGAAATATCAGAACGCCCTCTTCTATATAGAATTCATAAAGAATAATCGACTCTATGTTATGCTGTAATTTTGAAGCATGAAAGATGATTTGAAAATCAAGTGAATCAATCAAGTTTAAGTAAGACTAAAGTCAACTTATTACAACTTATTTCTGATCATCACTTTCACATAGAGAAATAGAAGTGCAACTACAGTATTAGCCGGTAAATAAAACACTGGGTATATCAACGAGTAAATCATTTAATTAATGAGCAATTTATTAAATTATAAACAAAGCAACGCTCCAAACGCGAAACTGACACAATCTAAATTGACGCTTGAAATGATGCCCACCAGCTTTATCACATTTCCCACATCGTTTCGACGCTGACAAGTGCAATGATTTTTCAACACTGGACAGTCGCCGGTTAGTTCATACTCATAGTCAAATTAAAAGACAAAGTGGTGTGGGGAAGCGGGGGTTGAGCGAGGCAACACCGTAACGCCCGGCATTATGCCACAGTCAATTGTTGCAACAATTTGTTAGATTGTCACAGTGAGAGACTCCACACAGCATTTGTCAACGCAGAGCTCTTTCGGAAAACTGAGAACTGAGAACGAAAATAGAGCAGAGAGTCGGTAAAAAAAAAAAACAATGTTTGGAATTCATTTCAATTTGCGTGTCAAATGGCTTGAAATGAACGCTTCACACATATACAAAAAACATATTCTAGAATTTAATTATCATAGAATAAACATTGATTACAATGATTATTAGCCAGCTAAAATAAACAGCGCCACCATGATGAAATTTGGTAATCAAGTGAATTGCAGAGATATAAATTCGCATGTTTAACGAAAACATATATTTTTTATTGGAAACATTGGTTTAATTGGTTTATTTACATAGGTTATAGATTTTCATATTTTAGTCGAAAAATTTACTATTTATTTTAACTATAATGATTGTGGTTATTAGGGTAAACTAATATATTTTATTGGAGTGATTTAAAAAACTTTTCATTTATATAACCATTAATTTGTGAAATTAAGTTAAGTTAATTTCTGAATAACAGAATTTTGTTGTTCAAATGGATACAAAAGTTTGCAATCTCGATTTTGGATTAAGATATAAAAATTATACATATATGAATTTTAATTCGTATATGAAATCGGGTCAAGCCGGCGTATGTCTGGTTGGTGTCCAACTTTAAAAAGGACAAAATATTTAAATAAGTATACTCGAAATATATATTTGAAATGTGTAAATGTTTATTATGTCGAGAAGTGCTTAAGATGAGTGCTGTTTTCAAACCATATTTCAAAACAGTCGCCGACTTTTTGGTCCAAAAAGTATTGCAAAAGTGTTTCCTGTGGCATGTTTCCGCAATGTTGTCTGCTTTCTATTTCATCTATGCCTGAGCGTAACTAAGCCAAACATCTCGACCTCGCCAGCCTCGAGCTGTGGCATACATATATGCAGTGTCATTTACACACACAAATGCGCCGCCTGACACCTGACAGCCACTCAACAACGAGTGTCTGTCGGATTTGCACAACAACAAAAAAAAACGCTCGAAATAATAATAAAAAGCAACATCAACTAAAGAAAAAAAAAAGCGAGACAAGGATGTATGCATAAATGGGAGAACGAGCAAAAATCAAAAAAAAAGGAAAGAAAACTGGCTTGGTGTTGACATGCACAGACAAGGATGCAGAGGAAGCAGCAAATGACAGGACACTTTTGGATGTGTCAGTTGTGTGACAGTCGCACACGGAGGCACTTGAGTCAGCAGGCTCGATGCTTGTTGGTTGGCGACTTATTTTTGGCTATCTGGTGCCGGAAAGCTTATACGATTTCAAGGTGAGGCAATTTACATACATATATGCATATATCTGTGGCAAGCGAAAAGTCAAAGTTGAAAAGTCGGGCCAAGAGTCGGACAACAATAAACAAGGGACCTAGGGATTGGGGCAGCTGATGCTGCTACTGTGTCGACCCGTCCACAGCACAAATATGCACAGTCAAGTGGCAATTTATCATTGCAATGCAACCACAGCTATGGGCTGGGTGGCAGCGGGGTGCCGGTGGGATGACAGTGGGGGGGCGCAGTGTGAGGTTAAGTGGTGCCCACTGCGAGTACAACTAATTTAAATGGGCAACGTACAGCTGAGGACCGGCAGCAAACCGGCGAGCACAACAAATGCGTAGGCATGAATGAATCCACACTTACACCTAGAACCACACAATTGCAATAGTGATTTTGTGTGTGTGTGGCATGTATACCCTGTTGCACTAGTGAAAGGAGTGATCAACACTGCAGCATTACATTGTAGTTCAAGTAAAGTTGTCCATAAATAAGCTGGGTATGCCGTAGTCGACCGTCGTCTTGCTCGGCTTTGTTTTTATTATGTGAGCCCTCGACTATATTCGCGTTAGTTAAATCGATGCAACGCTGACCTTTCCCTCAATTAAATACACACACACACACACACACAGAATACAGTGCAGGGCAACAGAAATGCGCCCAACTGTTCATTGGAGTGTGTTGCTGTTGCTGTCGACGCTTTGGCTCATTAGGCAACCGACAACAGCAGTGTCCATAATTTATTGACACCTTGTGCTGCATCTAATTTCCAGGATTTGCATCACAAACAAGTACGGGATATAAGAATGGATGCTGGTGAGAAATGTGCTCAGAACAGACCAACACAGATTGGTTGCCCCACAGGCACAAGTCGACAAGATGGATAATGGACTAAAACCAATGCTAAGTGCGGCCACAAAAGCCAAGCAATTAACAAGGCGTTTGGTTTAGGAGCTTAGTCATCGGCCAGTTGTCCGGTTGCAACGCAACTCGGCTACTTGACAATCCTGTCAAGGCGAAAAACCAGAAATACCGCAGGCAGGATAACCGGAAGTGCAGACTGCTGCTCCTGCTCCTGCTCCTGCTGATGTTCAGACTGTTGTTGACAGGGCTCTAAAGCAGTGAGTGCAACCCTCAGTAAGAGACCGCAGTGCAACGGGTGCGGGGATTGGCCTTAGTTGGTGGAGGGGAGGTCGCAGTAATATGCGTAATTAAACAAAACCGCAAGTGGGGCAGCTGCAGAGCAAGCGAAGCCTCGCGCTGCAAGGCTTAAATGAAATACAAAAAACAAAAACAACAAAAAAACAAGGATGCCGCAAATGACACAACAAACACAAGACTGCAGCAAGCAGAAAAAAAATGCGTTTCAAGCCGAATTTATACATACCCTTTCAAAGAATAATGTCAAATGGCATAAAGGAAATGGGGCCAAGACACAAATCTGGTTTTATTCACCTCACAGCTTTTGATTAGCTTGCTAACGCAAACAGAAATTTATAGTAGCTCTCAGTTGGCCAAACTCATGAAAAATTGATGGTGCCCCGATAAAGTGAACTGGGGCGCTTAAATTAAATATTTGCTGGCCAGCATTCGCCGGCTGAAGTGTCAAGAAGGAAAGCAAAGAGTTGAAAGAACGCAGCACCACATTAATCTGGAGCATGCAGATTGAAGTGTCTCTGCTCTTTGGGTCTGTCAGAGATGGCTGTCAGCCACTGTTATCTGCCAGGCAGGCCATGAAAAGTCCAAAATGCCAACCAAAAAAAATGCCGGCTCAACTCCCCAGCCTGCATTTCACTCTACATTTCCATTTGTGCAGCTGCAGATACAGTGCTCAAATGCGTATTGAGTTTGGTTTGCTTTTTTCCTATTTTTTCTTCTTTTTTTTTTGTCACTTTCCATTGATTTCACCTGCTAACGGAATATGCAACAAATGTGCCATCGATTTTATATTAGCTACGAGACAATTAAACCGGAGACCTCACAGCAAAATATATTGATGCAAATACGTAACAGTGGCAAAGGCTAAAGACGAACGACAGCAACAACAAAACAGTAGAAAAAAAATATATATATAATACAAAAAAAAAAAAAAATAGTTGTCCATGAGACAAACATAAATAACGACCCTCGACTTCAGACTCTTAGCCCAGTTAGCTAACATAAGTATATACAAGGGCATATGCAGGGCATGGTATGGGGAGAATCTGCCCCAAAACGTAACAAAATCGGATATTGAAAACTAAACTTCAAATAAGTTTGGCAAACAAGTAAAATAAACTTTTGTTTCCTTATATGACATAAGTATGACACAAGATCCTCGAATATAGATTTTGTATCCAGAACTCTTTTTTAGTGCAGCTGCTTTATTTAATAAAATAATAAATAATAAAAATAATAAAAATAATAGAAATTTTATGTTTATTTTTGGAATTGTTTCTTACATTTCTGAGTGGCGACTGTAAAACAAAAACTCACTCACCTGTTAAAGCCGCCAAATTTAGAATAAATCCAATTAGCCGCATTGCCACCACAGCTGAGTCCTTATTGAGTATTATGAATATTTGTTTCACTAAGTGGAATGTGGCAAATTCCCGTTCAAAAAGTGTCAATAATTATTGCATTCATCCAGCTATTGTCTGCCAATTTCTATGACAAGCTGCATAACTTCAAATTCTTTTGGCTTATCTTATTGTTGTTGTTGTTGTTGTTGGTGCTGCTGCCGATCCGGAGCTATCTAAGCATGCAACACGAGGCGAACTCACGACGCGCGCTTAAAGAGAGTTTCAGACAGAGATAGAGAGAGAGAGAGAGTAAACAGAGCTTGGAGCTTACACGAAGTGTAAGCCAACCAACGCGCACGAATTTCACTTTATCACTGAATTTGATTTTTTTTTTCAATAATTCCTCGCTCGCGAATGTTGCGCTGCCAGCAATGCGCATGTGTCTCGCCACATTTTTCCGATTCTAAATGTTGCCGCAACATGCACGCCGAACTCAAAGGCACATATTCATAAAAGTTATTACGATAAAAACTATTGTTAACATCCAATTGTAAAATAAGTATATTTTATTTTACTCACATATTTTTTTTTTAATTCTTTGAAGATGTAGTTTTGAAATTTAGTAGAAAGTCCGTTCGTAAGTTTTGTATTTTAAAAGTGGCGCGCTCTCTTCGAATTGCTAACAACATGTTGACAACGAAGGGGTAGCATGTTCGAAATGTTGCTGCAACTGAATACAAAATTAGGGGCGGATTTTCGCCAAGCTTGGGCTACCCTTTATGGCTCTTTTGGTAGTGACTCCAGCTGTTATACTTCGAACAATTTTTTGCCATTATTATTACAGTTTTTATAGTGAATTGGAAATCTACTCACCTCATATGCTATAAAATATCCAAGTAACATGTCGACACTTGGTATTTTATTACAATTCAACTGTACTAATAAATTATATCATAGCTATCCAAGCTCAGAACCATATAAAAGTTTATAGCTGATTCGGAATATCATTTGATTTAACATTGCTTCCAATTTAGAATATAGAGAAAGCTAAACAAGAACCGTTAATTCGTAAGCTTTCTAGCTTTCCTGCTGATATTTGAAAAATTGCAACAAAATTGAAGAGTACTAATAAAATAGAGTTGAAATTGTTGTTCGCAGTATTAATCGATATTCGCACTCGAATTGCTATCGGAAATATTTTAAAAGAATGATTGAACTATAAACACAGATGGCAACGTTGGCTGTGCAAACCAAATTTTATCAGTTATCACTCATGACACATCGATCGGTTAAAATTAGTAAAATTTAGATATTCCAACAACGAGCAATGGATGCATCAGAGGCTGAATCGTCCACAGTCCCAGATGGAGCACGTGTATCCATGATGGGCACATTGAACGTAATCGGTGCTGACATTGGCCAAGTGCTGCTGGAATACAAAATGGACCACAGGGAACGCGGTCTCGGACTGATCTTCAGTCACGAGCACTTTAACGACAAAGAGCTGCCAACGCGTCCAGAAACGAGTGTGGATAGTGCGAATCTGGAACGTGTGCTTAAGCAATTGGATTTTAGCGTAAAAATTTACAAAGATTTTACCCATCGGGAAATTAAGGCGAAGATCAACAAAGTTGCCGCCCAAAATCATGCGAATCGCGATTGCATCCTGGTGGCTATTCTTACGAATGGCGACGAGGACGACACGGTCCATGCCTTGGACACCAGCTACAAGCTGGAAAGCATCTGGCAAGCATTCGCAGCGGACAAGTGCAAATCTCTGGCTGGCAAGCCGAAGATCTTTATTGTTCAGGCCTGTCGCGGCAAGACACGGGATCCCGGTTATTTGATATCAAGCGCCGGATCACAAACTGAAACCGATGGTCAGGCCATAAGGTATAGCTATCGGATTCCCGCCTATTCGGATTTCCTGATTGCCTTCTGCACGATACCCAAGCACTGCTCGTGGAGTAATTCGGTGGACGGCAGCTGGTTCATCCATCATCTCTGCGCCGAACTGGAGGCCAACGGCAGGAAACAAAACTTACTGCATCTGCTCACATTCGTTGCCCAGCGCGTCTCCAGCCGCGAGACCTACGACGAGCAGGAGAAGCAAATCACCTGCACCATGTCCACTTTAACGTGTGATTTGCATTTTGGCAAACGGCGCCCGTAAAATGCATTTCTGGAGCAGATGTATCTGCTTAATTATAGTTTTTATGTTTCCAATGAACTGCAAGCAAGTAATAATTACTAAAGATTGTTAATTTATAATTATTGATGAACAAAGTTAATGCAATCGAACAAATTTTAGATATTTCTGAGATTTAAAGGCTGTTCATACATATAATCTTAACATTCTTAATGTCTTCAGTCAATTCCAATATATTGAATTAAATGCTTTTTTATAAACACCAAATGGCAAAGAAAATGTATTTTAATTTAAATATATCGTAAATAAACATACCAATTTTTAGCAGGCAGCCATCGTTGTCTGTATGCGATAGCCATCGCCGATATATTTGTAACAATATTTATATCGATATCTATTTGCGATACTCGCATTCCTCTAAAATAGCAGATTACAGAAAGTTTCCAAACAACCAACAAGTGGAATTAAAAAACGCAGTCATCAATGCACATTTCCAAGATTATTGGTGTCCTCTGTTTGGGGCTAATTGCTGTGTGCAGCGCTGCCATCGAACGCGTCGATGACTCCGATCTGATTCACATTCTGACGGGCGAAGGCGACGTGGTTGCCCTTTTCACAAAAACCAGTTGCGCGGCTTGCGTGGAATATGAGAATGTTGTGGGCAAAATTCAGAACGAGCTGCGACAGACGCTGGGCGCAACTGTTGTCCAGGCGCACAACAGCAATCTAATACACATTTACGATCCGAGTCGGGAGCCAGCACTGTTGTACTTTCGGCGAGGAATTCCAATTCTCTACCATGGCGCAGTCAATGAGGAGGAGATTGTCCAGTTCTTTGGGGAAAATCGCGAGCCAGGCGTGAAGGAGCTGTCCGACGATAACTTCGAGCATTTGACGCAGGCGTCGACGGGCGCCACGACCGGAGATTGGTTCATTTTCTTCTATTCGGCGGAATGTGTGCTCTGCCAGCGCCTCTATGCCGTCTGGGAAGCCGTCTGTGGCACTCTGCGACGCAAAATAAATGTGGCACGTATGAACTCATTGGCGGCTGGAGTTGCCACTGCGCAACGCTTAAAGATTGCCGAAGCTCCCGAATTCGTTTTTCTGCGCCTCGGCAAATTATACCGGTATCCGCTGAAGGATTATACGCCAAAGGCCTTCATCGATTTTGTCGAGGGTGGCTATTTAAGGAATACGCAACCGGAAGATGTACCCAAGGTATCCAGTTTAATGGATGAATTATCATTTGCACGACTTGCAGATTACCTCAGAAACTCTGATACGCTGCCATTGGCCTTTGTTGGCGCTGCTGCAGTCCTGTTCCTCTTTTATATTGTTAAGTCATTGTTTAAGCCATCAGAAAAAAAGAAGAAAATTACAAAAAAAGATAAGTAGTTTAGGCAACGCTTAAGCGTATTGGGTCCTAAATCTTTCATATCATATAATTCCATATTTGAACTCGTCTCCAAGATTTTTAAAATAAATTCCAATTTAAAATAATATTTTTGTACTTGTTGAAATTACATTGTCTATATACCGATTATCTGTAATATAATTTGGCCTGCCGATAGTCTTAGCATCGATATTTTTAATGAATAACCGCGGCATTATTACTATTTACATACCACACATAACAGCTGGAATGAGTTTAATTTTGGTATTTTTGCGATTGCTGTATACGGTCATACTTGTTGCTGCACCAAGAATAATTACACAAAACAAACAATGGTTGGCTCCAATTTTGGCATCATCTATCATCCAAATGCCGGCGGCTCTTCGGGTCATGCCAATCCAAGTAGTGGAGCCGGATCGGGCGCGGGAGGCGCCAGCAGTTTCAACGCTGTTGGCGATCGCGCAGCTCCTGCTTCTCATCTCAGCGATTTCCTGCTGCAGTTGGAGGATTACACTCCATTAATGCCAGATGCGGGTAACTTTAGCTTTTAATCATCGTCAATAAAAACAACTGAATAATCATCCTGAATTTGCAGTCACTGCGCATTATCTGAACGTGGGCGGTTTCCATTCGGATGACAGACGCATTGTGCGCCTGATATCGATTGCCACACAGAAATTCATGTCGGACATCATCGATGATGCACTGCAGCATTCCAAGGTGCGGACCCACATGCAGAACTCGGCCACGCCTGGTGGCTCAAAGGTACGACTTTGAACTCACTTTGCTTATTTAGTCGATCTTGAATAATAGTCTCATTCAAGGCAAAGGATCGCAAATTTACATTAACCATGGAAGACCTGCAGCCGGCATTGGCCGACTATGGCATCAATGTTCGCAAAATGCACTATAGCCAGTAAACTGCAAAGAATGGGATTATTGGAACATTTAATTGGTAGCATAAGCAAATCATACAAACAAGTCTTAATTCCGGTAAATGTCCGCTTTAGATGGAATCGCATCCTTAGAACTGGATTCTTGCAGACATAAATTAGATCTACTTATTTGTAGAACTGTAATTTGAATCAGTTTAAATATTATCTGCAAGCAAGATGTATTATCTAAGATTTAAACACATTTTGTTAAGCTTTCTCAAAATGAAAATGTTTATCTTAAAATAATTAAACATAAGATAATGCCTTTTGCAGTGTTCGAGAATTAACTTAATTCTAATTGCAATAAATCCCTCATCGGCACATAATGAACCGCTTGAGGCTTCTTCCCGTGCCGCCCGCCACCTTGAAGGCGATGGCGCCGGTGAGAATTGTAACAATATAGTTTGGCAACAAGGTGGCCCAATAATATCCATCCGCGTTGAGGAGTGTCAGCAGGGAGACGAAGAGATGTGTGCCCACAACATATCCAATGTGCACATAATTATTAGTATCGAAGGCATTGAAGAAGATGATGCTCCAGAATGTGTGCAGCAGCACAATTGACAGCGCCTGAGCCGCCGATGTGATAAAGAAGAATTCGGTGCCTCCCTTGAGGCCCATCGTTCCCGGTCCACTCTACAATAGTAAAGTACAATCAATTAACCATGTTAAACAGAGGTAATCAAGACACACTAACCATATCCGCCAGCACATTGACCAGAGCAAACATGGCCGAGATGATGCCGAATCCCAAGCCGGAAACATAGGCCAAAATATGTTTGTTCTCCGTGACGCGCGTATCTTCGGCAACGGCATGCAGGCCTTGCTCTGTGCTACGCAGAATGCGATAAATTATATACCGAAAGCACTCCTGGAACAGCACGGAGAAAACTACACCAAAGACGAGCACATCGCGCAGCGGGACAGCAGCGAACCACAGCAACGAGGAGAGCAGCAGCGACAGCAGCCAGAAGAAGGCGGCCGCAATGAGTATTATGATGCGCACCGGGTCGTTGGCAATGCTGAACACGAATAGCGCGAACGGTGGTCCAAATGCAATAAAGGTGCAGCCAAAAAACTCCGGAAGTGTCATTATTTGATTGTCACAGTATGAAAATTATAAATTATACTCCCACTTCTTTTTCTTCCCGTTCGATGACAATAGCCGCTTTTGTTGGCCGTGCGTGACTGTCGTGCACAGACGTTTGCGATAGCGATAACACAATGTTTACAAACGATAGCGATAACTCAATGTTTACATACGCTCTCCAAGACGTGCAGCCTACCCATTTTATAATACAAATTACGCTGGTACGCATCAGAATGCCACATTTAATAACAATTCACGTTTACATTTAATATACTAAGTGTTTTACGGTGTGAAGCATATTTAGCACACATTTAATTCCAGCTAAAATTTTACGTACCATGGGTCTGCATTCAGCATAACAAATATGTGTTCATTAAGGGTATTCAATAGTCGGTGCATTGTCCGCATGCACGAAAACAAAGGCGTCCAACATATTATGATTTGTCAGTGTTTTGGATTGCGTTTGCGGGGGATTAGTCACTTTGCAGATTTACTAAAACAACACAATCGGCAGAGAGCCGATAAATAAAGGTAAATAAACAAAATATACACTCGTCGTTGCTCAGCAGCTTATTTAATTCGTTCTTGCGTTCCCATTCGCAACCAGATGGCAAGTGAGTAAACTACTAATACACACATTAGGGTAATAGGATAATTAGAAAATAACAATATGTATCACTTTCATCTATTTAGTGCATACTGTGGGTGCGAGACGTATACTGACTCACCAGCCTTCCGAGGACTGCCCTACTCCAGATGACGAGCTCGAAAGTCCAGCCATCGAGGCTGCCTTGGCCATTTCAGCAGAAACATCTGATCAGACACAACCAAAAGGTGCGTACCCAGAATATACATATTTATTTGTGTATATATATGTACATAAATTATTCAAGAAATTCTGTTTGGTCATACAAATTCCGGAAATATGAATTATTCAGAACTAGAATCATTTCATATCATGGAAATACTAATTAACTTTCAGTTTATTTTTATTTTTTTGTTTCAAACCCTTAAATATTAAAACAGTGATATGATTTCAAGTAATCTATTGAAAATTTAGATTTACTTGTACATTTTAATACATATTTATATCCAAAATTCAATTTAGTTTAAACTAAAGATTTTTTTTATAATATTTTCAATTCGCAATAGCTTGCTGGAAGAAGAGCTTTCCACATAGGTTTATGCCCACTGCCGATGAGAGCACAGAGTTGCGCTTGGAGATTTTGCAGGCAAATATAATGCCCCGCGAGACCGACGATACCAACATCAAGCGATTCGTTGTTTATGAGCTGACAGTGCGCCTGGACTCGAGTATATTGGATGAGCAACCTGCCACAATTGAGCGTCGGTACACGGACTTTCGTGAGCTGCATCAGAGCCTGAAACGCCAGTATCCCAACATGATGACCAACATAAAATTTCCCAGCAAAGTGCTAGTGGGCAATTTCTCCATACAACTGATTGGTGGACGAAGCAACGCTTTTGAAGTGTTCCTCAAACAGATCGCTGAGCAGCCGCAGTTGCGTGATTCGGAGGCATTTTTGCGCTTTCTGCAGCATGAAGAGCTGACCAGAGCGTGTCAATATCTGGACGAGCGACGCAATGAGCTGGCCATACCGTTGCTCGAGAACTGCTTTCGTCTGCTCAACAAAGTCTACATGAATCGATCGCGACCCGTATTGCTAATACTTTGTCGACTGGTCGCTGCCTGCACAGCGTCCCCAGTGCCGCATCATTCGGCGGAGCGTTGGGCCCTCCTGGCGCTCACTCGCTTTGAAACGCTCTGTGATATTGATCTGCTGCCGCTCTATATACCGCTGCTGCACACCTGCGAGCATTTGTGGTAAGCGCAGCGAAACTCAATCAACTTTTCTCACATTAAGCTCCAATTGTTGTTGCTTTCAGGTGGCAGTGTGGCCGGGATCAAAAGCGCTTAACTGATCGCTTGACGGAAATGTCGAGGCAGGGGATACCCATATCAAATAAAACCAGCCTTATGCAGGCCATACACGAGATCGATCCGCGCACCGAAACCATTTGAGGCATACCCATATTATGTGCATATATTCATTCATACTCACACATTTATATATAGAAAATCTCATAGAGCCTTAGCGCTAAGTTTAAAGTGCAATTAGTAAATTTATTGTGCAATTAGTATTAACATATATGTCAATGTACAATGTGATTTGTCTCATTTCGGTCTCTATTTTTGTAACCAACCGTTTTTGTTTCCATGCACGTAATACATCCTAAATATTGTGAATTATATTGTTGTCTGTAGTTCCCTTGACTTGATTATAACTATGTAAATCAAATTCTAAAGCACAGTAAAATTGTCAAATTGAACATTCCTTGAATGCATCCAACATTGAAAGTAAACCTAAAATTTCGACTTAGAGGGAAATTGTAAATTATATTATCATATTTTTGTTGCTTGTTTTTGTGTATCAATAAATATTGTCTTTTTATGTATGCAGAAGAAAATCTTTCAGTATATTAAGGTTAATAATGACAACATATATATAATACTTTTCCTTAATTAAACACAGACTGCCAGACAGACTGGGTTGACAAATGCACACATTGTTCCTTCGAAGTAATTGTGCTAATTAGAAACAATTACCATAAATTCATGTGAAGATATTGCAGCTTGTTCATGAAAACCATAAACTTCACCAAACCAGTGATAGGTATTTCAGGACATGGGACAACTTTCGTCTAATACTGCTCATCAATTGTCTGCTGTATTATGCTGTTCTCTGAAAATGTACCCAAATATTTTTATTACATTGAGCAAATATTTTATTACATTGCCAGACAGACACTGAACGAAAAATGTGGCACAGTTAAGTGTCTGTAAATCGCACAGCTAACGAGTCCTGCGGTAAATGAGTCCCCAAGGACATATTCGGCATTTACAGGGTATTAATTCAAATTCAACAGCTTAATAGGTTTGCTTTTGCTCTGCTCAAACATACAGGACCCACCTCATTAAATGGACGGCGAACGACGACGACGCCGGCATCGTGCAAATTATTATTAGCTCTTTAGTTGCCGCGCAGAGCTCCAGCTGTGCAGACGACGACATGGACGTGGAAAAGGATGCGGGTGCGGAAATCAAACTAAATTCGGTGCTTCAACATCCGTTGCGACGTCGCTTGCGTCGATTTGTGTCCGCCAAAGGGCTGTACGATTCCTTGCGACCGCTCTTCCTAGTTACCTTTTGGTATGGGCTAACATCGTTCTACATTAGCTGCCGTGATGAGACTGGTGTCAGGACCATCAAGAGGTCTTGGCTTGGCTATTTAAATGGCATTTTCCATATCGGCGCATATACTGTCTGCTATGTTCTGACTATAAAAAACAATTGCGAGTCAGTCGCCAGCTATTTCTTTCGCTCGAGAATCACCCACTTTGGGGACGTGCTGCAGATCGTGAGTGGCTTCATTGGCATCACTGTCATCTATCTGGCGGCCATCCTACCCAAGAACCAATTGGAGCGGTGTCTGCACAAATTTCAAACAATGGACTTACAGCTGCACAATGTTGGCATCAAGATCATGTATAGTAAAGTGCTGCGCTTCAGCTATGTCATCATGATCTCCATGTTCCTTGTAAACTTCATATTCTACTGGGGCACCTTTGCCGTCCTCTACGCATCCGATGTGTCTCCAACTTGGGCATTACACTTCACATTTATGATCCAGCACACGGCGATTTCGCTTGCCCTAAACATGTTCAACTGTTTTACATATCTGGTGGAAATCCGTCTGGTGATGGTCAACAAGGTAAGCTGGAAACTGGCTTGAAAAGAACACAGTGCTAGTAGAAGATCCCATAGAAATAGATGACAAATCTTTGTTAAAAGTGTCTATATGTTTGTCTGTCTGGGGATTAAAACTGAACAATAAGGTATTTATGCAGTTTATGTAGTTTATAAGAAATAAATTAATATTAAGTTTGCCCCAAAGCCAGATGAAGCTAAAAGCTATAGCATTATTTAGTGGATGGTCGATTTACCTCGATTTAAAATTGAGTCCTTATCTTTTTGGTGTTAACCAATTTATTGCACATGACCGAGAGACAATTAAATTAATTAACTCAGACCATCAGCACACCTTACAATTGCACAACAAAAACAAACTGTCATTAAATAAACGTAGCGTGTTTGCCGTGAAAGGTTTCCCATCCTGACAGCAGCACCTCGAAGCACCTCGAGAATGAGCAGAGTAAGTTCAAGAACTTTAACCCTGTCAATCAGACTTGTGGCCAATTGACAAGCGCAAAAGGGTTTTTAGAAATATTGATATTTGATTCTGATTCTGATTGACAACACACTAAATGTATAAAAGGTGTTCCGCATCCGTTGCAGAAACCAGTTTTATTTTCGAACATCATGCGGAACGTCATTTGGAGTCAGTTGTTCAAGCCACGAGATGCATACGGTGCTGAGCAGTCACTGCTGCTATTCACCTATCTGCTGGGACTGACTCCTTTCCGTCTGAGAGGTCAGCCTGCCGCACGACATTTCCAGCTGAGTCGCCTCGGCTATCTGAATGCTCTGCTCCAGCTAAGCTTCTTCGGCTATTGCTTTTTGTCAGCGCTCATTCAGCAGCAGAGTATTGTCGGCTACTTTTTCGATTCGCCAATCAGCCAAGTGGGAGACTCTATCCAGAAATTCATCGGCATGATCGGCATGTTTGCACTCTTTCTCTGCAGCGGGCTCCAAGTGCGGCGATTGATTCGACTCTATGATCTCATAGCACGCATTGATGGTCACCTCCTCAATGTAGGCGTCTGTTTTAACTATGGCAAGATAATGAGTCTGCGCCACACCAAATTGTTCCTCATCTCCGGCATGCAATTGGCGTACTTGGTCAGCTCGATTTGCATGCTGCTTTGGAATGAAGCCAGGCCCACTTATCCAGCTGCCGTTGCCTTCTATGTGCCCCAAGTTTTTCTGCTCAGCATCGTTCTGCTCTTTGATGCAATTCTTCATCGCTGTTGGCAGCACTTCGAAGCCTTAAATGAGGTAAGCTATGAAATGGTTAAGCTATTTAAATTAACTGCTTGACAGTTGCTCCCATTTATCAGTCAAGTGGGAATGAACACATATTCCCCAGCAGGCTCTTTAATTAATTTATTAAAGGCAATCGTAATCTAGAGATTAGACAATTAAACAAATTTGATACATTATGAGATTAGAAAAGAAAACAAATTTGATACATGAAGTTTTGAATAGAAGTTGATTCCTTGCTCATACACCATGAGGTTACCGGACTATTTGGACAGACTAGTGCGCCCCGTTAATGTTTACGGCTGCTACCGGGTGACATTATGTCTAAGCCTAGTCTTTGGCATTGTTCCGTATTGTGTAGACAGTTCAGCGGGTCGACTGCGACTGTCGTGCCTTGGCTTGGCCAACATGGTCGTTCGGATATTCTTCTACACGCTGAGCTTCATCTACAGTTGGTTGCAACGTCGCCTACTCATGATGGAGAACTTGGGGTTGGATATGTCGACAATCACCGCCGATCTGGAAATCTTCAACGGCATGTTGGGTATAATAATACTGGTACTTGCTTCGCTGCTGAATCACCAGAAATTGCCAAAACTGATGTCCTTTTTCGATGGTCTGGAACGTGAGGCATTTCCACGTGTCGGCATTAACTTTGACCAGATGCGAGCGGCTAGGCAAATCAATGGTTTCGCTGCATTTCTGCTAAGCGCATTAATTGCTTTCACAGTCTACAGTTACTTCTTGATTATACCAGGCGAACATACCTATTTGTCCTTCTCGGCGATGTTGAGTCAGTTGTCGCCACTTATCTTAATCTGCATAGCTAGCATACTGGTGACTGGACTTCTGATCAAACTACGCATTTATCTCAGCGCTTTAAATGAGGTCAAATGAACTCGCTTAATGCTATATATATCCAGCTAAACTAAATTTGTATTTATACTTTAAGGTCCTCAAGAATCTGGCCCATCAGTGGGACACATGCGTCATTAAGGCCGTGCAAAAGACAAGATCACTGCAATGTTTGGATTCCTTTTCAATGTATACCATTGTGTCAAAGGATCCGGCTGAGATCATACAGGACTCCATGGAGATACATCATCTAATCTGTGAGGCGGCTGCCACGGCCAACAAATACTTCACCTATCAACTGCTAACGATCATTTCAATTGCCTTCCTAATCATTGTCTTTGATGCTTACTATGTGCTCGAAACGCTAATAAGCAACGCAACGCGTGAGGGCAAATTCAGGACAATCGAATTTGTGACGTTCTTTGCATGTCAAATGATATTGTATTTGATTGCCATCATCTCGATCGTTGAGGGCAGCAGTCGGGCCATCAAGAAGAGTGAAAAAACTGGCGGCATTGTGCACATGCTTCTGAACAGGACGAAGAGTGCGGAGGTCAAGGAGAAGCTGCAACAATTTTCTATGCAACTAATGCATCTGAAGATCAACTTTACAGCAGCCGGTCTCTTCAACATTGATCGCACGCTCTACTTTACTGTAAGACTCTTCGAACTATCCAACATTTTCAAAAATAATCATATTCTTCTCATTTTCTATTTTTCTTTTCATTTTCTATTTTTCTTTTGCAGATCAGCGGTGCTTTGACCACTTATCTCATTATCCTGCTGCAGTTTACATCGAGACACAAGGCAACTGTAAATGCAAGTGCTCTTGAATGTTGTATGGCAGTTTACAATATGACAAATCGAACAAATTAGTTCGAAGGAAATACATTATACAAATGATATGGTTCGATTGATGATTGGTATTACTATAGATTTAATGATTAACATCAGTGAAATCAAGCAACTGATTGTTAAAGAATCACAAATGCTAAATATGGAAAACAACTTAGAAATAATTCTTTAAAATATTTTATCGTTTTCAACAATAACTCTAGAAAATAATTTATTAAATTGTCAAACAAAAAAATATGCTTTCAATATTTTAAATTATAAATAAATCTTTTTTAGATATGCAAAGAATTTCAAATCGCTTTCTTTGGAACAATCTATTTAAAATAAACTTAGTGTTATTCCATAAATGAGCAGTGGTATCGCCGTAATTTTCGGCTGAACAATGATAGATACTTTTACGTTTTAGTTTGTCCGATGTCACCCACTAATTGTTTACCTCATTTCATTAAAATTGGGTATGTATACATCTGGTAGGGGGTAACTAACCATAATTCGTAATTCACTTATTGCAAATTGCGCAGACTTGTTAACATGCTACACTTGTTGACCCCGTCCACTCAGCGCCTAACGCTATGCTACACATTTAAGCTTAATTAAATATTTACCGCTATCGGTATTAGCTTAATAAGCCGTCCAGTCGTCCAAACGACTTCTGCCTTCAAGTGCGCTAACGTTTTGATATATGAGCAGAGCTCAACAACACTTCCGCAGTCAGTTGGCGTCGAGCAACCGAAGTGAATACACGTGAATTCCTGGCTGAAATAAGCAGTTAACTGGCCATGGCTTTGAAGCTCTGGGAGCGCATCTCGCAGGCGGACAATGTGTTCCAATCGCTGCGACCTCTGACCTACATATCCCTGGTGGGTCTGGCGCCGTTTCGATTGAACCTGAACGCGGACAAGGAGGTGCACACATCGAAGTACTCATTTGTCGCCGGCATTGTGCACTATTTGTTCTTTGTGATGTGCTTTGCGATTTCGGTACGGGAGGACGACTCCATCATCGGTTACTTCTTTCAGACGAACATCACCAAGTTGGGCGATGGCACCTTGCGTTTGACGGGCATCATTGCCATGTCCACGATTTTTGGATTTGCGATGTTCAAGCGCCGGCGACTGGTGGCCATCATACAGAATATCATTGTCGTTGACGAGACCTTTGTGCGTCTGGGCATGAAACTGGACTATCGACGCATTCTCCTATTCAGTTTTCTCATCTCACTGGGTATTGTGATCTTCAACGTTATTTACCTATGTGTCAGCTACGGCTTGCTGGTCAGTGCCACCTTCTCACCATCGCTTGTTACCTTCACGGCATTCGCTCTGCCCCACATCAATATCAGTCTTATGGTCTTTAAGTTTTTCTGCACCACCCACTTGGCTCAGAGTCGGTTCAGTATGGTAAACGAGGTGAGTCAATAGAGACTAATGTCGCTCATCAAAAGTATATTTTCATATTATTGCAATCTTTTGGTCTAGAAATGATTACCTACATTCTTTAAGCAAACATATAAAATAACATATTAAAATGCTAACATTTGTCCACAGATTCTACAGGACATTCTGGATGCGCATATTGAACATAACAACGCTCTGGAGCTGTCGCCAATGCACTCGGCGGTGAATCATCAGCGATATGCGCATCGGTTGCGTAATCTGATCAGTACACCCATGCAGCGTTACAGTGTTACCTCGATTATACGCCAGAGTCCCGAGTACGCCATCAAGCAAGTGGCCAATATACACAATCTGCTCTGCGACATTTGCCAGACCATCGAGGAGTATTTCACCTATCCACTGCTTGGCATCATAGCCATCTCGTTTTTGTTTATACTATTTGATGACTTTTACATATTGGAGGCACTACTGAATCCCAAGCGCTTGGATAACTTTGAGACGGATGAGTTCTTTGCCTTCTTTTTGACACAAATGCTTTGGTACATTGTTATCATCATTTTAATCGTGGAGGCCAGCAGTAGAACTATCCGTCATAGTGGCTTCAGTGCAGCCATTATCCACAAGATCCTCAACATAACCGATGAACAGGAGCTCCGTGATCGATTATTTCGCCTGTCTCTGCAGTTGTCGCATCGCAAGGTGAGCTTCACTGCTGCCGGATTATTTCGCTTGGATCGTACATTAATATTTACGGTGTGTTTGTCAATATTATTCATGTTATTCTTGATTTCTGATTGGTTTGCTTGTCAATTTACTTGCAGATAACTGGCGCTGCCACCTGCTACCTCATTATACTCGTACAATTTCGTTCTAATAATCACCTTGAGGAAAATGAAGTCAATAATACGGACTATACACAGTTCGATTAAGGATCAAAATTATATGTAGCTTTTGTAAAATGTTGTAAACAGTCAATAATATTAATAAAAAAAAGTTATCAAAAATATTTAGCAAATGTATTGACTTATGAAATTTGTTCGCTAATCAGAGTACTTACTACTTGTTTCTAATTCTTAATTAAATGTAAATTTAGAGATAAAACCATAATCAAATAATCATATTATGATAATGATTTCATAATCCCGCTAAATTTGACAAAGTTAAAGGAGTACAAAGTTAGTTTTAAAACTTCCATCGTACAACATTGCCAGCTACTGCAAATGAGAGTAGGCAGAGTGGCAGCACCGTCAAGCAAGCAGTGCAAGCAGTGGAAATAAACACCAGCGTCACGTTTTACCAGCTGGCAACGCTACACCAATTCAGAAACGAACCGTTAAACGTGAGAGAGAGAGAGATAAACTCAGTTGTCCTATTTTTTACATAGCATAATCGTGGTTGGGCTTTGACGGCATCAACCACCACTAATAAGTTGAGCTACTAATCCATACAGACACGCCACTTGGTCGCCACGTACTCTCGCATAATCCAATAAGAAGTCCCAAATACGTTGTCTGTTGCCACTTATCACGTGGTGCAACGACATTTCATTGTTCTATTGCCTCAGCCAATTTACAATTCCGGACTTCGTGGGTGGTGATTGCTTTCAAATGTGTCTCAATTGTCAAGCGATATGCTAAATTGCCCAATGCCCGCGGTCCACTTGCACACATTACAACTGTACAACTGTATACAAATGTGAGTAGACTGGAAGCGTATAAATTAAGTGCATGTTCGCTTAACGCTAATCACATCGATTAGCCGCATTGATAAGGCTTTGTCGAATTATTATCAATAGTTGATTTGTATTTATGATTTGTTCACTTTTTCACAAAACACATTTCCCATACAAAATGCACTCGAATGTGTGCGGATTAATCTTACTTACAAGGAGATATTAATATAAGTATGTAAGTAATTGGAATTGTTGATAACGAATTGTAAAAATGCAATTGTTGCCGCTGTGTGAGCGTCACTTGTGTCAGCACAGCTTTCACATGAAAAAAATACACACTTGACTTCTTAAGTCCAATAAATTAGCTCATGATTATGAAGAAAAAAAAACTTTGCAATTTTAATTTGCATCCTCTAACGCTCTTAACATTCACTAAACTATTTCAAATCGCCTCTATTTTAAACTAAAGCTCTAAAGAGATCGAGTTGTGCAGGCACTGGTCTGATAGTTGAATTCAATGTTTAAATGACAATCGTACAAAGAACAAACTAAAGCGCAAATTAACGCAAACACACATAAGCAAACTTTGAGCGCATTTTCATATTCTTGCATATTACATACATACATACATACATACATAAGAATGTGCATACATATACATTTCTTTAACATACGGCCGCACATCAAACATTCATCAAGCACAGCAGAACGAGCAGTTCTCAGTTCACTAAGAAAACAAACGCCGTAGTCGAAGTAGCGGGCAGAGCCTCGTCAGTTTGCCGTCAGTTTGCCGTCAGTTGCCGTCAGTCCGTCAGAGAGGGCCGCGCACAGTCGTAATCAAGCGTTGACGAGAACGGTCACAAGCGCATTTTTTTTGGTTTTGGCTCGCCCACAAAATCAACATACTCTCGCATCGCGTCCATCCGTATCCTTGTTGTCTTAGTTACGCGTGAGCATATATTGCAAACTAATAAGTGTGAGCCATTGTTGAGCAAACAGAGTTGAAGTGACAAAAGGATTACATTGGCTATATATTTTGAAAATCAACTCCCTCCCAGTTGGAAATAAATACTGGTTTCTTAATCGCGCGCAGACTTGTTAAGATTGCAGGGGGCGTTGGGACAACGGCCATACTTATTATGTATATGTATAATGGGTAATAAGTACTCGAACTGTTAATCTAGCTGTCGATAGGGTTATACTCAAACAAAAGCCCCAGACGAACAATGACTTGAGTACAATAACCACTGCATCTTTATTATATGCTGTACAATAATTTGTACGCATTCAACAATAATTACACCTGAACACACAGATAATTAAAAACTAAATGAAATAAATTTGTCAACACATTTTCCCATTGTTACAATCGACATTCGAACACTTACACTTTGCAAACACCTGTAAAACATAAATAAACAAATGTTATTCGAGCATAATGATCAACAACTTTATAGAGTAATACCGAAGAGTGCTCAATCGAACATTAAGTTTCTGCTAAATATACAATCGCATAGGTCAGGATGCAATATCCAAAAGAGAACTTGGCATAGAGACAAAATTGAGAGGCGAAACGAGGGAAAAGATATAGCAACTAGCAACTATAAGTAGCGACAACAAATACAAATTGCGTTGTTGCCTCAACATCTTTTGAGTCTAGTCACAGTGTCATTTTTTTGTGGTTGTGGCTGTAACTGAATCTCTGAGAGAATTTAATTCGTAGATGTTGCGCTTGAGTGGCGCATCAATTAAATTTAATATGAAGCCGCTGGACTGTCACCGGGGTGTCAAACCGAATCGAATTTCGTTTCCGATTCCTAAAAATACCGGTAAAGAATTTGTGGTGCATTTCAATGTCAACCCTTTGACTCATATTTTGATCAGCCGACAAAGACAATCGAATTTTGGCAATATTATTTGTATATTTATGGCAGTGCCTTAGACTTGCTCGATTTAGGTTAATAAGCTCAGAAGAGAAAGTGTTATAAACGTTGGAACATTTTGTCTATGTTAATGTGACCCAAAAGCCCAACATGTTTAAGACAACAACTCATTAAAATACAAAGGCAATCAGATGATATAGACTATATAAATATATATGACATATTTGTATATTTTTGCAGCAGCTTGACACCAGTGTTTAGTATTAATTTCTCGTCTTGACTAACGTCGTCCCATTGGACTCTGCCGCGTGCCACAGTTGTGAGTTAAGTGAAAAAATGAAAATAATATAGGAGCAGTCCAAGAAATAGCTGATCTGGACATGCAAATTGAGTTCCAATGAATTGAGTTGTATTTCGATTTGTTCTCGGCCTATTTATTGTTTATTCAAAAGAGCAACTTCAACAATCAGAGTGGTAAAGTGGAAGCCCGATAGATGGGTAGCTCGGACTTCGAGAATATCCGATAGCCCCACTTAAATTGTTAATGTTTTAATGTTTTATTTATGTGTTTTGTGTGCATGACGTCACAGTTTAATGTCACATTAGATCGCAGCGCCACTAATTGTAAGACACATAGATGTGTCAGCTCACACAACGACAAAATACCAGCAAAATCGGTTTGTGAGATTTAATAAATAATAATTAATGTATGTAGATGGAAATTGTCAGAAAATTAGGTAATTACCGAAAAAATATACTACTTATGAAGAGAAATTGGCGAAGTTAAGTAAACTCCAATTTCAGCAATTAAAAACAATAATTTAAGTAAATATAAGAGATTATTTGACAGCACCTGTTCAATAAACGAATATTACATAAAAGTTGAAGCAGGTCAAAACAATTCCAAATAGAAATGAATATGGTAAGTGATTGAAGTGATCGTGTTGCGACTGTAATTGATCTGTTCATTAAATGCGAATGCAACTGTAGTCAGATGTTTTATATATATTAATTTGTCATCTATCGGTTTGATCAATATACAAATAAATTTATGTTGCCCATAGCATGCGATGGTCTATGCAAAGTTGTGATGCAATTTTTACAACCTTGTTTGGATACATCAATTTATATTTCATCTACGGCTTGAAGATTGAAATGTATTCAAATTAGAATTTCAAAATTCTGACCCCTCTTGACGAAATGCTGGGTTAATAATACATTTTTTTATTTTTCATCAAATGATTAACTCATTCGTCAATTAAAATTGCAATGGAATCGGCAAAAGCAACAAATTAAACTTGACAACATTTATTTCTTCTAAAGTACACAAATACCCATCAATTATAAAGAGTGCTGGATTGCATTATAGTATCTCCGGAACTACAATCAATTCTAGCTGTAAACAAAAATAAATTGTCAAATTGTCATTTTACAAATGACATATTACACTTCAAAAAATGATCATCAGTAAATATACATTCGGTAATATAATTATTTGGTTTAAAAACAAAACTTTTTTTTTGGCCTCAAGTTTCAATTAAAAAGTAATATTTCAAGAATTGGTTCATTTATGTAAACTAAATGTAAAAAGATAACAATCCTTAAATTTGAATCTCTGTATATATATAAATTTGATCAATCCATCAATTTATGGTTGCATTGGCAGCAATTTGTTAAATTTAGATTGCATGCAAGGCTCACTGGGGTTAACTCGAGCTCTTTATTGCTGTCACCAGGAGAAGCCATTGTATTGTTGTTTAATGATTGGATTTATTATTAAAGTGGAATATCACATGTTTAATTTAATAATGAAAAATACTTTATGCTCGCCGCAATAATAAATGCCAGTTAAAAATATACAAATTAACGTAAGTGACAACGTTTCTGGCGGCACCAACTGTGGAATACTCTAATCTTAGCATTATATTCGCTGATCAGAACATTCTTATGGGAGTTGGGATGGGGAGTTTCGATTTTAGGGATTAGGCATTAGGAAAAGGGGAGTGGGTATAGCCTTAATGTGTGGTTATCGATCCTTAGTTCGTGGCCCAATCTAACATCCAATTTTATGACTCCAGCTAGAAATGGAGCTTCACCGATTTGTAATTTTCAATTACAGATGAGAATATGTTCCAAGATCCATGTTTCTAGCTAGTACATAGTACATACCAGTATACCAGCATACTCTCATAGCTTCAGGATCAGAGTATCAAAATCCACACCCAATTAAGAGCAATTATTTCGTGCGGAGGTTTTGACATTCTTAAATTTAAGTTAAAATACAGTATCTGGTATGAATGTATACATATGCAAATATATACATATATATATATATATATATATATATATCTATGTACATCGGCTGGCCTATATGCATTGTATTTTATGCGGGGGCGTTGATCTTGGATTCAATTAAGAACGCTAAGAGTCAAAAATATTTACTCAAGTGCTTAAGGAAAAAACGTTTTTCTCAAACTTTCAAAATAATACCCTAATTTAATGAGCATGTTAAGTATACTTTTCCATTGTAACTTAATAATCGCCAATAAAAATTAAAAAAGAAATAAATGTAAGCAAGTTTTTTTTACCGAATGCATTCATCAACACGCTGATGCTCTATATATATATATATATATATATATATATATATCAGGGTTTCGTAGAATCGTTTGGTACGCTATAACGGTAGGTGTCAAAGCCCCAACATGGGGGTCAATTGAAAGACTCAATTATAGCAATATATCACTGTGCAGATACACATGCATAAAACAACCGCTATATATACACATACATATATACATATATATATATGTATGTGTGTACGTATATGGTTCGCCACGCGATCTGAACAAATTGTATTCGCGATAATTGTTCGTGAGAATTTGAAAGGAAACCATTTGGTTGAATACCCTGTTGTGCACCCGGTGGCCTTCCGATAAGATTCCTGTGATTGCATCTGTTCGCGTTTCCTTGATTTTCCATCTGCTCTGTGATGAATCTCTTCAGTGGGAGCGCTTATCAGGTTCAAAGTACGCTTATCAAACATAGCCCAGAATGTTTATTTATGAGTATCAATTGATTTGCTAGTCGCGACAACCTTAATCGAATATCATTTGTAATTCAATGCGAAATTGAGAAATATTCATATTACGTATACGTATCAGCATGCATCGATTATAAACAAAACGCCGGCTTGCATGTGCCGTACACAAAGAAGGTTTAGTAATTATCACCACTGATATGACAAGCACAATATATCAATCGGAGCAAATGTATATAGGCAAGCAATACAAAAATATAAATGATTATTTCAATTACAAGAGCGTCAAAAACAATTATTAGTCACGTGTTGCATTTCTTGTCGCAATACTATTAGGAGTGTTTTTCATTTATGGTCATTTACAGAGCAGCATTTGTGGCAATTAGGAGGAAGCCTCAAAGAAGAGCTCTTGGCTCAGTAGGGGGCGCAGTATATTGAACTAGAATCGACTTGGCTATTCATTCAGATTAATAATATATATCTCAAGCATATATATACCCTTTTCCGCCTTTTTAATGGGTACACAAATTAATATGTAAAATATGGCCAATGCAAATCCAACTGCCAACAGCAACATGGTTTAAGTAATTGGGATGTCGTGACAAAATTCAAATACCTTCTCTTCTTCTCTTCTCTCGTCTTCTCTTCTCATCTCTTCTCTCTTCTAGTCTAATAATATCTTTCAAGCACTTTGATATAGTAATAGCACAGACATGCCCACGCAAAGCAGTTCACTCTGGCGGCAGAAGAGCAATCGGGGCTTAATTATTGGAATTTTTGGATTTTGTCTTGGACTGTTTGGGATAGTGTACGGCATGTTCTGGGAGGACATATTCAATTTGATCATGCACAAGGTAATTCACAATGACGCTTTGGCAGCTGCATTCACTTAACGCCACTTGAAGCTAAGCTTGGCCTGACAGGTGGCTCAAAAGTGCCGCCTCCAATTGGATTGAAGTGCTTGCTGTGCCCTTGTCGTGATTTTCAATTAATGCCAATTGGAATTTGATCTTTGCACAGGAAATGGCGCTCGCACCAGACACACAAGTCTATGATAACTGGAAGACGCCGCCGATAGAGCTGCACTTGGATGTCTACTTGTACAACTGGACGAATCCCGAGGAGTTTGGCAATCAGAGCAGCAAACCCATATTGAAGCAGTTGGGTCCCTATCGGTTTATAGACAGACCGGACAAGATCAACATTAGCTGGCATCCATCAAACAGTTCGGTCAGCTATCGCCGGCTCAGTTTCTTTTACTTTGACGCTGCGGGCAGTGTGGGTAGTCTGGATGATGAGGTCACAACACTGAATGCGGTGGCCTTGGTTTGTATTATTATATTATAATTATACCTATCCCTGCTAATCGTCAACTAATGCAGTCGGCAGCTGCCACGGCCAAATATTGGAATTCCGTTAAACGTGGCATGGTCGATGTGGGCCTTAAGCTTTATGGCCAGGAGATGTACGTGACGAAAACGGTCGATGAAATGCTCTTCACGGGCTATAACGATCCCATGATTGATGTTGCCATGGCCATGCCCATTTTTGGAGATGAGGTCAAAGTGCCCTTCGATAAGTTCGGTTGGTTTTATACACGCAACGGGAGCGCTGATCTAACCGGTGTCTTCAATGTGTTTACCGGCGCCGAAGATCTAAAAAAGCTGGGTCAGATGCACTCCTGGAATTATCAGACGCATACGGGCTTCTTTGATTCGTTTTGCGGTCTGACCAATGGCTCTGCTGGCGAATTTCAGCCGCAGCAGCCGCAGCCAGGTGGAAGTATCGGTCTCTTCACTCCAGACATGTGCCGCACTCTGAACCTGGACTATGTGGACACGATCGAAATCGAAGGATTGCAGGGCTTCAAGTTCACAGGCGGTCCACGATCCATTGATAACGGTAAGCACCTGAAGAAAATATACATCAAACTCAATTAAATTTAAAAAATTACTTCTTAAAAATATCTTAAATATCGGTTTTATCAGACACTTGAAAAATCAAGTCTAATTGAAGTTGTCTACTTGCAGGCACTCTCTATCCGGAGAATCTGTGCTTCTGCGGTGGCGAATGTGTACCGTCCGGCGTAATGAACGTCAGTTCGTGCCGCTTTGGATCTCCGGTATTCATGTCGTATCCGCATTTCTATAATGCCGATCAATTCTATTTGGATCAGGTGGAGGGTCTGGAGCCGAATCAACAGGATCACGAGTTCTACATGGTAGTGGAGCCACGCACCGGCATTCCGCTCGAGGTAGCAGCACGTTTCCAGGTCAACATGCTGGTGGAGCCCATTGAGGGCATTTCATTGTATGAGGACATTCCACGCATATTCTTTCCGCTGATCTGGTTTGAGCAGAAGGTGACCATCACATCGGATTTGGCCGATCAGCTAAAGCTGATGCCGCTTGTGCTGCTTGCTGGCCACATCTTTGCGGGCATTTGCCTGGCCGTGGGTCTGATAATGCTCTGCTGGACACCGGTGCACAACATGCTCAGCTATTGCCAGACGCGACAATATGACGTCAAGGTTCAGCACAAGAGTAATGGCCAATACAAGAGTCGCTCACAATTCTCAAGCGCCGAGGAGCTCAAGTCCAAAGCCTCGACAATGATGTGCGAGAAAAGTGATACGCCAGACAATTCGCCGCTTCTCGAAAGGAATAGCAAGCCTGCAACTATAATGCCCAAGTCGCAGACTAGCGATAGTGTCGCCACCGCTGCAACGGTCCTTAGTGATACAACGCAAATGAAACAATTCTAACGGAAGAAACAGGGAATAAACGGAAACTTTCCATTTAGCCAGTAAGCCGTCCTAGTGCCTTACTTAGTCCTTAGTCAGTTATAGTGTAGGAAATATGAACAAACATGTCCCTCATCGCCTCTGATCAAAAAGTGGCAATGCCAAAGATTATGTTAGAGTTGCATAACTTACGAATACTCTCTCTACATCTACATAAATATACATTTATAGTTTTAATATGGTATTTGATATGCTTGGTAATTTTTCATCAGCGATAATTTTGATAAAATTGTTTTATATACTCGTTCTACTTAAATTATGTTTCAGACGTAAAAACTCTATCGAATTAAACATTTTATATACACATTAAGACTTGTGTTTCATATGGCATTTAATTCAGTGCTAAATAATCGGGATATTAGCACAATAATTATTACATTTTTATTTGATATTCACAAGGAATTAAAGATGTGCTCAGCAAAGTTGTAGAAGCTCTGTAACCAAAACCGGTGCACAACAAGCAGTGCAACCTTCAACAGTAAAATACTGCTTTCCAGCACTGCTTCTCAGCATCACATGCGCCCTTGTGCGCTTTCTACAGTTGTAGAAGCTCTGTAAACTGTAAACAAACTGTAGTCCAAACCACATTCTGTGGTTCGTACACTTTATGCACTGCTTTAAAGTATTCAGTTGCTCTAAAACTGTCAGAAATAAATAATTCCTGCTCAATAATGTTTGGAAGTGAAATTGCAATATATTCAGAAATAACTATAATCATAATAATTTGCGCTTCAGTTATTAGTATAAAAGATAACAAAGTGTATATTTTTATTGCTTCAATTTCAACAATTAATACAATAATCAATGCACATATGGGGCACATAATATTTACATATATTACTAATTTACTTATGATACAATGTAAGATATACCTTATAGAAATCCCTAATAAAGTCTTTGCTCTATGTTCAATGATGTGTTTCGTTTTGTACAAAATTGCATGATAGAATCAAACTATCGCTTTCCACATTCTTTGAGCAAATAACTAAAAATTACAATGGTTCAACAAATATTTGCAATATCACAAATGACCCAACTTCTGTTTATATTATTACATTATATAGAATATATTTCAAAAATGAGGTATGGAAAAGAAATCCAGTTATTTCTTTGGTTTATAGCCCTCAGTGTATCCATAGCTGTCAGCCACTGTGCAAAGTATAATCATTTAATAAAATGGAGTCATTAAAAGGGCATTCATATGCTTACGCTCATAATCCTTGGAGTACAACTCGAAGAATTCACCCAACATCTTGCCGGGAGGTAACTCCCAAGTGGCGGTACCACCATATTTGGGTAGCAGGGCGCTGGCATCAATGTGCGATGTTAACGATTTCCAGTCCTTGCCATGGAAAAATATCTGCCAAAAGGATCTCAACATAAGTACCTGAAGAGTAGTTTGAAAATTGTATAAGAGACTTACGCGCTTGCGCAGCTTCTCACGAATGAAGGGCTTGAATATGGCAAAAAGCATATTGAATATATACGAGTTATTCACAATGTGCACCGCCTTCAAACGCATACAGATGCATTCCTGTACATAATCCAGCAACATGGCCGCAAACGATGGAGTAAACTGTGTTATGTGACTCAAAGGCAGACCTGCAACAATACGCAAAAGCAATTATAGAAATTGGTTTGGATTTTCATCATAATCATCAAAATGAATAGGGAAAGATATTTTAAAAGTTTTAACAATAGCCACGCCGCTTTGTTAATGTGTTTTCCAGATCGTTAAGCAAAGTACAAAAGTTTACATTATTTAGACATATAATGTGCCATTAACATAAACATAAACCTGCCTAGTGAACTTTGTAGCCGGTAGTATTTTTATTACCTTCCATGTCAATGATGACAACTGCGCCACAGATTTGTGAGAATGGCTCCACCATGGAACCTAGCACGGTCAACTGAATGCCCCGGAACAGATCCGGCAGCGGCACCTTTGACGGCTTCCATTTTTCTATTAGAGGCAAAAAATATATATATTTTGCTCAGTAAATCATTCGTAAGCCAATTAATACTCACTGCCCGCTTCCAAAACGAGTATGCGACGTCCATGCTGATCCCTGTTGGGAAACAGATTCAAAATATCACTTTCGAACACGTTACGCAGCTTGGCGGGCACAATGTTATCACAAGCCAATCCATATTTCCACTTCATGTTGTAGAAGTGCTTGAGCTATGGAAAAATAAGCGATTTAAATAGGATACATAAGTAATGGATTGATTTTTGAAAACTTACGCGATTTAGAGCACTTTCGGGATAAAAGTGGCAAGGACGCAGAAACATCATCATGTATTCATCATCTAGTGGCAAGTTCAGGTACTTTTCATCTGTAAAACATACGAAAAATGGTATAGTAAATATGTATTTGGTTCTGTCAAACGAACTACTTACTTTGGATTAGCTCTCTGAGCTCCTTGATGGCCTCCTCTTTGATGCCGGGCAGCTCGCGTAGCTCATCTTGAGCTTTTTTCAGGGCCCAGTCGGGCGCCTGCTCCTTTTCCATGCGTATTTGGGCAGTGCCCAAATCAAGGTACGGCACTTGATTGTCATCGTAGCTAATGCAGTGTGCTTTGCCCATCTTGACCAGTTCGCGCTGCAATCGAGTATAAAAGTGTTTTCAATAAACGCATAGAGTTTTGTAGACAAAGCGCTCGATATAACCAGGTTACTTCCGCACCAATCTTATCGGTACAATGCCTTGGCCCAATGGTCAAACATGACTCAATGCTGATATTCATTAACGACCCCACAACGGAAGACGAAGCCGACAAACACACAAATTAAAACAACAAGAGAGAGAGAGAGAGAGGCAGACAGAGAGAGACAGAGAGGCAGACAGAGAGAGAGAGAGAGAGACACGGTGAACGGAAGGGCGAGAAATAGACAACTTTACCAAAACTGGTCGCACAACGTCACAAGCCGCACGTCTCAAAACCGCTAAGGTTTTCATTAATACCCTGCAGCAGAAGAGTTGCTCAGTTTATCACGATGTTTGCCCAGCATTAATTACCAGACTTACTTTAAGTTCACTTGGGCAAACAACTGAACTTAAATTAATTCAAATCGGTCGATGTTGACTATCTAAATCAAGGATATGTTATTTGATGAATGTGTTTCATAAAACTTAAAGCTTGGAGTCATTTTTTGGCATATAATTATTTTTATACAGTTGTGAAAGGGAACTATACATATTGAAAGAGTATTTAAACTTCCACTTGCGAAAACATAATTTTTTTTTCTACATTGTTTCGGCTATTTTTGACCACTCGTAGACGACTTGGCAACGACGTGGTTAACAAAACCTGGCCCAACTTGGCTAAGCATGACGTAGCGATTTATGCTCTGCACTTGACCCATAGCAGAGTGTATGAGACAAGAGAGAGAGAGAGAGAGTGTATGTGAGAGAGATAGAGAGAATGAGAGAGATAGGCGAGAAATAGAGAGACACAGAGCTGCATAGTAGCGTCCATCAAAGGCACACTAACTGATCCAAAAGCCGATTTACTACCAAGGCATTAAAGCAATTTGTAAATATATTAGTGTGCGACAACTTCAAGGTGAAAGTCAAGGACAAAACAGTCTTTTGGCTGATGTATTAATGAATTTTTAGTACACTTTAAAATCAATACAACCAGCAAATAGATATTGACTGATTTCGTTTCGGGCTTTCAGTTTGCTGAGCACACAAAACGTTCAGAAATTTGGTTAAAATAAAAAAACAAAATGAAATCTTTTGTTATGCCATTTGTTGGCTGTTGATTTGTTTCCCCTTGATTGGTCATTTTATTTGACTTTACTTTGTGTAAAGTTCATCAGCCCATAAAGTTATGCGCATAAATTTAGTTTCAGGTCTTCACTTAAGGAAAGTTAAGTACTCAAATTAAGTGAAACAAATGAAAGAAATAATACAATAAGTAAGGCAATACAGTGCAAATAAATTGGGTTTTGATCGTGACACAAATGCGATTCCCAATTATCCACATGCAAAGTGTCACGTAAATTAGAAATCAAATCATGAAAATGTAAGTTAATGACGACTGGTTATGAAAATACAAAAATAAAGTGATAAATTGATCATCCAGTTAATGCAAGGGCGTCTAATTCTGAAATACTTTTATCTTTATAATTAGTAAACAAACGATCGTAAGTAGAAACAAAGTTATTCCAAATAAGAAAGATGAAAATACTGTATGTCTCTGTCAAACATGACGGTCATTATGACTATAAGGAAAACACACAAGATTGAAATTAAATTAAATACATTCATCGTTTTCACAAAGAAGTGAATGATTGCATTATCTGAAATTATAAGCAAAGAACAAAGCAAATTAAACAAAAGCAAATAATAAAATAAAATAATAAAAAAAAAATGTGATGCATTTAATAGAATCTAATGTGCAAAACAGGGATATGAGGAAGGTGCTAATATGAATAAATTAGCAATTCAATAAAGCATTGAATTATCGCAATTCTTTTAAAATAATCTACAGCAGAAAACACAAGACCACCAAGTACATATGCGAAAATATTTATCCATAGTAAATGAACTCAGAAAAAAATGACTGCAACGATCTTCAATATTTATGAATATCGCCACATTCTCAATTAAAATCTTGAACCTGTTTCGATCAAGGTCTACAGGAATTCAGATCAGTTTAGCCTTTCACAGTTCCCGGACAAGTTTCATGGAATCTTTCCGCAGTTTATATTTTAAATATACAGTAAATAAGACTTCTTAATGCGTTTTCATATATGCACTTATAACTGACCTCGCTTGAACTATACATCAGTAAAGCTGAAATTCCTCCTCGACTTGCACCGACGAACTGTTTTGTTTAACTAGTATCGCACTGCAAAGGCAGTTGTTTAATCTTCAGCAGTTGGCTTACTGCAAATTTAAAAGAATTATTCGAATGCTGATAGCTGATATCTGCAAATACTTCTCATATACACACACACACAGATTTCAAACAGCCACAATAAAAAAAGATGAATGCGTAAGTGTAACTATCGTACAAAGCAACATATTAATTCCAACAGATTATGATAGAGTCTACAATAATAAATAAAATAGTCCACTCACGCACCCATCTCTAGGTAAACCGAAAGATTATCGTTCTGTATAATTTTGTATATGCATTAGTATTCAGCAGCGACTGGCTATAGGCGAAAACCTTAATCGGTTAATGTGGATTAGGTTTTAAGTAAACCCATATATTTCCAAGCAATTATCGTTTCTGAACAATAACTATTAAGTACACTCAGACAGTTGACAACTCGTGCTGTTTACTTCTGATTAGCGCTACGAAAACAATCAAATAAAGTCAAATTCAGTTAAACTGTGCGATTTGCAACTGCATTGAAGACCAATTTCGAAATATCATCTTCCACTTAATCGTTTAAAAAAATGAGTAAAAAAATAGTTGGCGTGATCTGCATAAATGAACATATACTACCAGATCTAAAATTGATCAGCCAGTCAACCATTAAATGCAAATTACTGTTTTCACAAAATCTTATAGACCACACACACACAGATGACAAAGCACTTGTTTATGCATGTCTGTATGTATATATGCATCTGGCGATGACTTGACAATGTGCATTATAATATATAGCTATAGTTGAAGTTGCAGTTTAGATGTGCAACGCCGGTTAATCGTTGTTCATGAGATCGTAACAGGCTGGTTGGATTAGTAATAAGGAAAAAAATAAATAAATCGTGGGTCAATTATAATTATTACTGTGAACACAATCGAGATTTATGACCCCTCCTGACGATCGCGGTTTAAGGAGGGGTTATGCAGTACACCCTGTAAAAATGCAAATAGCTTAAGTCTTATCGTGTTATTATTCACACTTGGCAATTATTTACAATTACAATCAATCAGGAATGGACATTTGAAATGCATATTCAATTTATTATTTCACATCCATATCTGGCCTTTGTGCAAATATCAAATTCGTATATATAATATAACATGTTGTCATTTTACTAATAATTAAAATTAGAAGAATCTAAAAATTGAAAGTTCGCAATGATCTCATCGAAATCACACGTTTAAAGCAAATAATTAACAACAGTATTCAAATTGGCTATTATCTTAGGCTAAATAAATTGCGTGGACAAACAAATTGAGGAGCTGGTATTAATTATAGCTACACAAATATTTCAAGTTCTGCAGTTTCGCAAGCACAGTGGGAAAATCAGTATAATACAAAAGGTATCCATTGTAAGCGGAGAGTATAAATGTCGCCAAAAAATACATCTGACTATCACAAAAGGTATATGCAGACCATAAAGTACTGATGTGACCGCCAAAGACGTAACCCTGTCAGCTCCTATATATAGTTATTGGTTTTGAATGACAGAAAACCACAAAATGCAGTTCATGGAAATATAATTTTGGTTAAAACAACTGAGAAAACAAAGAAATGTTGAAATGATGAGATAATGAGGCCAAAACATGCAAAGACTGAAAAGACTACATATATATTTTATTCATCACCCACTTCTGGAAATAAAAATTGCAATTCATTTCAGTTGAGTAACTACTCTGAACTCAGCACCTTTCGCAAATCAGGGAATTGTGAACACTTCTCACAAAATATTGCCTCTTGAAATGGCCAAGGAATTTGCATAGAAACGTAATTGTATATATTACCCGTTTCGCAGGCCAAGAAATCATGCTCTAGAATTAGTACGAGCCGGTTTCGTTTTACAAACAGTCAAAGCAGTCGAAGTCGGCGTTGAGATATGGCAACAAGAAAAAAAATGCTTGCCTTCAACTCAAGTATAGATTGACACAAGCAAATATTTTTACATACTTATCTGTTTGAATCTTTGCCAAAATGCCAAAATTTCGAAAACGGCTTTTGATCAGTTTGTTTTTTTCTTTCTGTATTTTTTGACACAGTTCAGGCAACACTTGACAAACTAACTATCTGTATAAATATATGTATACAACTGAGATATAGCGGCTGTTAAAGATGATCAACTGGTTTTTCAGTTCGAGCTTTTGATTATAGTACTCAGTTTTAATATCAAAATGTTGGCCTATTCAATATAAAAGCCGTCATCAAGGTCTCAGCGTGTTTAGAAGTTGATATTGTGCATAAAGAGACCGAAAATTCGTTGGCCTAACACACAAATTGAAGCAAAAGTCTATCGTCCATCAACGTATTGTTGGTGTCATTAGCACAATGCTCGGACTGATGTTCATGAGGCCGTCGTACCTCCAATGAATCAGCACTAACAAATACAGCATACGAAAGTGAATGCGAGTGCGACTCCGACTGCGAGTGCGAGTGCGACTGCGAGTCCGAGTGCGAGAGCGAGAACGAGTACGCGAACAAGTGCAAATTGTATGCAATGAAAATCAGTGCGTGTCAAGCTCAACAACCTTCAGTTGACAGACAACAACAAATCGTTCCCAAGCTAATTAGCATTTAATACATTTACTAAATTAACTACATTTTTAACATTTTCATAGCTTCCTTAATAAAAAATTTCATAGCTCAAAAATAACAACAATTTTGCCAAATTGCTATTGTAAAAACTTTCTAGGTAATGTTCACAATAAAAAAATAAAAACTTTTTACAAAACGATTTATTTTCATTAAGAATTTTAGTCTAAGCTTCAGCACTGTAAGCACATAATTATAAATAATACTACAAAAAATGATTAACTGTATCGTCCTAATTAAGCCGCAGTTTTAAAAACATAGAAATGGGCGAGTCTACTACTAAAAAGCTTGTTTAAGTTGTTTGAAATAGTTTTTCATAAACGAGCGTGATAATTGCATTTTGGCACCTTTTTTTCTCACTGTGTAAATCGATTCGTCACTCTATCATGTAATTTTATAGTTTATATCACTAAACGGTCAGCTCCCAAGAAGAGTCACTTTATTTGAATTCAAATGCATTGTTAAGTTTGTTTGATGGATCTAGGAAGAGCTGTTGTTCGACGGGATTATGTATGGGCTGGTAGATGGACGGATAGCTGACGAAATGCTGCAGGCGAACAGCAAGTGGTAATTGTTTTTATTGCCAATCCGCTCGAGCGGCACTTGAATGCCTGGCAAGACTTATGTCTGTTGGTTTGGAGCAGACAAACAGACAAAACAGGCGAAGGCAGAAAGTGTGTCAACGTTGCCGCACATGCGCACAACAACAGCAGCAGCAACAGCAGCAGTAGCAGTGGTATCAACAGCAGCAACAACAAATACAACAACAACAACAACACTGAGTACTCGAAGTCGAGCTGACCCGAACGTAACTTACCGCAACAATTGCTCAAAATTCACACTGTTTTACTGGAGTATTCAAAATGCGAAACAAAATATAACAAAATTTGCGATGGGCGAAAAAAAGAGATTTCACGTTTCACTTTACGGAGATTTTGCAAGCGACAAACACACATACAAAACAGCCCAATTGTCTATAAAGGCTGAGTTTTTTTTTAACAGCTTTTGGGTTGGGCAGGACGCGGTGTGGCGGTTGTCGAGTTGTAAATGCTAAATATGAATGTAGTTAAAGAAGCGAACGCGACAAACGACGTCCAAATGGCACCGCGGCTAAAACGTCTCTGAGTTGGAAGCTCGCTCGCGAGCTCATGAAATTAATTAGCTGGCCAACTCAAGCTTGACAAAACAACATAAAAGAAGCTAGAGCAGCAAAGAGATGCAAAAAATACTCCAATAATCACATAAAAAGCTTTGCTTGCTTTTTTGCTCTTTGTGCGGTGCTGCTAACTTGCTTAAGGTAAAGCTTTGCTTTAAAAGTGCACACATCGCAAGCTTTGAAAGTTTCGCTTTGCGCTTTTTGCTTTAGTTTGCTTTTGACTTTGGTTTTCTTTGCGCTAAGTTGACTGACATTGTCATTAAGTTTGCAACGCCCAATATTAAATTGTCTAGGAATGTTTTACATAAATAAAACATAATTTTGTATATAATAATACATTTAGTTTCAAGAAGTGAATAATTAAATGTGCCGTAAACAACAAATATATATTATAATTATTATTCAATTAACAAAATGCTAAGCATAATAACGACTGAGAAGAAAAAATGATGTCCGTTAGAGTATATAAGCATCGCTATGTCAAGCACAATTACTTCTTTTATGTTTCTTTTTGTTTGCCTTTGTTTGGTTTTGCTTTTCGTGTTGCCAACGAAATCAATAAGCCGGCAATTATACGCTTTATTGCGATAGCGGGCTATCGATAGTGTTAAATCTATCAATAAACTACGGCTACCAAGGCGGGTGCTTTTCAACCTTTTCGTGCTTGAACAAGCTTGCCACGTTAAGTGAAACGTTTTTTTTTTATTATATTTTTGTAAGTAATGGCAAATGTTGTCGATTGCAGCATTTAAAGTGAAATTCTTACCTTTCTCTCGTTTCATTAACTTGTCCAAGGGCATTTGGGTGAAGTTCGACGCTTGCGTTCTTCATTCATGCCAATTCTGCAATTTGTTTTTCATGCAGCAATGCAAAAAAATAGTCAGATATGCATAACTTTGTATATTTTTAAACCCCTTTATCAGCTGATGTTGCCTCGTTACTTATCTTAATTATTGACACCATAAAAACACACTTATGGCTAATAAAATTTGGCAGAAAATAATGACATGTAGTTTGCCGATTGATAACCAATCACCAATTATGTAACAGATTGGGGTCAATAATGTAGTTAGTAAGTTAATGTTAATCAGCGTACTTATTATTTGCTTACAGATTAGCAACTTATCATACTTATCTGATCCCAGCGACATAAATGCCTTTTGTTTTTTGTATTTATATATATTTAAGAAATTTATTTAACGTTTTAAAATTTTAGAACCATAGTCGACTATTTAAATAGGTGGGATATATTTTATATTCTTAATTCTTCCAGGTAACAAGCATATCAAAGATATGGTTTTAGGTTGCTAAGTATGTTAAAACTAGGCATTTATATTTATTGGTAATTCACATCGCATTATTTCATTACTTTCAGACTAAAAAAGTTATTAATGATATGTTATTTAACTTTGTTCGGAATTTGTTTGAGTATCAGGCTCCTCCTCCTCCCTGTGCAACTAAATTGTAAGGTGTGAGTTTTAGTCTATTTAATATACATAAGTCAAGGTGTTAAGCTATTAATTATTAAACAGATGAAGCAGTTCAAAACTGTACTCAATTGTTCAAAGATTCTGTGTGACGTCACCAACCGTCCACATTTCCCAAGTAATGTTAAGTCATTGATCAAACACTTGTGCTCGTTACAGTCCACTTGCAATACTAAACAACTTGTACAACAACGATCTCTTGCTACACCCTGTAATTGTAAATCACTATCTCATAGTTAAAAAATCATAAGTTGCGTTGACAACACAAAGTGCAGAGTACGATCGGCGAAAGAACTTAATCATACAGTGGAGTGTTTTCTTTATGAATGGACAACGATTTTTTGCCTGTACAAAGGGCAACCCTGTGTTTTGAAAAGGCACAAAACATTTTGTCTAGCATGAAATGCGGAACAAACGGAACAGAATTTTGTACTTGGCATACTTAGCTAGTTAAAGTGGAACGCATTTTAAGGCTATTGTGTAGTATTCCGATTATGATAATACGCTCTTAAATATATACAAGACTATTGCAAGTTTAGAATACTTTCACTTTGTAGTTTGATTTGTCAACAAATTTAAATCATCAAGGTTTTTGTTTTTATTTAAGTCTTCAATTTATTCCGCACTTGTTTTCCAAGGCAATAGACGGATTAAATTAAGTATAGTATTAAAACGCAGAAATAATAATTTAGTTCTGACAACAAACATATATGTAATGCTTGCTTAATTTATATTTATTTATATATATTTACTTATATAAATTACTGCTTAGTACTTCTACTATTACAAATTGATGTGTGTTATCATTTAACATATTGAAATGCTCATTAACAAAGGCAAAACAGAAGTCCGATAAAGCGCCGGCAGCAAAAATAACAACACAATTTAGCACACTCAGCAACTAAGCAAGAAATAAATCATTTCGAAAACAACAACAACAACAACAAATACTTGAGCAGTATTGAAAACAAAGAAGCAACAACAACGATGACAACAAATCGCGTCAAGTGCAAAGACTTTGCCCTATGACTACAACCCATATCCATGATTATACACGTATATGGATTTATGTTCATACGGTTAACAAGTGTCATTTTTGTGAACTGGTCATTTCTGAACGCAAAGCACACGTCTCTCAATAATAATAATAAAATCCATATTATGAAAGGAAACGCGAACACATAAAGAATGATAAAGTTCCTGTCCACAACGCGCTGGTTTTCAAAAGCATGAAATTGCCCCCAATATCGGCAGCTGTTTTATTCCTAACGGGTTTAAGTTCAATAAGTGTCTCAAACTTGTGAAATTCACAGTACTCTGTGCAATAAATTGCTGCTTGAAGTCATCTAGCAAATTATCTATATCTGTTATATCTAAAAGGTAGATAGATGAAGTAATAAATACTTTTAATTGAAGAGCCAAACTTGTATTTTTATTCCTAAAGCCAGAAACTTATCAATTGAGCGACATAATTATTAATTAATTTAATTTATATGTATATATAAAAAATAAATTGATATATATATATATACATTTATTTTTATTTTCGATTATAATGGAATGCCATTAACTGATAGTTAATCTTTTAATCTTGAGTTTCTAGTCAACCCTCAAACTTTATGACAGAGTGTCAATACTCGCTCTAAGAGTATCCCCAAGAGAGGTGCAGTCAACGTCGCCGTCGGCGTCGCAGTTGACGTTGCAGCTGACGCCGCTGCTCAAACACTTGTCGATCGCTTGCTGCGCCGCCAATTGTGATAAGGAATATCGAAGAGAGATTTGAAGGCGTGTGCGAAGGCGGGTGGGGTGCCGTGGCTGCCTGTCATTCCACACTAGAATGAGAATAAAATAAGCAATAATAACTGAAATTTTCGGCACCGTTATCAGTTGAAGAAATTGTTTAAAATGGACTTTACTCGGCAAGTGAAACCCACTCCATATCCGTAACATAGCTTCGATAAATGTTGTTAATGTTTTGGTTATTTTTTTTGTCTCTCTAACCCCCGGCTGCCTTCTTTATCGCTGTCAATGAGTATGGCCTCTGTTTCTGTTTCTGTTTTTTTTTTTTCGTCAACATTGCAAAGTTGAAATTCGTTTATTGCGCCGCTCGGGTTGGCATGGGTTCAAGACTGGAGCCATGTAAAACCCAAAACACGGCCAGCGATCACAATGGAGCATGATGATCGTTATGATGTGATACGTGACCCGAGCTGTCCATTAAATCCAGTGGACACGGACTTGCCCCTTGTCGTATGCATAAGTTGATTGACAGGTGGGATTATTTAAGTTTCGAGGAGATTAGCAAACTACCAACCCGGCACCCCAAGAAAGTCCAGTGCATAGTTATCCATATATTATTTGAGAGATGCCTTAACGATTGAGATTATCATAATCTAAAAGCAAATCGAAGCAATCAGAGCCGACGTCGCTGACGACTGCGCAGCGGACTTCAACTGCGACTGGATCGGACGCTGACTTCGTAATTGTATTTGTATTTTGTATTTGTGTTTGTATTTGCGATAGCCGCTTGTGTCGATCGTCGCTGCTGCTGCTGCGACGCCATATATAAAACATACATAGAGGCGTGAACGTTAACTCGGAAGGGTTTTCGAAAAGCAAAATTCAGTTGGTATAAAACACACGAGTCGCGAGGAAGCAGAACCAGAACGCGATTGAATTTCGTTAGAGCAACAAAAAAAAAGCAAAGAAAACAGTGTCGTCACTTAACAATTTTCACGCCCATAGGTAAATATGAGGCATGACTTATTACTGCAAATTACTGTCAACGATAAACAAAAAAAAAAAACAAAAAACCTCGAAAGTTGCATTTGAGGTGGGCTTATTTGTCCGTTCAAATTAAGCTCATCGAAAATTGCATTTCTTAAATTGCTTCGTGATCACAGGCTAATTGAAACGCATTCTAAAAACACGCAGGCAATCAGGAAAAACCAACACCAAACACACCCAACAACCCACACCCACACACACACCCACTCTCGACTACATTCCACAAAATGGCCGCAGTCGACAATAGTGAGGAGGCCTTCCACCTGCGCCTGGGCTACTTGAGGCCAGAGACCATTGAACTGGCCCGAACGGAGCTGCGTGAAACGGAGGAAGTCAAGGCGGAGGCCATCATCAAGTTGCGTGAACTGCTCAAGGCCACGCCAGAGATCAACTACAAGGATGACGATGCCTTCCTCACCATCTTTCTGCGCGCCACCCACTTCTATCCGGAGGGCGCACTGGAGAAGGTTCGTAATAATTATTCTAAATAAATTAGTAACAGAGTAAAAAGTGCCATAATTTGTTGTGTAATCAAAGAATTTCTGATTGCGATAACTATAATTAAAACGCACTCTGATTCAGCTACTCAGTTAGAACATTTGTAGCTAAGGATAAGCTACCCACATATCTGTCATACATTAGTGGTATACACTCTACACAGTATTCGAGTATTTGATCGATAACTATATCTTTCTTATAAGTGTGGTCTGCCTTATCCTGTCACTTGCAATCTACAACTTTTAAAGTTGTGAGAATATTTACAGCTATCTTAAGGATAAGTTACCCACTTGATACATAATACATATATATATTCATGTATAATCTACAAAGTATTGACATTTAACATTTGCCTCTGACTCGGTTGTAAATTACTGCACCCACATAGCAAGTATTCTGATCATACGATTCATATTGCATACATATTGAGCGTCTTATCTATGAGCTGATATACCTAGTGACCCCTATTAAGATGGAGTACTCGCTGCACAAAGCAGGGTCTACAACCTCAGCTTTCTGTAATCTAGCGACAAGCTGACTAGAACAAAAAATGAAAATATATAAATAAATCAGAAAGGAACGCTATCTGTGTCACGCCGGCAATCATATTCTCTAGCAGACCCGGAGTACGGTTATTGATCTCAAAAACTAAACGATCCTATGGAAACTAGTGCAATGCTATACACTAAAAATAGACGAATCAGTTATCGCGAATGGTTTGGAAGATGTTTGTTGTCACATTGCATGGCAAAACTTATAAAACCCAGCGCAAGGGTATGAAAAACCAAAAGGAATTACATGAGTGACTGCTCCACTTGTTTCTAGGCCGATTCACAGACAGGAGGAGGAGCATCGATTGCGATTCTGGTATTGATACGAATTTGAACTCGCTGACACATTCAGCAAAAAAATTCAAATAGGAACCCAAAACAGAGGCGATAAGCGCCTCCTAAGTACATTCCAATAGACATACATAAAGGCGTATATATAAGTATGTGGACTAGTTATATATATAAGGCATGTGGCTGATGTTGTTGACCAATACTTGGCTTGGCCCACTAGCAATTTATATTATTATCATGGCATATTAGTTTTATGACCGGTCAATGTGCGGCATTTAAGGCGCCGTTATCGGGATTGTAGTGTGAGCAAGTGTTAATTTTTTATTGTTGCAGATGAAAACGACCGCAAGCTTCCGTAAGGAGCAC
Organism: Drosophila nr. fundita; assembly: GCA_035044245.1. NCBI lineage: Eukaryota > Metazoa > Arthropoda > Insecta > Diptera > Drosophilidae > Drosophila > Drosophila nr. fundita. Next base: position 833,872 of record JAWNMG010000857.1, read on the forward strand.
GCGGCATTGGTGCACGGCCTGCAGGCGGAGCAGTTGAAGCAGTTCTTCATCAAGAGCAGCGTCATCAATGTGCTGAGGAACTGTGACCAGAAGGGACGCCGAGTGCTGATCGTCAATGCCGGCAAGCTGTGGAATCCCAGCGAAATTCCCAGCGATGAACTGTTCCGCATGCTATACATGGTGCACATTGCCGCCCAACTGGAGGAGGAGACACAAGTGCGTGGCGTCGTTTGCATCATGGACTTCGATGGCCTGGGCATGAAGCAGGTGAAGGCTTTGTCGCCCAGTTTCTCAAAGCGCCTGCTCACCTTCATTCAGGAGGCAATGCCGCTGCGCATGAGGGAGGTGCACTTCGTCAAGCAGCCCTTCATCTTCAACATGGTGTGGAGTCTCTTCAAGCCCTTCGTCAAGGAGAAGCTGAACAAGCGCGTAAGTTATTCGAGAAACATTCGAATCCTTCAAATTTCCTCACTAATCACTAATAAAATTTGGCTATTTAGATGCACTTCCATGGCAGTGACATGAAATCTCTGCACAAGTTCCTAGATCCCTCAATCCTGCCGGCAAACTACAAGGGCAACTTGCCTGCCATCGATTATGGCGGCAACGAGTGGTTCCCCGCCCTCGCGCAGCAGGCCGACTTTGTGAACACCTGGAGCGAGCTGGGACCAGCCCAGTGGTAGCCAAATCGATATAATTTAATTTACTCTTACAATTTGTTGTAATTATAATTAATTACTTATGTTTTTGATTAGTTCTTACCGCTTCACAATAAACTAGTTCAATAATTCAAACCTAATCGAAAATGTTTTCTCAATTCCGAGTAAAAGTTATAGATGAAATTTGGGAATCCACAAATACTAGAAAACTTATCTTTGCAGAGTTGAATCAACACAAGCTCCAAATGATTACAGCTATCATCTTAATATAGTATATAGATCTGTAAGCTTTATAGATACATATCATTATCCGTTTGATTTTGGTAATATTAGCTACTAAGCAGTAAGGACTAAATCATATATTATCTACCTATCCATTTATCCTTACATATCATATCATATCATATCAATAGAATCCCGCAACGAAGTTCGTTTGTGTTTAAGAATAGGGGACTACAAAGATGTGCTTTATTTATTTAACCGTTTCAGATACTTCAATGCTACTGTTATGACCATCGAATGAGTTTGGGTTAGGCATACATTTAATTTAGTGATGTGATTTTAGTAAAATTCATATCGAATATCATTCGGTTAGAGACTATGGCTATGAGTCGAGCAGTGAAAGCATAATTTTGGCCTAGACACAACAGCAGCAGCAAACCAATTAAAAATATACAAATTTATATATATATATATATATATATATAATAACACCGAAACTATTCCAATATCTTTAGCTGGGATTTGAATTTAGCCGTTGCCTTTTTTGCTCGATGAAATAATAGCGCTCGGCTAATCGCTATATAACATGTCATGCCTTAAAGGATCATTGTCTGTGGATCCTCCATGAAGTCGCGGAAGTGTTTCAGCCAAACGGCAGCCACGGCGCCATCAACAACTCTGTGATCGGCACTCAGCGTTACGGTCAGCATGTTAACTTCCTTGAAACTATAGTTTTTGGTGCGGAGAAAAAAATGAGAACGATAAGAATACCATTAAAGGGATTTAAAATAAAATATAGAAACTACCCCTGGGGACTGTCCGGAGCCAGAACCAGCTGTTTCGTTGTTGTACCAATGGCCAGGATGCACGATTGCGGAGGATTGATAACGGCGCAGAATTGATTGACACCTGTAAATAATCATCGTGTTGGTTGAATAAATTTTATTTTTTTTTGTTGTGGCACTTTTAATTGACTCACCGAACATGCCCAAATTGGACACAGATATGGTGCCGCCCTGGAATTCTTGTGGCTGCAACTTGTTGGCGCGTGCCTTGCCCGCCAGCTCCTTAACATTCCTAGAGATTTCCAGCACACCCTTGCGATCGGCACCAAAGACAATGGGCGTAATGAGACCCTTGTCCGTGGAGACTGCAACGGATACATCGACATCGTCGTACTCCCTAATGAAGGTGTTCATCCACGCTGAGTTCGCCTCGGGCACCTTGCGACTGGCAATGCCAATGGCCTTAATAATGAAGTCGTTGATGGAGACACGGGCACCCTCTTTCTCATATTTTTTGTTCACATGAGCGCGGAACGCCATCAACTGCAAGTGAGGCAATTAATATCAATTAGACAGGGCGTGGAATGGAATGGAAAGGAATTGGGGCTACCTCCTACCTTGTCGATCTGGCATTGCACGGTTACATAGTAGTGTGGCAGATTCTGCTTGGACTCCAGCAGACGCTTGGCGATGACATTGCGCATAGTCGTAAGGGGGATGTCCTTGAAGCGAGCACCGGGCGCGGCGGCAGGCGCAAGGGACACACCTGGCTGGTCAGCCGCCTGTGAGGCTGCAAGATCACCAGATTTAAGTGAGCCATGGACGCCGGAACCTTTGCCTGCACAAAAGGCCAGTATTAGTAAGGAACATCACGAGCGGCGCTTGGATTAGTGGGTGAGCGGTGCATGCACACACACATCAGGATGGGGGATTAGTGATAACAACCTTGTAAGCGCAGCTTTTGAGTTTCGGCTAATTTCTTGGCCATGGGACTTGCATAGACACGACCGTCGCTTGGCGCGGTAGCGGTACCTGGAGCGGCGGCTGGTGGCGGTGGTGGTGGTGCTGGCGCTGCAACAACTGGGGCAGCAACTGGCGGTGGTGGCGGTGGAGCGGCAGCAGCAGCCGGCGCCGGAGCTCCAGCGGGAGCATCATCCTTGAAATTTGCAAAGGCAGCTAAGCTGCCCTCATCGGGGACAATGATGCAGACTAGCTGGCCAACGGGCACATCCCGGCTGCCGCTTGGCAACAAAATCTTGGCCAAATAGCCCTCCTCGGGCGTCTCAAAGCCCATGGTGGCCTTGTCCGTTTCGATCTCGCACAGCAGATCGCCTGTAATAAATAATAGTCAATTACTCTACAGTTAATTTCACGTTTTTTTTTTTGTTAGAGTTTACCCTCATTTAACTTGTCGCCTTCCTTTTTCTCCCAGCTGACAATCGAACCACGATCCATGGTTGGCGACAGTGCTGGCAGTGGAACGCGTATGTGCTCTGGCAAGTCGGCGTAAGCGCGGGCGAAATTGCAATTCCATGTGGACAATATTTGGGGTCGACTGAGAATCGGTATTCCATTAGGTGTTGTTCTGAAAATACAAATTGTTATCTTTGTTTGCCATGAGACTCGATTGACAGGGGCGCTAACAGCTGATTACAGAATGTATATGTTAGCGTTGTTGTTATCGATAACACGCACACAGAATGTAAACAATTGCAGTTGCGAATGCCAATCAGAATTTTCTTAGTAAATTAACTAAAGCTGCTGCTGCTGCTTATCAACGACGATTATCAGTCAACATCATGCGACGCCAACTTAATGGTCACGCACCGGGCACACACAGATACAATACACGTATACAAGACACATATACGCATATATATATTTATATATATGCCACCCACTGGGCGATGTTGCAGCCCCGCATTTTGCAATATTACACAACAGACGATTTCTAACCTCAACGCGATTTAACAGTTGCATTTACAGTTAGCAGCGATCAGCAGCCTTAATCCGAATCCTACCTGATTCCAAGCAAGCATCGCTGGCTGCTCAAGGCACGAACTCCGCTGTTGAATCCACGTCGCGCCACTTGCGAGCGAAGGAAGACGGCACGAAATGCACCCAATTCATATCGTGTGGCAGAAAGGGAGCGTAGCATTGTCCTTTGTCTGAGTGTTTGAATTTACTTTACAGTTAGTGACTAATTAGCCGTATTTGGTACGAAAGTTACGTTTATACGCTTCTAATAATTTTGATAAATAAATCGTTTTGAATTCGATGTCGGAAAAATTTGCCAGCAGCCGACCTTATTTAACGCCACTAGGTCACAACTTACTGCGACGAATCTGTTTATTTGTTTTATGCAGCCCTTTACCTGCTCCTCAACCAATAAGAATTTCACTCCACCGTTAACATGAGTGCTCCTTACCTACCAGAACGTGCTCCACAACCAACACTCTTGCTTTTTGAGTCGATATAACAGACAGTTAGCACTGAGCCGAAATCGCCGGGAATGCGCCAATCGATTTTTTTATTTCAAATGTTTAACAAAACCATGTATGCAAATTTATATCAGTTAAAACATTAGGTAACGGCAATTGTATTGCCGTTTACTGTATATTGAGCATGTGGCGATACTACAATATTTGTTTCAACTTAACTCAATTTAATTAAATTCGAACATTCGCGCGCTGCCAATGGACATCTGTTCGTTCGATTAATTAAACAGTCTCCATCGCATTTTACAGAATTGGACGCCAGTTCACATAATTATCGCGGCATTTTCCAATTGACCTGGTTTATTCAGGCAATGTTGCAAAAACATCAAACTATTAATATAATTATAGCTATAAATATATCTGTGCATACTCATTTTTAGTTCTCTTTATTACAATTGACATTGTTTATTCTGGCAATCCTGCAAAAGCATACATATTGTAGATAAACAATTTTGGTTCGATATTTGCATATAGCGGCGTTGCCACCTGTCGCCAAAAAGTTTGCCATGAACTCAACCCAATAAGAAAACAAGTTGCACATCAAATTTAATGTTTATTTAAAAAGTCAACTTATTAATGCAAATATTAAATACAAATTTTTAGTTAAAACGCAGCAAATGCCAATCACCGCATATTGAGTGTACTTCAACATGTGCCGGGTTACGAGTGACACCAGAGCACCTGATGAAGTACAATAGACATGGGAGACATGAAATGTTTGCCGATGTTTGTTGAGCAGCCACCGTTTGTTGAATGCGTCTGGCCACCACGCGCGCTACTTCAGGTACCTGACTGTGGGATAATCAAAACCAGCCCCGGTCACTGATTAGCGCGCACGGTAAAAGACGGCAGAGAGAGAAGGAGAAAGAGTGTCAAAGATAAGCCCAAACAGATGTTGCCAACTGGTCCGACAAAGTAACTGCTGCTGCTGCTTCTTCTTCTTCTGCTGCTGTTACTGCTTCTGCTGCTGCTATTAATGCTGTTCCTAAAGCTGCGCAGGAAACGACCTTGCGCGCTGTGTCCATGTTGAGCCTTAAGGTTAACGATCTCCTCTCTATGTGCGGCTGTTTATGCGTCGCGACAACGATGACTTCATTCCGAACTCACGCTCACACATACATAAACTTACATATATATTGTGTGAGCTTTTTAAGCTGAAGCTTTGCTTTTCTTGCAAGCAGCAGCAGAGTTCTCTGTAAAATTTACTTCACGCATTTTTATGCAATAACAATGCCAAATTAGTCATAAGTTTTTTCTTTGCGCACCTCATTTTGAAAATACACACACTCACACACATGCATACATACATACATACGTGCTAATGGCTACATAGTCCACACACTCCAGCGAATCGGATATGACGTCATCGTCATTGGCAAAATATTTTACATGTCGCTGCTTGTCGTCTGCCCCGTTTGCTTCGTCTGCAGCAACAGTTAGTCGTCATATTTGCAGCCGTGAGAGAGGAGACCCTTGATATTCTATATTTGAAATGCTGTAAAGAAAAGCCAAGAAAGCTGAAAAAATAAAATCCAATATAGAAAGAGAAGCGCTGAAACGGAAAAAAAGAACCGGCGTTTCGTTCGCTGCTCTCACTCTCTCTCGTTGTTTCTGTTACCAAGCGCAGCAGCAGCAGCGCTACGTGCGTGATCGCCGACAAACACTCTCGCAAACACACACACACATACATACATACCACTGGTTGGTAGACACACACGTGCCCCACTACATTCATACACATATGCATGTATATGCACACAGACACCAACACCAACATACACCAACAGCAGACAAATGCAGAGAGACAGACAGAAATCGAATTTGCAAACGCGTTCAAAGTTTTTCATCTCCCTCTCTCTGTCACACTTTGCCTTTTGCACGCTGTTTCGCCAAAAAGGAATTAAACGAATTGCCAGCAGCTACACTTTTATATTTTACAACGCCTCATAAACTTTAAGCCTCTCGCGCAGATTGTGGTATAATGAACTTGGACTTGCTGCCGCCTGTGTGTAAGCCACTATGTGTGTATTTACGTGCGTAAGTGTGTGTGATGTGTCACGGCGGCTGCGGCTGCTTCTGCGATCGCGAGCAGCTTTTGACTGCCGACGACCGTTGTGAATAATTGCAAATTTTGTTCGAATGTCGTTTTTGTCGTGCCCAGCCGAGCATGTGTGCGTGTGTGTGTATGTGCGAGGCATTTAATTGTGTATGTGTGTGTGTGTACCTATGTACATAGCAATGGCGAAGTCGCCGTCGGGGCTGCCATATGTATGTACATAGCTATATACATATATATGCATGCATATATATTGGTACTATGTATTTATATGTATATAATGAGTAGCAGGCCAGCAGACATGACTGCTTTATGTGCCAGTGTATATATGTGTACATATATATATCTATATACGTGTGTGTGTATGCCTTGCTTGGGTGGGGCATTCCTAACCTCAAATAGTAACAAATGCGCCGACGACTGCCGAATGCATGTCTTTCTGCCTGTGTGTGTGGGTGTGCTGCCTCTCTGTGTGTATGCGCCGCAAAATGCAAGCACATGCTTTTAACTGAGTACGCCCTTAACCCTGAGTTGGAGTTTGCCAACAATAAAAGAGAAAAAAAATGGTTTGCAAGTCCGATCAGACAAACACACACATATATAACTTTTTGAAATTTTTTAATGTGTGCGTATATCGGCGCCGCTGGTCTGGGCTAAATTTTTGTCTAAAATTAATATTTGAGCGACAAAAAATTTCGTTGTAGCTTTTGTCTCTTTGGTGTGCTTGCGTGAGTGTTTGTGGATGTGTGTGTGTGCAAAAGAAATTTGGAATTATGTAGAATTTACAATGTGTGTGTGTGCAGGCAGAATCATGTGGTCGACGTCGGTTCAAACATTTTTGCTGCTATTTGCGTCAGTCTTCCGCTGCCGCCGTCAACGCATGAATTCTTAATGTTTTGTCTCTCTGCTGACTGTCTCTCTTTCTGCGTGAGCGAAAATTTTGTTGTTGTGCCATTTGTTGTTATTGTTGGGACTGCTGCTGCTGCTGGTGCCTTGTGATATCAAAACGCTAAAAATAAACCCAACCTCAACTACTCTCAATTTGTTTTTTTTTTGTTCTTCAAGTCTTCTTTTTTAACGAGTATTTGACCTGCGTTTGAATTCCAAAGGCAGAAACACCCAGCAGTCGATGACGTCGCTTCCCCCCCGCCAACTGTCCCGCATTGAATTTCACAATATGTTCTGTTCGGTTTTGATTATTTTTTTCTTTTTTTTCAGGGGGTTTTTAACTTGTCTGGTCACATTAAACTTTTGTTGCACTTGGCCTGCTGCTGGCAGAGCTTTTTCATTGGTTTTGTTGCTTTTACACACTCACGCGCGCTGCTGCTGCAAAGTTATACTTTATTTTTTATTTACTTTTAAAGTTGTCCGGCGCTCATTGAACACACTCACAACACACACACACTCATGGACAGAGAGACACAATCAGCCACTTGATGTGCAAATGGCCAACTGTGCGGCAGCCTAGAAACGCTCTGGCCTTTTATTTTATTTGGTTCTGATTTTGACTTTGCCTTTTTGCTGCTGTCTGCTTGCTACTTGCCATTTGGCCAGCTGCTCTCTGTCGGTTTATTTAAGAAAAAGCGAAGCGAAGCGAACCGCGCACGCCGGCTGTTGGCGATCAAATGCTCAATGTTGCTGCTTAATCAAAAGCCGAATGCGCGAATTTTATTTCGCACTGCCACAAAGTCGACGCTGCTGCCGCCGTCGCTGCCGCACAGTCAGCTGTCTGTGTGTGTGTGTGTGTGTCTGCAACACAAACACACACAAGCAGCAGCAGCAGTCGGCGTATGTGTTGCCGTTTCTTTCGCTTCCTGCTTCCTACTCCGCGCCTTCCGCTCACACGCACACACTGCATATACTTTTTGCCCAGTTCTCACTCACGGGTTCCTTTGTTATAAAGCTGGCTAGCTGGCTGGCTGGCTGGCTGGCTGGCTGGCAGGCACCACCAGGCTCAACTGGCTGCAAAAAAAGCCAGAGCACAGTGGGCTTCGATCACATTCCTATTACTCTTTCTTTGGCAATAAGGATATATGAGAAATACTCAAATGATTCAAATCATAATTTATTCACACCTTTAACTTTCTAAAGGTAATTTACTGCATTTAATACTTGTATTCAGAAATGTGCAGTTACACCTGCAGACGTAATTATTTATAAACATTTGTTCATTTAATCTTAGAATAAACATCAATGAATTGCTTAAGTATGTTTGTAAATTAACAAGTTTTGTTAGTTCATTAGAACCTACCTACAGTAGATCAAATGTACAAATAATTCGAATTATTACTTTCAATGTGTCTACTGTTCCAATTATTAAAAACATGTTTTTATTTTAAGCCTATTATAGTATTTTATTTTCTAATAATCCTAAGTAATTGGTCTTTATCGGTTTAATTTAAGCTATCATTTTTTCTTAAATAGACATAAAAGATTTTAAAAATGTACATTTTTGATTGAATAATATTTGTAAAATTTTCCCGCTTTAAACTTTTAATATGCAAATCCAAATAATATAAAATATTTCGAAGTAATGTAATACAAAGCTTTTGGCTGGTTGCCACAAGTTGATTGCACCACTGTGCGACGGATTGATGTCTGTGTCCGGCAGGGCGGAATTGTCGCTGGCTGGCTGGCTGCTTGCTGCTTGGCGTGCTGTTGACGTCGCTGCCGCTACCACTGTTGGTGCTGCTGCTGCTGCTGCTACTATTGCTGCATATGCTTTTTGGCCATAAACGTGGCGTGCAGTCATCGTCGTCACTGCCATCGTATGCGTCCCTCCCAGCTTGTGCAGTTTTCGTGTCTCTTCAACAGTCCCCTTGTCCGCTGCTCGCTACCTGTCTGACGCTTTGTTTTTTTTTTGCGTCTTGGTATTGGTGTGTGTGGCGTTGCCGAGGAGTGTCTGGGCGGCAATGTCAATGTGCTGCTGCTGCTTGCCTCTGCCACAGTGTGCACTTTTTATGCGATGCGCTGTTGCTACACAAACTGAGTGCGCCACAGCACCGCTGCACCGCTCCAGCGTCTGTGCCACAGCTACGCCTTGCGATATATACGCGTTGGCTTTTCTTAACCGATTCCATGATTCATGTTGGGGCCCCCGAAGTGATGAGCTCAGTGGTGAGCAACAGAGAACAAAATAAATAAATCTCAAGACGGCTGCGACTGGTTTTTATGTTTTTTTTTTCTTTTCATTTGTTTGCAGCTCAAGTATATTTAAGTCTGAATCAGAATCGGAATTGATGAATTTTCACTAAGTATTTATACGTATTTATATGGTCTATTATCAATTTATCAATTAGCTACCAAACAAATACTTGAGTCCTTAAGCACTATACACAAACTAAACAAAAAAAATTCGTATGAATCTCTAAGAAACTATACATGACAATCATCAGGAAGACTCATCCAAGCACACCTGGGCATGCTTCCAGCCACGCCGCTAAGGTGAGGCACTCGGCTGTGCCGGTATAAATGGCTGCCAGCGCAAGCAGGAGTCGTCGATTTTGGGGAATGTGCCACGTCGCTTCACACGCTCCTCGTACTCATCCAGTACATCCTACAATTGCGATGACGATGCATACAGTATATTGAATAATTCATTGCATATACTTCACACTCACCTGCTTTTTGAGTACAATGTGTTTGCCCTTCCAGTATTTCATCATGCCCAGCGCCTGCAGTGTGCTGACAATATCATACGAATAAATGGCCATTTCCTACAATAAATAATTGTAAGCAAAAATAGATTAGATTAGATCTGGCGATACCCACCTGAGATACATCCTTGATGCAGAGCGTATTGCCGGAACGATTGCACAGATAGTCGAGCAGGACATCCTTCCAGTAGGAGCGATATGATATGAGTCCCAGATCGGACAACGGCTTCTCCGGCGAACCGATTTTGCCTTCCACTCTGGTTAGCAGATAGCCTGGTAGAATCACATAAAAGACACATGCACATAAGTATGCTATAGATAGAACTGGCTTTCGAGTTCCGGCGCATTATTTATGGTGACCAAGTTTGCCCCGCCCACAACTTTAACCAGAACTCCAACTAAACTCAGTGTTGTGTCTAGACAGGATTCCGCAAAGTGTGCGTCCCATGGGTGGCAAAGGGGGGTTCCTGGGAATGGGAGCGGGAACAAAAACGTTTGGCGGCACGGCCACATGAATGAGGAGCGGCGGGCATTTAAACAACGTTCTGGCGTGCATTCAACCCAAAAAAGCTCAACCCCCAAAAGCTCAAAGACGACGCGTCGTCATCGTCGTCGTCGTCTGGCAGCAACAATTCTCAAGTCTAGATAACAACAACAGCAGCAGTAACAACAACAATGAGTGCAGCAAGTAAATCAACGAGGACGAGCCCGACGTGCCCTCACAACACAAAACCCACTGAGGCAGGCTCGGGAAAAAAGCCAAAGCAACACATACACACAATTTATATACATATACATACAAGCGCACACATACATACATATTTTTGCACAGACGCTAGTCGCACTCGACGGCGGCGGCGGCAGACACAACTGCAACTGGTCGTGGAGCGGGTTGGGGTTGAAACGGCAGGCGAAAGCTTCAGCCGCTCTTTATTGTTGTTTCTACTGTATACATTTACAATAGAACAAATTCGTACTTTTTCTGACAGAAAGCAATTTATTAAAAGCGTTGAATAAATAAATCAAACCAAATTTATTGCACGAGTTAATATACCAGCTGTTCAAACAGATGTTTCGATCAAAAAACAACTGTTTGCGCTTCTGATAAATCGAAAATAATTCATACTGAAAGCGGAACACGTTACTTTTTTTGCAAATTTTAAATGTGATATCTGTTTTATATTTTAATGTGTAAACATATTTTACTTCTGTTGAATAACCGGTTTTTCATGCGATCTTGTTGCAACTTACTGCATTGTTAATGCGTGTGTGTCTGCATCACCATCAATAATAATTATTGTAAGCCGGCATCAATTTATCTCGAAAATTGTGCAGAAATGTAGAAGATCGTGGCTGGCAGCTATGCGATGAATTTGCATATCGATATCGGCGAATGCAGTGTTCGGCTGCGCAGTCTATCGATAGAACAATTCGTGGTATCAGAACGCAAAAAAACGAACGGCTGCTATTTACATTCTTGCAACGCGCAAAAATGAAGTGCTCTGTTGTAAATTGTCAATATCGCAGAAATGTTGATCAAAAAGTAGTCAGTTTCTTCCCATTACCAAAGAACGAGAAGTTGGCCAAAGAGGGGCTGCAGTTTTGTGGCAATCCGAAGCTGAAAAACACGCGATACGCTTTTATTTGCAGTAAACATTTTAGGGCCGAAGACATTAGTGGCATCAAGGCATTTGAAATGGGTTTGTTTACACAAAAAAAAAATTTGATTCATTTACAATAGTCTAAATATATAATTGTTATACTAAAAGGCTTACGTCAAAAAATGCGATTGAAGCCTGGGGCGATTCCCTGCCTCCAAATTGGGCCTCAGCATCATGAGGATACAATAAGAGAATCAAGCAGCGACGTTGGCCATTTCTTGGATATGGAAAGCTCTGCAGCTGTAATCGATAAACTGAACAACCAAATGTAAGACTAATAATATATTTAAATCACTCGATTCCTAACTGTCGCTTTAATTGCAGCAGAAATCTTCGAGAAAAAAATCTACGCTTAATGGTCAACATTCAACTGAATCAGAAAAAATACAAAGATGAAGTTAAATATCTACACAAACAATTGGATCACGCTAAATCGAAAATATTGCTTCTGGAGCGGCAGATAGAAGAAGACTCAAAGTAATATTCGAATGTAAACAAAAAAGTGACAAGCTTTTCAAAACCAGTGTCTTGTTTATGAAAGCAAATATCATACAAAGAAAACGCCATGCACTCAAGTGCCAATTCCTGATAATATTTGGTTAAATGTAAGCATATTAATAAGTTTTGTCTTAAGTCTAGAAATAACTTATGTAAATAAATAATTGTCTTTGGACTTTACAATTTTTCCCACTGTAATCGCAGTTTTGTGCAAAACTTTGGCTCTGCACACAAATGCAGTTGCCGCCTCTTTCTGACTCTCTCTCTATCTCTGACCCTCTCGTTTGCTCTCTCTCTCTCTCTGGCGCTCTCTCGTTTTTTCGCACTCTCTTTCTCTTTGTGTGTGTGTGTTGCGTCCTGTGTGTGCAGGTGGGTGTGAGGGGCTACGTCGAGACGACTTTATCGATCCATGGCTGATACGCATTGCTGGCTGGACTGCGCAATGTTGCATACCCGCAGGCGCCGCATGTTGTTGCCTCGACTAGCAGAAGCGGTAAACATGCAACTGATAACTGATAAATTAAGATTTTCATGCAACAACGGCAGCAGTAAAAAATAAAATAAAAAATAGAAGATAACAATTAACAACTTGAGAATCTTAGTCAATTAGCGCTGCTATAATTGTGGTTGCGCTTCTGCGGCGGCAATTAGTCAAAAAGTTGCGATTACCGTGGTATCCAATACGCGACTACTCGACTGACTCGTCTAACGATTGCCGCCGACTGTGGCGACTACACTCGTCGCATACACGTAGAGGACGACGCCCTTTCATTGTGACCTGCGCTGACCTTTGTTGTCTGCCGCCAATTGCGATGCTAGTTGTTGTTGCTGCTGCTGCTGCTCCTGCTGCTGTCTGCAAAAATTTGCGTTTTTTTTTTCTTTCTTTTTGTTTTTCATATTTTCTGCGAGCTTTAAGCGAACACTTTTTTTTTGGGGGGCTGCAACTTGTTAAACACTGCAGCTTTGAGATTGGGCTTAATTTCATTAATTAATACATTAGGCAAGTGGATAAGGGTTGCCCATCCCTCATCCCCACAACTAGCTCCACACCGCCTGCGTCCCACCTTGGCACTTAAGTCATTTGCATATTGCGTGCAAGCAGCAGTTATTACACCTGACCACATTATGTACTTGGTATGGCCATCTCGCTCGACTGACTGGCCGCCTGCTAATAAGCCAGACGTGCGGAGACAGACATGCACGGACTGTGTACGCTGTCCTTAACCCTTGGGTGGTACACCAACCCCCCATCCGTTCCCCGCAAACACCTGCCCTAACAACCAATACAAAACGGGCAAACGCCACACATTTTCTGGGTGTTGTTAATAATGACGAAAACTGTTTGCACTCGCATTGCGCTCGGTTCTTTCTCTCTCATTCTCTCCGTCTCTCTGTCTCTCTCTCGTTCTCTCTTTGTCTGTCAAAGCATTTCTTTGTGTGTGTAAGGTCAATGTCGTTTGGTTCGTTCTGGTATGCCCCTCCTAGGCAGAGTCCCTGTTCCCCCCCTTCGCTCAAATGCATGTATCGAGTTTTAATACATAGAAACTGACGCTGTTGACGCCGTTGCCATTCATCCAAGCCGCCGCCTATGACTCAAGTACTCGGACTGACTCTGGACTGTGTGTAATTTTTATATTCTCATTCTCTGCTCTTTTAATTTTTTGTTTTTGCTTTTGTTTTTTGTTTTTTTTTTTTTGCAGCTGATGCGCCTGTTTCTTTATTGTCTGGCGACCGTTTGCAAAGGCGGATTAATTTTAAACAATTTTGGGTAGAAACAACGATAAAAAATTACTTATGCGATGCATTATACACTTCACATACTGCATACACTGCATACACCTGCAGCAGAGCTTGGTCTACGCTTAATTGATGCAGAAATTGCATGCAGCGGGGCTCTGTAGAATGGAAAGCTAAGCTCGAATGGAGCCGAGCCGAGCCGTGCTGAGCCGTGCTGAGGCGGGCTGAGCCGGTGTGTGTGTGTCTTGTTGGCTGACTGGCTGGCATGTTGTTGACTCTTCTCATGCAATGGTGATTAACTATATTGCACTAACCATATAAGGCAATGAGTCACACGCACATCGGACCACTTAAATCGATAGACAGCTCATTAAAGAAAAACCCAAATATTAAACCGAAATTACTTTTGCGGTTTTCTTTGTTTAGCAATTAAGTTGCAGAGAGAACAACTTCCAAATGAGCAAATCCGATCTGATTGTTTGTCTGCAACCAATTTCAAAGATATCTGTGTTGATATTAAAAGATATCATGAAATAACTAACAGAAAGTACAGTAATATGCAGCTAATAAAATTAATGCATAGAAAATTGAGCAGGCCTATTCATAATTGTGCTAAGAAACTGAATTTCTCAACTAAGTACAGTATTTTAGTAGTATATAGTTCAGTCTCTACAATATCTTATCTCACAATATTCAAATATATAATATTAAAGATCCTCAACCAAAAGTGTTTTTGAAAATTAACTAGCAACTTCAATTTTCATTTTCATTTTTAACTTTTGACAGTTTCAAACTTCTACCATAAAATATTTTAGCTACTTGATCTTGTTGACGTAGTTTGAAGCTTCTTAGGACTAGTTAAATACTTGGCCGGGTTGGGAACTGTTTTTTGCACTTACTGAAATCGATGAGGAGCCGACCGTAGCCCTTGCGTTGATATGGAGGTAGGGTGAGAATACAGGATACGTTGTAGAATGAGTTTTTCTCCTGCAAGAATGGAATATGCTGAAAGAAAAGATATAAAAAATATATAAATATATAAGAAATAAAATATATATAAATATATAAAAAATAAAATATATATAAATATATAAAAAATAAAATATATAAAATAAAGTTAAAGTTTTCAACTATTTCTTTTACATTTACGTAATTAGAAAGGGAAAAGTTCCATTATAGCGAGGGAGCACTGTGCGAATGCTCTTATTATTGTAGTACCCACTGAACTTAAGCTATTGTTTTAAACAAGGGAACTTGGGAATATGACAATTAAATCAACAACAAAATGCTGCAGGCCAAACACATGCTCAAACAAAAGTCAATCGGCTGGACAGGCAGACAAACATTTATATTGAATATATGAAGAGACAGACAGACGGACGGACAGACACAGAATGTGTATTTTTAGTAGACTGAGTGTCAGACAATTGTGGTTGGGGGTTGGCATTTATCGCTTCTAGCTTTTTCGGGAGTTCAATGACCAGGCGACGTAGGAATTGAATCGATGCTCTGCAGACTGCGATGCATAAATACACATGCAGAGCATATATCTATATATACCATATAAATATATATATATATATATACGGATAGGTATGCTTATATAGAATTATGGTATATATGATACATAAGCGTAAGGGGCTTGCACATACGCGTAAAAAGAGAGCGGGCGAGATGACAAAGAGACCAGCAAAGTTTTCCCGACTCTGACTCGCATCGATTGGGGGCAGAGGGCGACAGGGGCGATGGGTGGGGGAGGGGGAATTGCCAAAAAATGCGACGTTGTCTGCGGCTGCTGCTACTGCTGCTCATGCTGGGTGTGAACCAAAAGGCAACAATTCGCAATTCGGAAATACATTTATGTACAACTACGTTGAGTTTTTATTCTTTGTTTGTCCGCGTCTGCCATGATGTCTGGGAACGCACATACGAGACAATCAGCCCACACTCCCCCTTACAACCAGTTGGAGCAGGCGCACGAGCATCATCAGCATCAGCAGTAACGAGCAGCGGACCGTCGAGGTGCACGACCTCAATCGTGTACGCCCCAGCAGCAGCAGCAGTGGCAGAGTCAGCATCAGCAGCAGCAGCACCAGCAGCAGAGGCAGCAGCATCAACCCATCTCCAAAAAAAAAAAGAAGCAAAACCGAGAGCAGCTCAAATGGCTGCCTGCCTGCCCCAATCCGTCATGTCTGGCTGCTGTCTGGCATAGTTGCGCAGCATGGAGTTGCATGGTGGCAAGTACTACACAAAGCACATTGCCGAAAATTATTAACATGCCACACACACACTCCCCCAGACTCAATCAACATGTGGTATGAGCCATGTAAACTAGACACCCAAATAGCGAGTAGTGTGTAACCAGCTGCTGCTGCTGCTGCTGCCGCTCCTCCTGGTCTGGGATGAATGGAAATACAGAGTTCGGGTTTGGGAATATGCCTGCGCAGCAGCCAGGCGCGACATGCGCAATTTGTAACACAAACCCAGTCTCTGGCAGCGCCCAAAAAACTTGTATGCAACTGCAGAGACTCCGGCTAGACTCTCGAGCCGAGCATGTTCAGGGGGAGGTCAAGAAACCGTGCGCACATCACAGACAACCTACGTTTGTTTTTGCTGTTTGGGTATTCCTTTTGGGTTTTTTTTTTCTTTTTGCATTTTTGCCTTTGCTTGCTGGGGAAATGTGCCCCGCTTGCCACGCCTTCTTCGATAGTGTCTCGCGGTTGACAAAACAATTTTTGGGTATGGTCAAGAATGCGGCCTGCTTCTGTCTGATACATAGCCAGCCACAGCAAGCAGCGCCTCTATCTATCCATGTAGTACATGGATGCTGTGCTGTGCTGTGCCTGGGACTCCGTTTTGCCCTGCTGCTGGTTGTCTGCGCTCTGCCTGGCTCTGTCTGCAGACATAAAAGAATCATAAAACTGTGAAATGGTATTATTCAATTTGAATGCAAGTAACAAACTAAAATTTCTACTTGCACCCAACAACAAATTCCGATGGGGGCAGGATTAACAATAGCTAGTCAAAGATTATCTTCACATTCGCAGAAAAAAATCACCTTACATACACATAACTTAATATTTAAAAGGTTATTTTTAAATCCGCTCAGCATCTGATATGCATTGAATGTTTAGAAAATATTTCAAAATGTTTAAATTGTACTTAATCTCAATTGAAATGGTTTCAAATTCAGCATTTAAAGCTGAACATTTAAAGCTAAATACTCAATCAAATCAGTGTAGAAAATATTTCATAATGCATTATAATAATAAAAACTATTCGAAATTACTGTTACTATTTGAAATTATCCTAATAATTTGTTTTGAAATTTTGGAAAGCGATAATCAATTAAATAATATTAATAATAATTAATATTCATATCTCTATTTTGTATCTTACGTTCTCTAATAAAATTGGTCCATGGAATCCATATTTTAAATATTTATCTATATAAGTCTAGAACTCTAGTAATGCCCAAAATGCTTAGATATACATTTTGAAACCATTAAGATTAGGATACTTTATCCTATCCAAGCACAACAAACCCTTCATTTAAGCAGATAACTGATTCAATTGGTTTCAAGCTTACCTTGCTGAAGTAGCCAACAATGTGACAGCCATCGACATCGGCCAAGGTCATGATGTAGAAGAGGAACGGCTCCACGTCATAGTAGAGCGTCTTGTGGTCCAGGAAGAACTTGGCTAGCAGGCAGAGATGCTGGCAATATTGCTTATACCGTTTGCCATCCACTTGCCACACCTGAAGCTTGCCCTTGCGATAGATTTCATCGCCGGGTGGATGACGCCAAACGCATTTCTGGGCGTGTCGCTTGATGCCCGTCTCCGATTTCTGATAGCGCAGACAGAACTCACAGATGTACATCTTGGGCAGGCGGGCGGCATCATCCGGATACGGCGATTGATACCACACCTTCATTTTGTACTTGCCCATGCTGATATATCTGTAAGATTGAAAAATATGTTGCAGCAAAGATGTGTAAATTGAACGGAATGCAAACTCACTTGATGCCTTTGCCAACGGGCAGATCCTTCAGCTCATCCTCGATGCGCTCGGAGGCCTGAGCCTGAGCCTCGCGAAACAGCTGCAAATCGTAGTCGGGCACCAGCCCAGCGAGACTTGGCTCACGATCCTCGTCCCTGGCCTCCTTGTCTATCTTCACCTGTACATTAAAAAAAGCGCAATATTAATCAATTTTGAATGTAAAGGGAAGCCTAGGGAAGCAACTTGGAAGACGCACCTTGTCATTTAGAAAACTGTGGTTCATTGGACGAAAACTGGCGCGAGATTCGCGTATTTTGGCCAGAAATTCTCGCTGCTCGGGCGTCAGAGATTTGGGATTGCTGTGCTGATTGCCCGGCGTGCTGACAATGTTGATGGGCATCTTCAAGCGTTGCTCGTTGCGTTGACGGCGCTCATTTGCACGCTCCTTGCACTCGGAGGCGGACATGTTGTGGTAGATGGGACACGCCTCGGGCAGGAAATGACGATCCAGATTGCCACTGAGATGACCCGATGAGTCACAGCCCTCGATGGGACACTTCTTCTCCAGCTGCACAGCTGGCGAGATGGGACGCGATTTGATGGACGTCATTTCCTTCTTCACCTTACATTTACTGAGGCTGTTGTTGATGTTGTTCATGCTGCTGAAGCCGGCCGCTATCGCGGACTTCTTGGCCGGACTCTTCGAGAGAACATGCTGCTTATCGTCTTGCTCCCGATCCAGTTCGGGATCCGTTTCCGTTTCGCTGCTCGGCTGCTTGGGTTGGTGCAGCTGCTGCTGTTGCTGCTGCTTGGAACGGCGCATACTCAGCGACCGGGTGAGCTTACGCATGGGATTCGCCTTATCCTTGCGCTCCTCCTCGCTGTCACCAACGATGACCCGTTTGCCCTTCGGATTTGTTTTGCCCGTCGGCGGCTGGGAGCTGTACGAATTACTCGAATCGCTGCCCTCAGATTCGCTCAAGGAGCTCGTCTCCGAGCCGGAGCCACTGTCCGAATCATCGCTGCCATCGCTGCTGCGACTCCTCGCAAGTCGCGCGGCGGCTGCTCCTCCTGCTGCTGCTCCATTCTTGCTGTTTGCCTTCGCTTGCAGCGCCTTGGCGCGCATCTGTTTGGCCCGCACAGCGGTCGCAGTGCTCGCCAGCTTTAGCGGCACTTTCCGCCCATTTTTCACATCCTTGCGTGAGTCATCCGTGCTGTTCGAGGAGGAGCTCAACGAGGGTCGTTTGTTGTTGCCATTTGTTTTTGCTGGCAGCGTTGCTTTGCTGCTTAATGCAGCGGCTGTTTGCTTTGCTGCTGCGCCCATGGATGGCTTTCTTCTTGCTGCTGCTGCAGCTGCAACTGCTCCTTTACCTGCTCCCGCTCCTGCTACAGCGTTGCTCATTGTGCGCGGATTCTTTTTCGCTGGTGGCGCATCATCGACATCGTCGTCGTCATCATCATCATCATCGTCGTCGCTGGACAGTGCGCCATTTCGCTGGTTGCTTGCCGCCACCACGGAGCGCACTTTGCTCGCTGCCGATGCCAACGGATTGCTACTGGCGCTGCTGTTGTTGTTGCCACTGCTGCCGGCGGCTGCGGCGGACTTTGGTTTCTCATTTTCGTTTGCCTTGCGTCGCACAGCGGTTTGTTGTTGCTTCGCTGGTTGGGGTTTCTCCTCGGGCCTCGGTGCTCCGGAACTGCTCGAGTCGGAGTCAGAGGAGCTGCCGGTGTCGGAGCAGCTGGAGGAGCCACTCGACGAGCTGCTGCCCGACGTGGAGCTCGAGCTGCTGTTTGTTTCCATGTTGGCGGCCTGTTTTCAGCAACTCTGCACACAATAAGCGTATTTGTTTTTATGCAAAAAAATGTGCAATTTTTATATTTGTATTCGATTTGCATCAAAATGAGCAATTGCCTTTGTGCTGCTCGTACCGGAACTAGTTCGCTGTGGCAATCAGCTGAGGATATGGTATGCAACTTAGAAGGTTACACAGTGTGCACATCAGCAGTTTTTCTTCTTTATATTTAATAACTGCCTTTTCCGCTTTTTCTATTCCAATTTTTTTTTATGAATAGTCTAATATGCTGTAAAACTTTTTGCTGCTGTGTACATATTGTTTTTAATGTGTAACTTGCGCTGTTGAATCTGTGACGTCAGACCTGCTTGCAGTACCGATGAATGAAAACATTAATCGTTACCGATAGTGATTTTTTCATAATAGTCCATCTGTAATCCGTTTGCAGCTGTTTTAATGCGTTTGTTTTTGTGGCATTTCTGCACTCAAATTTAGCGTCCATTTAAAAAATATAAAAAACATAGGTAGATTATTATTTGCTCAAGTATTCAAGTGTTGAGCATGTACAACGCTGAGTGCATCGCCATAAAGGATATAAAGCCTGGTCTAAAAAACATAAATGTTATTTTCATAGTGCTTGAGGTTTGTTATCGATAACAAAAAATGACGGCAAATTTGATTTGTATTTGTTTATTTTTCATGATTAAATATTATTGGCAGGTGGGCGTGGCGACTGTGACCAAAGAGAACCGAGAGGTGCGCAACTTTAAGGTGGGCGATCCCACGGCCAGCATTAACGTGTCCATCTGGGATGAGCCCGGCAAACTCATAACACCCGGCGACATCATCCGGCTAACCAAGGGATATGCGTCAATTTGGCGCCACTGCCTCACACTGTATTCGGGCAAGAATGGCGAGGTCTTCAAGATTGGCGAATTCTGCATGATATTCAACGAGGCGCTCAACATGAGCGAACCCAAACGTGCCGAGCAGCCGTCAGCAGTCACCCAAGCCGGACTGGGTGCCGTTGTGCAGACGCCGGTTGTGACGCCGGTGGGCGTGGCCGTTGCCGGCACTGCCCAGACAGCGGTTGGCACTGCGCCGACGGTGACTGTGCCACCCACCATCGTGAAGCAAGCAGGCGGACGCGGAGGGCGCTCCGGAGGAGCTCGTTCTGGTGGCCTAAAATCGGAACGCAGATAAAATTGGGAATTAGGCTAAAAGGCAAACGAATTATTAAATTAAGTGAAATTTTTATTGCGAATAGAAGTGAACAGTTTGAAAAGTTTGTAAGACATTCAATTTTGTTTTTTTTTGTATCTGTAGAAATTACATGCATACATACAAACATATATAATAATGAGAAATAAATATTGTAATTTTATAAGACGGCAACTAATAATGTTTATATAGGTGTGTGTATGTGTGTGAGAAAGAGAGTGGGTGTATGTGTGTGTGTGGAATTAGCTTAAGCTAGAGCTAGCCGCAACGCTTATGCCTTCTTCTTCTTCTCGTAGTTGGCCTGAATGGCTTTCAGCAGCCAGCCAACCTCCTCAACTGTCTTGATCTGATAGTTGGCATAGGTCTTCAACGTTGGCAACTCCGACACACGGAACGTCTTGCCAATGCCATGCAGCACTTTAATGGCATCCTCATCGGTGGTATCATCACCCACATAGATGATCTTCAAGTTCTTGGCCCAGTCGGCATCGAATTGCTTCTCCAGAATCATCTTGGCGCCCTCTCCTGCAAAAAAAATAAGAAAGTTTTTTACGTTATTATTTTGGAGTTGAGGATAGCATTCGAAAAACCATTCTTAAAACGGATTTCTTAGTAAGTGCTCAAATTAACGAAAACGGAGGAGAATATGGAATTTTTTTTTCAATATTCAGGCGAGTTCCAGTTTACGTCTACTGAATATTTGATTAAAAATAATTCTATTGGAAATAATAAAGTAAAAAATTTCTCTAATTATTGGCGTGATTTACATCTTTTACTTTTGGTAAATTGATCCCATTTCGTTTTATGTGTTTTTCCATTCAATCAAAATTGTTTAGGAATCGTTTTCTACAGATTTTGAACACCATTGGTTTTATGCATTCTGGAGAATTGGATTGCTTCCCAATAAATATAGACACAAGTGGTTCAAACAACAACTTTTGTTTTTCTTCGGTTTTTCAAATATTTTAAAGCGTTCTCACTTGCCATATACAAAGCTATAACCGCCTGCAGCGCTAAACGGGCCAGAGATTTATGTATATATATTTATATATATATATATATGTTCGCTCGATATATTCTAGGCGTTATTTTTAGTTGTCTGTGTGGGCGTGGAGTGAACAAATTGTGTTTGGCCTGCGACTCGTCAAGTAAATGTATGCAAACCGCATTTAAAGATCTACAAATCTGTGTGTACATATGTACTCTGCATATATATGTATGTATGTATGTACATCTATCTCGTCCAAAGAGCTGCCTTTTGATTATTTTAATTATGCGGGTTTTTTGTGTTTTTGTTTGTTATTTGTTTTTGATTTTTGATTTTTGTTTTCTTGCCACCTATTAACGCTACATTTTTGTTTAATTGATGACGCATTAGCATTCGTCTCCTGCCTTTTTCCCGTCCCAAGTATTGCATTTTTTTTTTGTTCAGACGGCACCAACAATTCTTGATCTTTTGTTGCTATCTCATAGCATGCGCTTGGCAGGCTTTCATATTTAACGAAATGGCTAGAAAATAAATATTAGAGCATCGCTTTTCTGTGTTCTGTTTAAATGTTGGTTTTTTTTTTTTTTTTGTCTTACTTGCATGTTTTTTCCACTACGAAATTTATTGCTCCCGAAGGTGGGACAATCATAATTAAAATTTATTTGCCATCCACAAATATTTGTTGTCTTTTGAATTATGCATATTTGTCGCAGCTCATTGGAAATGTCTGATTTTATTTCAACTAGAGCCGATTTGTGGATCATCTTGGAAGATGACTTATTATGTGCCAGTTGCAATGGGATTTGTTTGAGTTCTATTTACGTATTCCGATAGGAATTCGTTTTCGAAATGAAGATTATTAAAATTTTTTTAATAATTTGTTCAACGTAAAATTTACACGTCATTTACTCAGTGGAAAAAATGTACCAATTCAATTATGTACAATTTTAAGCATGAAATAGAAATATTTGGTCATAAAAATGCGTTTATTAAAGTATGGATTCCTCAAACACATTTGGCCTGTGGTGCAGTTGAAACTAGCGAGCCTAATAAATTCGTTTATGTGTCTTCTCTATATATACATTATGTAGGCTGATCGAAACATGTATCTAAATATATAAAAATATTTTTGAAGCATCGCATCATTTGCTAAAAACGTTTCGAATTAGATGCGCTTAGTTTAAGTTCATTAAAAAACAAAACAAATTTAATGCGTCTTTTTAATTGCGAGTGTTTTCAAAACTAAATTGATTTTTCATGTACAAAATACTTTTAGAAATCGAAACAATTCCAAGTCCTGCAGCAAAGTTGAGTATAAATAAAAACAATATATAAAAAAATGTTCTACAATTTCATTTTAAGTAAAAGCGAAAAATTCGATGAAAAATTACACGACATTATTAATTTATCATACGTCAAGTAGATAGTTTCAAGTTGAGTCATATATGTATATATATAGTATATATATAGTGGCGCGCTTTTGACATCAGATTTCGGGCTGGTTGTTTGTCAAGAGGGGCAAAAATAAAGTTTTAAAATTTTTTTTCGACACTGACTGCTGCGGCGACTGTCGACATAAATTTTAAGATGTGTATTTCATTTTCGAAATTTGGTTCTTTTTTTGTGTCTATGTGAGAATTTATTATTTCTAAAATATATCTGAGAAAACGGCCGCCCACATGCCACATTTTTGCGCCCGTGCTCTCATAGAAAATGCGGCAATAATTAAATCATCGAACCGTTGCGTTCAAAATCGAATTGTTTCGAACAGGTGCCGTTGACGGGGCAGACGACAGCAAATGGGCGACAACAGTTGGCCAAGATCAATGATTTATATATTGTTATATAGTATATGTATTGGTTTAGTAAATTATTGATTAGTTTGGTTAGTTGCTTGTGTCCGGACTCACCTTTGTCCCAGTTGACGCGTGGTTTGCCCTCCAGGGCATATGGCGTCTCGATCAGCTGGAAGCCATGGGCCTGAATCAGTCCCTTGGCCTCGGCAATCAGTTTGGCCTTCAACTTGTCGGTGACACCCTTATAGTGATAGGTCACTGAGATCTTCTTGTCCTCAACCCAGGCGCCGGAGCAAACGACCTTTTGAAATAGAAAATTTCCAATAAAAAATTGTTCATTTTAGAGTTTCTTTTGCCCTTACCTTCTCCCTCAGCTCAGAGACCAGCTTGTTGTGCTTCTCGAGCAGCTCCTCGGGCATTTCGATCTTGAACTTCTTGCCCGACGGATACTCAACTTCCAGACCGTGATTGCCAGCATAGGTTACATTGGGAAATTTCAGATGGTTCTTGATCTCGCTCAGTTCGCGTCCAGAGAACACAACCATGAAGATCTTCTCGTTGGCAGCCAATTTCTTAATGTTGATCTCAGTGTCCTTGGGCATGACGGACAGTTCCTCGGTCAGAGGAGCCAGTGTGCCATCGTAGTCCAGCAACAGGACAACCTGATCCTTATCGGCTGCGATGAAACTGATCGCGCACAATTAGCCACATAATGTTGGATAGACTGTGGCAACACTCGAGTGTGTGTTGCACTTCCACTTACCCATCCAGAGCCTTGACGTAATCCTCCTCCTTTTTCAAGAGCGGTGCCTTCTTTTGTTCAGCCATACTGAGACTAGTTGACTCTATATATGTAATATGACAATATGAACTGTATCTACCGGAATCTGTGCGACGTGCTGGACGTACCTCGACCGACTTAATACTAATGCCCAAGCAGCGCCAACGCCAGCCCCACGCTGCAGGTCTATATGTACCACATATACATATAAGAAAACCGATTGAATATAGTCTCTCACCAATTCTCACGCTCGCTCACGAATGTGGCAACTCTGGCAGTCGCTCGACTCTTGGCCAAGTAATGTGGCACGTTATTTATGAGGCATATGCGCATAAAAAAGGCATGCATACCATATTGGAACCCCACCTCACTCTGTGAATGTGTGTGTTTGTGTGTGTGTGTTTTATATATAGCGTCACTGTTATATACACAATCTAAGTATTTTTATTTTGTTGGAGCACTGCGAGTGGTTGCCGACCGTCGCTGGTGTCTAGGAGCACCTTCGCCTGAGGTCGTTATTGTTTTTATTTTCTGTTTTATGTTCTCTTTGGAATGATCTTGGTTGACACACATCTCTCCGGGAATATATTGCTTTTTACTTTCCTGGGCAGCGGACTTGCCAGATTTCATTCATTCTTCGAATGTTATTAGCTGTAGCTGAACATTTTTAGGATCAATCACTAA
Source organism: Drosophila nr. fundita (assembly GCA_035044245.1). Lineage (NCBI taxonomy): Eukaryota > Metazoa > Arthropoda > Insecta > Diptera > Drosophilidae > Drosophila > Drosophila nr. fundita. The sequence goes on from JAWNMG010000857.1 coordinate 858,910, forward strand.
GCATTATAAAAATTAAAGGTCTTTTGATTGTTTATAATAAAGTTCATTATTTATTAACAAAGTGAATAACTATTCCTCAATCAGTGGGCATCGTTGCTTTCAGTTTCTTTATTTTTCTGATACACTTTACAAACAAAATCTAAAAAAAATCGATGTATATTTTTGATCTGGGGCATTGAAAATCGAAAATTTAAACCATCGAGGCGTAAAGGCATTTGAAGAGATTCGGATTTGGATTTTATATAGAATAGTAATAATTTTTGCCAATCAAAACTAGCCTCATTCGAAATTCATAAGATAACCAATTATAAATATAATTTTTATCATTAGATCTAAGATATATAAGCAGAAGCTATCCATCGGAGCAGATCCGTTATAAGATCCTGTTTGGGCAGTCGGAAGTCAGCAAAGGTTTCAACCTGAGCATCATCTGCGATGCGGAAGGAGCGGCCCAAACCCTTGAGCACCTATGCAGAAAGAAAGTTAGATTAAAAATGGTTTTCGAGAATTTGCACGTTTGGACTCACCCTCATGGCATCCTCATCGGTGGTATCATCGCCCGCAAAGACAACGAGAACCTTCTTTGACCAGTCGTCGCCGAATTTTCTGCTCAGGATATGGACAGCTGCCTCGCCCTTGTTCCAATTGACAGGTGGCTTTGCCTCGATGGCTTCATGCGCCTGATTGGCATAGAAGCCATAACGCTGACAGATCTCTGTTGCCAGCTTCTTTTGCTCATCCTTGAGCCCAACGGGCGTGTCCCGATAGTGATAGGTGAGTGAGACACGCTTATCCTCCACCCAGGCGCCATTCATCTCCACTCGTTGCTTCAGCTCCTCAACCATGGCTGTGTAGTTCTTCTTTATGTCGGCGGGCAACTCGTAATCGTCACGTGATCCATCTGGATGCTCAATTTCTAGACCATGATTGCCCGCATAGGTAATGCCATCGATGTTTACTTGCGCCTGCACATCCTTCAGTGCACGCCCAGAAATTACAGACAAAAAGATTTGTGGATGCTTGGCCAACTTGTGCAATAAGGCTTCCAGTTCCAAAGGTATTTTAGTGTTGCTGGGATTGTCCGCAAGGGGCGCCAAGGTGCCATCGTAGTCCAGTAAAATTGCCAGCTTTAAGTGCGTGCTCAAATATCTGCAGGTTACATAAAAGAAAAAATTAGAACAAATATAGTAACTAAAAAATGTAAAGTAATGAATTTCAGTTTTTAATAGATTTAAATTAAAAATTTGTATATCATATTACGATATTATATTAAGTCCAATCAAGTATTTAACAAAATTTTCACAAATTATCTTTTTCAAACAAGTTGCAGTTGCATTATGTACAGTGGCCGACAGCTTATTTGGTGGATTGTCAAAGGGAGAAAGTAATTGCCTGCCATAAGCTAATCATTTGGAATTTCTGAAAAATAATGAATGATTAGCTTATGGCAGGCAATTACTTTCTCCCTTTGACAATCCACCAAATAAGCTGTCGGCCACTGTACGTATTCCAGCTAGTCTACCTTATCTGCAATGCTCGTTACATGACCTTCTTTTCATTAACAAGGTCATAAAGATAATAAAAAGGTTTTCATCTCTTACCCTGGCAAATTCTGCTCGAACTCCTCCAATCGACTGATAACTGGTGGAATTTGTCTCCCCGGCATTTTGTCAGCTGCTGAATGCCAAGCCAGGTTCAATGTGAGATTTAGCTTCTAGAGAAATCGTGCAATAGAGAATCGTTTTTGTGGACTTAGATGTTGTCTGTACGACTGCTCAAGTTGCACTGTGTGTAGATAGAATAGAGCAGTTTGGTTTTGAAATCGCTGGGTTCGATAGTTCGTTGGAGCTGATAACAAACCTCTCGCTCAGTTTCTAATCGTTGCGAGGCGAAAACAAGTTTGTGTGACGTCATTGAATTTTCTAAAGAAGAAGAAGAAGGAATCGCTGCGAGACAGCTGCAATTGTCGCGCGCTGTTCAAATCGCTAGCAACATTTAAAGTTAAGCTAGCTGGAAAATGTGGAGAGAAAATCCCTACCTAGCAATGCGTACAACGATTTCACCTTCAATTCAATATCATATTCAAAAGATTTATCTCTCAAATGATGAAGTTTATTGCTATCAATTTTCGATGCTTATCAATGTTGCGACAGCGATAAAAATTATTTAAAAAAAAATAAACTTTCTATGGTAAATATAAATCAGTTTTTGTAATTGTAATAAATCTATAATTAGGTATTTAAATAACAATAATTAATTATCTAACAATTCTAAGAGACATAAACAGATGAAATCCACTTGAACAGATCGATCATCAGATCTTGTTTGGGCAATCGGAAGTCAGCAAAGGTTTCAACCTGAGCATCATCTGCGATGCGGAAGGAGCGACCAAAACCCTTGAGTACCTATGCAGAAAGAGAGTTAGATTATAAATGATTTTCGAGAATTTATACGTTTGGACTCACCCTCATGGCATCCTCATCGGTGGTGTCATCGCCCGCAAACACAACGAGAACCTCCTTTGACCAGTCATCGCCGAATTTGCTCTTCAGGATATGAAGAGCTGCCTCGCCCTTATTCCAATTGACTGGTGGCTTCACTTCAATGGCATCATGTGCCTGACTGACACGGAATCCATAACGTTGGGAGATCTCTGTGGCCAGTTTCTTTTGCGCATCCCTGAGCGCAACGGGCGTGTCCCGATAGTGATAGGTGAGTGAAACACGCTTGTCCTCCACCCAGGCGCCTTTCATCTCCGCTCGTTGCTTCAGCTCCTCAACCATGGCTGTGTAGTTCTTCTTTATGTCGGCGGGCAAATCGTAATCGTGGCGCGAACCATCTGGATACTCAATTTCGAGCCCATGATTGCCCGAATAAGTAATACCATCGATGTTTACATGAGCCTGAACATTTTTCAGAGCACGGCCAGAAATCACACACAAATATATTTGCGGATGCTTGGCCAACTTGCGCAATATGGCTCCCACTTCCGCAGGCATTCTTGTGTTGCTGGGATTGTCCGCAATGGGCGCCAAGGTGCCATCGTAGTCCAGCAAAACTGCCAGCTTTGAGTGATTACCCAAATATCTAGAGAAGAGTGAACAAATTAATATTCATATTCAAATAATATAATCTAATTGTTATTTTGGGTCATTATTTGTGACTTTGCGAAAAGTTGTCTTTGTCGATAAGAGTCTGATCTTTGATCATTCCATAAATTCAAACACGTGTGCTTTAAATTAGCATTGCTTAAAGTCTCGTCATATGACTTCCTTTTCACTACCAAGATCATAAGGATAATAATGATGACTTACCCAGGTAAATACTGTTCGAAGTCCTCCAAACGACTGATAACTGGTACAGTTTGTCTTTCCGGCATTATGTCAGCTGCTGAATGCCAGGCCAGTCCCAAAATGAGATGTAATAGATGGTATTGAAGTAGCACTTGCACTGCAATTAAGAATTATTTTTGTGGGTTTAGAGCAGAGTCGATCATCCATAACTTCGTGTAGTTTTAAGGCCATCGTGGAGTCACAAGCGAACACCAAATTTTAGTCTCTGCGCATAGTATGCAATGTGGAACCCGAATATTTCCAGATCGCGCACTACAACACAATACGCACTATTCAATTAATTTCTTAGCAGCTCTCTTTGTCTATATGTTGTCTGAACGACAGTTCAGTTTGTACTGAGAGTGCTGGAATATCGCTGTTTCATTTTTAGATCGGTGGGTTTGATGGGTCGCTCGAGCTGATAAGGAACGCATCGCTCAGCTTCCAATCGCAGCGATGCGAGAACAAGTTTATTGCGATCATGTACCGTCATTTACCACTTGAGATGAATTCTCCACTAGACACTGTGCTCTCTCAAGAGATACAAACGATTATGGCTTCTGTAGCTGTTGTGCGGAGTTTTTATAATAATTCGTTGTCGCCATTTCCTCAAACAGTTTCGTGAATTGTTTTTGTTATCGGGAAAACAAAGGCGATGTTTCTCACACCCTCCCACATTCACAGCCCATGGCAATGCATCATGTGTTGGATGCGTGCCTGTTGCATGATCTCCATGCAATGGGGCATTGCGCCCTCGCCCCAAGATCAACAATGCAAACTGGCAAAGATATTTACTGCACTTCAAATTTATCCAATAAATTTCATAATTTATGTAATAAATGTCTGAATTATTTCTGTAATTTTTTTTTTTAACAGGACGTAGCAGGGGGTAACTAAACATATTTGTCGCTTTTCTCAGAATCAAGTGCTTTCGTAAATATTTGCCACTGGCACAGATTTTGATTGGACAGCCACCGTATATTGAAATAATCACAACACGACAACAAACTTTTCCGTCGAATTTTCGGAGGGGGGTGAGAAACTACGCATTGAAATCTCTTTGGGGAAAATCATCAACAAAAATGTGTCGCCATAAATGTAATAAAAATATTATTGGCCGACGCAAAATAAACATCAATGATTACTTCTACAGAAAAAAAAAAATAAATAAATAAAATTTCCAAAGTCAAAGATGTAATGAATATTCGTCACAAATGTTGATTTTTTTTAAATATATTAATGTCGACTAAGAACAGTCCACAATTTTTAAAAAATGTGTTAAGCGACAAAATTTAATATTATATTTAAAATCAAAGATTTAAACGGAAGTAAATAAAAAATGTCAAATAAAGCCTTAAAAAACTGAAGAAATAACTTATAAAATAAACTATATAATTTGAATAATCTCTTTTATTGTTACAAGAAGTAATAACTAAAAAAATATGTTGGAGAGAAGAGAACAGAACAGAACAGGTCTCAGCCACAACTATATATTGACCGATCTTAAAATTAAATATATATTTTTTATATTTTTTATAATCACGTAGTCTGGTTATAACTGCCAGATCTGCTGGAATCATGCCATAGACGCATTCCCGAACGTGGCCAGACCAGGGCCAAAGTGTTTACTCACGATATTTGCCAGATTAAAGAGCAATAGGAACTGCTGCCAGCTGTTTGCGAATGGTTGCAGACAGTAAAGCGCCTAATCTAAAGTAAACAAACTGCTTTCCATGGACATATATCAAAACGATGGTGAATGGTGAACTTCGTTGTAGCCCTAATTAAGAGCCCTAATCGAATGGCTTAATCGTTAAGCACTCCAGAACGAATCACAGCGTGCTAATGGTCTTTAATTAAATCGTAAGAGTTTCACGTTGTCCACAAGTGTCTGGCCTCAAATGTTCGACAAGCACATTCAAAATATTGACACAAGCATTTCAATAAGTGTTTGATATATATTTTTCCATTGATCCCCATTGATTTCCGCTCATCTATTGATCTTGAGCTATACATATATTTTTCACTCACTTCTGATTTAATTGCTTTGATTTGTTGTCGCTAATTTTGGCTTTAGATGTTCGAATGTTTAATATTGTTGAATAACAACTCAATTTCTATTTGAACAAGTCATTTGGTAATTTGTTTTCAAATAGTCACATACATATGTTCTAGATTTGCTCTGAAAGCTTTCTGTTTTGGTTATTTTTGTTTTGAAACTAATGAGCAACTATATGGTATAAACAAATAATGTAAACAATCAGAGAGTGGATAAAAGAGACTATTTTTATATCATCCTAAAAGTATGCAACAAAAATAATTCATTTTTTATTCTTGGTTTATGTATTATGTATGAGGCTACAGAGACAGGCTACAGACACAAGTGCATATATCAGCAACAAATTAAATACGTGTTAGAACTATATATAACATGGCGTTGCAGTCATCATTATCTGTGCCTTGCATACCCAACTACTTGACAATATTGTAAACTATTTTAGTACCAACTCAAAATCCATTTAATTGCACTTTCAATGAATAACCCCAGATTTACGCATTTTGTTCATATGTATTCTACACTGTAACCAGTTGTACTTTCAACTGAATTCGGGGCATTCTCCCCCGATCTATATATACACACGCCGAAGTGTGAGTTTAATTATGACGTTTCGGTATATATACGAAAGCAATCAATACAAAAATATCTGGCCTGACCTTCGCTTATAAGCGAGTGACGGGACGCTTGACGGTCTCAGACGCGTTTTAGTTTCACAGTTAATCGGACAATCTCGTGGGTCTCGCACATGCCAAAAAATGGAAGCTTCCCATATTTTCGGTAGGTCATTAATGGATTGGAATATAAGTAAAACAAATATGAGGCTAAATTGAATTCGGAATGCAGCTTTTATACTTTTGATTGCTGGAGCAGCCGCATATGCACAATTCCCGTCCTGGAACAGTCCACTGAACATGAATGATCAGATTCCAAGTACATTCATCCGTGGACAGCCTATTAGACCCACTGTGTCTACAACGACCCCTCAACCGACCACAGCATCGCCTCAATACCTGGCCTGTATCCAATCCTGCCCAGCAACCAGTGAATATAATCCCATCTGTGGCAGTGACAATGTCAACTATTATAATGCAGGACGTTTCGAGTGTGCCGTTCGTTGTGGTCGAAGTATGTGTTTTCTCATATTCAAATTGAATCGACTTTAACTGAATTTAATATATTTTCTTTCATAGTTGTTCGGAATCTACATTTGGGAATCTGCAACACTACGTAGATCACAATTGAAAAGCAATTTCAAAAGTTTTACAATCTACAGTTCAATGCTTTTTTAATGACCTTAAAAAAATCTGAATAAAAACAAGCAAGAATTAGCTCGTCGAGAGTTACCGACTAAGTGATACCCTCCATCCAAAATAAAGTAGGCATATGTAAAAATCCTCTCGAAAGAATAATGTCTATATTTTGGCATGTGTTTTTAAATCTACATACAACAATTAATCTGAGAGACAATTGTTCTGGTCTAGTCGTCACTATATAATTAAAATTATTTACACAGCTTCGTACACAGTCAAAAATCAACGAGTAGAATTTAAAAAGCTCAAAACGTATCTAGTGATTTTTCTACTTAATTTTAATGAAGCACACTCTTTCCAAAAATTATATTATATTCATATGAGATGAGAAGCTCTTTTTATCCGGACTATGGCTACAGGGTGTTACAAACAGATTAATCAACACAGATTTCACAGTTCGCACTCTCGCTTAATTCGCAGCTTGTCTAATGTGTAAAATGCCGATTCAGTCGTAGTCAGAACGCTTTGCCGTTTGGTGCTTCAACGCAGAGATTCTAGCGAGAGATATTTTAGACAAGATGATGAGGCCTGGGTTTTCTCACATATGCCGTATGTGTGAAACTCTCAGAGTTTATATACTTTTTTTTATACTTTTATATTTGTAGTGCTTTTGGTGCTGCTGTGTGGCGCACTTGCCATTGACAACTCCAATCCCAAGTCGCAGGTGGAGTACATAAGTGTGCAACCCAGTGCCGAGAAGCCGCATATTGTGCCCATAACACGACCTCCTTTGCTCAATCAAACACCACCACCACCGCCGGGCGACTCTAAGAATTTTGCATACAATCCGACGACGAATACCTGGACCAAAATTGGACGCCAAGATCCTAAGCCGGACGAGGATACTTTCATCTGGAATCAAAGCAACGACAAATGGCTAACCAATGTGGCGGGTTCCTAAACAACAGACAGGTTTATTTCAACATGACGCACGACGCAATTATTTGAATCACCAACTTATACGACGCACAGCAAAAAAATATTTCGTTAATTACGTTTATGTTTCAATATATATATATATATATATATATATTTAAGGAGTATTGCTTCTAAAATCGTGTAAGTGGATTATAAACATATCAATTAAATAAACGTTTTCTTAAAAGAATCTTCTCGCGCATTCGAAAGAAAAAACATACTATAATTAATACATGAGTTTGTTTGCAGGTATATATGTATATATGTATATATGTATGTATGTATATATGTATGTATGTATGTATATAATTATACATCAACGATAATTACGCAGTGTGCCTGTTGTAGATGCTGGCGTCGGCGTTTGCTGTTGCCTCATGCGGCACAGCTCGGTGGCGCTGTAGTTCAGCTTTCGCATCGCACTCTCCGCGAATCTGTCCAGCTTGGCAGTGAGCTGATCCACTTGTTCTCTAAGCATTTGCAACTCAATGCGCCAGTCGTTCGCCTTTTGATTCAGTTCCTGCTCTTGTCGCAACTGTTGTGGCACATTTGTTGCCGAACGCGGTCGCAGAAGCTCATGCGCTTGGAAATGCTGCGTCTGCGTCGTTGTGTGCGTGGGCTGTGGCTGCTGTTGCTGATGTTGCTGGTGGGGCTGCGTCTTGGAATCCGTAGGATTTGGGTGCTGGCGCTGCAGACTTCGACTGAACATGTGATAGTTCTGTTCGAATTGGCGACGTCGCATGCTCATATTGCGATCACGCCTCTCCGCCACCAGCTTGTAGATGTTCAGCTTGATGTCCTCGGGCAGCTGGGAGCGATCCCGTGGATCATTGGGACGCACCGTGAACTGCAGCATGTCGCGCGAGGTGCGCAGCAGAGCTTTGCGCTTGCAGTAATGGACGAGGGGCGCATTCCGCAGCAGGCGGGAGAAGAAGAGGCTCTCCAAACGTGATATCAACTCTGCCTGTCGCACCAGACGATCCAGCGTGGCGGATACCTGGAGGCCCTGGATATCGCTGACGGCCAGGCCCAGCATCAGGTTGGTCAATATCACTGTAACCAATAGCACAAACACTAGAAAAATAATGTGAGACGTAACGGGAAACTTAACCGCATAATCGCCATAAAAGATATCCTCGAACTCCAGCTCCCCAGACATCATGGTAAACGATTTTAGCACAGACCACGTAATATTCTCAAAGGCGGGGTAGTCATTGAAGAGCACAGCGAAACTCAACCCAAATGCAATCAGCAAACAGATGTAGGCCATTAAGAATTTGCCAAAGTTAACAGCCACTGGAAATGGTTTATCAAAGATAATTCTATTGCTGAATTGACTGATTTATAACTCAAATACCCTTGGTAAACATTTGCACATACACGCCGAAAATGGGAAAACGGCCCACCAGCATCATCAGCTCCAGCCACACCAGCAGAATGACGACAGCAGCCACATGATGCTGCCACATTGGCACCGCCCACAAGTCACCAGTCCACAATATTTTCGGCGTCTACAAGAAACATGGATTATAGAATATTGCAGAAAATTTGCCAAAATATTTACTAAAATATTCTTCATAATTCAGAAATTGAAAAATCGAAATTGTCATTTAAATTATATTTTAAACACTTGTTTCTATGATTGGTAAAATGTATTATGCATGCAAATATTCTTTGGGAAAAATAATTCAGTAATTGCAATCTGTATATCTGTATATAGTCATCATAGTTAGTCAGCTGTAACTACTTACCACACATAGGAGCACTCCGAAGACGATTAGCCATTGCAGCCAGTTTTCCCAGTACTTGGCATAGCCATGCAGACCGTGCGCCATTTGGAAGAGCTCCTTGCCCAGCAGCATGAGGTTTAGGATAATCACAAAGTAGCCCATAGTCATCACATAGCCTGGTGCCTGACATTCCTCGCCCTCCTTGCACAAGCGCACATATACACCGATCACGTAGAGCGTGAAGAGCATCACGAAGAAGGTGTGATAGGCGAGGCTCATGAGGAAGAATTTGCGTATGCGGCGCCACTTGAGGAATAGAAAGGTCTCGCACAATGGATGCATTAGTATGCGCTTCTGGCCCACCTCAATGAGGCTCAGCATCAACTCCGCCTCGCCCTTCTCCAGCGACGAGCTGGGCACCAGCAGTCTGAAGTCCAGCTTAATCTGGCAGTCGACATCGCCAATCTCGTGATCATTCGCCTTAATGGAGCTGTCCAGTTTCTGCATTAGTTTGGGTATAATCTCTGGACAGCGACGCACAATGAATGTCAGAGCCGAAGTGTGTCCATCGGTGCGAGCGGTAAGATCTGCACCATTTTCTGTGAATGGATATCTTAAAATGTTTAAAGATTTCTAGAGCTGAGACAGATGTCACTCACCTATGAAAAGATAGACACAGCTGCTGAATTCATTGAGGGCTGCAATGTGGAGTGGAGTATAGCCGTAGTCATCCGATTTGTTGACATCGGCGCCTGCCTTGAGGAGCGCATTGCAACAGTCCAGACAACGCGACTGCTTCACTATGGCTGCATGGAGAGCGGTGCGTCCGTCCCGATAAATGGCATTCACATTTGCTCCGTATTTCAGCAGAATTTCCACGCTGCCGATCGACTGGGAGAGGCAGGCCAAATGCAGTGGCGTCTGCTGGCTGGCATTGCGACAGTTGACATCCGCGCGATGCTCCAGCAGCAGACGCACACATTCCGCATAGTCATTCTCCGCTGCTGCAATGGACGAGCACAATGTTAGCCGTGTATATGGCATATGTACACTTCAAAGTGAATGCCAATCTTACCCAGATGCAGTGCCGTCACTTTGCCTTCACCGAATTGGGAGCGCACATCGGCATTGTGATTCAGCAGCAGTTGTACGCATTTGGAAAAGCCGGATGCGCAGGCGGTGTGCAGCGGAGTCTCAGTGTACACCTGTGGTGTGTTGGGATCGGCTCCATACTTTAATAGAATCTCAACGCAGTCCATCGCATTGCCGTCAATGGCATAATGCAGTGCAGATCGCCGATTAATGCCAATATTGATATTCGCCTTGCGTCGCAGTAAAAGCAAAATACACTCAACACTCTTCGAACTGAAACAGATTTCAATGATTCAATACTGATGAGTATAGATAATTTTCGAAATAAAAAAACAGAATTAAACTCCTTAATTTTAATGCCATATTATTCTTCTTTTTTTTTTTTTTTATGTAGCAATTTAATTTAATATTAATCAACATACTGAAAGGTTATAAAATATTGTTTTGAAAATATACATAATGACAGCGGATTTAAATCAATAACATAAACAAATAATTGGTATTAACATGTTACAATATTACGTAACATCAATTTAACATTAAATGTAACATTTGCAGAACACTAATAAGAAAATTGGAAAATATTAACGGCCAACTGTCCAGACATCGCTGGTGTGGAGGCGCTTTAAGCGTCTGCGGGTTGAATTCGACCCTAGTGAGCAGGCCAATGGGTTGACATGGTTATGCAACCGGTCATTGTAACGACTTGTATGTCGGTTTATTTGACTAATGACTGACGGTACACTGAAGTCGTTGTGCAGTGTCAAATTGCTCACATAGTGTGGAGCACCAGAGATGTGTCTTAGCACCTTGTTCTGCAAGACTTGAATTTGATTAATCCACGATTTTGCCGCTGTGCCCCAAAATGGAATCCCATATGTCCATGTGGGCACGATGATGCTCCCGTACACCAGCAGCTTGTTGCTCAAGCTGAGTTTGCTGGATGACTTCAGCAACCAGTTGAGTTTCACCCTCTTGGATCTACACGCTGCTGCCGTGACCTGTATGTGTTTACGCCAGGTAAGTTTCCTGTCCAGATACATACCCAGGTAGCGAACATGATTCCCCTGAGGTATGATCGTGTTGTTGAGTCGGACGCTTGGACAGTTACCACTCCTGAGCGCAAACGTACAGTGCTGAGACTTGTTCTCATTGATACAGATGTTCCATCGGTTGGCCCAGGTACTAAAACCATCCAAGAACCTTTGCGAAACCGCTGAGGCTCTCCAGGCAGTGGAGGAGTTAGCAAGGAACACTGTGTCATCTGCGTATGTGGCAAGCAGCGTGTTTCTGGCAACCGGAATCGGCAAATCCGCGGTGTACAATGTGTACAGGGAGTAAAAGTTCTAGCCTGAAAATTGCCATATGTGCATAGGTCGAAACTTCAAAATGCCATAACTTCGTCAAAACTCAACTGAGATTAAAAAGCGAGGGCTTTTTGAGCATGGTTTTTCATTTAAATCAATCGTACATTTAAAGTTGAAAGCGTGATATTGGGTCGGAAGACAAGTAAAAATTATAGCCTGAAAATCGGTGTGGGCATAGGTCGAAACTTCAAAACGCCATAACTTCGTCAAAACTCAACTGAGATTAAAAAGCGAGGGCTTTTTGATCATAGTTTGACCCCTAAATCAATCGTGCATTTAAAGTTGAAAACGTGATTTTGAGTCGGATGACAAGTAAAAATTACTGGCCTGAAAATCGGCATTTGGGCATAGGTCGAAACTTCAAAATGCCATAACTTCGTCAAAACTCAACTGAGATTAAAAAGCGAGGGCTTTTTGATCATGGTTTTGCCCCTAAATCAATCGTACATTTAAAGTTGAAAACGTGATTTTGGGTCGGAAGACAAGTAAAAATTATAGCCTGAAAATCGGTATATGGGCATAGGTCGAAACTTCAAAATGCCATAACTTCGTCAAAACTCAACTCAGTTTAAAAAGCGAGGGCTTTTTGATCATAGTTTTGCCCCTAAATCAATCGTACATTTAAAGTTGAAAACGTGATTTTGGGTCGGAAGACAAGTAAAAATTATAGCCTGAAAATCGGTATGTGGGCATAGGTCGAAACTTCAAAACGCCATAACTTCGTCAAAACTCAACTGAGATTAAAAAGCGAGGGCTTTTTGATCATAGTTTTGCCCCTAAATCAATCGTACATTTAAAGTTGAAAACGTGATTTTGGGTCGGGAGACAAGTAAAAATTATAGCCTGAAAATCGGTATATCGATATATGGGCATAGGTCGAAACTTCAAAATGCCATAACTTCGTCAAAACTCAACTCAGATTAAAAAGCGAGGGCTTTTTGATCATAGTTTTGCCCCTAAATCAATCCTACATTTAAAGTTGAAAACGTGATTTTGGGTCGGAAGACAAGTAAAAATTATAGCCTGAAAGAATCGGTATATGGGCATAGGTCGAAACTTCAAAACGCCATAACTTCGTCAAAACTCAACTCAGTTTAAAAAGCGAGGGCTTTTTGATCATAGTTTTGCCCCTAAATCAATCCTACATTTAAAGTTGAAAACGTGATTTTGGGTCGGAAGACAAGTAAAAATTATAGCCTGAAAATCGGTATGTGGGCATAGGTCGAAACTTCAAAACGCCATAACTTCGTCAAAACTCAACTCAGTTTAAAAAGCGAGGGCTTTTTGATCATAGTTTTGCCCCTAAATCAATCGTACATTTAAAGTTGAAAACGTGATTTTGGGTCGGATGACAAGTAAAAATTATAGCCTGAAAATCGGTATATCGGTATATGGGCATAGGTCGAAACTTCAAAACGCCATAACTTCGTCAAAACTCAACTGAGATTAAAAAGCGAGGGCTTTTTGATCATGGTTTTGCCCTTAAATCAATCGTACATTTAAAGTTGAAAACGTGATTTTGGGTCGGAAGACAAGTAAAAATTATAGCCTGAAAATCGGTATGTGGGCATAGGTCGAAACTTCAAAACGCCATAACTTCGTCAAAACTCAACTCAGTTTAAAAAGCGAGGGCTTTTTGATCATAGTTTTGCCCCTAAATCAATCCTACATTTAAAGTTGAAAACGTGATTTTGGGTCGGAAGACAAGTAAAAATTATAGCCTGAAAATCGGTATGTGGGCATAGGTCGAAACTTCAAAACGCCATAACTTCGTCAAAACTCAACTGAGATTAAAAAGCGAGGGCTTTTTGATCATAGTTTTGCCCCTAAATCAATCGTGCATTTAAAGTTGAAAACGTGATTTTGGGTCGGGAGACAAGTAAAAATTATAGCCTGAAAATCGGTAATCGATATATGGGCATAGGTCGAAACTTCAAAACGCCATAACTTCGTCAAAACTCAACTCAGTTTAAAAAGCGAGGGCTTTTTGATCATAGTTTTGCCCCTAAATCAATCCTACATTTAAAGTTGAAAACGTGATTTTGGGTCGGAAGACAAGTAAAAATTATAGCCTGAAAATCGGTATGTGGGCATAGGTCGAAACTTCAAAACGCCATAACTTCGTCAAAACTCAACTGAGATTAAAAAGCGAGGGCTTTTTGATCATAGTTTTGCCCCTAAATCAATCGTGCATTTAAAGTTGAAAACGTGATTTTGGGTCGGAAGACAAGTAAAAATTATAGCCTGAAAATCGATACATCGATATATGGGCATAGGTCGAAACTTCAAAACGCCATAACTTCGTCAAAACTCAACTGAGATTAAAAAGCGAGGGCTTTTTGACATGTTTTCCCCTAAATCAATCGTACATTTAAAGTTGAAAACGTGATTTTGGGTCGGAAACAAGTAAAAATTATAGCCTGAAAATCGGTATGTGGGCATAGGTCGAAACTTCAAAACGCCATAACTTCGTCAAAACTCAACTCAGTTTAAAAAGCGTACATTTAAAGTTGAAAACGTGATTTTGGGTCGGAAGACAAGTAAAAATTATAGCCTGAAAATCGGTATGTGGGCATAGGTCGAAACTTCAAAACGCCATAACTTCGTCAAAACTCAACTGAGATTAAAAAGTGAGGGCTTTTTGATCATAGTTTTGCCCCTAAATCAATCGTACATTTAAAGTTGAAAACGTGATTTTGGGTCGGGAGACAAGTAAAAATTATAGCCTGAAAATCGATACATCGATATATGGGCATAGGTCGAAACTTCAAAACGCCATAACTTCGTCAAAACTCAACTGAGATTAAAAAGCGAGGGCTTTTTGATCATAGTTTTGCCCCTAAATCAATCGTGCATTTAAAGTTGAAAACGTGATTTTGGGTCGGGAGACAAGTAAAAATTATAGCCTGAAAATCGGTATATGGGCATAGGTCGAAACTTCAAAACGCCATAACTTCGTCAAAACTCAACTGAGATTAAAAAGTGAGGGCTTTTTGATCATAGTTTTGCCCCAATACTAATTAACGTGAAACGATGCATTTTGCGAACATGAGCATATGCCAAAACGTCGATTTTAGGGCGGGAGACAAGTAAAATATAGCGGAAAACGATACATCGGTATTGGGCATAGGTCGAAACTTCAAAATGCCATAACTTCGTCAAAACTCAACTGAGATTAAAAAGCGAGGGCTTTTTGATCATAGTTTTGCCCTAAATCAATCGTACATTTAAAGTTGAAAACGTGATATTGGGTCGGAAGACAAGTAAGAATTATAGCCTGAAAATCGGTATGTGGGCATAGGTCGAAACTTCAAAACGCCATAACTTCGTCAAAACTCAACTGAGATTAAAAAGTGAGGGCTTTTTGATCATAGTTTTGCCCCAAAATCAATCCTACATTTAAAGTTGAAATCGTGATTTTGGGTCGGGAGACAAGTAAAAATTATAGCCTGAAAATCGGTATACCGGTATATGGGCATAGGTCGAAACTTCAAAATGCCATAACTTCGTCAAAACTCAACTGAAATTAAAAAGTGAGGGCTTTTTGATCATAGTTTTGCCCCAAAATCAATCCTACATTTAAAGTTGAAAACGTGATTTTGGGTCGGAAGACAAGTAAAAATTATAGCCTGAAAATCGGTATATCGGTATATGGGCAAAGGTCGAAACTTCAAAATGCCATAACTTCGTCAAAACTCAACTGAGATTAAAAAGCGAGGGCTTTTTGAGCATGGTTTTTCCTTTAAATCAATCGTACATTTAAAGTTGAAAACGTGATATTGGGTCGGAAGACAAGTAAAAATTATAGCCTGAAAATCGATACATCGATATATGGGCATAGGTCGAAACGTCAAAATGCCATAACTTCGTCAAAACTCAACTGAGATTAAAAAGCGAGGGCTTTTTGATCATAGTTTTGCCCCTAAATCAATCCTACATTTAAAGTTGAAAACGTGATTTTGGGTCGGATGACAAGTAAAAATTATAGCCTGAAAATCGGTATGTGGGCATAGGTCGAAACTTCAAAACGCCATAACTTCGTCAAAACTCAACTGAGATTAAAAAGTGAGGGCTTTTTGATCATAGTTTTGCCCCTAAATCAATCGTGCATTTAAAGTTGAAAACGTGATTTGAGGTCGGAAGACAAGTGAAAATTATAGCCTGAAAATCGATACATCGATATATGGGCATAGGTCGAAACTTCAAAATGCCATAACTTCGTCAAAACTCAACTCAGATTAAAAAGCGAGGGCTTTTTGATCATAGTTTTGCCCCTAAATCAATCGTGCACTTAAAGTTGAAAACGTGATTTGAGGTCGGAAGACAAGGTTACTTGGATGGTTTTAGTACCTGGGCCAACCGATGGAACATCTGTATCAATGAGAACAAGTCTCAGCACTGTACGTTTGCGCTCAGGAGTGGTAACTGTCCAAGCGTCCGTCTCAACAACACGATCATTCCTCAGGGGAATCATGTTCGCTACCTGGGTATGTATCTGGACAGGAAACTTACCTGGCGTAAACACATACAGGTCACGGCAGCAGCGTGTAGATCCAAGAGGGTGAAACTCAACTGGTTGCTGAAGTCATCCAGCAAACTCAGCTTGAGCAACAAGCTGCTGGTGTACGGGAGCATCATCGTGCCCACATGGACATATGGGATTCCATTTTGGGGCACAGCGGCAAAATCGTGGATTAATAAAATTCAAGTTTTGCATAACAAGGTGCTAAGACACACCTCTGGTGCTCCATACTATGTTAGCAATTTGACACTGCACAACGATTTCAGTGTACCGACAGTCATTAGTCAAATAAACCGACATACAAGTCGTTACAATGACCGGTTGCATAACCATGTCAACCCATTGGCCTGCTCACTAGGGTCGAATTCATATTATTCTAAATCGGTTCAGTTCCGATAAAGTTATTATGAATTTCGAACGAAAATTATGTTTGCAATTTGAAATGCAGAATTATTTCTTATGAAAATCGGTTTAATTTTTTACCCAATAAGTGCTATTTGGGGCAGCCTAATATGTGACTCACCTGGCTGCGCAATGTAGCGGTGTCACTTCCATTTTATTATCATATCGATTTGGATCCGAACCGCGATCAAGCATCGCCTTAGCAATCGGCGCATTGGCCCGACAGCAGGCAAAGTGGAGAGGGGTGCGTCCGCGGCAGTCGGAGGTGTTGGGATCCGCATTGTAGTGGGTCAGCAGATACATAACATTCTCAACGGTGCCATAGAGAGCACAGCATAAGAGCGCCAGGTTGCAATCGCTTGGCTCGATCATTAGCTCTGCAAGCAAATAAAAAAAAAGCAATAAAAATAAGTTGATTGCCAACTGCTGCCCGCTGCTCACCCAAAAAGCCGCCCGATTTGACCACATCCAATATATGCCTGCCATTGGGCACCGTGCACAGCGTCTCATCGATCTCCTGGGGCTGCCAGAGAACTTGATTCTCTTGTTGACGTGCGAAAATCTCATGTGCCTCATTGCTGAAGACGGCGTCGCTGTTGACCTCACTGGAAATGCTGTGCTTATCAAACAGCAGATCCATATCGGCCGTCTCGCTCTCCGACTGCCATTTCAGATCGTTCTCCTGCCAAAGCAAATAAACCGAAATCGAACAGAATTATGCCGGAGTGGCGGTTTTCGGGGCGTATGATTGGTGGCGAGGGTTGGGGCACTTACGATGATGGAGAATCGCACATTTTCCATATTGTTGATTTGTTTACACTTTTGTGGCCTACAAAATAAACTAATTGGTTGACCATAAGGAATCTTGCTTCAGCATTATCATCATGCGTCCGTCGACACTCATTCATGCAATTTTCCAGCTCATGACACATAAATGTATGTACATTCCATGTAATGGCCTGGAATCAATCTTTTGATGTTGCTGTCGTCGGTGGCACAACAGATACTCGCCGTTTCTCGCCACCCAAAGTGGCGTGCTCGGTTTTCTTGATTTTTCCCCTAAATAATTGGATGTATATCGTTTGTTTATTTTGAAATATCGAAATTTTGAATTGTTTTCCAAGCCGCAACACGATGTTCGTGCTAATTATTACACCTCCGCCTCTGCGCCGTCGATCCCGTTGCTACCCACTCTCTGTGCTCTGTGCCGAATATTTTTTCGCAATGCATATACCGTCATTCACGTTCCGTACCCGACGAGGTGCTAATGTGTACTGTGTGTGGGATCTGTTGGGGCACAATTGACCGCACAAACTTTGCCTCAAAATATATGTACTGAAGATTGCCTTATACTCTGCACTCACTGAAAATGAGCATGCTAGGGTACAGTTCGTCCGTATAAACATTTTGATCTTTTAATTGATTGCATGTAAATAAATAATACATTTTGTGGGAGTGTTGACCCACTTATAAGTTTTTCCATCGATCTCTTCAGATTGAAGAGTCAGCAGAATGTTATGGATTCCAAATGTGTTTTACTGTTTAAAGCAACTTGCAACGAGTTCCTTTGGATATGTGTATAAATCCTGGAATCAATGTCCTACCCACATACTTATGGTAATTTGAACAAAGAGATCTAGCGGAAACAATGAGATCTCTTAGCTTTTAACGAGATCTCTTAGTTCTTTACTCTGAAAGCTTCTTCAAAATGTTTTTTGAGCTTTATTATAATTTCTGGCAGCCATAAATAGACAGCGCAGTAATCAAACAATTCAGTCAGTGGATGAGGCAGCTAGTGCTTGGATGGCTTAGTTAAAGTGGAAAATGACATTCAATTAACAATTAATGTTCGCAATATAGGTCAAAATCGGTTAATCTGAAACGTTTTCATCCAACTGATCCTCAAATTTCATATTCAAATTCATTGCAGTGTCTTTCCTAGCTTAACATTGAAAATTTCTGTGCTTGACATGCCAAATGATTAATGAGTTGAGCAACCGTGACTTTGATATGAATGTTTCACTCAAGCTGTGGTTGCCTTTAGGGGGCAACTACTGCGGAAAATGTGTACAAGATTAATAGATTAAGGGGCAACTTTGCTTTACAAAATTTCAACATCTCGCGCAAGTTAACGTACTAAAAAAGTTTTCTTTGCAAATTACTTGTTGAAGACAGAGAGCAACGAATGGACATGTTAGGGGAGGCGGTGCTGTTTGAAGCAAGAGTGCGGGGTGGGCGAGGGGTGCTGCACACCTTTTGGCTGCTGCTGGTGCGTAAACAACAGGAATGCAAAGTGACAGCAACCATGACAACGATAGCATTTGACCTGCAGGAGGGTTAAGGCTTACGTGGCAAAGGTAAGCGCACACTGGCGCAGGCGACCATCACCAGGATTGATGGGGTTAAGACACGGGTCTGGGGCACTTCCTCGGGCATTCGAGCGTAATGAATGCACACACGCAGTGCCTGCCAAAATTAATGCTACCCCTGCCCTAGCGGCAGTGTCATTCTAACCTGTTGCCAATTGCGACTTTGTCGCACAAGCGCTTGTCAAAACCAATTAGTGACTGAGACCCCATAGCGACTGCTGATTAAGTGCAAACTCCACAATAGACTACCTTAAATACCCTTTAAATCAATGTTGACCTCAGAACATTCAGAGCGAATATTAAATAATATTTGAGGTAATGAAATTCCGTACAAAAAAAAAGACTTTATAATATAAGATTATTTTTAATGTTGACACAGTTATCTAAAGTAACATTTTAAACATATATCTAAAAAAAATATTTCAGGTTAAAATTTAGCCAGATTGTAGCATAATAATACAAATTAAAAGTCTAGCCCGAAAAACCTATCTGCATAGTCTAGACTGATTATTTTATCTTAATATATATATTTATACATTTAAATGATTATGATAATTAAGGTCAGAGTTGGCGGTTGCTAAAAAATGCAAGCTTAAATATGTACATAAACTTGAGCATTATGCACACAAATCCTATGTGGCAGCCCACGTGCCCCAAAGATGGGCTACCTGCCAACGGCAACAGGTTGCCTGTCAAAATGTTGTAGGTTTTTATGTGCGCGTGCGTTTGTCTGTGCACGTGTATGTAATTTGTGTTTGTGTCTGCGTACTGTATGCTCACAGTAGCTATGTCGCATTGGTGGCATAAGGAATGTTTGCATTTTGGCCAACAAATAATGTACAACACATGTGGGGCCCTAAACATGCGACAAGGGGCAGGCAAAGCAAAACAACTCCCGCAGCGGTCAGCTCAACATGCTAGGAATTAAAAAAAAAGCCATCAGAACTTTTTCCATTAGTATTCACCGTATACGCATTGTTTTTTTTCTAAAATTATTTTTTATGTCTATTTAAATACTCTCTTAATTATTTTGTTTGTCCGTCAAACGCTAGCAATGTCTGTGTAAGACTTGCACAGCTGCTTAACAGCTGTTAACAAGGCAAATGCAGAAAAACATTCTGTTAACTATTGGAGATGCGCACTGTTTAGCTGGAAACCAGCTAAAATTGATTGCTTATTGTTTTAAATTCAAATAATATACTTTAACTGTAGTAACACTATAAACTGTTGACTTTTCAAATATATATATTATTATTATTATATATTATATACATGAATTTTTCGTAGGCATGTTGAAGCTAACTGTTGCTGCTCCTGCTGCTGTTGTTGCTGCTGCTGCTGTTGTTGCTGCTGCTGCTGTTGCTGCTGCCGGCGTTGTTTGATTTGTTTTTGTTGCTGCTGCCGCTGTTTATTCGTTTATTCGCCAGTTTCAACGCCAGCACAACGGACGCGTCGTCGCTTGCCGCCAAACTCCTCATTGCGAAAATTCTCGTGTTGCTGCCACCGTTTGACTTGCTGTTGTGGGCGTGTTGTGCACTTCCGTGTCAGAACTCTTTTACATTTTACAACTGCACGAGAAGGGGCGGTGTGTTCTCGGCTCTCTAGTTGACAACGTCGCGCAGTCGCCACGCGGTTTCTTTATTTTTTTTTATTGCTGCTGCCGCTGCTGCTGCTGCTGATGTGGTTGTTGTTGGCGGCCTGTTGCGGATTTTCATTATTGTTTTGCAATGGCCTCCTGGCCACGTCGCAATAAGCAGGCATCGGCATCGGAACTACTTGGCGGGGGTAGTTTAAACATGTCCATATAAAAGCAAAATCGCTGTATGCCTTTGACTTAATACGCGACAGGAACTTCAGCGTGAAGGTAACTCAACTGATCAAGAACCAAATGCAAAATACAAATAAATTGAAATACATAAATAAACATCTAAAGAAAACACAACTAATAAATTTTTAAAGTGTAAATATAGAAATAATTTCCTGTGGCAGTAATACGGTGCGTATACTAAATTATTGTTAATGTGCGCGTGTGTGAACTAAAATAAAAAAAAAATAAATATATTTAACAATTTGGTAATATAAGAAACACCTGAACAGTGAGATTAACACGACGTAGTTCTAAATTATTCGACTTGGTTTTTTCCTCTATTTGTAAACAATCAAAAACTGCACAGTGGTGTCCACAAGGTCAGTTTCCAGAAGGGGTTTCACCTCTGAAATTAAAGTGAGTTGAAATCTGCTAAACTGATACTGAACTGAGCCCTCTTTGCTATGTCTCTGACTGCTAAATTGTTTATATTTTAGCACTTCCAGTGACCTCGACTATTGATTTTTGGCGAGATCATAATTTAACCAAATGCGTTTTGCCTTCTCATAATTTTCGTGGTACATGCACACATTATTAGATGGTTTTCATTCAGGTTTCTATGCCCTGCACAAGAGGTATTTGGAATTTCTGAAAATGTTTACAACATCAAGAAAAAATCTACAAAGACTTTTCGAAAACTTGTTGAAAACTAAATTAGCATTAACATAACATATAGAATAAATATTTAAGAAAAATATTTTTAAATTACGGTATTACACATATTGAAATAATAATTTCAATCTTAGAGTATTCAAACTTCAACGTATTTTTATTCTTACTAATAATTTTGATTAGCCTTAGATAGATTTGTATGTTTCCGGTATGATTTGCGGCGCTGACTTTGAAAAATACTAGAAAAATATAAAATTAAGCTAAATTGTTGATGTCTGTAGTGCGTCCGCTTTCACATTTGATTTGTTTGATATATTTTAAATTTGGCAGCAAGGTCATAAAAAAATAAATGATGAAAAGCGAATTTGTTGCACAGTTTGGCGGTCAATATATGAATGTAGCAGATTGTTTGCCAAGAGCCAATCCAATGAACGAATTGTAAAAAAACCCAAACCACTGTCATAAAGCAACACACTAGTTAATGGCAGCAACCGCCACTGACACCCACACCCACTGACTGCCGGCTTTTACATGAAAAACCACAAACAAAAGCGCTAACATTTTTATTGGCATACAACCGCAGACGACGGCGTCAGGCAACAGCGAGCAGCCAGCAGCCAGCAGCGTGCAACCAGAAGCCAGAAGCCAGTGAGAATTGAGTCGGGTTCATAGCACCACTGGCGACAATCGCCGTATCATAATTCCTAGTTCATTGAGAGTGAGTGCCATCGCCTACGACGGGGTTATTTACGTGCCGATCGTAAAGGCATTAAGGATGTGCGCCGCCAAAATGGAAAGCTACAAGTTATTGATATTTAAAGTACATCAAGCATGCGGCGGGTCAGGCATAAAAGTCCCAAGTTGTTAAGGGCTGCTCAGTGGAGAAAAGTCGTAAGCCTCAGCGCACAATTGAAATTAATGCTCCCAAATAGCCTGCTGGAAATCAATGAATGCGAATTTTATATGACTTCAGTTATTAAGATGTTATATTGCGATAAGTTCGGCCTATTGGTATTTATTATTGGGAAAGCAAAAGAGGGATTATGGATTATGAGGAGTAATAACAAGTGGAGTATGTGTATACACACTCAAGTAATGATAAATGTGACTAAGCATAATTGAAATACACATAAAAACATTTCAAGTGAATTTTGTTATTATGTGAATGCCATGTTGAATTTGGTATGCAGAGTATTATGATAATATTCATTCTTAGCAGAGAATATAAAATATATTTTTGCTTGTGTGCAGCTCCATTGGTATTCAAAGTACATATGACAGCGCTCGGGAAGTTTGATTGAGTAGACAAAAAAATAAAATAAAAATAAAAGCTTTTGGTTTGATTTCATCTCAAACGTACGAAAATATCTATTTTTAGCAAGTTATTATATGTGCCAAAAAAAAAGGAACATTACCAAATTAATTAAAGTTGTGATTACAATTCAGGCAAACAATTCAAATGGGCTTAAGGACACTATAGAAACGATAAGCTTATAAGTGTAGCTTCAGGTCTGTCCCAAAACTTTTACCAGTCTACGATGGTTATCTATCTAACCTGGTCGCTGGCCAGCTTAGGCAGGTGCTGGCCTGCTCTAAAACACTTGCAACAGCTTACCACGTCTCACACATATACACTCATTATTTATTTGTGTGTGTGTGATTTTTTTAATGTGAGCACTTGCGGTTTTTGTATCATATTACTCACATTGTTCTCCAACACTGGCCATGAGTTTGAGTTCTTGCGCCCTCGCCGCTATTTTTTGTTAAACGTTGCTTATCACTCACGTTCTATTCCTGTGAACCCTCTGGCTGCCCCTTCCTTGCTGCCCCGCTTGTATTGGTTGCCACAATCGACAGAGTTTTGTCGGCATTTTGATGAGCAGCCAAAAATGACATTTATGACGCCTAAATTGTATTTATGAGGCTTATTGAACCAAGTTATTTGGCTATGAGACATGTTGGAGTCCACTGTTAACTTTATAGAGGATAACAACCCATTTGGCCCAATTTTTGTCATAATCATTTTAACATTTTGGCTTTATTAATTTCTTTATTGGTCTGTTGTTGTTGCACATTAGAGAAATGCCTGCGATTCATAGAAAATAATACTCAAATTAAAATATTTAAGCCTTTAAGCAATTAAACTGCAAAGAGTATTTAACAGTTCTCGTTATGATGGATGTGTAAACATTAAGTCATGTATTTACTTTTATTCCCTGTGTTGCTTTTGTGGTCGGACGCCCGGCAAACGTACACAGGAATTTTTGTCATGGCTAATACTCTGTTCAAGGCTGCTCGAGGCAGACGGTTTGTATTTACTTTCCCATGCCACATGAAAATGCGCGACAAAACAAATACTTTTGGGTCGTTGAATAATGGGGGGCAACGAGATTGTAGAGGATGGAGGCTGACCGCCAACTCTTCGGCGGGAAGCTGGGTCTAACAATTTTCAATTTCATGGCCAACAACAGTGGCCATTGGCAACAGTTGCGTATGAGCTGTTTTTATACCCTGTAGCCGTCGCAGTCATAAATGGGTATATTAGCGTCGTGTAATAGAAGATTACAATCGAATTATTAATAAATTAACAAATCTTTATATTTTACCCAAAATCGAAATCTAAACTTGCAAATATAAAAGTAAATCAAATTGAAACATCGATTTTCGTCCGAAACCGTACTAAAATCTTTACATATTTTAGAATCTGTATTTTTTCAATATTATTTCCAAGCTTCTTTGAAATATATGTAGTATTATAATATATGTAATAACAATTACATATTTACATATAAGTACGGAAAATTTAATTTTATATGCAAAAAATATTACACTAGACTTGGCTACTGGGTATCTGGAAGTCGATCCCACTAAAGCAGCTCACTCTTAATTTTGTTGTTGTTGTTAATGTTAAACTCGAGTGTCGATTGCCGATTGCCGATGGCTGGTAATGAAGTGAAATGACAAGCGCAAATGCGTTGAGCACGCAGGGGAATGAGCGGCAGGAGTGAACGGAGTGCTGGGGCTTTTGAAGGTAACTCCAAGAGTCATCAACAAGCGTTGTCGCAACTGCCGCGCTTCCCATGACCTTCGCCAAAGTGGAAAGCGGAATTGCTTTCGCACCACGGCAACCCACCACACAACAACAACAGCAACAACAACAACAGCAACAGCAACAGCTCCCGTTGACAAAATGAACGCGCAATGGTTTGGGCTATCGATGTTTTGTTATTGGTCAGTGGTTAGGTTGATTTATTTTCTATGGAATTTTGAGTAGCATAATAATCAATGCTGGCGGATCACTCGAGCCCGGCACGTGCTAGGTAACGAGACGTACCCGCAGTCGTGAGCTTAGTGTACTGGGCAACACAGCCAAGCCGTATGAAATGTAGCACGCAATAAATTTTGATAAACATAAACAGGTCATCAACCCGATGTCAGACCCCCGTCCAAATGAAATAACCCCAACTATCCACCCCCTCAATGCGACTCGACTTTCACAAGAGTGAACAAGTTTTGAATTCAATGTCTTTTCTCTGCCAAGGTCCCAACGGCTTCGGTGACTGGCGCTTAATATATGCTCGTTAGGTGTTGTCAGTTGACATTAGGGTTGTTCACACAAAATCTATATAAATATTTCTGCTGCGCATATTGTGCATGATATAAAAAGTAGAAGTTTGTAGCGCATTGTAGGAGAATATATCCGAGTTTAGATGCTTCTTCTATAAATTGAATATAATTCTCAATTGAAATTATCCAATCAAATTTCAACTATTATCGTCAATTCATTTTAATATCATGCCAAATTTTTCTTTGCGTGTCAAGTGAGCTTTGTTTGCCTTAACATAAATCAGAATTCAACAATATACAGCCAAACGACTACCCCTACTGCTTGAAGATGGTAGATTATCTTTCTCAGCACTCATTAGTGTGCGTAACTGTAGCTGGCATTGTTTACACCTTGCTCGACTGCAACACCTGCTCCACCCGAGAACCGCTTCATGGCACGACTGCCACTGGGAAAATCCACGTGTTGCTGTTTTTGGGATAAGAGGAAGTTAGCAGTAATTAAATCGAAATCAAAACAAAAGTTTCTTTCATACAGCAGACGCCGCACAGACGGCGATGTTTTTGAGGTCAACTAATGGACTTGTGGGCGGCTGGTCAGCACTGAAGAGAAAGCTTTAGAGACGCTTTAAATCCATGGCAACAGCAGCCACTTGCTGCACATAGTTACAAGCACTTAAAGCGTTACGTATGCGCCATCATGCCCATCCGTGTGTCGGCTCATCAAGCACGCGTTGTTTCCATGACTCTTCTGGCTTTGGTTCTGTTTGCGCCTCAAATCCATCTAATTAAAATGTACGCAAGAATGTTTTAAGGCGCAAAAGGTACAGTCTCATCTTTTCTAGTCCCGGTCTAGTCTGTAATCAGCATTCATGTTGCTGCCACTCAACTAACGGTGGCTCGCTCGCCTGATGAATATTTATTATCACAGTAGACCTTAATGCTTTTATATATGTATGTATGTAGCCAGTCTGTGGTAAGGCGACAAATGTAACAAATGTTTTCCCAATGCTGAAGGACGAACACGAATGGAGACATAGTAAAAGTAATTATTCGACTCTTTAAGGGAGAACACCAAGTCTCACTGCATATTGAGAACAAAAATAATATTAAATTTGTAAAGCTCTACATTCATTTTAAATGTTCAAGAAAATATATATTTGAATTAATATCAACTTAATTTGACACTCCCAAAGCACTTCAAATATAATTTGAATTAATGTTTGTATATAAATAGTCTTCTTCTGTACTTAAATATTGTTATCTCTGAAGATTAGCTCGGCTCACAAATTCTTAATATAATTAAGCAATCAAAGTTTGGCATAGTCATAAGAGCAACATCCAAAACTAGTCTTATTACTTGTAATGGAATTATTATTTAATTCCTTACTAATCTGTAATCATTAATTTTCTTGGCAAACTAAAGTGGCAGGCATTACGATGTGAATAATCCATTAGGTTACTTGCGTAAGGGAATTCAAGCTTCGATTAGGTGACGATGGCAACCATTTCCATTGTTTACATGGCTGGTTGGGCAGGCAGTGAGGACTGCTCATACCAAACATGCACTTGTCCATAATGCTAAGAGGCACTTGTGCAACTCAACTGATGATTGATATTTTATTGAATTTATTTTGCAGTGTATTGCTTCCAACTAATCGACTGATAATTGTCGGGGCGTGGTGCGACAATCATGATAATGCCGATGATGAAGTTTATGTCTGTGGCAATGTCCCTGGGTTTGCATTTGGCTCTGCCACTGCCCAGGGTCGGCGGCAACAACGCAAAAAGTGTCCAATAAATGTTTCACAGTTGTCGTTGTCGTTGCTCGCATAGTTGACCTTATCGGAGGCGCAATTAAGCACTCACACTCACACACCCGTTTACAATATAGATGGAGCTATAAAAAACCCGAACCCACACACACACATCCACGCCCACACCCACAAACATTCATACGTCTTGGAGTATACTCAAAATATTTGCTGCCTTTTGTTTCTGCTGGCGCTGAAAAGTATGCAATATTGTTTGAAGTTGAGCCAAAAATATGCGGCCAGGTCTCGTCTGGTTGAGGTGGGACATTTGTAATATGGATTAAAGCCAGGCAAACTATGCAACCACAAACAGTGCAACATGACGGACTACAGAGTACCCTCTAAAATTTGACATTCTTCCAGAAACGTTGGCTGATTAATAAGCTTATGGCAGATATAATAAGTCAAATTGAATGAGACTATTATAAAATGGATTTATCTTCACCTGACTCTAACGAACTTTCTTATTGTCTATTTCCAGGGTAGTAAAAAAAGGTTCTTTCAATTATATTGAGCAGACGCATTGTCTCAGCTCAGTTCAACACAGTTCTCCCAAGGCTGATTTCTTAACCCATTGAGATGAATGCCACTTCGCCAAAGTCGTCGCTGGCCAAACTGGGCCTGCATACCAGCAAACAAAAGACGCTAAAGGTCATGGTGCTCGGCCAGAGCGGCGTAGGTAAAACGGGTAGGTGCCATTCTTGAAACAATAGGCCAGACAAGGCCTTCTCTCAGACACAAACACAACAACAACGTTTCGCCATTCACAGCTATGGTGGTTCGGTTTATAACCCGTCGCTTCATTGGCGAATATGATCCAAATTTGGAGAAAATCTATACCTGCCAAACAACGCTGGACAATGAGTTGATTCAGTTTGACATACTGGACGCCACCGGGCAGTTGCATGTGAGTGAATTGCTTTAGTTCTTCGAGCCGAATCCGATAGAGTTCTTGTAGGAGCTGGACGGCGTTACACTGGAGGCCAACATACGCTGGGCCGATGCGTTCATACTCTGCTATTCCATCACAGACAAGTGCTCCTTTGACGAGTGCAGCCGACTGAAGTTTCTGATCAACTACAACAAGCGAAGACGCAAATTGGGCTCTGCCAGCAAGGTAAGATCTTAGCTTAAATGGATCACTGTGCAAATAAAAGGAATCGGATTACTGTGTGTATCTTCTACAGGACTGCGGGCTGGACATACCTTGCATACTGGTTGGCAATAAGACAGATCAGAATGGCGACCGTATGGTCAGTCTGGAGGAGGGACAGCGTCGCTTTCGGGAGCTCTCCTGTGTCGGTTTCCATGAGATTTCCGTTAGGGAGAGCATTGACCAGGTGCAACCAGAATTATTTATTTAATTGGCATATTTTAGCTAAAACCTATCTTCTCACAGGTGCAAAATGTATTCCGCGATGTGTTTCGTTTTTGGCGCGTATTCACTAAATTTCCGAAGCTCAAACGTTCCACCAGCGATGTGGCGCATGCAGCCGACGGCATCATGACACCCGATTCCGGTTCTTGTTCCTTCTACGATTCGACGCCTCTGGGCGTAGCGAGACGCTCGTTCCTGTTCATTGGCGGCGCCTGCCAGGAGGAGAGCAGCGGCGATCACACCGAGTCCACGGACGACATTGCCAGCAGCAGTCTGGACAGCTCACGCAGCAATATCGATGCCCCATTCCGTAATCGCGCCTCCACCGACGGCACTCTTCTGTCCAGGCCCAGACGGTGGCGCTACCCGCCTCCAGGTTGCCTGATGCCGCACACGAATCGTGTCGAGCGTCGCATGAGCATCTCGACCAGAGGCAGCAATGCCAGCTACTGAAAACAGCGGTCACTTAGTTAGTCCAATTATTGCGCCAAATATATTTATAGCTAAATGTTGAATATTGGAGCAAATTTATTTAGTAATACTAGGCTGATTGAGATTGGGGTAAATGTGAAAATTATAAAATGGGCCACGAAGGCTTTTGGCCAACTTTTATAAGCTGATAATACTCTGGTATTCCGCAGATACATTTGGGGTTACATTTATTTGCACTCTTAACAATTTCAACAATAATTAGATTATAAATATGAAGTGTATGAATGTCCCCGGTCCATGGATTAGTCATCGTCGATCTTGAGCATATACTCCTCGGCGCGAAGGGCCAGTTCGCGTATGTTGCGCAGGCAGCCAGCGGCAGCAAGCTGCAGCTCCTTGTTGGTGGAACCAATGCACTCTAGCAGGAAGGGCACCACACCGCTCTGTAATGAAGAACAGCAAAACACAATTAGCTGGGATCAGATCTACGGCAAGCGGAGTCTAACCTGGTGCATAGTGATGCAGTTCTGTGGATCCATTGATAGTTTCTCCAGTGCCATGGCCGTGGTGCGGTGCACCATCGGATTTTCACTGGTCATGTAAGTGACAATGGGCGTCACGGTGCGCAGGCGTCCCAGCTCCTCGGTGTTGTTGCCAAAACAGGCGCAGGCAGCGACAGCCGCTGCCAGATTCATGCGCAGCATATCATCCGTGGTGTTCACCAGATCGGCTAACTTATAAATGACACGAAGATCCGTCAGAATGGCCAGATTTGTCTGATCCAAGGCAATGGTAGCGATCGCTGCACAGACTGCCGACAGCACCATGATTTCCTTAGACTTGAGCAGGCCCACCACCAGCTCCATGGCACCGACCAGGCTGCGCACTAGCTCTGCCGAGTCGGTGGCATTCCTGACGCATGGACAAATCGCATATGCAGCATGTGCCTGGACTTGGGGACTGCTGTTCTTGAGCAGTGACCAGACCAGACGCACCGCATCCAGTTGCTCCAGAATGCGCATACTTTCTGCATCCTCGGCGCTCTCCTTGATCGTCTTGGCCAAGTTCTCGAGCAGCGGTGAATGCGATGAGTTGAGCAGCGCCACCATCGCAGGTAGACCACCAGAATTGCGGACGGCAACACGATTATTCTGGAAGCGCACACACTCGGATAAGGCGCCGGTGACATTGGTCAGAACGTCATCGCTTTCATCGCCGAGCAGCGCAACCAGATGATGCACCACATTCATATCGTTCAATTGCTTTACATTCTCATCCGACATGGCACACATCCAGATGGCACCCGTTGCACCTTTAAGCAATGGTTTATTATCCCGTATCGTCTTATCCTTGATAATGAGGACCAGTGGCTCCAAGCCGCCCGCTTCGCGTACTAATTCTCTGGTGGTCACATCAAAGGCGCACTTGTACAGCGCCGTGCTGCCCTCAACCTTTAGATCAACACTCTCCGA
Organism: Drosophila nr. fundita; assembly: GCA_035044245.1. Lineage (NCBI taxonomy): Eukaryota > Metazoa > Arthropoda > Insecta > Diptera > Drosophilidae > Drosophila > Drosophila nr. fundita. The sequence goes on from JAWNMG010000857.1 coordinate 889,150, forward strand.
GCTCAAATGTTGCACAATGTCTGATATCATGCCCTCTGTGGTAATCGCCAGTTGGAACTTTGGCTGCGATGAGCATTTCTGCACAGTGCCCATTATGGGTATGACAACATCGATGTGAATGGATTTCAGCAGGTTGGCCATCAGTGGAACAATGCCGCTTTTTCGCATCTGTTCCATATTGTGCTTGGAGTCTGCCAGTGTCCAAAGAGCACGCGATCCGGCTCGCGCCATGTCCAAGCATTCGATTTCCTCAGCGGAAAGTTGATCGCGTGGCGTTTGCAATATGCTGCAACAGATTGGTAATATAATACGGTAAAATATACATATATATATTTTCTCATATGTTGCCCAAATTCATTATTTACGAGTTTGATTTTTAGACTCACCTCATCTTGATGTCCAGCAAATCGACCAGCTTGGAAATGCCGCCACACTGTCGAACATATTTGCGGGCCAGACGCACCTTGCTCACATTCGATAGCGTCTCGGCTGCCATGGTCTTCAGATCCCTCATGGACGAGCTGAGAATGTCAACAATCAGCGGTATGCCATCGAGATCCACAATCGTTTTGCGTATGTCAATGTTGAGTGTGATGTCGGAGAGGACGGTCAGGGCGCCCAGGCAGCACTTGGTGTCGCTGCACTCGAGTATGTTGACCAGGACATCGAGACCACCGATATCCTGGATGGCGAACTGGTTGATTTGCGTGCGCAAATCGTAGTCCTGCAGACAACATAAGGATACTATTGTGGCCGTCTGATTGCCCGCCTTGATATATTTGACCAGCCTCTGAATGTTGTAGTATTCGGCGGGAATTTCGGCAGTACGTGCCACATCCTTCCAGCGTTCCTCCTCATCCGTCGAGGATTCCTCTTCAGTGGTATCGGAATCATCGAGAACAACGGGACGTTTGTCCCTAGAAAACCGATCCGGGCAGGAACCGCATTGTTCGCGAATCTTACGTGGTTTTCGAGGTGCAGCACTTGCAATCATTGTGCAATTCGATGCTTTCAATATATATATATATATAAATATATTTAATCTGCTTGGTGCTGTTGGCCTTTTGCTGTTGCACAACTTGGATGTTCAGAAATTTATGTGTAGATTACGTTAAGGAATTTCAAATGATAGTAAAAATATCGATTTAATAACATTTGTTGCCGTGGCGACGTTTACAATGTTTACGTATGTGTGCTTGAGAATTTGTACGACTACTTGATTAATTTACATTAAATCCAATTCAAATACTGAAAATAAATAATAATTTGAATTTTGCGTCTTTGATTTGTGTTTTTGGCACGTTAAGTGTCAGTTTCGCACGTTAAAATGGTGGCATTTATTTTTCTACAGTTTTCAGATTATTTATTTCAACTGATGAATTTTCTGCGAATTCCTCAATTAATAACTTCATCATTCGATGAAAAAAATCAACTGAAATTTAAAGTGCGCGCCAAAGCAGTGCAATGCTCTTTCAAATAGTAGTGATGGTAACACTGTGGTGTTGCTGCGGTGCGGCGATTTTAGCAAGCAGTGCTTGAGTGACAATGCCACACGGTCACACTTGTGAACAGCTGTGCTTTGTGTGTGTTGTGTTTTCTTTTTCCCCAATTTAAAAGCCAAGCCATCAGTAGCGTGTTTACTTTCAAATTAAATACATACGCATTATCATGGGCAATACGAGTGGTAAAAAGGAATCGGACAATGTGTACACATCCGAAGAGCTGCGCTTTTTAGAGACGGCCTATCGCAACGCGTCCGGCGGTGCGTTGGAGAAATTAACCTCAGATCGACTTGTGGTAAGTGTTCTTGTTTTTTTGTTTTTCTACTAGGTCGTTGCACTTCAACTGGCCAAAAATCAATTAAACGCAGTTGCCTGCAGTGCGCTGCAACGGTCACAAGTTCAAGGCTTACTGCGGCAGTAACAGCGGCTACTCCGCTTTAACTGTCATGCGACGCCGTACAAGAAGCAGCCAAACATACAAACGCGCACACACATAGAATGATGTGCGGATAATGCCAACGTCATCAAAATTATCAATAACAATTTGCATTGATTACTTAATGCGTTGTTAAGTTGAAATTGCCGTTTGGTTTATCTAATTTGTTTGTCTTGGGATTTTAACCCATTTTTGTTTTTGTTATTTTTTTTTGTTTGTTTGCTTTGCTTGCTAACGAAATGCCCGTGATTCCAATGGGGCTGCTCATAATTATGTCAACGGAATTGAATTTAAAATAAACAATAGAAGCGACGAATACAGGAAATGTCAGCATTAAGCATCGTATTTTCGTATTTACATATTTTCGTGCTCAACTGTTCTCGTGCATTCCCCCCAACTTGACAACGATCGCATAATTTGGTTTATTAAGCAAGCATACCCTTGCAGGGGATACCATAATTTATGGCACTTGACATGCAACGCTTTGATATTTATTAAGATTATATATACATATGTATATGTATAAAATATGTCTTCTAGATCGGATCATCCCTTAGAAGCAATGTGTCGAAAATCAATTTCATTTATAATTTTTTACGATGTCTTCCCTAAACTTGTCTTTTCCGAATATTGTTATAATGAACAACACACATTTGAAGCTCTTGTATAACGTGAAATATCACGAATATAGATAAATTCGAGGGTATCTAATCTTCGGCACCACGTGGCTAACAATTGTGTTTTGGTTTTTTTTTTTCATGACGTGTTTTTGTTTTTTTTTTCCGTTAAACAGGAAGCATGGTCTCAGACAATTGAGCGTTCTCTAGCCGAGAGCACGGCTCAGTTTCTGTTTATGCCAACGAAGCCGGGCCAACAATGCATCAATATACCGTTAAGGAAATTTGGTGAGCCCTACTATATTATGGAGCGTGGCACCATTGAGTTGAAGATGCAAATGCTGCTATCATCGATGGAACGCAGTGGCAATGACAGCTTCAACATCAAGCACCTGGAACAGGTGAGCTGATATAAAGTCTTAGCTGGAGATTAATTGTTTACTTATTATATATGTATTTTTTACAGTACATACACTCGATAATCAAGAGCTTTGTGAACCTGGAAAGCACAGCGAAGACGTCCAACATTAAGGAATGGCACGAGATGGGCTTCATTACTACAGAACGGTCGGCCTGCAGCTTTGCCAAGGGTCTGATGCGTAATCTCACCAAGGATATGGAACACACTTTGTCCACAGAGGCATTGGAACGCTGGTTGCATGTGACACCACAGTTTCTGCAGCTGTGGCGCGAGGTTTTCGTACAGCTGTACACACGCCACGGTGGCAGCAAGCGCACAATCATCAAGGATGTGGAAATTCCCATTCTGCCCCAATTGTGTGGTATGTGTACTCAATATGCTCACCCATGTTGCATCTGTCAATTAAATGAGAAAAGTTATTCACACACTTTTCACAATTTGCAGATGCACCGCACAACAGTAATTATCGGCCAATCATCGAGCTGCCACATGTGCTGTATATCAATGCACAGCTGCCGCGCGAGATGCGTCATAAATGGCGTTTCTTGTTCTCATCAAAAATCCATGGCGAAAGCTTCTCCACCATGCTTGGCAAGGTGACGGATAAGGGACCGACGTTGTTCTTTATTGAGGATGAGGATCAATACATATTTGGCGGCTATGCACCTGAATCATGGTCACTCAAGCCCCAATTCGGTGGCGATAATACATCGTTGCTCTATACACTCAGCCCGGCCATGCGCTGCTTCACCTCCACTGACTACAATGATCACTATCAGTATCTAAATTTGAATCAGCAGACAATGCCCAATGGGTTGGTGAGTATATATGCCTAATTTACATTTCCATCGATTAGATCTAACTTATGCCATATCTATAGGGCATGGGCGGACAGTTTGATTTCTGGGGTGAGTACAAATACATATTCAGCCTATCATTTGAGTTAATTCATAAACAACCTTTTTTTGTGTAGGTCTCTGGCTGGACTGCATGTTTGGCGAGGGTCAGAGTGTCGAGAGTTGTACCACATATAGCGACTATGTGCAGCTGAGGTGCGTTATAGCCTCCATCACTATTTGAGTGCTCTTTTCAAAAATCAACTTACATTACTTTGCAGCAAACGCAAGCAATTCAAAATACGTAATATGGAGGTTTGGGCTGTAGGCGATCTGCCTGTCAAGGATGATGAAGAGGGCGGTGATGGTCAGGTAAAATGTTTTATAAATAACAAAAAAAAAAGTTTCACATTTTCAAAATGAGTAGCTAATTTTTAAGCACAATCAAATCATAGAAGTAATCACATTTTATTTGAACTGTAGAAACGTTCCATTCTGGATGGTAATATGGAGGATCGTGCCATGCTGGAAATCGCTGGCAAGACAATGCATTCGGATGGACTTCGTGAGCCGGGCATGGATGATTGATGGCGGTCGCTGTACAAGGCGTTGAGCGAAGGCTTGGTCTTATCATGTTTAAGAATTTATAGCACTGTTTCGCTGTTGGGAGTGCGCTTAAATCCTATACATATTTACTCTAGCCTTAAAAACCTTCTTAAACACACACAAATAAGAACAAATCCGGCGAACAAAATTGTACTTGTTCTATCCATTCCTACGAACTTTTGTTAAGCAAATAATGTTAATATATATAGAGATATATACGTATATACAATGTATAATGCATAGCGTCTATGTAATACTGAGAGTATTGTTGTTGCGTTTTAGGATTACAAGTGAGTGAACATTTCAAAAGCAATATAATATCGTCGTAAACCTCTTTTTCCGCGTTCAAATAAATCGCAAATTGTTTGCTGAACTCAAATTTATTACTACAATTTTTAAGCTATCTAAGGATAAATATACAGTGAGAGACAGCTCAAGTCGACCAGTGTCAAAGAAAAAAAAATAATTGCCTGCAACTTATTTGGACCAGGTACATTGTGGACACCTGGGTGCAGGTGGGGAAACCTCACTTTATTAGGGTCAAACATTCATATTGTTGGTTAATACCATCGGTTTTTGGAATTTTGGAAACATAATGAATAATTAGCTTATGGCAGGCAATTATTTTTTTTCTTTGACACTGGTCGACTTGAGCTGTCTATCACTGTATATGTTGATATATACATATATATGTATATATGTATATATATATGAGTGTTTATGGTGGGTTCTCTTAATATAAATATTCGATTTCCATGGCAATTACATTAGTTTCTAAAACTGTTACTTGCTCCTTCGTTATTAAAAATAATGGTTTTGTATTTTAAATATCCACAGCGTAGCCTGAGAGCGTCACGCCTGGTGCAATCTCCTCCTCGACGTAGGAGCCCGCCTCCTCGAAGGAGCGTGCATTGCTATCCTCAAAGCTACGTCCTACGCTTGGCGGCGTCTGGCGCAGTGGCGGTGCACGTTGCCCAAAGTTGCGTGATACACCATAATTGCCGTTACTTTGATTAGAGTATTGGCCACCCTCATCATCGTAGCGGCGTCCCGTTGAGCGCAACTTGGGCGCCTGGAATGTGTGCTGCTGCTCGTTGTCCGAGCCCTGGCGATTGTTGAAATCATAAGTGCTTGTTTCGGAGCCGCGAGGGTAGTTTGTCTTGCGCAGCATGGCCTTGAAATTGAATGGGGGATCCTCAGAATTCTGTAAGGTAAACAATGCCATGATTAACCCATGCTGATATAATGATAAACTGGACAGATTTGCTTTACTTACGTCATCCTCATTGCGTCGCGCCATATTCTGGAGTTCACGTATGGGATCTGATGGTGGATACGAGGAGCGTTGCTGATAGTTGCGCTGTTGCGGCTGATTGGCATTATTGCGATAGAAATTGGATGAGGGCTGTGGCGGCGGTGGAGGCGGAGGCGCCGCATAGCCCTTCAAGGAATTGCGACGAGATCCAGACCGATGGACGCCCCAATTGCCGCTCATATTATTACTTTGATAGTTGCTGTTGTAGTTGTTGTAAGCATTATTGTAAGCATTCATATTCATCTGCACTTGATTTCTGGAAAGAGAAAACTTTTGATGATTACACAGATGGGATTAAGTATTGTGCTCACCTCCTCAACTGCTGGGGATCCCGAAAGTAGCTTTGATTGTAGATATTATCGCTCTCGCCCATGCGATCCCAGTTGGTCTGACAGGCCTGCTCCTTCTTGTATGCATTGTAGGTGAGCAAACAGGAAGTCATCGAAGGGTTGCGCTGCAAGGGACTGTCCCACGGTTCGTCGTCCTCCGCCTGGTGCGTCAGCAAGTGATTGGGAAACGATTGACGTGAAATGGAATTGGCTGGATCGACCATATACTGTGTATCGTAGAAGGGTATCTGATCCAAGCGGAAGGGCATCTTCTTGATGGGCACAGGCAGCGGTCCTAGCTGCGAGGAGTTCACCTCTCGCATATTAATCCGCTCGAAAGGCACCGCCCGAGTGCATTTGTTTAAGCCAGCCACCATGCGCTGATTGTAAATGTGCACCTGTGGGATAAAGTTCGATTGGTTAAAGTCAAGGAGATCAAACAAAGCCATAGTTTACCTGTTGCGATAGATTCACCAAATCCTGGAAGCGTGCGGAGCGATAATGTAACAGCACCTGGAAGATGGACTTCTCGCGCCACTTCTTTGCATAAGGTCGAATGAATTCCGCTGTGTTCTCATTGAGCTGTCCGGACTTCTCGTTGACCAGCGGAGGCAAGCGACCGCGGTCTCGGAAACCGCGAAAAGCTAGACAGAAAATTGGAATACAGCGAAAGAGATAGAAAGAAAGTGAAAGGTTGAGAAAGAGAGAGAGAGGTAGAGAGTAAGAAACAGAGCAGGTTAGTGGCCAGTCAGAATTGCGGTCATTGTGGGGAGTCGCCTTAATTTAATTAAATTTTCATTTATTTTCTATGCAGCACTTATAATTCATCTATGTGGTGGGCCAAGTCGAGGGTGTCTAAGCCGATTGGTTGCATCAGCAAGAATTGGGTGGTGCTGCATTTGCATTTGCATTTGTGGGTGGTATCCCCAAAGAGGTCGCACTAAGCGGCTTAAAACCAACACCAAGCAGAGACCCTAAACCCCTAATGGAAACTTGTGGCTTGGTTACTTTGATATTTTATTGGTAGTAAGTAGTATTGGTATGCAGTATTGGTAGTGCTATTCCCACCCGAGGGTTATAGTGCCCACATGGACATTGCTTGATTATGTAAATTGAAATGGGAACTAGTCCTCGATTGAGGCCTGTTCGATTTTGGAGATGCGCACCGCGGCGAGAGCCTCGTCCTTTCGCGTTTCCAGAAACATTTCGTCAGCCTCCGATGTTGTCTCACTTATGTCGATATGTTCCTCATCGTAATCTCTAAGCTTATCAAGTTGAGTTTTTTTACCTTTTTGTATTTTGGACGCGGCCTCATCATGCTGTCCAGCTCCTTTCTTGCCCACTGTGTATGATAGACAGAGCGTTAAGGACTTCTTCAAGTCAACAACAATATATATTTATATATATAGTGGAAACTGGTGACTTACTTTTAAAGACCTTTCCGCCTTTGACGCGCTTGCGTGCAAGCAAGGCACGCATCATTGACTGCACCTTGATAACCTTCTTCACCTGCTGCTCATATTGTCTGTGGAAGTGAACAGGTGTTAAGTGAAAAGTATGAGCGGGTCCCGAACAGAGCTCACCTAGCCATAAACTCATCATTGTAGTAGCGCAAGAAGACCTTGGTCTTGCCCAGAGTCCAGCCCTCCATTTTCAATCGCAAAAACAATAGGCGACAATTTTCCTTGGTCATGTCAACCGTTTCATCAAAGTCAAAGGCCAAAAACTGATAACTGTCGAAGCACAGAAGGACTTTAGTCGAACACATCTAACAGTTTTAGTTAGGGCCAAAGCTTACCGCTTGAGGAACTCATCGAAGGGCAAACGTGTGGAGTAGCCACGCTGTCTAGCGATAACTGTGTCCAGAACTCCCAGTGCCTTCATCTGCTGCTGCACGACGTCCGAGTGGAAGGCACGCGGCTTGTACTCGAGATCGGCACGTATGCAACGCACAAAGTGAACACCCAGATTCAAGTTCTGGCTGAGCATTTTGAGAAGCGTCAAACAGGTGAATCGGAAATTGGCGGCCATGGTCCGAAGATTATTCACTTGCGAGATGCAACCAGTGCTGAGCGTGTTGAGATTCTTTAAGGAACATCAAATGAGAATCGAGACATTTAAACAATTTGAATTGCAACTCACGTATGACTTGCGCTCTGTTTCATCCTTATGCTGTACGGCCTCAAAGGGCATGGTTAAATTACCAGCTTTGGTTAGCTGATTGGTAAACATGAGCATGATGCTCTCGTCCAGCGAGGAGCGGAACGTTTCGATCATCTCGGGCGGCACAAAGTCGCGATTGATGTCGGTGAAGGCGCGCGTATCGTAAATGATGCGGCCCGTATAGTGGGCCACGGATAGCTCAGTGGCAGTATGCTTCTTCACGAACTGGCTGTGCTTTTCCGACACGCGATCTAAAGGTAAATAAATAAAATGAGCAAAGGTAGAGGAAAAACCCGACGAGTATGTCTGTGGACCTACCCATAATCAAGTCCTGGTCTTGACAGGAGCGCGAAGCATCGTCAATGATATAGAAGAGGCCATCGGGCTTGGTAAGGAGATTATCAAGAGCTGTCTTGTTATCATAAAAGTTAAGATTAATGGCATCAATGTCCTCGGCTTCCATTTCCAACATTTCGCTAATGAAAATGCGCTGATTGTAATGATACTGCATCTGCTCATTCAGCGTGTTGATAATCAGTTGCTCCAGCCCATTCCGATTGAAGCACTCAAAGCCGAACATATCGTGCACGACAATGGCATTCGTGTCACCGCTACAAAGTTAAGGATTCATAAGATTCAGATAAGCTATAGCTATAGTGCTCATGGGCAACAACTTACAAGACGGCGCGTGGAAATGACATGTTCATGTTGATCTTGTTGATGATGAAGTCAACTAGACGCGAGTAGAGTGTGGAGGCAACCGCATCGCGAGCATCCCTTGCCTCTTCTGTCGTATACTGGCGGCGCTCGGCTATGCCACCCTTGACCATTATGAAGTTGGTCAGGGACCACATGAACTTCTTTTCATCGACACGAAGCAGCTCCGCAATGCGTGAGACCATGTCAGAGTTCTCCACCTCGGCATACTTGCCCGACTGGCGGAATCGTATGTTGCCTATGTTGAGAATGGCAGCAAGCACTTTTCGAACTGTTTCCAGTTGTTTGTGATTGAAGTCCAAATCGCGCAGAATGTTCTCGAAGTCACTGAAACGCTCCACATTGCCCTCGGGGTCGTCACGACGATACTTGAGCTTGGACGGGAGCACATCTGGGGGTATGCGGAGATAGCGATAATTGCGATCCGACTTCAGATTGTACTCCTTTAGCTGATTCTGCTTATTGATAAAATCATAGAAATAGTAAAAGATGTGAAAGTTGTGCTGGCTGCCATCGGTGGTCGCCACACGCAGCTTCTCCAGCATATACATGTTGAAGACGGCGCCACTCATCTTGCCCGTCTTGCCAAAAGTCAGGCAGTACTGCAGCACACACCGGGTGGAGTCATTGTTAACGGGTGTTCCAGCATTCACCATCATTAGTATCGCCTTAATGGAGCTCTCGACGCGACCAGTTGCACCACGGTTTCCATCGCCCAGATAGCAAAGATGCTTGATTAGCAAACGAGCATTGGTAGATTTGCCCGAATAGCTCTCGCCGGAGAACACAATGTGCTGCGGTTCACGGTGGTGCAGCATGTCCTGATAGGCAATATCAGCTACCGAAAAGATGTGCGGCTGATTCTCCGAGCGTGACTTGCATTTGTACTTGGCATGAAACTATAAAATATACATAGAAAATATGTTGATTGTATATAGAATAAAATGTTGCAAATCAAAATCTAGTTTTTAACCCACCTCATTGCTGAACTCTTGCTTGATCTCATTGGAGTTCAGTGACAGCAAAATGTCACCAATGAAGCTGTAGGACTCGCCCATTTCCATGCGATTGCGCAGCGAGTCGAGAATGGTCTCGTCCACTGGATTCTCCAGAGCAGCCAAATCCTCGGGGTACATACGTTCCGGTTTCTCATCGAAGCGCTTGATATAGCCACGATCCACAAACAGTTCGGGTTCCTTGAACAACGTCTTCACGTCGCGTGCTAGCTCCAACATTTCGGCTAGATCCGAACACATCTCCTCCTCGTTCTCGATGAGCTCTGTTAGAAATGGATGCTCCACCATTTCCACCATCATTGGGCGATTCTCCGGATTCTTTTCCAGGCACTCGGAAATAAAGTCATTGATCTGCTGCGACCAGTTCGTGGGTCGCGTCAATGTGGGCGGTGGATTGCGCACAATCGCAAACATTGCCCTCGTTGGATGCATGTCCGCAAATGGAGGCTTACCATCGGCCAGCTCAATGGTGCTGATGCCCAAGGCCCACACATCGGCACGCACCGTAATGTCCGGTTCACGGGACTCCATGGCCTTCACCACCTCGGGTGCCATCCAGCAGGGCGAACCAATGCAGGTGCCCCGTTTCCCCAACGTCGACTCCACCTGGCGCGAAAGCCCAAAGTCACAGAGCTTAACTCGACCATTCTTGGTCAACAGAATGTTGTCGCCTCGTATGTCGCGATGCAGAACATGATTGCGATTTAGTTCGATGGCAGCGCGACATGTTTCCCTGATGATGTACGCAATGTGCTCCTCCCGCATGCGACGGTCCAGCTTCAGCAGCTTATTGACCATGTCCACGGCGGTACCACCAGAGCAGTACTTTAAGGGATTAACGCATTGTTAGTTGGTCTCAGGTCTGTAAAGACCTTTCATATAAATACTAACCTCCATAACGAACCAAATTTCATCGGGTCCATTGGGTTTTGATAGCTTGTAGACGCCATAGAACTCGGGAAGATTGGGATGTGCGCAGTAGTCGCGCAGAGTGCGATACTCCTCCTCAATCGACACCTGATGCTCCTCATCATAGTGCTGTATCTTCAGTGCAACGATGCGATCATTGTCCAGCTCCTTGGCACGAAAAACCTTCGCATTGACACCCTGTGCAATCTCCTCATAGATTTCAAATTTATCCGTCGGATCCGGCAATTGCGCATATGGTAAATACATTTTCACTCAGTTGACCAGGACTCACTCACAGGATACAAAATCAGCTAAAGTGTTTGATTGTGCTTAGGTTACGCAAAGATCAAAAGAGGTTACTACTCGATTTGTTGTTGCTGCAAATTTCATTAGGCATCGCCGTTGCATAACTGCATTGATATGGTTTCACCCGATTACCAGCGAGGCCGACTTAGGGTGAAAACCACTATTGAGAACATAAAATTATGAGACCCTGTAAGGTCTTAGTTGGCTAAGGTTAGAACTGTGTAGTTAACCTATTATTAGTTATAAAATGCAGGTCCAAACAAGTCTCAGATCTTAGATCTCTCAGTTGTCAAAGTTCATTTGTCCTTAGGGATACCAATTAATTTATTTTTATGGTATTTTTATTCCAATTGATTATACTCACAAGATAAATCTAATTGGCCAATTTGATCAAGTTAATCGAATCATATGTTGAAGGAATTTCTATTATTCATTTAAATGTGTAGCTGTACTCCATTTTTTTTATAAAAATTATTCCTTGTTTTGAAAAGACACTTTTATTTGCGAGGGGGTTCAAACTTGATTCCTTCTCTTGTATTTTCCCCAAAATGTTTTGTAATAGTTAATGTTATTTAAGATTTAACAGCAACAAGCAATCGAGTATCCTTTTGTACAGACCTTTGTCTTGTGCTTAGTTATTCGTCACTCCACAAATGTTGATGGTGATCCTTACTTTGTATTTTTTGTTAAGTATTTCCCCGAACCGACCGCACGCTTGCAGCACGTAGCGCTGCAGAAAGCCAACTGAAAGTTGTTCAAATGCATTCTTCGGCTTTTTACTACTGAGCCAAGGAAGCCCCGCAACGGCGTTTAGGCATGTTGGCCAATTGCCTAGTCCACTTCACGCTGAATTGGCCAGACCCACCTTGGGCAACTAGGTATTTAGCCAACTAATTGAATTAGTTGTTTTGCTGCAAACCGTGCAGCGAAACCAAGACAAGCTATAGAATTGAGATATGGGATATGGAAGTGAACGAAAGTCAGCTGATTGACAGACTCTAAATCGTGTATCTTATTATTCGTAAGTATTTACAAGTATTCGTAAATGAAATCCACAGCTAAACTAAGCATAAAATGTACACACTCACATAATGGATCTATCGATAGTAGCCCTATTCAATATTAAGTATTTTAATCTAGTCTCTATATATATATATATATATATATATATATATATATTTGCATAAATTAAGTGTATTTGAATACTGTTGTTATTTTAGCTGCTGCCGCTAATTGAAGAGAAGTCTTTTATCAGTTCTCATAGCGTCCACTCATCCGTTGCTCAATTGCACACGCTTATCCATTCCTCCACAAGGCATTCCTCGCACTCGACACTACAGCACCATTGAAATTTACAGCGACAGCGTTCGGCGCGTCGTTCCTTGACTTGGCTGTAGCCACGCCCACAGCACAGGGAGGTGCAGCCATCGCTAGTTGTCGTGTTGCGATTACATCTGCGGCCCACTGTACCTACAATTGCAAGATGCACATAAGTATCAAAAGATATAGATATTTATCTATTGTTTCTACTGTCACAATTGACTGATTTTTTTTTTGTATTAAATATAGAGACACGTTAATTAATTAGTAATATAAGTTATTATTTGTTAAATCGAGTGACAACGCTATCGATATTGGCCAACCTGCACACTTCACGTCTGGGCCATTAAAAAGGCATAAATAAACAATTAACTGCAACGCTGAGCAAACTATCATAATTGTTAAATGTTAATTGCCAACGTTAATTGCCATCATTTGGCTAGACACGGCACATGAATCAAACGTTGACTGCTGACTGGAGCGACTAACGATGGGCCTTTGGCAGCATGCTGTTGGAGGGAGGGAGGGTGGGAGGGCGGCTAAGCGGACAAACCCCGGTAGCCCCTGTCAACGATTAATTATAAATTTGCGTCGTAATTAACACTTTAAAGTGGCCCGTAGTCGCTGTGGCTTTTGATAATTTGCAAATGTGTCAACAGCAACAACAGCAACAACAACAACAACAACAACAGCAACAACAACATAAGCGCTCACAAAATGGCTAACGAAAATTGCAAGTGGCAGTAGACTTTGTTTTTGTTGTTGTCGTTGTTGTTGTTGCCGCCTGGTTGTTGTTGTTGTTGTTGTTGATTGCCGAGTACGTGCCGTGCGCCTGCGCAGCTCTCGACTTTGTCGTGGCGCATTTTGAGTTATGTGGCATGTTTGGTAGCTCCGTTAATAAATGGTTTTTTTTTTGCGGTTGTTGTTGGCTGCTGGCTGCTGTTAATTTGCATTTCTGATTTATTTATTATAGCCAAATCAAATTTATCGCCACTGCAATGTCTATAAATCATTTTTAATTAGTAGCCCGATGTCTGAGTGTGACCGAATTTTTGCAATTTTTTTTGACAATCTGTAAATTATATCGGTATTTCCTCTTTACGTTTTTTGATAAGAAAACTAATCGAAATTTGCGTAATTTGTATAACTATGTGGATGACAGAACATTTGTATAAATAAATTTAAATAATTTAAATTTGCACAAAAAAAAAGATTTAATCGCTTTGCGTTAAATTTTATTCCAAGGTATAATTGTGATTTCTGAAAATTACAAATAAATCTTTGTACTTACCCTGTATATCTGCACTCAGATCACGTTCACAAAAGTTCGGCGAGCGCTGATAATAGAAGAGCGACGTCTCCAGCTTGCGGGCCATGCGGGCCGCATTCTTATCAGAATTGGGTTGGCGTGTGCCTCGATCGGTGTCCAGATCACGGTGGCTGTCGCCACCCGACATCGTGCCAGACACATCGGCGGCTGCGATATCGGAAGAGCCACCGTTGCCATTGCCTCCATTTGATTTCTTATTGCGTGATCGCTTCAGCACCACGACCGGCTCACCGTTGCCCAGATTGGACTGATCCACCAGAATGGCCTTGCGAAATTGATGCTTCAGCACTTTGCCCACAATGTGAAAGTCGGGCGCTGATTTCCAGCAGGTCTTCAACTGGCAACTGCCAGACATGCCGTGGCACTTGCAACGGAACTCCATATTATTCGATACGGCCTGAACAATATTATATTAAGTTTTGCTCAAGGTAAGACAGAATAAAGGTAAATAAATTTGTTTCTTACCATTCGACCAGCATGGTTGTTGTGCAGATTAATTTTGGATTGTATGTCGCCAGCCTTTTCACGGCAATCGAGAAACAACTTGGAATACTCGACGCCAAAGTCCATGTTGTGGGAGCAGCCGCCCCATTTCCAGCGACTGGCGATTTTGGAGCGTTCATATTTCTTTTCCTCCTCTGGCGTTAGGATTTGATTCGTTTCGAGATACTGAAGAAATTGCTTCTTCTCCTTGTCGAGCGACTGGCGCAGATTCTTGTTGAGTGTCTTGCGATTGATGGTCGGATCACAGCCGCAGGACATCAAACGGCCTTGGCTGCAGGCGCGCGCCACACTGTGGGCCACCCCGGCCGCTGAAATGGCAAAGGCAAACGCGCTTTCCCGATACCCTGTGCAAGTAAGAGTAAAGCAAAGTAAAGTAAAGAATTTAGAATTGAGAACTGAGAACTGAGAACTGCCATTTGAAATTGTTGTTGGGAGGATGTCCCCTGGGATCCATTGCAAACTATCGCAAGTTATGCGGCGTTATTTTTAACACTGAATGCACAAGTAGTTGTTGTCGTTGTCGTTGGCGATTGCCAAGGGAATTGTGCGGCATTTGGCTTTGACATGAGCCGGACAAGCGTTCAAGTTTTTAAAGTTTGCTTTTCTTTTTTTAGCCGCCAAGCCCCAAATGCCCACTAGAGCCTCGGCAATTGAATCGATTCCAGCGATCGATCAGACAAGATTTAATGATGCAAAATTGTGGACACAATCACAGCCACAGCCACAGTCATAGCCTGAGCACACCCACCCAGGCGGGGTTGGTTGACGGCTTATGCAACAGCTGTCAAACGGCTGTCAAAATTGACGTTAATCATGACCGACATGTACCGTCATTGAGCGGCCCAAAGTTGGCAACATTTGTCAATCGATTGACATGCAAATTGTCAGCGCCACTTTGCATAAAACAAATCGAAACCAAAAACCAAATCCAATGCCTCGGCGACAGTACATATGTCAATGTGACAGGCGTGCATCAAGAAGATGGTAACTGGTAACTGGTAACTGGTAACAGGTAACTGATAGTTGGGTGCTGCGAGGGGAGCCCGCCATAGCTGTCAAACAATCAGTCAGATGGCCAAGAGAATCGAGAGTCTGTCACTCAGGATGCGCACGAATGCAAATGTCAATGTTGTGACAAGTTGTCGCTGTCGCACCGATCGTTCCGTTCCGTTCCATACGCAATCCATCGATTCGATTCCACACAAACCTGCAATGTCAATGGTTGGTTGGTGTAATGCAAAAGTGTAGCGCGCATTTGATTGACGATTAAGACGCCATCAATCAATGCATCAATGCACACAGTAGCCACACAGCCGACTTCCAGCTCCAACTCACCCTCGCTGCCTCACTGTATTTGTTGAATCGTTTGCGATCTGTGATCTGTGTGATCGCTGATCAGGTGATCGGTCGATTGGGTCTTGATTTATGCGCGCTTTGTCTTTCCCCTCCCCAGGCCATTTGCAAATCCAAATCACATCATTGCCAGCGAGTTACATTTGACAATGCCTTGGGGCCACTGACGTGCTTCTTACTGCGCATAAATTGGCAATCGACCAAGCTCGATCGCTCCACTGGCCCCTAACAACGACCTGTCTCTGTCTCTGTCCCTGTCTCTGTCTCTGTCTCCCTGTCTCTTATGTTGCAATCCCAAGTAATTGTTTGCGACATACGTCGCTCGCTTGTTGTCACATGCATTTGGCTGAACTGAGACCAAGATAAAGGTCGATCGTCGTCGTCGTACGTAATCCTTTTACTACTTTTGTACATGCTTGCTGCCGCTTCAGTCCCAGTCCCAGTCCCAATCCCAATCCCAGTCTCAGTCGCAGTCCCTGCCCCACTTGATTGACAATAATGCATGGCGAAGTAGCAGCAGCCGCAGCAGCAGCAGAAGCAGCAGCAGCCGCAGCAGCAACGATCTTGCGATCTGCGTCGACGATCAGCGATTCGAGCAGTTCCATAAGTTATAGTAGATGTATGCAAAATAGTTGACCTGTCCGTGCGCCGTTCGATTGTCAGTCATTGTGCCTCTCCGACTTGATTTGTTTCGTTTCACTTGGTCGATCGTCGATCCCTCGCCTCGTTTGGAGCTGAACGGGTTGCCACAGGTTGCCTCAGGTTCGGTTGCGCTGGACGGGCTATGCCTCTGCCCTTATAAGTCTCTCCCCAAGTCGCAATCGTTGCACGCGTTGCTGTTGCCTGTCAATATTGACTCTCGTTATATGCAGTTCAGTTCGGTGTTTCCTTCCTTATTTAATGGACACACGAACGGGCGGCTTGACAAACAGACAAACAGACAGACGGACAGACAGACAGCCGGCGGGACAGATCGGCAGACATGTCACTGACATAAGCTTGGGTTTACCATATTGGAACACTGCTCGCCCCGTTGAAGGCTAGTCGAGAGTTACTTGGAAGTGCTGCTGGTGTGGCATGCATTTGGAGATTTATGGTTTGGCATTGTTATATTGGGCAGTGTTGTTAACTTTAACCCGGCTTATTTTGGTATTTGGCCCGATCAAGTTTTTGTGCACTTGATGGCAGCCTCAAGATTATTGCTAAATGCAAATTATATGTAGATATGCTGTAATGACATTGTTTTTTTGGCTTTGTCGGAATTACTAAATGCACATTCAGATGTGGAACCTTTTCAGTTATCAGAAATCTATCCTATTTTTAATTCTTTCAAAGGAAATATTATTCAAAATTTTCCAAGAGAAGGAAATTTGTATAGCAACTTAATTGAAATTGAAATGTTGTTGCTCTGTCGACAGTAAAAATATTCAAAGAAATAAAATCTTAAGAGAGGCTAAGCCATCTTTTATGCTTCTGCTGTTTGTAAGATAAATTTATTGCTGTTGCTACAATATTACATTATTAAACAAATAATATGGCTAACTCGAAATCTGGTAATAAGAATGTAATTAATTTTGGGGTTTGTTGAAAACAATGCTGTCTCAGTTATGCTCTGCAGATCACAACACTTGCATATGGCTTTGCTGCTGCTGCTGCTGCTGCTGTTATTGGCGTCTGCTCAGCATTTCCATGCCCATAACCAAATTCACATCCAGATCCACATCCACATCCAGATCCATGTCCATGTCCGCTCCCATGCCGTTTATTCGTTCGTTGGCTGTTTCGTTTGTTGGTTTGTTGGTTCGTTTGTCTCTTAAAATGTCTGGCTGTCGTTTTGCTGTACGTTGTCAGTGGCCGCGGCAGCATCCGTCAACAGAGATAACAATTTTTTAAATTGAAATTGAATGAAGTGGTTTGCTTACAATATAATTTATACGATGAATGCAAATAAATTACGCCGGACTCGAGTCGAGTCGAGTCGAGTCGTCTCCTTCGACTTGGCTGTGAGCCTTTCGCTTTTACTCGTCGGTCTCCCAGCCAACATTGTTGCTGTTGCCTGTTTCTTTTATTTTTGTTTTGTTTTGAGGCGCATTGAAATTTGTGAGAAATCTTTTCAACATTGCTACTGGCAGTATATCGTTTGCATCTGCATTGCATGCCGCCATTTTGATCGCTGACCATTTGCTCCATTGTCTTGGCATTTTTACAGCAATTGTTTGACGCATAATTTAGCTAATGAAGCGCTTGGGAACGCACTTGAAACATACCTTTAGGCAACCCAAACAGCAATCAGCAACTTACTTGCCTCATTGTCACCCGAGAAATGGCCTATTATTCTTTGTACCCGTACATATCTGTATCTGTATAAATCACTGGGAAATTCTTGGGAACCCAATTTTAGTTTCACGAGCATTGCAGTTACGATCAAGTCTAAACCATATGCTGTTTTTCATTAAGAAGCTTACACTTAAAGCAGTATATTTGCATCCAGAACTTGAGGTGAATCAAAACGGTAGTCAGGTGATACAGTTTTGTGATTTACGATCGGCGCTTGTGATCACAAACTTACCGCTATTTGCTACTTGGCAAACAAAAGCGGTAAAGAAAGCGGCGACAACTTTGTAGATGTTCATCAAGATCAAGATGATCATAAGGCACACGCCGACGTCGGGTATCGAGTGAGTGTGTGTGTGTGTGTGTGTGTGTGTGTAATATAATGCCTGTACAACAGATTAAGATATCAAAGTCAAAGTTCGCACTGCCGCTGCTGGGATGCACTAGGCTGTGACAAAGGTGCGCCCAGAACAAGCCCCAAGCGACACTCTTACTACTACCAACTGGGAAAGCTTAGAAACATGATCTAGCCCCGCGGAGCAACTGAACCAAGGCATTAGAGAACTAGCTCCAGCTTCAGTTCTGCCTGCTGTGGTTTTCTGCCATAGCGTGTCTAATAATGCGACGGCTAATAGCCTCGGACACTGGCTGACTGACCAGGGACCAGAACTCAATGCTGGGCACATTTAATTAGACTTCTTTTTTTTCAGTTTTTTGCCTAGCGGTTTGCGTGTGGGCCGTTGCTCTATGGTTAACCGCAAACTCGTTGACAGTTTGTTGTTGCCGTTGTTGTCGTTTGTTGGCCATAAAGCGATTTTGTTTGCGTGAAAGCTGAGCCACACTTACGGCACATTTTAGTGTCAGCTTAATGGCTTTCGTCCGGACTACTTGGGAACCTCAGCCTGCGCTCACCAGCACTGACTCAATGCACACTCAATACACACTCACCTTTCGTTAGCAGATTGGATGCATGCGGATTGCGGCTCTTCGTGCTCAGCGACGAGCAGTTCCAACGATGCCACTGAAACTGCATTCACATAAAATGATTAGATAATGATGCAACAAAAATACGTATATAAAAATTAAATGAAAAATGTTGAAATTGTACAATGTTTAAACACAACTGCAGTTAATGAAAGTTATTACAATTGGAAGAACTTGAAAAGCGATTTGAGATAAGCTTTTATTTGTCATCTCATAAAAATCATTAAAAGTGCATCATTAACGCTTGGGAAAAAAATGGTTATTTAAATGTTTATAAAGGCATATAATGCTACAAAATATCAATAGTATACTGTAATAATTTAATTCATTTATTATAATTTAAATCATTTTTTATTGATTTGAAAATAATTTGAAAACTTAAGTAAAGTTTAACTTTCGATATAAGTAATTTCTTTGTATTAGATCTTAACTATATACCTGTATCTGACATTCACGTATGGCCATATCCAGGCCCTCCAGAGCAGCAGCTGTTACATCACTTGCCTTGTAGCACAGCTCCACCTGATCCTTGGTCAGACCAGGCACAGAGCGGCATGTGGCGCGTCCGTCTGGCAAGCCATACAGCCTGTAATTTTTATATATATGTTTCGATTAGATATAGAATAAATATTTTGTATGCCTCAAAAGTGATGTCTAGCTAATCTAAATAGCAATTAATATTTAATATCTACAAATAGTTTAAATTTAAATAGAGAAATAAATATTTTATATTTCAAACAAATATTTTCTGTTTGTAAACCTCATGAGGCCTTCAATTTGGAGTTGTGCTTGAATCTCTGGTTTAATACAAATTTGATTACAGTAACCGCAGCTGACAATTAAATCTGAAGCCCCAACCCAAGCCCAAACCCAATTTCAGAGCCAGCAGATCCAACGGAGCCCACACAGACCGCAGCCGAAATTCGCCATTAACCTTGAACATCAAAAACCGCAGACAAAAAAAAAGAAAAGAGGAAAAAAAATCCAAGGAAAGAGATAAAATATAAAAATGCTTGGCAACAAATTTAATTTAATTATATTTTATTTGTTTATGTGAAATTTAATTTGACTTTGTGGCAGATTTAATCAGCAAATGCGAAAACAAAGCTCAGCCCAAAATTAGACGGACGGACAGCAGGACAGTAGCTAAATTAAATTCCAGCCATGTCATAAATCTTGTGTCAAATCTTTGGTCTATGACTCACGTCAACAGAAGCTTGACTGAGAGTGAGACGAGCCAAGGGGCTGTCCAAGAACTCGCTGAGACTCTCATTGAACTCATTTAGAGCGGGCTGTGGCATTCAAGGTCAGCGGAGAGGTGTTTTGATCTTGAGCCACTGATACAGAATGCGAGAGCCAGTTGACGTTGAACAACTTCATCGGGCCATTGCTACATCCACATCCACATCCACAACAACATTTACTTCCAGATTCACAAAACGCCATCGCCATCGTCATCGTCATCGCCATCGCATCGCGTTGATCTACGACACGCAGTGAGCAGTTGCCACAGCCTGGCATACCAGGCGTATACGTGATGCGCTCAACGATGGCGTCTCCAATGTAGTTTCTTGCGCACGCCAGTCTGCCGGACATATGAAGGGGGGGTGTGAGAGGATTAATTGTAGCACGTAGCGCATGTAAAAAATACTCAAATGTTGAAACGTGCCATTTTCACACACGTCCTCAACTGCAACTGATCTGAGGATCTACCATCATTTGGTATGCCATTCACGCTGCTCTCCGCAGAGCCTTTGCTTCAGTTGCTCCGTCTCGCTGCACGCCGTTCATCAGTTGACGTCGTCTGTGGAGATGCAGACGGAGTACGCGATGTGGCGACACAGTTTAGCCATGTTAATGAGTTGCAACTTTTGCGTGGGCTTACTCAAATGCTGGTTATATACATATGTATGTGCAAGCATGCTGGACTTGTCAGAGAATTGAAGCTAAGTCAACTGGATTAAGTTTTTATATTTTTCTTATGTTAAAAAAACTCGCTTTTGCACAACACTTAAATTATGTATTATAATTAAATGTATTCATTTTATCTGATGGAACTTATATACTCTCTGATTTGTAGAAATGGATAAATGCTTATGTAGCTGATAGATGAAGATTTTTGAACAATTCCCTTTCATTTGGTGTGTACCCCACAAGAAGAGTATGGTAAATTAAAAGTAAACTAAGCGATTCAAAAATAATTGTAAATTACTGAACTAAAAGCTTAAATAGATATCGTATCCAAGAGAGCATTTGTGAGCGCAATGTTTGACCAAGTTTAAGGCATTTCCTTTCGGTATTGCTGCTCGTCGGTTTTTGAGGCTTTCGCTTTTGCACATTTCATGATTTAAACGTAAAAATATGTGATAAATTCATTTAATTACAGCGGCATTTCTCATAGAGCTATGGAAATTGAATGCTTCAAAAATGACTGTCAGTTGGGCACCCTGTATTTGAATAGTCGCCTTTAGATCAAAAGCATTCCTAGCTGTTGCTGTGGCTCCGGCTGCCCGGCTGCCTGGAATGTCTCGTCTCGACCGGGGCAAAGTTATCTGCCCGGCTGAGTCTGCCTTGGCTTGAGTCTGGCAATCTGTGTGTGAATGTGTGTGTGTGTGTGTGGGAAACAATGTTTATGCCTAACTGGCTTAGATAGCAAACTGATTTGATATAGTTCGTGGAGGGGTATAAAACGACAAAAATCCTTGATTTATGCATGGGCTACCGTTTGACAGACGGAACGACCAAAAACGCAACTCAACTCAAGACTTTTGGCGGCGCCTATTAAAGCCTTGCCACACATTTCAATCTTTTTATGGCATTTCAATAGAACTCTTGAGTTTGCAGTCGAGCGTGAGAAACTCAAATTATGAAAATGAAATAAAATTTGCTGCCTTTTTTAAATTGCCTGATTTTGAGTTTAAGTCTTCTTTTTTTTTTTTTGTTTGGCCTGCTCGGTTATCGTGGCAACACTTTACACGCCTGATAAGCAACATCCACGTCCTTAAACTCAAATTAAGCAAGCTGGCAACATTTTAAGCCACGGCTAACAGATCGATAAATTTTATAAGCGAATCAATTGCGCTGCTATCGCATCGCGTGAAATACGCGCAGAGCATCGACGTCGACGTCGGCGTCGACATCCACATCCACATCCACATCCACAAGCACATCCACATCGGATCGACATCAAATCGGATCGGATCGAAGTCTTGGATCGCCACACAGATCTGCGAGAGCTGGAGCTGATGCTGCATGAGTCAGTGTCGGTTCCTTGACTTTGTTGCCTTATCAGTTTTATTGAATTCACTGGCAAAGTCAGCAATGCCAATGGAAAAAGCCAATGGCAACAACAGCAACAGCAACAACAACCGCGATGACGACGACTAAAAGCCATACGCTTTATAAAGCTGTTAACAAAATGTGCATCAGTTTAAATTCTTTATCGAAAAGACGTCTGGCAGATGGCTCTGAAAGATGCTCTGCATTGCATATCTGGCAACCAATTAAAATGCATTTTGCCAAGAAACTTTATTTTATTTTTATTTATTTTTCATTTCTGTTTTACATTTTTAGTTTTGTCTCTTGTTGCGGCTCTTTAAATTGCAGTTTTGTTTGCTTGATTTGTAGTTGGTGATAGAGAAGCTTTAACGGGTTGCTTTCGATAACAGTTCAATGGGAAAATAACCTACCTTTTTTATGTATATTTTAATATATTTTCAAATAAGTCTAAATCTATTTATATATGTACATATATGATCATTCTCTAACCTGATCTGATACTTTCTTAGAATCTCAATTCTTGCAACCTTTTAATTTCGCTAATGGTGCGCACTTATCAATTTTATTTCCTTGTCTGTAACATATGTCAGCCGATAATGAGCTGTAAATTTCAGTCAAGAATTGAAGTCTTCGAAGGAGCGACTTTCTCGCAGATCGCCAGACAGGCGAACCAAAAAGATCGTGGCGAGTTTATCGCACTGGCAAGCGATAAGGAAATGCAACAAATTTAACAAGCAATTAAAGAAGCTGCCTCGTGCACCTAAAACTGGGGACCTGAGGCTGCCAAGTTGGCAGCGACTCTTGTACATACATACATATATAATCAAGTTGCATTCCGTTGCGCATACGCCATGTGTTGCAGGCCAAAACACTTGAGATTGTGTATGTGTGGTTGTGTGCCGATGCACCCAATTAGGATTTGGCTGCTGCACATTATGCGTTGCACTTGCTGCACTCCTGTGCTGGGGGCGTACTTGGGGTCCATTGGGGGGCGTGGTCGTGTGCACCTTATTTGCATTTCAAACGAAATTTTGTGGCAGATGCAGTTGCACTGGCAGGTGTCTGTGCTTGTGTGTGTGCCTCATTATGCGCTGCAATTATGACGTTGCAACTACGAGGAAGACGACGAATTGCAGGCTGCTCTTCAGCTTGCATTGCTGCAGTCTCGAGTTGACTGCAACGTTCATATGCTGTAGTTGTTGTTGCCGTTGTTGCAGTGCTTGCTGCTATGGCTGTGTTGTCAACAAGCAAAAAAGTATGTTGACAACCCCATTCAACCACAGCAACAACCACAACGAGATTAACAAGCTGCAACTACTAGGCGAGGCAACCAGCCAGCCAGTCAGGCAGTCAGTCAGCCGCACCTGGAATCTGGACAGACACTGCCTCTCGTCCGCCTGATTGCGCACAGCGTTCCGGAGTCGGAGATGGAGACGGAGACAGAGACGGAGACCGATTGACAGCGCTAGGCATATTATAAGGCCTGAGTGCCACAGACCACCCTGCAATTGAAATCCACTCAATTGTGTAGGTTGGCCCACAGTTGTTGCGGGGACAAGAAGCAAAGACAACAACAGACACACAGCAGCCACAAGCAGCTAAAAGGGACCTGAAGTTGCAGCTCAAGTTGAAGCTGAGCAATTGCCAGTTGGTAGTTGGTAGTTGGCTGTTGGATCTGAGTTGATACCATGTCCAGGAGTGGCCATGAACCATTCAAAATGGCGTTGACTCTTTGGCAACTATTCGTTGCTTGGTTGGAGAGAAATGGCTGCAAAGCTCTGCGTTAAGACAATTGCAGGGAGATGGTTGCGTTGCTTAACAAATGCGCAAGACAAATCGTATTTTTTTTCCAGTGTATACATACTGATATGTATGAATCATCTAGCTAGAAAAACTAGCAAAAAACTAAATTCCAAATCGGACTAGAGATAAAATCATGATCAGAAAGACATATCTATAAAAATTAAACTATTAAACGAATAGTAAATAGATCTTTCAGTAAACTAAAAAGTAATAAAAGATATAAAAAGATAAAAGATGTATTTCAACAGCTTTAGAAGAATTAATGAGAAGCTTATGTATATTAATTTCAACATAAGCTTGAAAACTAACTTAAGTCAAATTCCCATAATTGTTTCCATATCGAATGAACCCAACAACAGCTATAAGTAATTAAGCAGGTAGCTTGGCGGGTCGCGCTTAATGCTAGATCAATATTAATTATGGCAACACCTTTGGCTGACAGTTTTCCGGAGCGGTTTACGGGGCGAACAGACATGCAAGACTCGCATTGATTAATCTGTTAACTCAACGACATAAAGTGCTGTTGGCTCTGTTTGCTTTGTTGTTGTTGCTGCTGTTGTTATGGTTGTCGTTTAATTAATTAACTTGCCACTGACAACGACAACACAGTAACACCAACAGCACCAGCAACAACAACAGCAACAGCAACTTCAACTTGGAGCTTGTGTAATGCTTGGGTTAATTTGTTGACAGGCCATTTACACATTTGAGTTTTGCTTTACATACTCGCCAAAGTGTTGATGGATTCGCTGGACACCTACTTACACAGATAGATACTGGATGGTTGGGACGGGGTTGTATCCACAAGATACTCGGACTTACCAGCGTGTGCAGCAGGCCAAGATAATCACAACAATTAAATGCAAATGGGAATGACGCGACGGCGATTGTGCGGCAACCAAGTTGTTTCCTGCGTTGCTGTTGTTGCATGCTGGTGTTGTTGTTGTTGTTGTTGTTCTTGTTGTTGCTTGCCACGCAGTCATCGCTCGACTTTGATTTGCATAAATTTTCATACAATTGAAGCCTAAATTTTAGTTGCAAAACATTTTTGTTTCTTTTGCTGTTGCTGTCCACACAAGTTAGTTGGTTAGTTGTCTTTGCAGCTGCTTTTGTTGTTGTTGCTGAGTTTTTCTGCGATGGCCGTGCAACAGCATACATTTTGTAGTACACATTGAATTAGCTGTGCAACTCTCCTTGCTCGACAGTTTACATTCTCCATGCATATTTTATTGAATTTGCTGCCCTATTAAAATTATAAGCAATTTTAAATAATATATCATTTTATTATCCACATTCTTTTGCACCACGTTTTTTGCCTCTACGTTTTCATAGCCACATTTTCAGCTCGAATTCCGAATCGCCGATCGTGACCAAAGAGTCAGCAAACATTGACCGTTCAAAGCTTTGGCTTGGAGCCCAGCTCGCCGGCTACTGGCTAACTGGAACACCTTTTTTGCTTGTAAGATTTGTTTGTTGACTTCTTTTTCTTCTTGTTTGTTCTTATTCTTGTCGTTTTTGTTTATTTACAATCGTTTTAAAGCTCTTGGGCGCTTGGGCTGGTCTGATTGGCTTGCAGTACTGCAGAGTTGGCGCACTTTAATTCTCTTATTTTTATTTTGATCGAACTGTGCTTCTGGGTGGCTTTCTTTCTCGGATCTGAGAATTGAGTCTGATTCGCTGCACTTTTTGTTGTGGTTTGTTTGTGTTTTTCTCAATCTTTTTGCTGGCAATTATGCTATGCTTATGCACTGTTAATGTGTGAAAAATTAATTGTGTGTTGAAATTTTAACTAACATATTAGTTATAAATATTTGCTTCAGCTTTCAATGAATAAATTAAGTCAATAAAGAGATAAAACTATTTAACATTGGAGTAAGCTATCATCTTCGTTAGATTCGATTATTTTTATTTAAATTTTTAGATTTTCTGTTGTGATTTTAATTGATTTTTAAGTTGTTAAAATCTGATTTTTGTTTTACAATTTAATGTTAATAATATTTAATCCAAGTACATTTCAAATAGTTTGCATATTTATTTGAAATATTTTTAGCATTCAAATAGATATTTTATTAGTTGAATGCAATTTATTTGTGAATCTTGAACTCTTATAATTGCCACATTTGAACCTTTGCTGCACATTTAATAATATAATTTAATTATTTTTTTTCAACAGATGTAAATTATTTCTAAGATTATTTAGCTATTTGTTTCACCATAATGCGATCTAGAAAGTGAAATGCGTTAATAAATTTGACGGAAGCAACGCACAACACACAGGACACTGGACTCGGAACGTCCTGCCACCGATACGCGCCGTACGACTATGAGACGAGAGCCGAGTGCGACAGGCTCTAAATGCAAATTAAAATCAAAATTTGAAACAGAAGCAGCGTGCTGCCTCGTCCTGTGCGTCGCAGTGTGCGTGTTGCTGGAAATCCTTGCAGCGCCAGCAAATGACGTTGCCTGCGTCGTTTGGCATGCTTGATAACGATGATGATGATGATGTTAACGCTGATGTTGATGGAGATGAGGATGATGCCGCTATGCGCGTGCCTTGACTAACGTGCGCCCATCCTCGGGGTGGCTGTGCCACTGTCGCTGAGAGAGTGTGTGTGCGTGTGCCTGCTGGCTGCTCAATGACTGGCTGGCGAAAGTAGCATACATCAAAGGACACATGTAGCCACATTGAGGCAGGGCTGCCAGCCGAAATGGTTTTCCCAGCCGCCTCGTGCATTTATCGCATGCGATTTTTCACAGATTCCCCTCAAGAATATTGTGCCACTGACTTATGTTGCACTTGCGGCCTAATTAACACAAAATACAAATTCAATGATTTAGGGTTCAACCATTACCCACTTCCGGCAGCTACCACCCCCCATTGACACCTGATGTACCCATTTTTCGTTTGTTAAAGGCTCTTCCTTAAGGACTTATAAACAAAAAAAAAAAATGATTAAGTGGCATTGTTGTGGCTGGGGCAAGTATACAAGGACACACGGCCGAGTGCCACTTCTGCTGAACATCAAAGAATTTAAGCGACTGCAACAACAAAAGTGAAAGCGAGTCCAGGAGCCGCAGTTGCCTTTATATTCTAGTCAAGGACTCCAATTATTGCATTTGTTGTTTTTGTTGTTGTCTTTGAAATATGCTAATCTAACAAGGGGTAGCATGTGAAAGGAGTGGGGGAAGGATGTTTGATAGGTGTTTGACCTAAGAACAACAAAATGCCGAGCGTGAAGCAATTGATTCGCGTCTACTTCCTAGTTTCTCCGCCTAGAAGCGAAAGGACCTCAAATGTGGGTCGCTTGCATAGGAGTGTGTGAGTGTATGTGTGTGTGTGTGTGTGTGAATAAGTGTGAGTGGGTGTGTGTGAATTTAACCCCTATTTGACTTTTCACTTGCTACTTGTTACACTTCAAAGAGTCCGACTGCGGCCAAGTAACACTTGTTGCCAGCTGTTTGAGCTGCTAATTGTGGCAGCGTATCATGCAACATCTACTGTAACATATGCTATGTTTGTCACAAGGCTGATGTGGCAACACAATAAGCCGCACAATTGCTTGCTGATTTAATGTCATTCTCTATGTTAAGCATTATTTTATGTTGATATATAAATTTAATATCAAAATCTAAACAATCTGTGAATGAAATTAGTATTAAATATAATAATAGTGTTGATACAGAATTTATATCATTTTAATAACTAAAAGTCTAGAAATGTTGACTCTTTACAATTATAATTACAATAGATAAATAACGGTTTCTAAAACTCTTTAAGTAATGAACGGAAGATTGCATGCCAGACTTTGTCCAGTTAATTCTCATTAGACACATCCGTTAACAACTGAAGACATTATCTTTTCCCACACACACACACACGCAAACCGAATACACTCTTTGACCAGTGACCACAACAAAACAGCAACCGCAACAACAAAAACAACAACAAATTTGAGGATCTCTTTACCGCATGCAATTGCCATGAATCACCATCACCTGGCTGTGGTTGAGTCTGAGGCTTCAGCTTCAGCTTGAGGCTTTCTACTGGCTCGGGCCTCTGGCTCTGGCTCTGGCTCTGGCGGCACATCCATCAATGTGCCGTTGACATTTGCTGCGTTGTTGACAAGAATTGTCACAATAAACAATACAACCACGACAAGCAGCAGCAACAACAACAACAGCCACAAGGAAGAATGATAGTGGATGGGACGAACGGACGCGGCCACGTGACATGGCGGGACAGGAGGAGGCAGCAGCAGCAGCAGCAGCAGCAGCATGATGATTAGTTTGGTAAGTGGCAAGAGGAGTGCGCATAAATTACCAAAAGGATTAACCAACCAGACCCAGACAGCTGAAAATGGAACTTGAACTGCAATCGCAATCGCCAAGGGTTGTCGTTGTTGTTTTCTCTGTCTGTCTGCTATTGTTGTCGCTGTTGTTGTTGTTGTTGTTCAACATGAAAAATGTGCAGTGAACTGTAAGGGATTCTCAGCTCTCATCGTCTATCGAGGGTAGGGGACGCCATTGAAATTAAAATCAGATCAATTTCACAGATATTAACATATTATTGCACAGGGCAAGTGTTGATATCTCATTTTGTTGAAGCCCCTAACGATTGGGGTTGCTTTTGTTTCAGCTGTGCCGTTACTCGTTACCCGTTACTCGTAGAGTATTTAGGGTACATAAGCTATCACTAAGAACTGCAGAGCAATTGATATTTTGCATTGGCGAAGACAAATGTGATTTCCTTACTTTTTTATCTGCCTGTAAATTTAATTTTCATAAACGAGAGTTTAATGGGAGTTTTCTTTTTATAAATCTAAATAAAAGATTTTGCCGAGGATTAGGTATTAGGTATTTTAATAGTCGACTACATAGTAACGATGATTTTTATTTTACCCTCAATTAGTGTCAGAGTTGAGGGTTGTTCGGCCTTGTTGTGCCCATGAGTTGATAGATATAACAACAGATTTGTCTTAATGATTTCCATGATATGTCAATTCCCACGCAATTTTATTATTTTTTTTTTTTTGGAATTTATTTATTGGTTTTCATTGATTTTCCAAATTTTCAGTGCTTCTCATTGATATTTGCAGGTGCGCCTTAAAGTCCAAAGCAATTTGAGCTCATTAAAAGGAAAAATAAACATGAATAAAAAAATCGCAATTTAATGTCGTTGCCCAGGGTTACACACACTGAAAATGAGAGACAATCAAACTAAGACAGAGGCAGAAAAAGACCCCATAATTTAGTTAATTTTCGGTTTTTTTTTTTTTTTTTTGGTCTTTTGCTGAATTTAATTAACTCAACGACGACGTTCATAAATCCCGACAAACATTTCAAAACGACGCAAATTTTGTGCTGAAATATGTTCCACAAGTAAGAAATAAAAATAAAAATTAAGCGAAAATTAATCAAAGTAATTTCGGAGGAAAGGCTTCTCCTGGTGCTGATGCTGCTGCTGCTGCTGCTGATGCCTGCCTGGCAATGCAGCAACCGACATACGACATAACAAACATAACTCGACGCATTCCACTGTTGGCAAAGTGGCACAAGGTAAGGCTAAAGTTAGGGCCAAACTTAAAGCTAAAGGGCTACCAGGGTTCGAGGGCCCTGTGTATGGGAAAAATTCCATTGGCCTCCAATCAGTGCACGCAGTTTGCATTGCTCTGACATGAAAAAGAAATCAGTGCAACGTTCGGAATGGTTTGGGATGCTATATGTAGTATGATTTCGGGATGGGATGAGATGGGATGGGATGGGCTGGGCTGGGCACACTCTGCCTCTCTGTCTCTTTCACTCTGTCTCCGTCCTCGCTTATCGTCGCTGACCAGTCAACAGTTGACCGAATGTGTGGGAAAATTTTTCATTTTTAATTGCACTTGGTTAGCTCGACCCGCAATGTCCAATGGCTGGCCGAAAACTTAAAGCGTCTGCGCCTGTGTATTAAAGGGGCTGCTGCTGCTTCTGCTGCTTCTGCTGCTGTTGCTGCCGCTGAGAGGCTTCTCTGTTTGGCCCGTTCTTGGCCCACCTACAAATCTCGCCCAGCTGTTTGGCACAAAGCGTCTGCATGCCGGACGCGCCATTCTATGAAAATTCCTGGCAACGTCGCAGCCGCGACTGGCATCCCAGCAATGCCTTCGCTCTAAACTATGCAAGTACTCCAACCCGGCAGCACTCGACTATCCACAGCTAACAGGTCTAGGGCCGACTGTGGGCGTTGCTTTGCGCAAATTACAATTAAAAATTGTTTCAAGTGGTTTACAAACCACAGCACGCACATAGCACAACCACAAAAACAAAAACAAAGCATAGAACACAACAACTTTGAGGGTTGCACGAAAACATCGCGCTAACTGTTAACTGAGAATTCATGCCACGACCTTTTGCATAGATCTTAACTAGTTTTTCTATACGTTGACTAAATCTGTCTTCATTTTCCTCTTACTATCTCGAAATATTATCGAGGTACTGTTTAACTTTAGGTTTAATGTTGAAATATCTTCTCTTAATTTATGATTCCCTCTATATGAAAAAACGTTTAATTAAGTAACCACTTGGTAAACAATAAGTTTGATTTTTTCTTTCACTTCGAGAGTTCAGAACTCTCAGTAAAAACATCGATTTTATAAAAATTTATTACAAGTTTTTCATTCTGCAATCAAAACATATCATTCAGCATTTATACACATATAACACAAATTATACTACTAGGGGACTTAATATTTTTTTGTCTTAAACAATTACAAACACAAGTGCTTTTATTGAAAAGTGTGAGTCAAAACTTTTTGCTTAGTTAGGAACTCTAGACATATGTATTCCTCAAGTATCAGCTAATACATAAGCACATCTTCAAATTCATTTTAATATGAATACTCTCATCAAATTCTTACAAACATGTAGTATGGTCACAGTGCATTCCTGCATCTTAATATTAAAATTAAGGCTTGAGTGTACAGCAGTCGTTGGGTCAAACGGCCATCTTGGATTTTGAGTGGCTGCCAGCCAACCAAAAGAATTGGAGTCATGATCTACAGATGGAGATGTAAATGGAGATGGAGCTGTTATGTTCCTGTTCTTGCTGGTTGATTGGCTGGTCGGTTGCTTGTTTATGATGTTGATGTGGCGTTGGCAGCAGATGACGAATGCAGAAGGCAAGTAAAGAGCCACCAACAAGTTGCAGCTGGCGGCAACAGTTGGTGTACCTTTTGGAATGGCATTGCCATTACCATTGCCTTTGTCGTGGCGACAAGGAGCTGGGCACATTCTCATTGGAGTAAACGGTGCGGCGCCCATATGCGGCAGGCCACGTCAACTTGCCCCGCGGCCCAATGTGGCAATGACTTTGATTTGCTGTCAGCTGCAATCACTTGTGTGTGTTTGTATTTGCAGCTCGCAGCAGTTCTTGTTGCAATCACACATATATACATAAATATACTCACACTCACTCATTTCTGTGTGCATTTAGCTTCCTTGCAACTTCATTTTGTTCGCATCCCCCTACTGTGGACGGCGCATGCGTCAGCACACAAAATGAACGCTCTGTGTGTGGGTGGAGCCAAATACTGAATGAACGCGCGCGTGGGTGCGAGAGAGAGATAGAGGCATGGGGAGCTTAAAGCTTTAAAGCTGTACATGTGTTACAGCTTAAGCTTTAAAGCTCTGCGCACAGGATGCCACACAGCATTGCCAGATGGCGCCATAAATCATTGTAAATGCCGTCCAGTTTCCAAGTATCTGAGAGCTCCCCGGCGTTTCCCCTGAGTTCCTTGCTTTCCTGGATGCGCACGCGCACCGCTTAAGAAAATTATGAAAGATTTACATTAATAATTCTTACAAAAGCCACACATAAATAGCCGCTGCAATCTGCCCAGCCTCTGCCTCTTCTCTCTCGCTCTCTCTCTCTCCCTCCTCTTTTTTCTCTAACCACCGCTTGCTCCTCTTGCAGAAACACAATAACCATTTTTATTAAGCGACAATCAGCGCGCGCTGCGCGATGCCTCCGCTCCGGGGTCCAGTTCTGTGAGTAAGTTGTTGTTCCTGGGTCCATGTGCGGATCGGCACTGGACGACTGACTGCCCGCTGCGCATGCGTGCGGGGCTCTTGCATGCAAATGGAATCACTTTATTAAACAGCTTACATAATTCATGTGCTGCACATTTAATTTAAGGTCATCAGGCCGGTCGGCTGGCTGTACGAGGAATGGCTCTGGACGACGAAGGGTCTCCATTCCTTGGTCTCTATATTCCGGTCTGGTCGGTTACGAAGCATAATGAAAAAGTCAGTGTAATGATTTTTAAATGTTTGTAAAAATAGGTGTAGACAAGTTGAAATTTATTATTGCAACGTTCTGGAAACGTGGGCAGCGAGCAAGCGCGGAAGTATTGGATAGTTTTGGACAAGAGATGAGCAGCTCGATATGCAAGCGTGTGGGTTGGCCACATGAAAGGCATTTCAGCTAATAACTGTGGATCATAAAAGATGAACGATGCAAGTAAATTAATATACTTGTGATAGGAACGATTAAAGCAAAAAGCATTCGCAGAGTAATTTATTTATTCATTGATAATTTATTATTTATTTGGGAGATATATTCTTTTAATTATTAAAAAGACTATTCATATTCTCATTCCTACTTATGCAGGACTGCTTGGGATGATAACCAAATCAAGTGCTTCTAAGACAATAAATATTAATGCAGAAAATGTAAAAAGGCCTAGAAGAACAGTAATTAAAATATCAGGTTAAAATTTTGAATATTATAAAAATAATAGAATGAAATTTAAAATAAAATGTACTTTCAGTGCAGCAAATTGATTGAAATAATTAGCTGATATAACTACATATATACCAATCATAACTCAGTTTGGGTTTTATATTTTACAGTCGCAAATATTTCAAAGTTTGGCGTTTTTGTAAGCTGGTCGGAGCCACCTTGCAGGCTACCCACCATGACTGCATTAAAAATCAACTTAATTTCACTGCCCATGGGGTCAGTTTTATGGAAACACAAAAAGCGCACACATACAAAAAGCATAGAGAGCAAGGGAGA
This sequence comes from Drosophila nr. fundita, assembly GCA_035044245.1. Lineage (NCBI taxonomy): Eukaryota > Metazoa > Arthropoda > Insecta > Diptera > Drosophilidae > Drosophila > Drosophila nr. fundita. The sequence continues at coordinate 922,282 of JAWNMG010000857.1, forward strand.
CGGGGAGAGACGATGAAAAAATGATGAAGACCTCCAAAGTGGCAAAACACGAAATGGCAACAAAAATCATATTTTCACAGGCGCTTGGCGTTTGCGCAGAACTTCGCACTTGAGCACGCGGCCGAACTGGAGGATACTGTGTGCCGGAGGGAGGGGTGGGGAGGGTAGGAACGGATTCGAACAGATGGAGTGTGGGCAGTAACGTAGCGGAATCGAAGGCATCTTGAGCGGTACCTGGGACTTGAGTTGGCACGAAACGTATGTGCCTGGTCCAAACATACGCAATTATGTGTTTTTTATTAACTCTGGCGAACTCCTCGTGTCCATGGCCAGAGTCCGTGTGCCCCATCCTTGTGGGTCTGCTGCCTCCATTAGGGGGGTCCGCTGCGCACACGCACTCTCTATATAATTTTAACACATGCTGCGTTTTGGGCCTTTCGCTTCGTTTCTTTTCCTTTGCCTTTTTGCGTATTTCATTTTGGTTATGTTTTTTTTTTGTTGTTTTTTTTTTTGGCAACATTTCCCTTTTGGCCCTTGGCTCAGCTTAATAACTTTATTTAGCTTAGAATGGTGTTGCTCTTCTTCTTGTTTGTATGTGTGTGTGTGTGTGTGTGTGTTGCTGCCACAGGAATCTGTTTTGTGCCATCAGTCAGCCAGGGCGGCAGTATTAATTAGTGCGGTAGTCCTTTGTGGTAGGCTCACAGACAGACAGATAGACAGTGGCCTTTTGTGTTTGTGTTGCATTATTTAGACATCAGGACGTTGATTGATGAGACCGGCAACATTTATGTATACACTGTACACAAGCGGGTGTTAATGCGCGTCTAATAGCACTTCAAGCTGAGCTCAAATTAATTGCAAGTCTTCCATCCAATGGGACCAAGTGTCAGGCGTCTAGCTAATGGATAACACTTTGCCCCATTGATATTCATATTTTGTTGATCCTCTTATATATATATATATATTTTTTTTTTTTGACACAAAATTTCAATACATTGAATATTATTTTTTATCAATTGATGTTCACTTTAAAAATGCTGCTGTTGTCCAGACTCCTTCTCCGCCTCCTTCTGCTGTTACTTAATGATTGCACATATTTGTACGATATTTGCAATATGTATAAACAAATAAATATATTCACATATGTATACATAGATATGTGAAATTCTATAAGCGTTTTCGCAGTTACTTTACGAGATAAATTATCAGTTCTGCAATAAAAGTGGACGCCACATGCAACAATTAAACAATTCATTTATCTTAATTTGTCTGCAATTTTTCTTAAAATCCCGCTTCCCTACCTCTCTATCTCCATCTCTTTCACTGTTTCTGTCTCTGTCTCCCTGTTTGGTCTGTCTGCTATTGCTGCTGCACCGTTTGTTCCTTCATTCGTGAGATGTTAAAAAATTTGAAATTAATTGCAGCGCCTGCTGCTCCTCGAAGTTGTTCCTTTGCCCTGACATACCCCTTCCCAACGACGTTGCCACGTTTGCCGTTGCGGAACCTGGATCTGACCCTGCCTTTGACGCCCTTGCCGCATATCGGGCTGGTGTTTTATTTTGTGCTGTGTCATAATCTTCACACCCAAATCGCAAGGATCTCTCACGGCTGCGAGATCGCCGTGTATGTTGGCGTTAATGATCTTTGGCTGTAATCTTTTAATAATTTAAGCCAATTTGGAATAAACCGTTAACGGCCACAATACACAGGCGTTGACCATTTGCCCATTGCACACTGCTCCTATGCAGTGAAGTCAGTTTACTCAGATGCTATCGCCTTTTGGTCTTTGCGCAGTGTTAATATTTGCTCATGATCGCTTTTTAAGGATGGTCCGATGACGGGGCCGAGGGCATGGCCCGGGTGTTACCGCTGTCTGAGTTAATGCTGAGAAAACCCTAATTACCGCATTAAGGTGTCAAAAAGATGACCATCTCCATCCAGTCTGCTCTTTGTTGTCTGCTCTGTCTGTTACTGCAATAATGTGGCAAATTTAATGAATATGTCATTTAGCCAGCGCTCAACGCTCAGTGCCCAGTGATAAATCTGTTGGCGGCTTAGAATGCTGCGAAGCAACATCCAACAGCAAATATCAGCTGTGCAGCAGCCTCCTCTTAAAGCGTGTCTGATGTAGACACTATTCTATATGCTTTAGAATAAATACCATATTGTGTTTGCATTGTGAAAATGTGAGAACTTTTGTTTGAGAGCAAGCCCAAAAATGCTCTGGTTGAGAGTGCTTCTCTGGTAAATACCCTACTATCTGATAAGATTGTGCTGCTAATGTGAAGAACGAGTTCAATTTCATCTCAGAAACACGAATTGATCCGTATCAAGTACAGCTAAGAGTTCTTCTAATATCAACAAGTTTTATGTGTAATATTTTCACAAACGTTAAGGGATATATAATTGAATTATTTGAACTATTTAACAATTTATTATCGTTTTAAATTATTTGTTTGTTAACTAAGAATATTTGTGCTGCTCTCGATGTGCATCACTTTTGGCCACTTTCCAATATCTTTTACCAAACGTTTAGTCTGCACCAAGCCCCAAATAGAGACAACAGGTCATTTCGCAATCAACCATTCTCATTCCCACTCTGCTCGAGAACCGACCGGAACGTGCATGGCCAAAGAGGAGTGAGCGCAAGAAACCAACCCAAAAAAAAACAAAAAAAAAAAATCGATCAAGCGGACCCGGTCGAAAACCTTTTTCCCTTTTGCCACATTCTTCTTAGTCGCTCTCGTCTCTGTGAGTCCGAGTGCGAGTGTGTGCTTGTGTATGTCTGCCTTTTTCTTTTTCATTTTTTTGTTGCTTCTGGACCTGCAGTCCAATGGGTTTCAGTCTGAGGATCGTTTTTAGTTTGCTTTTGAGTATGAGTTTGAGTTTGAGGTGCAGGTCCAATCGCTGGTCCGTCGGTCGTTCGTTCCATTTTAATAACATTAATTAAGGTGTTGCCTTCGTTGGTGTTCTTCACGCCTTTCCTTACAAATTACGCAGGAATTTCATGTTTCAGGTTTTGTTCGCGGCCCCGAGACCCGGAGACGTCGCTCGAACGGTCTTAATAGTTGTTCTTTTAGCGCCCCGTCTGTTCTTCTCTCTCCCTATCTCTCTCTCTCTCTTTTCGTCTCTCCTTATATCACTCGCTAGCTCACTCGCTCACTCGCTCACTCACTCGCTCGCACTCTCTGTGCGGACATTGAATGTAATTTGGCTAAAATTGTTTGCAGTGATCAGCAGTGTCTGATCTCTGGGATAGGCAGTCCTTCGATTCAATGCAGTAGGTGTAACAGTTTAAAAATTAAGCCATTATTTCTCAAAAAGTTTTGAATTGAGCGCTTTTGTGATATATCTGGCGCCATTTTAGGCGCCACTTGAAACAAAACGCCGCCGAAAAGAACTTTGATCTAGAAACGGCATTAAAATGCATTTTTTATTAACATAAATTACGCATCTAGAAGACAGCTGAAAAAACAAAAGAAGAGAGTGAGGAAAAGAAAGAGAGACAGAGACAGAGATAGACAGAGAGAGAGAGAGAGAGATAAAGATAGTTACCAACTGGCCAAGGTCAGTTTGGGGTCAATGGCATAACACTAGGTGAGTGAGAAACCGCGTTACTTATATATATTTATACATGAGAGATAGTGAGATCTTCAGAGCGCCAGCGCCAGCAAGCAGCATCAGTTTAGTTTGTTAGATGGATGACTAATAAGCGTCGCCACAATTAATTGAAACCCACTGATATGCATCTACCGAATGGCTCCAGATACAAGCAAATCTCATTAACGCGCCCAAGATAAAGCCACTGAATCTGTACCTCGGAGCGTTCCCCCAGCGACGAGTATCTCACCATACATTTTGTTCAGTCAAGTGTAGAACGCGACGCTGCCTTGCGATGCGTTGCGATGCGATCGACGTTGTGTCGATCTGTTCAACCAAATCACATGAAGAGAGGGACAGAGACAGACACAGTGAGCGAGAGAGAGAGAGAGAGAGAGAGAGATGCTAAATTCGGAACAGATCCCAACCGAGCCTTATAAATGCATGCAGATACAGTTTTGGAAGTCAAGCGGTTTGCATTTGTACGATAAATAAAATGAATGCGATTGTTAATTAGTTGTTGCTGTAGAGCTGAAAATGCTGCTGCTGCTGTTGCTTGTTTGTTGTTGTTGTTGTTGTTGTTGTTGCTGTCGTTGTTGTCGTTGTTGCTGTTGTATCTTATCGCTGGCATGGGCTTGTTTTCTCTGAGATTGACCTGGCCCAGTCAGTAGTCAGCAGTAGGCAAATGGAATGGAATTCGGGTATGTTGAGCATCTGCTTGGGGCATCTCAATGCGTTGTTCGAATATCAAACTTAAGCCGAGATTGCTCAGGATGCTAAGCTGAGATTGTCCATTGGAAATAGTTTGTGCTCGGTGCGTGGATGTAACTCTGTGCCAGAGTTTGCTTTGAAGCTTCATATATTTCATATTACTATGAAAAAATAAGTTGGGTTTTCACAAAATTTAGTGATGTAAATTACTTGACTCAAAATTAAAGCTAAGACGTTGTTAGAAAAGTGAAATACAATTTATTACTCCTCCTGAGTTGAGTAGAACCTAACTAAAATTTGTGTTATGTAATTATTTATGTATATTTCAAATAAGTGAATAAATATGATTTATTTTCTTTTCGTTTCCGATAAATCAATGAAGTTTTGCTTTATTTTTTTTAATTTCATTCTGTAACAGATATCTGAAAAATTAAGAAGTACAAATTATATGAAACCTCACTCCTAACCACATTCCGTTTAATTTATTATATTTGGCTAAAAGCTATTTAGCTTTAAGGCAATTTAAACGATTCATTGGCTTCTGTTGGGGTTGGTAGTTTTAATTGGATGCATTTGGCGACATATATTTGATTTTTTAATTTATACATTCAAATCATTGATCAACAATCACACGATAATTTATGCATGAAGGCAAATCAATTTTCTGTTTTGTTCGAACGCGATTTTCGTTTTTTGCTGTTTAGGCAAATTTCTGTAGATTTGTATCTCGTGTCGACAACAATAAAATTGTTTTAATTTATGGGAAAGTCACTGGATACAGCGAATCCGTAGCTAGCAGATACAGATAAGCGCTACTGATACTTGACAATACTCGTGAATGGCGACAGATACACCCATAGATATAGATATACATAGATACAGATACAAGTATAGCTTTCGCAGCGACAGATGTTGAACTTGTTTTTTAATCGTTTTTTTCTGTTGTCTTCATTAAATTACGTTTAATCATTTATGCAGATTTCAATCAATGGGCGAAGCGATTTGAGATACATTTCCGTTCAACATAAAGCCGACGATTGTTTCAATTTAACTGCTTTGATATTCAATTTGTTGCAATTAATTGAAAGCTACTCTACTGACTGGTCTATCTGCCAAAAATCGAGATAATTTGAAGTAAATAATCTCTTGCGATCCATTTTGTTTACATATTCATTTATTTTAATCAAAAATGAACAGCCTTATTAATAATCTAATTTCTTTCATGAATATACATATTTTGCAGTGGTTCGTGCGCCCATCTCTAATTGAAATAATCCAAAGACTTCGTTTTGTTCCTTTTTGTGTTTTTATTACGACTATTTACAGGCTTAAATGGTTCGTATAATTTTTGATACTTTAGTAGTAGTATTTACAGCTAGAATGGCCTAGAGCCTGGCTAAAATCATCTCGTTTACTGTGTGTGCTACTCTCTAGTGTTAGTTAATACTTAAAAGTGGACTGCAGCAAAACGTTGTGTGTTTCAAACTGTTGTTTATCACGCGAAATGGAAAGCTTTCAAATATGTTCATGACTATGCCGAAACCGAAACCCTAAACACCCCAAGTACCCCCAAGTGAAGCGACTCTCAGTCCAGCCCCCCCATCTAGAGACAGGTGTTGACCTCACGATGCTCCAGGCACTTCTCGCACGTCACCTCACAGCACCATTTGAAGACGCAGTTACAGTTGGTCCACTCCTTAACCACACGATGCTTGTGCCCCCGACTGCAGCACAACAGATCGCAGCTGTCTGCCCCCATCGATGTGGCATTGCATTCCCTGTCCTGGGTGCCCAGCGCTCCGGTCTTTGCATTCGCTGAGCAAAAGTCTGCGGAATCATCTGCGTAGACCAACTGGTATTTATTTGGCGGCTTCGTGTGCGGCGTCTCTGGCATGAAACTGTTGCCATCGTTGCGTAGCGCCACCTTGCGTGCCCCATCGTACCTATCGCGCAATTTCGCCGATATCTCGCGAAACGGCGGCATCTTCAACCAACAGGTTTTCACCGTGCACGACCCGGACAATCCATGGCATTTGCACTCCAAACGCATCGCATCGCGTATCGCCTGCAAATATGTAAGGAAAGCAAAATCATTTTGGAGATATGAAAAATTGAGAAATGTGCATCTGTGTGGCTGCTTTTCCTAGGAGCGTCAGGGTTATGTGATCAAAAAAAAAAAAGTGCAATAAACGAATTTGTACTCAACTAGATTATTTTCATAATCAATTTCTCTCATTTGTTAGTTTATTTTATAATTACATTTTCTATTCTAGAGAGAGTTCTTCGACTTGTTCGCTTACCAGTCGCCCGGCATTGTTGTTGTGGAGCTTGACCAGTGTGCCCAGATCGCTGCGTCGCTGTCGCTGCTTGGCATCTAGAAAGGCGCGCGAATGTCGCAGCCCGAAGTTCACATTGTCGCTGCAACCGCCCCACTCCCATTCGCCCTGTGGAAACTTGATGTTGTCCCAGAACTTGCGACGTCCTCGCCTCCCCCCTAACCGGTGATTGTTGTGCTGCCTGCCATGTGAAATATCCGTCATGCTGTTGCTGTTGTTGCGTTGCTGCTGTGGCGACTGTTGGCGCAGCAGTGCTGCCTGCTGTTGACGCTCGAGCGCTGCCTCCGCGGTGGCCGCATTCACCATTTGGGGCTGGCCGCCATTGCGTCGCATGTGCGACTTGTCGCAAGAGCATTCCACCAATTGACCCATGGTGCAGGCCTTGGTCACCGCATAGGTAACGCCCGCCGCTGTGATGGCATTCACAAAGGCCGTCTCCCTGGAATCTGTGCAGAAAGGGTGGAGTGTATGCAAATGAATATATATTATAAAATAAATTGCAAGTTAATGGGTCCTTAATATTTCTCATGGGCTGACGGAGAGTGAGGATCTTGAAAACTATATCATCATAAGAAAAATTTCATAAATTGAATGCATCTTCTTATTTTAGTCTCTAATCAGTAGTGGTAATTTCAGATTGTACTTGATCTTTATCCCAGAACACTTACGTGTTTGAATTACAAAACTATGGCAATTAATGACGTTTAACTTATCACTTAAGTGCTGCTTAAAGTAACGATTATCTTTTCGATGATGGCATCGATAATTAATCGCTTATCTTCACATGGTGCTAATGCTGAATAGGGTTGTCAACATGCGTCGTCGCATGATTGATGTCAATTTGTCAGTTTTGGTGACAAAATGATTTATTACTGCGTCGATAACCGATCGCTGATTACTCTTTGCGATCTCTATGCAAATCAGAGTGACTCGAGTTGCCCTGTCATCGACTGCATCGCATTGCAGTCACGTTTAATGAAATCGAAATCGCAGTTGTAATCGCACCACAATTTGCATATGCTTGTAATGCAAAAATACGAGTCGAGTTGAGCTGAGCTGAGTTGAGTTGTAGCTGCAGTGAAATGGACTGGATGGAAGCGGTGTGGACAGGTGATATGTCTTTTCGGACAGTCACCACCCCAAATGGAATGGAATGGACTGAATGGCAGCAGCAGCAGCAGCAACAGCCTTGGAGTGAAAAGAGGCTCCTTTCTCGATGGCTGACAGGTTGACAGGGAGCGCAGTTTTAATCCGCTGGCGTGGAATTTATTGCAGATAATTTGGTATGTGTTTTGTTTGCGCATTGTTGTCATTAAGTGCTGCAGCGGCAGCAAGGAGCAGGGCATACACTTATATGCACACGAGTGCCTTTTGACCATTTCGGGCAATAATTTATTAAAATTGACAGCTTTGTAGGCTCATTTCAGGCGCTATTCATCAGCGGGCGCAAAATTTTTATTATGCAACTTGATGGATGATGCGGTCGCCTGCCGCCTGACAGTTTGCCAGCCTCGAAGACGCTGCCTTCACGCCGACTTCGGCTGTAATTAGGCAGCATTGCGGGGCAGTCTTGACTTCCCCACTGTCGCTGCTCCCCCCCTTCGACCATTTGGTCTGAGTCAGCGAGTGTTGACAGGCTGCCAGTTTGTGCTGCATAATAAAGCTACGCCGTTTGGCCTTTGTGTCGCTCCATTGCATGCATGCATAAATGCATGCATCTAAGTGCTGTAATATGTATTTGTATCTAGCGGATGCATTTGTATCTAGTTTGCCAGCTACCCACTTACCGCGCATTAAAATTTTCCTCATGCTCTTGCGCAGCACGGTGCAGTTCCAGCGGCGATTACGGAATTGAAATTCGCACTCGCGGAAGCCCAGATTAATCCCATTGATGATCTCTTTGAGCAGCGCCGAATCATGCCTGCAGATTTCGGCCAGTTTGCCACGTAGACGACGTGTCTTTTTGCACATTAGATTTGGATCGAGTAAGATATTTGTGCCCTCGGCCCTGGAGCATAAGAAAGAAGAGTCAAATTATTTAATATTTGCAATTTCCATGAGATTACATAAATGACTTAAGTTTTAATCAAATGAGTTTCTAGTTAATTATTCATTCATCTAATATTCCAATTCAAATTTTTTGTATTTCGATAATCAGCACACACTTTTTAACACATTTATTTAAAGAACAAAACCTTAAAGTTTTCTGCATAGTTATCTGCTGTGTGGCGCCTAGAAATTTGCACAGTATTTACTCGCATCATTCGGCAGGAAAGTTCATAAAAAATGGTTGAATTTATTTATGCTGGCAGCGAAGAAGCGGAAAATTGCGTTTATTTGTATAGAATCGAAAGGAAAACACAGCGAATCCAAATGCATGGGTAGTTGAACTAAATTTCTTTTCAGTGCAGTCGATGTGGCGTATACGCAATGTGCTGCATCTGTGGCTGTGGCCGAAAGACTCTACAGACAGATGCATTCCCTACAAAAACACTCATATTGGCAGACAGTTGGCAATTGTTTTGTTTATTGTTCCACGCGAGGCGGCGGCGGCGCTCAATAAAATTCTGGCTGCACACACACACACACTCAAGCGTACCCGAGTGTGGGGCTACCCACACTAGAGCACAAACACCCACTTAATTTTTTTTTTTTTTTTTTTTTTAGCAATTTTCTCAATCGATGCAATTTTCGTTTTCATTTTGAATGCTGTTTGGCGCAGCAGCAGCAGCAGCAGCAGCAGCGTTAAAATTTAATTTAGCTGGAAAATTAATAATTACGGGCAGCGTTTAATATGGGTGCAGCCGTGGAACATGCGTCGCTGCAGGGAAACAGAGTGCCCACAGGTTCGCATATTGGTGCCTCTCCCCCCCTCTTCGCCCTCTATCTGCCTGCTTCATATATGTACATGTATATAGAAATATATGTATATACATATGTGTCAGCCACTGGGCGGCGGCGTTTAAATTGTTTTTGTGTGCGCGCCTTTGGCGCTGATTTATGTTTTTCCATTTCAGATTTATGACTTTTTAATAGCTCAATTGTTTTTCGTTCGCAGTTTGTTGTTGTTTTTTGCTTTTTTTACGCTCTTCACATTGCACATTCGCGTGAAATTTGCTTTGCTCGTGAACTTTGCGCAATTTAAGTTGAAGTGTAGTGCAAGTTTATGTTTCGGGGCTGGGTAAATAGAGGCACTCGAGGCGTTTTATAGGGCCCCAAAACGCAGCTACCGCGAAATACGGCTCAGCTCTGTGATTGATGTGCGGCCAGTCTATCGATTTGTGTCAGTCTTGACCGTCAAACTCTCCCTCTCTCTCTCTGTTTGTGTGTGTTTGTGTTGCTGTTGTTCCAAGGAATTTGTGTTATTTTTAGCAATTAATGTGGTAATTTACATTGCTCAGCAGCAGCTGACTCAGCTAAATGGCGGGCCAAAGAAATCATTGCTAAAAATCGGCAACTTCAAAATGAGCTATCCCTCCGTCGCGCTTCGCATTCCACTTATTCATCGATGACAAAGAACTGATATGGGGAATAGCCAAACCCTTAAAGCTTTTCAAAAGTTCCTATTGCACACATTTCACTGCTTATCAGTTTTTGATTTATTCTTTGGTGACTAGTCCAACTTATATAGTCATAGAGTTGCCCTAAAGAATAATGACTAGTTAATTATTATTTAACTGAAAAAGTGGCTACTTAATTAATTATATATTATTTACTTATTTTTCTTATAATTCAAGAGTTGCTCTTTAAATTATTTGAGTTATACTTGATACAATATCCACTCAGTTAAATCATAAACTCTGAAACTGATGTTTCCTTGAAACTTAATATCTTAATCATAAAATATGTTAGGTCATATTCTAAGGGCTACCTGTGGCTCTCCATTTCGATTGGAGCACATTTCCCACATATTTTGGACGCACTTGAGCAGCTTTGATGCCCCAATTTGCCCACCTGGATCGCGCAATGCCCTCCTGGTGGCCATGCCCTTGTCTGTGTTCCACAACCTTGTCACTGTCTCTGGCCCTCCCTTTGTCTCACTCTTTCTTTTTATAGGGTTTTGTGGGCCTTCGGCAATCACTCGATCTCGATGCGAGCCAAGAGATTATGACAACTTAATAGCTACAAAATCTTTAAAAACAAATAGAGCAGACACACACACACTTACACACTCAGACACACACACAACCAAAATATGAATAGCAACAACAACAACAGCCGAACGCTGGGCCGCCAAAAGAAGAGCATAAATGATAGACGTGCTTGTAAAAAAAAACAACAACAACAACATTAAGTAAAAACAATTGAAGTTCGCTGGCGAACGATGATGATGAGATCGCAATGATTCGGATCTCGAAGTCGATGCGCTGATGACTGGAGAGATCTAAAGAACTCAAACTCAAACACCTTTCAAGCGTGCAGAGCGCGTAACCACACAAGTTGCCAGTTGCCAGTGCCAACAGACAACAACAACAATACTAAACACTAACAACAACAACAAACACGGGGAGTTTTTGGTTAAGCGGAAAATAGCCGAGGCCGATATGACGATGATGCTGCCGATGTGGCGGACTCGCAGTCGTCCGTTCGACACTTTTTCGTTTTTTTTTTTTTTTTTTGAAGTTGAAGTTTGCTTTGGCAGCAGCAGCAGCAGCAGCAGCAGCAGCAGAGTCAGCCGGCAGGCAGCAACGCCAGCAGCGCAGCTGTCGGCAACTTGAAACAGCTAAACAACTTCAGTCCCAGGTCCCCAGTCCACAAGCGCAACTCGCAACTGGCAACTGGCAACTGGCAACAGGCAACACTTGGCCGCGACGTATCTTTATTTTGCTTTCACACAACCGAGAAGCGAAGCGACTTCAACTCCAAGTGTGCCCCTATTGCTGTTTGTTGTTGTTGTTGTTGGTGTTGTGGTTGTTGTTCGGTTGTTTGCTGGTGTTGGTGTCGTTATAGGCCTCAATGGATTTTCAGTGATTTTTTTCTTTGATCAAAGTGCCCGGTTTGATGGTAGCCACTGACAAGTGGTTGAAATTTCCCATACCCAACCCATGCCACGCCAATCCGATCTTCAGTCCACTGCTCTCAGCTGTACCATACTCTGCTCGAAGCATCTAACCACTTTGATGTTCGGTTTGTCATATAGATTCTACATGTACATAACCTATAAATTATATTCAATAAGAATAGAATTTATCTATATATCAATTCGATTTAATTACTATATTTTATTTATAATATGCGAAGAAAATTACAGAAATAACTTTTTATATTTATTCCTAGATATTAAATCCAAGTTTTGACAATTATTTTATTTATATATTTCATGTGATGTATTTATTTTTATTTTTTCTGTGATTTCTGAATTTAATTATTGATAGAGTATTGATAATTCGATGTCAACTCGATTGTTGTTCCTTTCCTCTTATTTTCTATGTAAATAGACAGTCACAATGGATGCAACTTCGTTTGATTGACTCATTTTCGTGAGTCGCCGTCGTCTTCGTCGTCGCCAGTTGGCATCTCTCCGTGTTGTCCGTTTGTCTGTCCGTCCGTTCGTCCGTACCCCCCGCGTTCGGGCTTGAGGTGGCACAGCGCCGAGTGCGTTGCAGTGTAAACAAATCAACGACTTAAACCACTTGTCAACATGCGAGTGGCAAAGTATTTAAACAAAGCGTTGACAAGTGAATGAATGGCCGCTCAGTTGGCCAACTGATCGTTTGAGCCGCGTTTTCGACCGCGTTTGGCCAGTGGCCAAGTCAAGTGCTGTTGTGGCTGGTCAGTTTTCAATTTACGCGCACAAATATTTGTCCACACAGAATGCGTCAGCGCAAGTGCTGATCTCTTGTGCACACACAAGAACACAAGCTGCAAGCTGGACAGGGGGGCAGCCGCTGCACTGGAGGCCAGTTCAATGGAGGAGGGGGGATTTGGGGGCTCTGTTGCCGTGGGCAACGGGAGCGCTGGCGTTTGATGTGGGCGGCGGCGTTGACAATTGATTAGCCAGCACAGTCAGCGGCTACTGCCAAAAGCCAAATGGTGGTGTTAAATATGAGTTAGAGTGTGCTCTGGTCAGATCTGGTGGGCGTGGCTTTTAACGTGTGTTGGCGTCAGCGTCGCACGCTGCCTTTTGGCACCTCATATTTTTATTTTGTTACTCAAAGTGTTTGTCATTGAACAATTAGCAAATTAACATGTTCCACTGTGCACAGGCGCCGCCTTTTCAAAAAAAAAAAGTGCTTTGGTTGACGGTCATCCTGTTTGACAATGGTGGAATGCGTCGCGTTCGTTCCCAGGCTCTGCGGGCATGCGCATGTCCAATTGCCGGCGAGACTAGCTAATAATTCAGGCATATTTACTATTGGGCTGCCCTTTGTCAGCTCGTTTAACAAGCTATAAGCTCTCCGAGACACAGAGAGGGAGAGCTGGGGATCTGGCAGATCCACGACTTTCAAACCAAGACAAAGACGACATCAATCTTTTGGTCTCCGACGCGCGGAAATTGCGACAACGTTTAACTTAATTATGGCTCAAATAGGCGTTGCCACATGGACGCTAACCATGACCATGCCCAGGTTGCAACTTTGCTAAATCACATATCACACTGCAGCTGTGAGAAATCTGGTGTCACTGTGAGCTATGCCACAAATTTATGTGACAGTTAATAAATGTGATGAATAAAAGATGTGCTCGTTAAGTCTTTGGTTTTTCAAAAATATGAAAACACTTTGAGATATTCCAAGTTATCGAATTATGTCTAATATTAAGGCTTAGATTATCTCAGCTGACAGCCTCATCAGTTTTTGGCCTCTGATTGCATGACCAGAACATTTGCTAGTTACCTTGGGCCCTTTCTTGTTGTCACTCCTTCAACTTGACCCATGTCTGTTTGGTCGTCATGCTCTTTGTCTTTGTCTCTGGTCATGCGTTTTAATTATGATGCAGTGTTCGAGGCACGCATCTGTCAACGTGACGAGAGGCGCAGAGACAAATTAACAAAATAAACAAATCGCATGATTTGTAATTAAAAATCCACCCGAGGAACTCGCCAACAGAACCCGTGCCAAATGCAACAAGCACTCAGCTTGGGTAACTAGCCACTATTGAAAGAGAGCCCCGATGTTGCACTGATCTCTCACCTTCTCTGTCTCTCTCTCTCTCTGTGTCAGCTGGTCGACAAGTGCTGAAAGCTGCCCCCTAGTTGCGAGTCTCTTTTCACGGCATAATCATAATCAAGTCATCTACATTAAATTTTGGCAATTGGCCGAGTTGTACGCCCGTTAGCCAACGCCTTACCTAATGATGTTGGGGGTGTTCAATGTGTTCTACTATATACTACTTGGTTTTATCTCATATTAAAGTGTGCCAAATTTTGGATGGCTTTGCTCTACTGACACGGAGCACGCGGCGTATGCGCAATGTTGTTGATCTTGCCTCCCAGAGCGACGATGTTGGAATAACAAACGCAGCCGCCAGCTCTCTGCTTGAAACTAAGTGCCACAGATTGTGATTCTGGTGTGTATGTGTGTGTGTGTGTGTGTGTGTTTGTGTGTGCTGTTTAACCCATTAATGCCCCAGCGGGTTTTAATTACCATTTCACATGCTGTGAGTGCCAAAAACCGGCTATGAATGAACCCTAAGAATGAATGAGCTTTCGATTGAATGAAAAGCAGGAAACTGGCCCCAAAATAGACTGAACCAGTACTTGACGTATGTATGTATGTAAATGTCAAGCGAATCGAACGACGGAAATGAGCTCATTTAATTTGAAATCAAATTGTAGTAGTTCATAAATTCGAGATTTTCATCATCATGTGCATCTCTCGATGCGCGTTGCACTATTTTTAATTAAATTCCAGACACGCCAGCATCAGCATCAGCATCAGCAGCAGCATCAACATCAGTATTTGGCTGACTCGATCAGCAACAATTTATTGTAAGTTCGCAGTAATTGCTTTCGGCTGCTGTGGTCAAATGGAATTTCCATTCATTTAACGGCACATCGAGTGCTATGTCTGCTTAACTCATTGATTATCATCTCAATAGCTCACACAAAGATCGTTTGATTTAGTGCATTTGGCTGGAAAATAACACATGCATCTCAGTATCTGAATTGATTGTCGGCTTACAAGCCCGGAGTCGGAGAAAACGAATCCAATGCGAATCGCAACTGTTGCAAACTGCGGAGACGAACGTAAACAACAATTGTGTTGTTATGCAATAGTTGTTGGTCTGTGGGTACATGTGGGAGATCATTTAGTCAATATCGTTCAGATACATTATTGGTATTACTGAAATGAGTTGAGCATAGTTCTATGTCCTTGAATTATTAGTAGTTCAATTTCATTCTTTTCTTTCTATTAGCTATCGAAAAATATAAACGAGTAATTTCTCAAATAACATATTTTTGGGAAACTACTCAACAGCTGCAACTCTACTCCGCCCACATTCCACCATTGCCTGAACTTCCTTCTTCGTAAATGGGGTGACGACTGTCAGTCTGTCCGCCTTTGTGTCGTCACGGTTCGCTTGATGTCAGCGCAATTTGCAGTTTTGTCTGGCGCCCTTGATCGGCACAGATGAAGCGTTAAAATGGCGCATATACGCTCTCGATTTTTTTGTGGGGTGGCAACAACATCATTATCATCATGGGCGACATCAAACGCTGACAGCGAGCTAACTGAACTTGAGCTCTAATTATTTAATTAATTTATTGCGAAAGCTTTCAATTGAATTGAATGTGTTCGCTATCGCCGACTGTCCATGGATAAAAAAACAGCTCCCCCCCCCCACTCAATCCCCGCTGGCTCTGAGGTGCCAGAACTCTTTAATGTTGCAGGTGGCCTCCTTCTGTGGTGGCTGTTGCCGCGCCCAGTTGCGCACAAGTCAAATAAAATTAATGCAAACGATCACTTTTGGGCTTAGGATCGTCATGCAGTCTACGCCACGCGACGCCTACGCCACCCAGCCCATCTGCCACGCCTCCCAATAAACGACTTGCAGCGTCCGCCCCGCTCCGCCACCCGAACGCATATGACAAATGCCTGCGCCAACAGTCGAGACGTTGCAGATTTCGTTGCCGCTGACAGCGACAATTTTTCTACCTCAGATTCTACTCTGATGCCCAGATGCAGTTGCAGATTTAGATTCATTGATGCCACTTTGCTGGCAAATACTTTTGGCATAGTGCATAACTTATGGCATACGCCCTGCTCAGCCCCCCTCCCGGCAGACACCCTTATGCTTCTTTCCTGTGCGACACTTTTCTTTCTATTTGATGTCTGTACCCATCATGCTCTTTATTTATTTGGTTTCTTTTTATTTATCTTGGCCTGTAATTTCGCGCATAAATTCAAAAGCTGCCCGCTCGAAGTGTCATTCGTTTGCTCGAACAGAGACTGGGTGGCTTCTTGTTATACTTATTTTGACTGCATCGTCCAAAAATACCCTGTACCCTGCTAATGTGATGTAGGTCCTGCGACCCTATCAGCCATTTTGATGATTCCGAATATATTGATTAATATCGAAATTTGTTGGATATGTTATGGTATCATGTTATGATATGCACGGGGTAACTCACAGTCGATCAGTCTCGAACTAGCACTCTTAGTTGATTTCGGCCACGTTTTGCATCCCCACAAAAATTGCCATGTAATTAAATCTAAATCAAACGTCACATTTTGAAGGTCCCTCGCTGGCAACATCGTCCGCTCGATTGGCTCTGGCCGAATTTTCACTTTGGCTTTGGCTTTGACTCACCTCAAAGTGTGTAGAGCTCATGTCGCTTGCAATTTCCAATTATTGCACTTTTTCTTCTGTTTTGTTGTCGTCAGCAAAAGCATACACATACCCATATTACCCATACCCATAGTCGAAACCGGAAACGGTTACGCCAATCTCTCGAGCTCTTATATTGACAAGATCTGACAGAGTAGCGTTTGTAATGGGTTTTTTGGCATTGAATTTGACGCAATCCACAAAAACATACATTTTTCTTGAATGGGTTTGGCTTTGGCAATTTCTATGTAACTTATACTGATCTTACGTCAAACAATCTACTTAAGTAAATCTGATTTGATATTTCAAAATGCTTATTAAAACAATTATCAGTTGATTATGATTCTCATTAGTTCCGAGTATTTTATGAATAATTTTTTTTTAGCAAAAAAATCTATACTGGAAGTACTACTGGAGTATGAAAACTCTGAATGCAAAATAGTAAATTAAAAAAGTAAACAACTGAAGATTAGTGTTCCATGTGCGAGTTCCAGAAAGTGCAGTCGGGTTATCTTAGTTGGGCTATAAATGCCTTAACACAATAAGTATATACTTATTATAATCCATACTTTAAATCGTATTTTCGTTTACCCAGACTCCAATTTGTGTGATTACAATAGTAAGCCAAAACACGTTTAACTGATCGTAAATTATAAATAAGTATTATTGTTTTAGGACTGTAGTTTTCAATTTCATGATGCACTGATCACATAAATTAAAAATATATTAGCTGCTGCTGTGTACTGTAGACTGTAAATGATGAACTTACCAACCGAATCCCGTCATTGGCATTGCAAATATTAAAATTGCAATCACCATGAATAACCGCATATCGCTCCGAAGCCGCAACAGCGGCAACAAACAAATGTGGCCCAGTCTCAAATGCTTTTATTGGTTTATACACAAGCTGTGGTAGTTGTTGTTGCTGCTGCAGTTATTTCAGCATTTGGGCAGGTAGTTAAAGGCTTTTTTATTGCGGCCACGATGAGAGCGAGTGCGATTGCGAGTGCGAGTGCGAGTGCGAGTACGAGTACGAGTGCTTATTTGAATATTTCGCAAAACAAAAGAGCACAACAAAAAATTAAGTTTCAGTTTTTTGTGTCGAGCGAATTAATCAAGCGTCAAACGTTAAGATACTTTCAGTTCGACGTGGCGTGAAGTTGGCTTTAAAGTGAAGCTGGAGGTGAGAGACAAGGGCACTTGATGAATACGATGAATACAGGCGACAACAGACGCATCGCGCAGACGGATCAACGATCAGTGTTCAACGATCACAAAATCACAGGAGATAATAATCATGATGATGATGATGCGCCGCCTGATCTCATGGATTCTTTCACTTTTATGTTTTATTTTATATAATTTTTGCTTTGTTATTTTTAATTCGTTGTTTTTTTCTTTAAGCACAACGACTGCGTTGAGTGGTACGCACACGGAGAAAGCTGCCGGCGTACTGAGCATCGCCCAAGGAGCCAGCCAGCGCAGGAGTTGGGTCCAGGCCAAAAGCAGCCAGTCAGCTAGTTGGCCAGTTGGTCCCAGGTCCCAAAATGTGAACAGCGAATCAAAGCGCAAAATGTTGAAAAATAGTTGGAAGGGTGGAGTCGCGCCAAAAAGCGAGCTGGTAGTGCGTCGAGACGCTGAATTGAGGGGGTGACAGTGGAGGGAAGAGGATTGCAGAACTTCTTCTTCGTGGAGTAGCGTAAAAAATGAAATTAAACGCGCGCTTTAATCAAAGCGCAGTCTCTGGCTAAAAGATGAAGCTCAGCCAGCTTCCAGTTTCAGTTTGCAGTTTTTCGTTTTGTATTTTTGTTGCTTATATTGTTGTTGTTGTTGTTGTTGTTGTTGTTCTTGTTCTGCCTGATTTTTTGCCTTTTTGGCGTATCCTTAGCCTGTTTTTCCCATGCTCTTCGGCCCTGGGAACCCGACCTAAAAAAAATGCACAAAACTAAAACTCGCGACGTTGAACGAACTTGAAACACACACTCGCGCTTGTTGGCTGTTCTTCTTCTGGTTGTTGCTGTTGTTGTTGCCGATGTTGCTTGTGTTGTGTTTCACTTTGGTGTTGCTTATGTTGCTGCTTTGAATTTTTTTTATTTATTTATTTTATTTTATTTTATTTTTTTGTTTTTTTGGACTGGTCTGTTGAAAGTCTCTCGCTCTGTTCCGTTGCCGGCCACAGCTCGCGACGCTCTGCGGGATTCGAAAATAGTGGCGCACACTTTTCGTGTTTTTGTTTGGCGAAAACGCTTCGCAATTCTACGGCATCGCCTCCGTCAGCCGTCTTCTTCCGTTTACGTCTATGTCTCCGTCCGGACTACGAATGCGACTGCGATCGACGCTGGCTCTGCGCTGACTCTTGACTGATCTGCGTCTGCGTTTGGCATCGGGAGCACAAATGCCGGCACAAATTCTGTTGTGGGCAATAGTAGGCGATGAATGGTTCTTGTTGTTGTTGTTATTGTTGTTGTTGTTGTTGTTGCTGTCGTAGTCAAAAAGTCTCTTCTGCTGTTGCTGCTGCTGCTATTGCTGCTTTTGCTCTTGTTCTTATTGCTGCTCTGTTTAGAAGCGTGAAAATGTATTTCACTCATGTGCTTTCTGTGCGCTCAACAACAACAACAGCAACAACAACAACACGAACGGAGCGTCGTCTCTGTTCGCAGTCGCTGTCGCTGTTGCTGTTGCCGTCGACGTCAACGTCAACGTCGCTGTTATATTGTTGATTTTTTGAGATATTTTCTAATGTATCTGTAGACATGTGAATGTCGTGCGTTTGGCTGTGTGTTCTGCCCACAGAGCATACAGTTGCCGTTAATTGTATGTGTACCAAGTGCAAATGTGCGTGACTAAGTAAAGTTTCATACATTTTTATTAGCTTGACTCGTATTGATAACGAGTACGAAACTTACTCCTTGGCATCAATTGGTTTCTTCCTTAATCACTTATTTGATTTGCATTTATTTTCGAAAATCGATTAACTTGATTTTCTTGATAGGTATTTGATTTCCTCTACACTCTCTGTTCGTATATTATTAGTGGACACTGTTAACTCCTACGCCGCCTACCTGGCAAAGGTATTGTTTCTCTTCATATCCGTCTTACTGATATCGCAACGTTCCCCACAAGCGTCCTTCTCTTGCACTCTCTTTCTCTCGCTCTCCCATTCTCTCTTGGTAGAGGTACCACCCGCACCGCCTTTTTTGGGGCTGCCGCAAATTGTTTACACGCGACAAACTTGTCATCTGTGTTGTGTTTTTTATGTGTATCTCTGCCCCGGCGATAAAACCCCAAAAAAGGTTAGCGACATTACCTCTGCCCATCGTCGTCGTCTGCTGCTGCTGCTGCTCTCGTTGTTGGGCTAGGCCACGACGAGCGGGCAGGTAACAAACAGTCGACGCAAAAGTCAGTCACAGGCTCGTAAAACTGTGCCACTTTGTATACCATACATACAGTTAAAGAGTTTCACACCAGAATAGTTTCATCGCTTTGCATACTGAGTCCGCGCCGAGAGGTTCAGATCTTCATCTTCAGCTGGGCACACACGTTCGCATAATAACGCCTCGACTTCGTATCTGGACGGCTAATCATTCTCAAATACAATAAAACAGATTTCATTTCACAGAGCTTGGTCGAGTTCCAGCGTCTACGTCAGCGTCTACAGCAGCAGAAGCATCAATTGCTACCAAAAGCTTAGTCAACAGTCAGCTGAATTTAGAGCATGGCGTGTTAATCTCGTGCTGCCGACGGTCGCTCGGACGGCGCCTCGGCTGCAAAACAAACGCCCACCCGCTCCCGCTTCCGCATGCTTCCATCCGAACGGCAAACTCAAAATGTGACAGGGCTAATGACTTTTTGGGGAGAGAACGAAGTTTGTATACTCTTTTCATTGTACCGCAGTGCTTACATGAATTTCACATATACCGAATTGAATAGAGTTTCGAGCAAGTCCTACAGAAAATAAGAAAAACCTTTGCTTATTTCCTAATAATACAAATTTAAAGTCATTATCGAAATGGATATTTAGTGAAAACTTTTTCAAGAATTGATTAAGCTAACCAGAGGTAAAATTGTCGCATTAAACACACATTTTTGTGTATGACCCTTCGGCAGTCTCTTAAGATAATCATTCAATTAAATTGAAGTACTTTTACTAAATTGATTAAATAAGTTATTACGGAACTGTTATAGCAACCCACTTGCAGCCGGTCTCGATGGTGATCTCGATTAGCTGTATGAGCACTCCAGCTTTCCTGCTCTCCAGCACTACGTATATGGGCTAATCGTTGCTTGGCGCTTTTTTCTGGTTTTGTTTGTTTATAGAACATTTCAATGTTATTTTTTGTTGAATTCTGTGAGTGGCTAAAAGATTTCGGCATCATTTTGTGATCGGTGATGTTATTGTTGTTGTTGCTTCTTCTTCTTATTTTTATTTAGTGTGTGGTATTTATGGTTTATGAGGCTGCTGTTGTACCACTGTGCGTATGAGGGCGGATAGTCGGAGTTTATTTCATTTTTTTTTTTATATGTAGCTGGCGTTCTAAAATTCACAAGTTGTCAAAATGTTTGCGCACAAGTCTCAGGCGCTCAGCTCTCGACTTATCTGCTCTGTTAACACATTACCAACACTGACGTGGACGTGGGATGTGGATGTAGATTTGGATTTGGATTTGGATTTGGATTTGTACTGTGCTGTGCTGTTGTTGTTATGGGTTTGACGGCGCTGATTCAACAAATAAACAAAGCGGAAAAGTTTTCGAGGCAGGCAAATATGTCTATTAAATGAAAATAGACACTGACGAACCTGGAAATAAGAAATGAGATGAAAATGCTGCCTCTTGCTGCCGGTCTTGTTGGTTGCTTAAAAAACAATAAAAATCCGTTAGGCATCGCAGCGCAATTTCTGGTCATGATTAATGGATGCCAAACGCTGCTTGCGAAATGCCATAAACAATGTACTCATACAAAAGATCGGGCCAACAATTGCACTTGGCTTCAATCAAATTCAAAACCAACTGTCAAACTTGCTTCACCTTCTCCAGCAAGGTGGACTGCCAAATGAAAGGCGTGGAGAGTGGAGAGTGGCGAGTGGGAAGTGGGAAGTGGGACGTGGGACGTGGGGACTCACTAGATTTGTTCGCACTATCAATGGGTCATAAAAGTTTTATGGACCAGACACGCAGCATACGCAGCAACAATTCGTTTAAGTGCCTTCCTCGTAATTCTTCATAAACTTAAAGTCAGCTAAAATAAGCCACAAGCAATCCGCACAGATCCATGACGGAGATCTCTTCCTCACTTGTCTATTTAGCTGTGTATGTGTTTGTGTGTGTGTGTGTGTTTGTTTGTTTGTGGGAGTGTATTTGTTTGTGTGTGTGTGTGTGCGCTGTTCGTGTTCGGGGAAATGATTATGTATTGTGCCACACAGCTCCTCAAAACCGAAGAACAACAAAAACACGGCTACAACAAATAAGTCATGTTATGAGCAATTAACGTAATTGGAAAAAAGTTAAGTGCGAAGTAAATCGCATTTGAGTTGCCCTACTTGTTCTGGAGGGGTTTCTTTGCCGTTCTACGGAAAAAAAACCTCTGTGACAAATGCCAGTAACAGCAATACATATATCAAAGATTTCATTGTATTAAATTACAGACGATCAATATGCTTGCTTGATTATATAAGCCCAATAAAAATTTTAAATGTTATTTAGATCATATTTGAATGTCAGAGCATTTCAAAGTTAGCAATGGGATCTTCCCAATTGCATAAATTGTTTATGTTTACTTTACTGATTTTTTTTTGAGAGAATTGGTTAAGCAAAAAATTTGGCATTCTTAGGATAGTTAAAATATATCAAACAAATTTTTACTGGAAATTCAGTGTTCAAAGTTTGCATCGTTGGAAATTAGTTTGAAACGGTATATTTGGGTTTCTTCTTTGGATGTTCAATTTATGTTAAACAGAAATTGCAAAATCACTTTTTTCAAAGTAAAATGTGCAACAATTTATTAGGCAACTTGGATTTGCTTAAGATCTGTGTATCGATTCCAAGAACACATCCTACGACAGCCTCTAAATATGCTACACTTTGCTGTCGCAACAAATTAGACATTCTGCTCTTGGCTAATCTTAGTTTTCCAGCTTACACGAGAAAAATTAGGGCAACTTTCTCAGAGTTCTTTGTTTTTGTTCCGTTCTGGTTTGTTTTAAAAAATACATAAAATAAATAAAAGTTAATGTGCCTTCACCGTAATTCCAATTTTTTTTTTCGTAATTATCTGTGCATAATTCAATTGTTTTAATTGCACAATAAAATCGTATTATTTTTATTGGATTTTAACACATTATGTTTTGTATGTGGAAATGTGAAAAGTGCCAGGAAATGATACAAAAAAAAAAAAAAAATTAAAAATTAAAACTTAGTTTATATTGTATGCGTTTTATTATTATTTATTTAGCTTCTTTAGCACCCATTGTTGCTTAAACAATTAAAAATAAAATACAGCGAGAAAAGCACAAAAAATAAACAACAACAACAACAACAACAGCAGTCAAGACAACTGCGCGACTTTTTATGAGCGATTCAGTTGATTTACTAGGCAGCCCCCGTCAGAGGCCGTTTCGGGTGCCCCTCAAGCTCGGTGACGGTTTATGTGTGTGTGTGTGTGTGTGTGTGTTTGTGTGTGTTGACAGGCGTGTTGAAACAGACAGTCAGCGGCGGCGTGCTAAAAGAGATTTATGCTCATTTTGTCAACTACGCTGCTGCTCACTCACATCTCAGAAGCAGCGCGAGAGCGAGAATGAGTCGTCCAAGGGGATTTGGGGGGGCAGGGAAAGGGGCATGGGCAGGGCTGGGAGGCACACTCAAGTTCAGGCCTGAACTCTATGAAATGGGATTTCGACATAATTTTACTGGCCACAATAAATTAACGCAACTCTTTGGTATTGTGTGCAGAAGGGCCAGCGTGACTGACGAAAAGTGCCAAAGTTTAATTAAGCCGAGCCAATACGGATATTTGCAAATTCTGGGGCAGCTGTTCATAAATTGGCCTTAGTGCTGGATGCTGGCGATCAAAAACAAAAGGCCGCTGATCTGGCTTGCAGCAGGACCACCAAAGATTCCGGATTCCATTCGGTTCGTAACTGCTGCCTGCTGTCTGCTGTCTGTTGGCTGTTGCTGCTGGGGGCTTCTTCTTTTAATTTGCGAAACTGGTTTGCTGCATGCTCCTCGCCAGGCGGATTAAGCGATTAAACAAATTAAAACAAATTACTTTTTTGCACCCACCACAGCGACGACCAGCATAAAATGAATAAAAATTTGCCTGCCATGGCGTCAACCTTAAATATGTCACAGGCATTAAGACAAAGTTAAGACCTCATTTAATTACTTTGATTTCGTAAAGGGACCTCATTCTGCATACACACACATGATCGAAAATTTGGTATATTCTTTCGCTGCGATTCGGTTACAGGTGCCTCCCATAAAATATCATTAAAATAACACATCAAAATAACAATAAAATTTAAGCGCTTCATAAATTTATTTAAATAGGTGAAATTTTTGAAATGATGTGCAATGAAAGCTATAGCTGGAATAAATATATTTAAATATAGGAAATTTTTTAAATTATTTGCATGCAAATTTGAAAAGCTGAAAAGCTTAAAATTATTTGAAAATTATTTAAGAATATGCAGGCCAAAGGCTATTAAATTGGCATATAAACAAATTTATTGCGAAATATTTGCTTACGAGGCTCACAATTCATGTGCGTGTTTATATTTAGTTTTGTAAAATGTTCGCTGTGTGGAATAATATAATGTTTCACATATAATTGTTGGATTTAATAAGTGGCATGAAACCTCAACCCCTCTTTCACTCGCTTTCCCTCCCTATCTCTCTCTCTCTCTGTCTCCCTCTCTCTCTGTCTCGCGTATTCTCACTGAGTTTCACTCGCTCTTATAGGGTGCTCAAGTGGCTCGTTAGTGGCGCGTTGCTCTGTTTGTATTTTGTCAGCTCATAATTTGTTTTGGTTCGAGCAGCGCTTTTCCTGCCGGGCGCCCACAAATAATGAGGCCCAAATGGCAATTATAATTATTGTTAACGGTTTGTTTATGCAGCATTAGTTGGCTGTTTAGTTGGTATTGGCAATGCCGAAAATTTATTTTAATATTTATGCAACGAAGTTCATTAAAACGCAAATTTACGATCCGACTCGAGGCTGAGGTTGCAATTCGATTCGGCATTTCAAAAGCAAAACTTACAAATTTATAGCAACTTTGCAACTTGGCAATTGTTAACAAATTAATGTCTACCTCAAGTTGATATTGCGTATGCGCCATATGAGTTTTTAACACGAATATTATTTTCACGAATATTGCGCATACGCCGCGTGGCCAGCGCACTGTTGCCAGGCAAGTGGATTTTTCTAATCAATGATACTAATTAAGAATTCACAAGACATTTTTCGAAGTTCAGTCGAAAGTTATAGATTCTCATGTGATTTGGTCTTTATTACGTTGCTAATTAAGCCACAGTCTTGAAGTCATCAATTTTACTGAGAATCTCCTATGAATGGATTTAATTTTAGTTTTTCGTACCTTTATAATTTCACTAATTAAAACATTTTTAAGAAATGTGTCACGTGCTTAAAATGGGTCACACCTAAGTTATTAACTTAATTGTTGGATTTTTAAACTATTTATTGACTTACGTTGTTAACAAATTAACAACTTGAATTCATTTCATCAGTCGTATTTTTACTCAGCTGCAAATGAAAATACGGTGCTAAAAAAACCAGCACTTGTAAAAATAAAAGCATTTTATTAGCTAAAAATAATTTAACCCAAATAAATAGTAAAAAGCGGATATTAAAAAAAATAATAATAATTTGATATTCTTAATTGCAGATTTTAGCTTTTTTTTGGTGTGGCTTATTTGTTTAATGAGTAATTGATTTATTTTGCAATTAAGTGACCTGAATTAGCACGAGATTGACTAAAAGCCAACCTCGGGCTGCTTTCAGCAGCTTTAACCCCTTTGCCCCTCCACGTACTTTCTGTTGTTGTTATTGTTGTTTTCGGTGGTTTGTTGTTATTGTGGATGTTGTTGCTGTTGTTGCTGTTGCTGCTGTTGTTGTTGCTGCCTGTCAATGGCACTCAGTCGCTGAATGCAGGGCATGTGCTGCATGCATTTAACTTTAACATGACAAACCGCAAACTCATAATACAACATTGGCGACATATACAAAAACAACAACAACAGCATGAACCGAGCAACAGGTTTCAAGTTAAGCAACCACAAAGTCACAAGCCACAAGAAGATTGTGAGTGAGTGAGGGGTACGGGGAGTGGACGAAGTGAACGGGAGGGGACATCGGTTGAGTAGAGGAGTCGAAGATGGAGCCGCCACAGGCCGCCAACCGCAGGCGTAGTTGTTCTCGTTGTTGTTGTTGTTGTTGTTTGAAAGTAACCCTCCCGCGTACATCTGGAAACTGTCGCCAGCTGGCCAAGCGATTCATAATATCATATTTCACTTCCTTCAGGATATCATAAAACTTGGCGCATTGCATTTGCCGTAGCCGGTTGTCAACATTTATTGAAAAGTCGTGCCGATTTTATAGCCATTTTCACTGGCCAACGTCGGGCATCGGAATCGAGTCCAGTCGCTTGGAATGGAATGGAGCGCCAGCCTCTCTCTCTCTGCTAGCTAGCTGGGCATAGTTTTATGGATTCTTATTTCGCAGCTATTTATCTCGCTTAGTTGGTATTTTGGCGTAGATTAAGTGCACTAAATACCCATTGCCAGCAGCAGTAAGTATCAGCAGCAGCAGCAGCAGCAGCATCTAAGCTGCACTGGAACAAACTATCTCTCTGCCACAGACAGGCCACAGACAGACTCCAACGCAGTCTCAGAGTCGGAGTCGGAGTCAAAGTCTGAGTCGAAGTCGGAACTGCTACGCAAATACTTGATTGTGGCATAAGGAGTTGCATTCGTTTATTTATGAGTTAATATACATGAATTATGACATCAAAGGCCCCACAGCAGACTGAAATCGAAAACGAAATGGACTTGCGCCGCAATCCCATTCCCATTCCCATTCCCATTCGAATAACAACAACACCAACAACAACACCATTTGCTGTACTTCCAATTGGATACTGGAGTTTGGAGTTTGACTTCGCATTATAGTTTTGATTTTTTTTTTTTTTTTTTTGGGCATTGTGCGATATTTGGCAAAACGTTTGTTTTGACACGCCGCGTGTCTAACGGTGCGACTTAATTGAGTTTCTGGCCGGGAGCCGTTAGCTGGCAGCTGGGCCGGAGACCACACGCAAAGTGGACCGCACAGCCGGAAACTCAGACCGCTCCAGCCCATAACCGCTTTCAGCTGGCGGTTCGCTGAAGGTTGTGTGAAAATCGTCGAGTTGAAGTTCGGCTGGAACCTGGCGTGTATTTATTTTCAAATAAAATGGAATATTTTATGACTAAACGTCAGCGCGCGCAGGCAACAATAGCGAACAGCAGTAGCAACATCAGCAGCAACAGCAACAGCAACAACAATCAACAGCACCAGAAGCAGCGACAACAACAAACTATTACCAAAAATATTTTCGAGCTTCTGTTGCGGCTTTGCGGTCGGTCCAGAGAGGCTTCCAGCGAAGATCTGCGGCCTTTGCCTTTTTTTAGCAGCGCGTCTCGACTTGATCTTGAATTGGACTCGAATACAAAGACACAGTTGTTGTTGCTGCTGCTGTCTCTCCTCCAGGTGCGTGTGGCATGTTGCCATTTGAGTTGTACATGTGTTTGCGGCTCCCTTCAAAGCTCCGCATTTAGCCGCTTCTTTTTAGCTTTTGTTTTTGTCTGTCTTTTTGTTTTTTTTTTTATGGGATTTGCTCTACTTCGAGCAGCAATTAGTTACAGCTGCGAGCCAGCTCTGCCCGCTCTCGGCGGAAGGAAGTATTAGTCAGAAGTTCGACTTCAATCGGTGGCGCAACACTCAAGGGCAGCGGCACGTGGAACATTTCGTACATTTTTGAAATCCAATCGAAATGAGTCATCGATGATGTCGATATGATTTCGTGTGACGCATGCGCTGAATGAATGGAAAGGAAACCACTGACGTCTGAACTTTGAGCAGAGGGACCCAGTTTAGGAAGTAAGAACTGCAGCATAAATATATATTTTTTTATACACATTGTCTACCATAACGATAAAGATTAAGGATGTCTACCATAAAGATAAGGATTACAAATATATTTATAGCTTAAGCTCTTTTAATTGCAGTCGTTTTCTCTCACATAAATTGTTCTGAAAACCTTGTAACCTATTTTGGCCGTAGCTTACAACTAAAGCTATTTGGTAGTGTATTAATAGCTGATTGTAATAACTGATTGTTTTAACCCATATAATTATTGATGTGTGGCATTGCATGTAGCTGAAATAACAACATTTTCATCATCGATTTATGTTGCATTTGTCAGAGCAGATTTGGGCTTAAAGGCGCATATTGAAAAACCGCAAAACCGTCAACGTTAGGACAAAATGCAATGAGAGGTTTCTGTGGTCTTTGGCCAGCCGCAAAGATTGGGTTACAATTTCCCCATAAAAATGTCGAAAAAATGCGCAGATGAACCCTCAGACTCAGACTCAGATTCGGACGGTGATTCGGACTTGGACAAAGATTAGATCTGCCATGCGCAAAAAATATTATGATGCGGCGACCGCAAACAAACAAAGCCAAAGTCGAGATATCAAAAGGGCAACATACACACACACACACACACACACATAAGCATAAAACTGGATGGATGGCTACCAAATCTGGCTGCTGAATCATAGAAACATAAGCGATTATAAGCGATCGCCGAGATAGCACATAAACAAAATAAAAAAGCTGAAAACTTGAACCGTCAGTTGTTTATAATGATTATTATTATTTTTTTTTTTTTTTTGGGCTAATTTGTGCAGGGCGACTGCCAGTAGGCATTAATGTCGCTCAACTGTCGCCAGGGGCTGGAGCGAAAAGCGAGCGATACGCAGAGGCTCATGGGTCTAGGGCGATCCAGCGTTCGATCCACTGTCGGCTTAGGACTCGAACTACACGCGAAATCGGTTGACAAAGCGTTTGCAACTGGAACTAAAACTGGAACTCGCACACAAGGGGTATGCCCGAAGATAGGGAGGAGGGGGGGTTGAAGGGTTGATCGTCTGGCAGATGACTTCATTCGCATTTTGTGCGTTTTGTACACCGCCTGATCGCAGTGCAAATTTATCGATCAACACGCTTAAGCGCATTTCTCGGGCAGTCGACAGCGATGATGATGACATTGAGGGCTTTAATTTTAACCCCCCCTTCTCCACACACACCCCTCTCCTTGGGCTCCTGCTCTTCGGCTGGTGAGCTTGATAAGCTTTATTGATGCGATTAGCGAAATGAGCTTTACCAGCCGCGCATCATCGAATTGGTGTTCGTCTTCTTTTCCGCCCTGGCCTCTCCACCTCAAATCCTAAAACTGACAACTGACATTTCTCATTAACAGTTTTCTCTTCCTTTGCCTCTTTTTTCATGTCTTTTTGTCTGGCATATTGGTTTGTTGCATTTTGTCAATCGGCCGAATGAAGTCATCTATGGAATTACCTTGACATGGGCACTGGGCACAGGACACTGGAGACATGGCAGGCAAACTTGGTTCAAATTCGCATAAGAAGCTGTTCCGCCTCTTAATAAGGACTTGACTGGCAAGTATTTTTAAGAAAGAATTACAAATAATTCATTATATTTGACATATTATTCAGTAAGTGGGATATATCAACATGCAAGTGATTCACCAGGAGCTATTACCCCATTCAACAGAAAACATACATTAACTTATTCCATATCTAAATAACTCAAAATGTATCACTTAATTACCTTTTTGATTTGTTTTGAACTTCAAACTATATATGATAATTAGAGAAAATATTAATAAATAAAATAAATATGAATAATTTGTTCTTTATTATAAACCAACTTATAAGTTCTCCATCAAAAATACCTGCGTTAATTTCAATATTTGACTGCAATTCACAAAGTGTCACTAATGAACATTAGTGCTGCTGATCCCAGGCTTCGAAGTCGGTAAAAGCAACAACAAAGGCCAACTCCAGATTACTTAATTCCCAAATTGGTCCTAATTCACGCGCCAAAGTGTGTTAAATTGGCATTGTGACTGAGACTGGAACTGGGACTGGGAATGAGAGTTGAGAGCAGTGTGCCTGAGTTGGAGTTGCGGGGGCGCTGATCGAGCTTCGGGTTTTAGCATATGCCACCCGTGACTGGCCGTGAGTGCCCGTGACTACCTGGAGCCCGATGCCCGATGCCCGTTGCTCGATGCCCGATGCCCGATGATGCCCAAGCTCAGAGACTTCTTCCTTTGCATGGCCAATCAACGCCCAGGGCGCTGTATCTGTATCTGTATCTTTTACTCGCTCAAACTCTGTTCGTCCGTCTGACTGTCTCACTGGCTGTGTTTGTGTATCTGTGTGTGTTGATGACTACTATCTGGACTTGGACTGGACGCATCCGGAGGTCTGCTGGTCGCAGCGAATGAAGACGTTTCGTGACTGTGTCGGCATTTTGGTGTCCAGCCTCAGCGTTTGCTCTTCATGCTTATTATTGGAAAACTCAATTTTGTCGGCGTGTGTAATTTGGCATTGCCTTGAATTTGGCATACGAATTTGTTGCGCCGCCGCCAAGCAAATATTTGCCAGCTACAAGCACAAGAGTGGCCCAGATGATGGTGTTGCTGCTCCACATTGTTGCAAGTACAAGGCACTTCCTTCCTTCAGCTGACTCGCTTGCAACATTCAAGTTGCAACTTCTTCATGTGCGTTCGTTAAACGAGTATCGAATAACGCAAGAATCGATGAGGGGAGCATACAACATAATTAATAAATACCATCAACATTGATTAACTCAACTAAGCTAATAAAATCATTTGTCATACGACTGAACCTTCGACTGGTTAACCAGATACAGTGCAGCCTCCTTCTGCTCAACAACTACTATGCGACTATGCGACTATGGAGTACATAAAAATCGCGTGACTAATTTTGAAAATTAAAGGCACAGCGCAGCAGAGCAGAGCCGAGCAGAGTCGAGTCAGGCAACTGAGGCTGTCCAACGAGCGTGTAAATAGCGCAAAAATTAATCAGTCGTGAGGAGCAGAGAAAGGGGGGTTGCAAAGGGAGGAGTTGCAAATGGAGTAGGTAGACAGGAGTCAGCAGTCAGGAGGCTGCAGGCCGCAGGCTGGAAACTGGAGGCTGGAGGCTGGAGTGCACTGAGGCCAGGCAACAACTTGAGATGAAAAATCTGGAAACACGCACTAACAAAGCAACAAATTGAAACTAAATACTTGCAACTTGCAACTAGCTGCCAAGTTCGAGTGGAAGTCGAAGTCGAAGTCGGGGCCTGGCCTAGCAGGCAGATAGCTGATCGTTTGCCTCTGTTCATTTAGCTTGAAATTGTTGCAATCAGTGCAGCGGCAGCTTTTAATTGCCACGGCACAGATATCTAGAGAGCGAGAGCGAGAGAGATGGAGAGACAGAGAGAGAGAGAGAGATGGAGATGGAGCGGGAGCGAGCTGAGCAACAGTTGCGACAAAAAAGCAACATGCCAAATGCCAGAGATGCCGCTGCTCAAGCTCTCCGTCGGAGACAAGGCGACGACAACGACGGAGACGACTTTTGTCTCATGCGGAAATCGCGACTTTGCCCCAATGTGTCCCATTGTCCGCATGGACTATCGTTGCTTGCAAAAGGAAATGCCTTAAATCAATTAGTTGAGCACTAATTGCCCCAATACCTTGTGGCATAGTTTGCCATTTGCTCAGCACCTGTTCAAAGCTGCGCCTTCAACTCCACAAAATCAAACCAAAGACCGCATCCTCGTCCACGTCTCCTGCCTCATGCTTCGCCTCACCATAACTGGCTTAATCTCTGCGCGCAAATTCCTGCGGCCTTCTCATTGTTTGACGTTGTTGTTGTTGTTGTCTCCTCGCGTTGTTGTTATCTTTCTCACAATCAAGGTGCACCGAGCAGAGCAGAGCAGAGCAGAGAAGAGTATGCCGACACCGCCACCACTACCACCGCCACCGCCACCGCCAAGTCTCCTTTTCTCTCGAGTGTGTGCGTGTGTGTGCCCAACAAGTGCAAAAAACTGTCTCAAGTGCCTCAAAGTGGAGTGCCCCAAAGCGAAAGGAAAGGAAGTCTTCTTCAGCTTGGACGGGATGGATCTGGCAAGTGCCCCGATATGAGAGCTTTTTGTTTAAGAAATGTTAAACTTCCTGTAGTCAAGTTGAATTTTATCTTCTGATTTTGTTGTTGTTGTTGTTGTTGTGGGGCGTGTCTCAAACAGATCGTTATCTACTCTGTCAAAACAAGTATGTAATGCTGAAAGCATTATAAACTGAATTTTATGACATACATAAAGTCGAGTAGAGCTTAGCTAACTGGCTATGTTCCATAATATTCCTTCGGAACCAGTTAAATTCAGGCAATGAAAAATCTTATTGTTTCATTTATTCAGTAATTTTAATTTGTTTTTGTCTTATGCATAAGAACTTTTAATTCATAATAAGATTAATTAACTAATGGCTCCAGACAGTCTTTATAGAGGAGATTTACCCACATAACTGGGCGCATGCCGTACAGATCGTCGTTTTCAGCATCCAATATAATATTATTAATAATTACGATAATTGCGCTAATCCCCAGCCAGTTTATAATTACATAATTACATTATATGATAATACTATATTTGATCATATTATATGTAATGAGCTTCGACGTTAACAATAGTAAAGCAACGTGTATTGTAAGTAATGAGTTTCAAAGTAATATCGAAAAGTTATTTATAACAGTTTTGCAACATGCTTATCACTTAGGAAACTTTTTCTATTTATTGCTAATTTTCAAAAGCATTAATTAATAAAATCATTTGACTATTTGAGTGCCTTACCTTGAATATATATTTAGCTTCTATTATTTTATCTTGATGTTACATAAATATTTGTAAAGTTTTCTTGCAAAAATAAAATAATTTAAAATAATATTGTGCTTATTAGCATAGGTTCTATTTCATAATTAGAATCGTTTACTTTATTCCTCAGTTTCATTATAATAGCCATAATTGACCCCGGGTCTTTAATTTAATTTGCTTTGTACTTTTTGGCAAGGCCAATAAACCAACAAAATGCATCAGCAGCGCACAAAGTTGGCGCACAAGCAACGACAACGACCAAAAAACCAAAATCCCAACTACTTGCATCTGTCTCTCTTTATCTCTCTATCTGTCTCTCTCTCTGTCTCGCTTTTGGTAAGGGACAGTCATAGGAGGGGCAACGGGCATGCCTAAAAGGGCCGGCAAACAAAGGACGGCGTTGATGTCGATGAAGTACAGAAGACAGAGGACAGAGGACAGAGTACGCACCATGGACACAAAAGCGCCCCGATGAGATGATCGCTGAGCAGTCAAAGCCTCATCCTCAACCTCAACGCTGCTCACAAAAGCCAGCTGAATGAGCAACAACAACAACAACAACAACAATAACAAACATAAAATGTTCGCATCCGTTGTTGTGCTGTGAATTTGTAGTGGGCACCCAGGCGCTGTCAGAAACCTCATCTCTTCCCTTCCCCTCTCCCAATACACTCTCAACATGAGCAAACCTGACGCCCATTGCGCGCACCTTTGGAATTCGGTGGCCGCGAACACTGCATAATGGAAGCCAAATGATGGGAAACCTTTTTGCTCATCCACAAGTAACACTCAAAAAAGAAGCAAAATCGAAATAAAGAAAAAGTTCAACAAAAAGTGCAACTAATTAGGCATAAGAGACTAAACGAAAGTCGACCACTGGATTCGATTTGACTCTGAACCAGATTGTAACTCAATTATGAGCGCTGGCCACCCAGCTTGTGGCAGCAACAACAACAATGCCACAACGCTGCCCCTTTTAATAGCCAACTGCTCAACAGCTGTCGCGTCTTTAGCCAAAAATGGTAATGTTTACATGCGTGTCGCGCTGTCGTCCATGAATACAATGTAGATACGATGCACCCCTTTGGATGTGCCAATGTCCATGTATGTGTTGCCAACACTTTTTGCGTGCTGTTAATTACATGGACAGATCGGGATGGCCACCTAGCTGACTGGCTGACTGGCTGGCTGGCTGGCTGGTCTAGTGGTCTCTGCCGGTCTCTGAGGGTCTTTGCCTCTCTCTTGCCTGGTGGTCTCTGCTTGGTCATTGCTTCCTGGTAGTTCAACTTGTCGCCAGATGTAAACAGTTAACAGCATCAGCACCAACTACAGCCAAAGCCAAAGTCACTGATGATTGATAGCCATAGCTAATAGTCGCCTGAGTAGGCCTACTTTTGTGGCACACTGCGACAAAAACTTCATTTCAAACCAGAAATGTACTTATAATATTTGGCTTAATTGTCTCAATGTCTTTTGAAAAGTTTTCCCTCTAAAAATATCTGTTTTATTTATACTGCCCAAATCACTTGCTATTTTTTAGAAAATTGTTTTTAAACACTTTTTTTTTTAGTGTAGTAAAGCTAGTACAGCCCACTTGGCTATTTGTCTAATCCATTAAATTCTCACGGTTCACGCCTCGACCACAACAATTGCCACTTAATTAACGCCAAACTCGCAAAGTCCGGGGCCGAATGTGTCGAAAATATTTCGGCCCTTTTGCGCGATCTCTGTACGCATCGGATGGTGAGCGGGGCGCGGTGGGTGGAGGAGAAGGCGAACTGAGCGGTGCTGAGCTGAAAGTTTTGTCATGCCAGCAATCGCGCGTGAGTCGCATGACAAGTGATCACAAAAGATCAGCGAGCTGCGAGTTGCAGGCCATGGCTCGAAGATATCCATGTCGAACCGTTGCATTTGCCAAATCAAACAGCGGCGCAAACGTGTGGCGTCTGCAATTACAACACAAAGAGGCGACTCCAGTCGACTCGAGTGGAGTGGAGTGGAGTGGAGCGGAGTTACATGCTCCAAACATGACGAACAACAACTGTCATTGTCACATCGAGCAACCGGCAACAGAGATGACTTGGCTGCATTTTGATTTCGTTGCACGTTGCACGCTGCCAGTTGCGAGTTGCGAGCTGCAATTCATTAGGCAGCCAGACCATTTTTGGGATGCGCGTGCGCCGCTTTTGGCCGCCTCTGTGGGCCCACTGAGTGCAACATAATCTTAATCCGCTCGTTAGTTTTATTGATTAGGAGCAATGTAAGCCAGCGACGCAGACGACTCTTTGGAGACAACAATTGTCGCCTCGCTGTGCCATATTTGCGACATCCGCGCTGCATCCACAGACAATGCCACCAAACTTACCAAGCAGGCGTACTATGTGCCCCGTGGGGTTTTAATGGCCAATTGTAATATTAATGCCAATGCTTTTGCTAGTGCTATTGCTATTGCTATTGGTAATGGATAATGGTCAAGTTCCCCTTTGCCCACCTTGTTGTTGCCTCTTAGTTAGACGTTTCAGTTGGTGAATCATTTGGCAGGGATTAGAAAATGCTTTCTAATTATAAATGACATAATGTGTGGATGGGACCTTTTCACTGATTGTATTTACTCTCAAGCAATTGATCAGATAGTGTCAAAGATTATGGTGGATTAAGTTTTTCAACCATTGGTACATTTAACACAATTTCCATTAATTAATTCTAAAACTGAATTGAAAAAATTTGATTGTTGTTTTTAAGGTTGCCTAAAAATTCTTTGACAAAAACTCCTTATTAAAAGGGAATTTGTTTGCAACGTTCTCCTCTCAATTGGTTTCCCATGCATTCGATCAAAGAGATTATGTTCCATGTTATTCAAATCCTGTTCAGTTCAAAAATAGACCAACATATTTTTCTCAGCTTGCAACTAATCAGAAATCTGCGACGACTTCCTCACAACTGAATTGCATTCCGGGTGCTTTGGGGTTTTAGTTATTTTACTTTTTATATTTCCCACCCATTTAATGATTGGGAATTGCAGTAGCGTATCAAAGAGCGAAACAAAACTGTCAACTGAGGCGGACACATGTAGCACGATCACTTTTTTTTTTGCACACATACACTTACTACTCGAAGCTGGCAGATCAGTAGCTGGAATCAGGATCAATGTAAGCCGGGCCACATCAGCATCAGGCTAAACAGGCAACCAGGCAAACTGGCAGCCTGGTCTGATCGTATTCCGATTCCGATACCGATTCCATTCGCCTCGTCTAGATCTGTCGCTGTCACTTGCATAGTTTGCCCCGGCAATTGCATGTACAAGAGCATCAGCAGAGGTACTCCACCTTCTCCTTCTCCATCTCCTTCGCCTACCCCAACTCCTTCTCCTTCTCCTGCTGCTGTTGCTGCTTCTGATTGTCGCTGAAAGTTGAAAGCCGTTCGGCGCTGGACGCTGACAGCGCGGAATTGTCGTTCGCATTGTCAGGGGCTGAGCAGAAGAGACGCCGACGATATACAAAAGATGCAACTGTCGTTGCTCGCTCGTTACTCTTGTTGTTGTTACTGTAGTTGTTGTTGCTGCTGTTGCGGCTGTTGCTGCTGACCAGGCTGACAGGCAGCAACACAAAAAATGCGCTTGGGAAACTGCCACCGAGCTGCTTAAATCAAATATTGAAATACCTCGCACAGCAGCCATGACCCAAGCGGCAGTGTAGCTTTGCGGTAGCTCCCCGTCTCCCCGTGCCCAACCCTCCGGTTTATCCTTCCCTCCAGCGGCTAATTGCCGCACACTTGAACCAAATAATTGCTCAGCAAAATAAATTCCACATTGTTGTTGTTATTTTTCGTAAAAGATTTTTTGTTTTGATTTTTTTTTTGTAATGTTTTATTGATTTGTGTGTTGCGTTCGCAATTTGTTGTAGTTGGTGTTGTTTTTCATTATCTTTTTAATACTTTACAATATTGAATGTTGTCTATGTGCTAATATAAATTAATTAAAAATAGTTGAATTAGTGGGCTAATTAATTAATTAATTATTAGTAATACCTAGAACGCACAACCAAAAAAGGCAACAAAAGATAAATTAAATTGAGGAGGGGCAGCTGCGGTGTAATTTGTTGGAAAAATACCAAAAAAAAATATATATATGTGAAAAAAATTAATTTCTTGTGTGCAAATTTCATAAATTTCAAAGCAGAAATAACAGAATAAGATAATTTGTGTGTGGCGCCATCTAGCGTGCATTTGTTGTACTTACTTACATTTAAACTTAAATTAAAACACACTCATTAAACTAAATACACTTATTTATGTACACAAAGTTGATTAATGAAATAGCGAACATGCTAACGTTTTGAGCTGGTTCATGTGGCTCAGATGTGGAACCGGGTTCGCTTTCCATATCCTCGCTTTCGAAGGGGAAGGGAAACACACGGCGTATGCTTAACATGCGTTTTGCAGCTGGGCAAAGCGGAATGCAAGCAGCGCTGCCAGCGTCAACATCGCTGCTAAACTACACAACAACAATAATAACTAAAGATTTGGTAGTAGGTTGTTGCTATTGTTGTTGTTAGCGAGAGCGGCAGACAGACAGAGAGAGACAGTTACTCATATACATTGAGCGAGAGAGGGGAAGTTTGAGAGTTTCAGCTGCGCGCAATTGAATTTCAGTCTTGTTTTCAATGATTTCGTATTTTTTCGTTGGATTTTCTTCTTTTTTTGTTGGGGTGGAGTGGGGCAGGAGGCTTATTCGCGCGTTTATAAATTGTAAAATGTTTAGCTAAACTAGGGCTACAGCTAAGTATACATACTATTTATATTCGTATGGGACTTACAAGAACAGCAACGTAATTTACAAAAATTTGCTGCTAGGGTCGCGAATTGCTTATAGAACTAAAAACTGGGCAAAACGAAGTTGTACACTTTTCTTTTGTTTTCTTTTTGTTATCGTGGCTATGAACTCGCGTCGCCGCTATATATATATAACTATATATATATATAATACTGCTAAAAAGTCAGAGTGGGTTGTTGTTATGTAAACTAAAATTTAGTAGGGCTCATGGACATTGTAAGGACTTTAACTAGGCTATAGTCTAGGCTCTTAACTTCTAATAACAAAGGCTAAGCGTAGACAATACATAACACATACACAAAGTAGGGGCTGGGATAGGCTAGTGGGTTGTTATAGTTTGATTAGGGGGAGTATGGGGTATGCGGTGGGGGTGTGGCTCTTACAGGCACGTGTGTATGATCTTCTTGGTTCGACACAGCTTGCACTTGACCTCACAGCACCAGTGGAAAGTGCAGGCGCAGCGCTCGACAACGACAACCTCTTGGGTGCGATAGCCACGCCCACAGCACATCAGGTCACAACCATCGACGCCCAGCGAGGTGTCGTTGCACTGACGTCCGTGTGTGCCCAGGATGCCCTGCCTCAAGTTCTTCTCACAGAAACTGGGCGATGGCTCCAAGTAGACAATGTCCTTGGGACCGGGCGGCTTATGCTCGGGATTGTGTGGATTTAGTTGGAAATGATATCTGCAAGCGAGATAGAGATAGAGAGAGGGAGAGAGAGAGAGCAGAATGTGAAAAATATGAATTAGTTAAGGTCATCACTGATATCGCATCTATAGGTATAAGTTGGCCAACTCTAACTATAATATATTCCAAAATAACAATTACCTGTTGTGTTTGCGACCCTGGCGACCGCGTCCATGTCCTCGGGATCGGGCTCCCGCCACTGGCAGACTGTTAGGTGATGGCATATTGGGATGATGCTGTTTGCTGTTCGTATGGCTGTTGTCCAGCAGCAGCTCGGGTATGTGATCGTTGAGCATCCGCTCCTCGTCGTCATAACCGTTGACGGAGGGTGGAAGGCCATTGCCGCCGTTGGAGACTCCACCCACAATGCCATTTGAGCCAGCTGCATTGGGGCTGATGACGGCGACGGCATTACTGCTCTGCCGCAGACTGTTGCTGACCTGGACGCGTGTGGCGCCATCGAAGCGCGCCTTCAGATTGTCGCCTATAACACGGAAATTGGCCAGACGCATCCAGCAGGTTTTCACCGTACACGAGCCGGACATGCCGTGGCATTTGCACTCCTGACGCATCTCGGCCTGAACGTGCTGCAATGAGATGTGAGAGAGGGGGGATTCATTAGTATGACTTTATTAGGCTGCTGCTGCTGCTGCTGCTGCTGCTCCTCCAATATCTTTTTCACTTAATTATTTTGCCGTTTTTTGCTCGCTTCGATTGGCGGCCCGCCTGCCACGTTGTTGCAGTTATTAAAAATCAATAAATGTTGTTGCAACTTGCTGTGCGCATGTTGCATGTTATTGCTGCTGCTGCTGCTGTTGTTGTAATTGGCCTGACCAAAAGTAAGAAATCAACGCAGTTGGGGGGCCCTGGCAGCCAGCAAGGCAGCACAGCAAAGCAAGGCACATGATCATCATCATCATCATTATCATCGTCGTCAGCAATGGATCCCATAACAAGTAATAAAATAATAACACAGATGGTGGCCCCAAAGAACTGGCGCTCCAGCGCAGGAGCAGAGCGGAGCACTGACTAGTTTCGGGTAGCTCTGGACCTGGAGCTGGAGCTGATACACTGAGTGTGCTACTTTCTATGCCCCCACGATGAACTAACAACTGGGGGCACTGGAGGAGCTGCCTCCTCGCACAGTGGTCATTAACTGTCGATATATGCTGGGAATGCTGCTAGGCCAATAGATTACAACAGACGATATCAGCTAACGATATGGTAATCGATAAGCAAATTTGACAAGTCTCAATTGATTGCCAGTCGTTGAGGATCGATTAACTCTGCTTTGAGCTGATAAAAGTCGACTTTCATTGCAGGCTGTTGATGCGTAATTATTCAACTTAATTTTTGCAATGAAAACTGAGCTTATCGATATCGATATCGATATGATATTGAAGATTGGAAAAGTTCTCCGTGAAACATCAAAGGCATCTGTCTATGCTTGATAAATGATCATTGGATGAGTAATTTCATCCACTGTGCAACTGATTCAGCAGCTGCACACTACTTTTTCTTCTTCTTCTTTTTTTGCAGCTCTCCTCCGGAGCTGGAAGCTGTCAACGATTTTAATATACGAGCTACATGCGCGCAAACGAGTGCATGGGAGAGAGACAGTGCCAGTACCGTCTGGCTGCCAATTCCCCTCCTGTTGCATTTACCCCCTTTCCACCCCTTGCGCCGTACTGTTGTCACTGGACACAGAGTGCAGCAAGTTGCAGAGTCGCCAATTGGGGCGGAAAACGGCTTAAAGAAATTGTCGATTTTTATTAGGCAAGTCGTAAATTGTTAGCCAACCAAAACGATGCTAGGCGACAGGCATTTGGCAGACATTAAACGGCTAGATGAATGGATGGATGCAATTTGATTGGTTTACTTACCGCTCGGCCCGCCTCATTGTTGTGCAGATTCATTTTCTCGCGCAGATTGCGTCCACGCTCGCCGGTGTCTACGAATTCGCGCGAGAACTTGAAGCCGAATCCGATGTTGTCGGAGCAGCCGCCCCATTCCCAATCCCGGACGCCAGCCACACTGCCCGCCTGATGGTTGGCCTGCGGAGAGCGCGTCTGGTGGCTGTAGTCGCAGGTGCAGGATTCGATGGTGCCTTCGCTGCAGGCTCGCGCTATCGAATGGGTAACAGCCGCACTGGTAATTGCATAAATGAACCCCGTCTCACGGCAGCCTGCAAAGATTATGAGAGGGAAAGAGACATGAAATATGAGCAACTGTTTCTGTTTCGAATATTGAAAAGGCTTTGTGCTTTGTGTGTTTGCCTTCTGGGTGTTCCACTTGGGGCACGACCCCCCAAGACAAGACAAGAGATCTCAATCTCTGCTCAAGTGATTGCAACGTGGGCAACAGTTAAATTCCTTCCTATGAATAATGGCACTTGTCTTCCAAAGTCTGGTCAATTATGACACTTCGAGTTATCACCGCACCGAAGTGCCCCGAAGTGCTGCAAACTGACGCAGAAAACTGACACAGATTAAACGCTCCACTATAAATTCCAACTTAACACTTTGCCCCATCTACCACAATCTCCAGCAGCCAAAACGAAACCAAACCTAGCAGTCCAGTCCAGACGAGTGGCCCTTGTAGAAAACTTTACTTTACCTCATTTTCATATTTCTCTTCTTTTTTTTTTTAATTTTTTTTATGCTTATTTTTATTTTTAGTAACTGCCTCTGTTTCGACTGCGTTGCGCAGAGACCATCACAGATAAAGAACAATGAAAATTGAATTTACATGTTGCAGATAATTTTTCAAGTGCCAGCGCTCCAACTCAAGAGCCACAGATACATAAATTTATGTATCGTACATACACTGGATGACACACGCGCGTAGTCAGGTAGCTGTGTACTCATCTATTATATGTACAAGGAGTCGGAAACCAATGCGTCCACAACTGTTTGGTATTTACAAAAGAATTGCTCTACTATACCTGTAGGAGTTTGTTACTAATAATAATAAATTAAATTAAATTAAATATTATAAAAGTTATGAATTGAAATTGGAATAAAATTATTTTAAGTTAATTTTCCAATTTGAATTCATATTTTATTCAATTTTCAATTCTAAGTTTTGCTTTTCATTATGTCAAATTATTTCTTTCAGTTTTCATAGACCGTCTTGTAGTCTGCGTTGCTTGACTTGGTGTCTGGGCTTGACTGATGATTGATGCAGCTGTGATTGACTGTCGAGCAGGTGACGATTGAGAATGTCAGCTATGAGCTATGAGCTCTCAACTTCCGCTTAGAATTGCCGCGTTTGAATTCTCGATTTCCCGGAATTCTGGCACAAATTTTTATTTTATTTGGTTCAATTCCCGGTTAATGTTTGTTTGTTTCTAGTGTATGTGTGAGTGTGCGTGTGTGTGTGCGTGTGTGTGTGTGTGTGTGTGTTGCTTGGTTTCATTTTCATTTTATTTTTATTTTTTTTTGTGGTTTTGTTTTCTTTAAATAATTTCACGTAAAAGGTAAATATGTGCGATGTTTAATCTGTGATAAGAGAAGGCGGTCGGCGGTCTGTCGCTGTTCGGCGCATGCGCAAACGTCGTCATCATCAACAACAACAACAGCAACAACAAATTGAGCAACAACAACAACAGCAATAGCAACAACAACTTGACTCTGACTTTTGGTGATTAGCTTAGCAAGAATTCGCGTTACATTGCATGGCAAGTGGCGTATTGTATGTATATATATATATAAATGTGTGTATGTGTGTGTGTGTGTGTATGTGTGGTGTTCCCTCTTTTGTGGGTATTTCATGTGCTTCTTCTTGTTGTTTTTTTTTGTACGCCGTGTAAATAAATAGCTTGGCAAATGTTTCGCAGAAACAACGCCAACAACAAAAGACAATAAAACGGCGAACATTGAGCAATTAAGCGGTGAAAGAAATGAGTGGCTCATGAGCCCATTCGACTCATTCACATTGAATAATGGGTGTGTCGCAGGTACTCTTTAATTTAACCAAGGCAAACAAATGCACTCGTCTGTGTGTGTGTGTGTGTGTGGGGACAACGCCCACAAAATGTTAACGCATGTAATCTGAGTAGCTTTGAGCTGTACCCCTCTCTCCCTCTCTAATGCTCGAGACTCCTTTGGACTCTTTTTTTTTTTCGTTTTTTTGGTAGTTAATTGCTAAACGGATTTCCGCTGCTGCTGGGCGTGGCAAGCGACTGATGAAATTGAGAGCAGTAAATGCGACAGCTCCTGATTCTGTTTCTTCCCCGATTCTGCTTCAGGTAGTTCAACAGTTCAGCAGTTCAGCTAAGCTAAGCTGCTTAGGCTGCTAGGCTGCCCTCTTAGAGGCCACAGTGGGTTCCTGGAATAGTTTAGACATTGATATAAAAGCCACAGGCAGCCACTGACAGCATCTTGGGGTGGTTGCCATTCGTCATCCTTCATGATTAAAATGTGCGCAAAAAAAAAAGGAAGGTAAGAGAATGCAAACAGCTCAAGAGCAGCTAATACCCTAGGCAACTACAATAATCGAGTCAGCCTGTTAAAGCGTGTGGCGTGTCAAATTGACAAGGTGTCACCAATTAGAAAACAAGTTAGTTGAGTTGATTTGATTTGGCTCCGCTGCCCGCAAATGCCCTCAGTTGACTTCATTTGCAGGCTGCATCAGAGACTGCGAAACAAAACAAAGTGCCCCGCTGGCTGGACTTGACAGGGTGTTTGTTTGTTGTCTCCAGGGTATTAACACACGCACACGGACAAACACTCACACATGCAAACACATATACACTCATACAGATGTACAGTTGGAAAGCCACTGTGCGGTGCAACCCCAAGTGTTAATGGCCTAGGTGTTAATTAGGGCCAAGGGCACATTAAAAATATAAAAAAAAAGGAAAAGGAAAAAAGGAGAGCGATGAAAGTGCTGCGATAAAAAGCTGTCACCAGTCCAATAATCCAGCAATATAACAGTCGAACAACTCGACAATCGACAGAATCCATAAAATGTCAAGAGAGTGCAACTCATAAAAAGGATGTTAGTCGTCCGTTGATAAGGTCAAGAGCCGGCTATAAAAGTCAGCTGTCAGTGGAGTGAAAGATACGAAAGGTCTTGCAACAGAAACGCACGCGACGCTGCACACGCCCACATTTGGAATGGAAAGTAGCTCTATGGCAATATATACATACAAACATATATACATATATAAATATAAATACATATATACCGATTGCGATTGCCAGGTAGCCCAGGACAGTAGCTAATAAAACTGCAGGAGAGTTTTTGCCAAATGCAATTCATAAGAAGCTGCATGACTTCTGCTGCTGTTTACATTTATATGAAAATGATTGTTGACAACAGACAACAGGGAAGCCCACACGGGATTGCGATGTGGACGGGTCTGTCGCAAAAAGTGTTGTTGCCTATGGACGCAGATCAGGTCGCTTGGGATACTGGAACTGGAACTGGCACTCCACGGCAACTGTCACAGCAGGCGAACAAACAAGCGCATTTGATTGATTTGAATGCAGCCCGAGGACCGGGGCTGATCTGAAGTTTTGGTGCTGCCAACCTGCGTCAATTAGCATAAACATGCTGAAATGCAAAGTGGAGCAAGTGCAGCAGACGCAGACAATCGGCAACAAGGCAACTCCATTGTTACACAGCAGCGGACAGCGAAAGTGGCTCAACATGTGGCAAACTTTTCGATGAAGTGCATGCAAGTTGTGGCAAGTGCCCGATCATATTACTGCAACAACAACAACTGGCATCCCACACACAAACACACTGCTCACAAACTCACTCAAACACTCAAAGTGACATTTCACAACAAAACACGAACAACAACAAGACATCAGCAAGTACCTAAAACTGAAACCAAAGCAACTTGTGTACTTGCCACTAGCAGCCAAAAAGAGGCGTTGACAACCAATACAAATGCAATGGCAAACAGATCACAGATCATATTTCACTGGAGTAACTCCTTTGTGGCACAACTTGAGCCATGTTAAAATAATGCTACTCTAGATGCTAGATGAAATGTCACAGCAAATGATATAATATCATGGATAGTTCACACAGATATCGGTCACGTCAAAACATAAAAAGTAAAATTGGCAGCTTGAATACGGTTTTTATTTTTCGGTCTAAATTTACTAAAAGATCTAATTTATCTCTCTGAATTAATTTATTTTTATAAGCATTATATTTCCAGCTTGCCTTTAAATCATTTAGTATCCTTTCAGCTGCCCTAATCGAAGTTCTCCCGGAATATGCTTTGTACAAGTACTCACCTCGATCTACGATTTTGCCAAACAGATTCTTCCCACGCAGAAAATTGCGCGTTGAGCAATTCCAGCGACGATTGCGAAATTGATGCTGGCACTCGCTGATGGCCATATTGGCGCCCTTGACCAGAGCTCCCAGCACGCCAGGATTATCTCGGACGAGGCGCCGCTGCTTGCGGCGTAGCGTTGAGTGAATGGCAGGATCGATGTACATGATGCCAGTGCTGATGGGTGATATGTT
This sequence comes from Drosophila nr. fundita, assembly GCA_035044245.1. Taxonomy (NCBI): domain Eukaryota; kingdom Metazoa; phylum Arthropoda; class Insecta; order Diptera; family Drosophilidae; genus Drosophila; species Drosophila nr. fundita. Next base: position 966,723 of record JAWNMG010000857.1, read on the forward strand.
GTTGGGTTCGCCGACCTTGGCAATGCCCCTATAATTGAGCAAAGTAAGTGACACAATTAAATAAACCTCACACGCAGTGATAAAATATTGGTTGGTGAGGGGGATGGTTTTGTTGGAGGGGGGGGGGGGCGTGTTAAGACTATTTAATGCTTGGCTTGGTTTTTGCGCCTAATTACAAGTGGTGTATTGAGGGGCAGGGGAAAATCTCGAGCAGCTGGACACGCACAGCAACCGAAAAGGCCACAAAGACGGATCAACATTTTCATTTATATTTGTGTACGTATTTGTTTTTGTAATTTGTTTTTTTTTGTTGTTGTTTTTTTTTTGGCATTATGTTTATTTCCACTTGACTTGAGTTGAGTTGTGTGTGTTTTTGTTGTTCTTGGTTTTTCACTTGCGGCTTTTCCTTTTTGTTGAGCCACGTCAATTGCCGGCGTTACTCATGCATGCAGCACACACACACATCGCACACACGCACACAAACAAACACACACATGCAACCCCATACACTGACAAATATTTGATGACACTTGTCGGCACTCGCTTCCATTTGCTGTCATCTTTTTCAAACGGCCTTGCCTTCATAAATGTTTCTATTTATTATGGAAAACGAATATACCTTGGTATATATTTTCTTTCAACAGTTGTTGCTCTCGTTACAAATACAGTGTTTATTATTGTTTTTTTAATTTTTTGCTGTTTAACAATAATAAATAAATTTCAACAAATGTTTATTGACAGCGGCACATATGCAAATTAATTGCCAATTCAATTCGCCGTTGATTGCGGTGGGAAAGTTAATATTTTTTCACTCATTGTTTTTATTTAGTATATACATACACGCATACGTAAACAATTGCGTAATGGATACAAGCAAACGAAAGTGTAACAAAAACCCTCCGTATAAAAACAAAAGCAGCAATCTTGCGACGGCGAAGCGCAATCGATGCGATTTCGATTTCGAATTCGGCGATTCCCAGGCGGATTAAAATGAATGCCAACAAGATTTATGCGGCCACCGCCGCAAAAAAAAAAACCAAAAAAACATCAAGCAAATTTTTTATTTTTAGAATTTGTATTTTATTTGTATTTGTTGCTTATATCGAAATTCATGCCGTTATTAAAAGTTATTACGGTAGACATTTGTGAGCTTTGAACTTGAATTGAACTCAAGGGAACTTTTTGTGCGAGTATCGAGACGAAAGACTTAGGCAACGAACGTGAGATGGTAGCACATCAAAACGAATTCTTAGCCAACGTTGATCATTTCTTGGCCACATTAACTGTGTCACACACATACACTCTCTCTTTCTCACTAGGCATATCGAGACGCATCTCTTGGTGCTCTCCTGTTTCCCCAAGAGGTAAAAGTTGAATGCGCGCTTAGAATTTTTAATTGCTTTCGTCAGACAAAAAAGTTAATGTTGCTGCATTTTGTGGCTTCCGCATTGTGTGTGCAGCAGCATCAACAACAGCAACAACAAGCAGCAACAGCGGCCACAAGACTTGACTTTTAAATGGCCAAGACCATCTTTTGACTTTAGCTTGGGAAAATGATCTTCAAGTCTTGCGATAATTTTCGTGGCTTTCTTAACGGATGCTGCTGTTGCTGACGCTGCCGTTGCTGGCGCGTGCCTCAAAAGTTTGTTGATGTTGGTGACATTTGGCTTTGGCTATCGCAATACACTGTTGCTACCGTCGCCTGTTTGCGCTTGTTCTTCTCGCTCGCTCGCTAATTGCTTTAACTGTTTGTCCCCATATGAATTTGTTGGTCTATGCAAATTTAGCGTGGGCGCATATCAGCTGTTGCGTGGCCTTTTCAATGTCATGCAAATATTTCGCATCCCCCCTGATTCTTCAATTGGTTTCTCATGCTTTACTTACCACCACATGGAGCCTCGGCCTCTGCCCGATTTCTGTTTACTTTCGGCGGCGGCGCTACATAGCGCCAGCAGGCATACGATAAACATATAGCTTAAATCCATGGCAAAGTTTTTCGCTTTTATTACACAAATATTATAGTTGGTATATATGGATGGAATATAGCCGACCAGTTAGCCTTTTTTTTATTTGCTTATTGATAATTGATTCGCTTGTCAATGGCTGGGCCTTATTTGCTATGTCATATATAAACCTGGCTAAATATAATTTTATATGGCAATTTCACGTTCAATTAGCGCACTATAAATGAGGCATAATCCTCATTAGCATACGCATTGATACTGATTTGGATTTCCTGTGCATCGTATTGATGTGGATTTATGTATCGATTTGTTTTCTTTTCAGCTGGATTACACTGTTCTGATTGTAATATTTTTTATTATATTTACTCGCACTTATTTGTTTGTGTTTGTTTCACTAGTAAAAAACTTGTAGCAGTTTTATGAATGAACAGATCGTAAGCTCGAAACACTTTCCATTTGCTCTACATAGTAAAAGTAGGAGAGTAGTTAAACGCGACGTAAGTATTCTGTTGTACGCAGAATCGGTGCTCCGGAGCGGAGGAGTGAAAGATTGTTACCCGGTTCAGTGCCAACGCTTAACTGAAACACACGGCGCGTTCTTTTACCTGGACCGATCAAGACTCAACTCAACTCGACTCGACCAGAGACTCGACAAATAGATTTAAACCTGTTCGGTGCTGCCCGTTGCCCGTTGTTGCGTGCGCGTGTGTGTTGACGACAGCGAATACGAGAGGCGAATGAGCGACTGACGGACGAGAGTCGCAGCCAACAAACAGATCGAAGACAACCAACCAGAGACCCCAAATAATAGGCTCGAGTCTCGACATGACAGTCTCGCAGTCGACGTCGTCGTCGTCGTTGTAGTTGTTGTTGTCGTCGTCGTCGTCACACGAATTGCCGAGTTCTTGCTTCGTGTGCTCAATGCGCAATGGTTTGAAACCCAGCAGGAAATGATAGCATTCAACATGATGATACATATTACTTGGTGGATTGAAATACATAGAGATACACAAGATTCTTCTACTCGAACTTGTATTTAAATATATGATTTTTTATAGCGAATATTGGAAAAGATACATTAAATCTGCTTACCAGAAATTCGTTGATAGCCCAAAATGTATTGTTAAAAATTGCCTATTACTATCACTAAGAATGTATTTACACAAAATAAGTTCAAACATTAGAAAAAATTAACTTCAAAAACTAAATTATCTCTGCATTGTAGAGTTATATGATAAATTCACTGAAGTTTTCATGCTATTATTTCCAACTAGTGCTGCTGTTGCTGTGGCCGTGGTTTCTGTGCTGCCCGTCGGGCGATCAACGATCGTGGAGGAGGAGCAATTTGCTGCTTGTCGTCGTCTACTCGGCCAGAGCGTGCGTGTGAAGAGTGCAGCTAGTCTTACAACCGACTAAAGCGAAAACCGAATGCTTGGAGCAGCTGCCGTGTGCGAGTATGGGTAGCTGCATTAGTATTGCGTACGTGTGGTATATAGACAGTCTGCGCCCAATAGGAAATGGCGGAAATATTGAAAATGATTGCGAGTGCATTTTTCGGTATCACTGTCAGGCGATCATTTTGTCAGTTTGATGGAATTTATTTTAGTTTAGTCTGTAATTTATGGGTGCACTAACTGCATTTAATTGCACTTATTTTCCACAATTCACACAAATTTCAGTGACGGTAAATTAGCAGATCAACAGCTTCAGTCGACACTTAGTAGACAGTATCGGGAGATGGAACGCTTTCTAATAATATATTGTTAGTGATATGATTGTGCAACATATTAAAGCTAATAAGGAAATTGTCCATATATGTATTTAATCCATAGCTTATCAGTTTAACGAGTAATCAAAATTATAAGTATAAATAAGCTAATGAAAGCTTAATTTACAAATATTTTTATGTTATCAAGAAAACAGTAAGAAATTTTTAAGTATACAAATTTTGTAGCACACAAAAATTATATCAACTATAAATTCTTTTCAATTGCTTTGCAAAATTCGAAAAGATTTTTAATCTTTTCTCATTCATTTATCCCTGGTTTTGAAACACAGAATAATCCAAAAAATATAAACAGAATATGTAATGTTTTAAATACACTTTTAAATATCTTATAAATAAAAATTAATAACACCTTAATTTTAAAACAGATCTTTCATAAATCCAATTATAATACACATAAAAGTCATATGTATTTTTAATGTGTAATTCCAATTTGTAATTATTGCTTTGAATTAGCTCATCTCCCCATTAATTTTTTCCATTTTCCACTCACTTTGCTATTCGGAGTAAATGTATATTCGGAGTGCTCGCTGCTTATGTACCAGGTGGAACAAACACTCACTCACGCTCTTTGCTCACACACTCACTCACACTCTGTCTCTCTTTCTCTCTCTTACACACACACACACACACACACACACACACACACACATCAGAAGCAGAAGCAGATCGTTGCTCACCTTCTTCTTGCTCTTGCCGTGTTTCTGCCTTGGCTGCGCCAACTAATTGGACAGTCAAGACTGCAGTTTGGGCATGCTCGCGCCCGCTTGCACCAACAGCAGCTGGTTGGCTGGAGTGAAGATCCCCTTCAGCTCACACATTTCCTCTATTGCCATTGCATTCTAGCATTCGCAATGCGGTGTGTTTTGCTGCCGTTGCATTTTCAATGAATTAAATGTATTTTTAAAGATTATGTCAAGCTATTAATGGGCCATTATTTGCGGACTCACGGCGGCTGCTGCTGCTGCTGTTGCTACTCGGACGACGATGGGAAATGTCATTAAAGCGCGCCTGGAAGGCACACACAAAATGGCGTTGCCGCAACGAGCCTGTGCAAATATTGGCACAATTTGGTAAATGGTAGATGGGCTCGCAAAAGAGTTAGACGAGTGAGTTCAAACTACACACATATTTGCTTAGGCAACAGCGGATGGTGACGGGAAACGGGGAACGGGGACGTGGTCGTGGCCGGAGCTACAAAATTAGCGCTTTCTTATTAATTTTATTGCTGCGGAAAATCCAAATGATGAGAACACAGTCTCTGGCTCAAAGCAACACTGACAGACTGCTCAAGCTGTTGCACACGGGGCAGTCTTGTAAACAAATCATAAAAACCGCTGTAGGTAGTCCGATATACGCTATATGCTATATGCCAACCTCTCTGTCTTGCTCTCCTTCTGTTCGACGACTCGATATTGCGCTCATAAAGGCGCGCAATTTGGTATTGGTGAGTAATGGCCGATGAGCAGTTTTAATTTGGCCATAATGAAGGCTGTATAAATTTCGGTATTACCATGCGATATGGTTAGCCGCAAACGCAGCCGCGCAACGAGACGTAGCGAATGCGATTTCAGCTGATGACCTTCGATTCGGGTTGCGTTGGGAATGGGAACCAATCCATCAAATTTCTAAGGTCGTCGGCAGCAGTGCAGCAGCAGCAAGCGGTGAGAGAAACCAAAGCAACGCCACAACAAGCGCAACCACACAGAGCGCCCACAAACCCCCCGAGGCTCACACGGCCCTGAAGGTCAAACTGAACGGCAGCATAGTCCTTGAGCTGATTTTTGAATCTTTTTTTTTTTTTGTTTTTGGTCAAGGTTAAGTCTTGGCCAGATTGTTGAACAAGTCACCAAGTCAAACGGTCAAAGTGTTTGGGAAATTTGTTTATAATAAAGTATGGCAATATGCCAGGAGGAGTTGCTGGCAACAGAAAGAGAGGCGTCGCTTTTGAGCTGTTAAGTCTCAACTCATAATTGCAAATAATCGCTGTGTAAGCGCAACTAAAACGCTGACGCTGGCAACGGGGCCTCACGTTTCCTCACTCTCCTAGGGGGTAGGCGTGTATCGGGCCATGTTGCACGTAGCACTTTGCACATTTACCTGGCCAGCTTGCTAATCAGAGACAATCGAAATTTATATGGTCTGCAATCATTTGGCATCATTTGCAACTTACATAGCAGCAGCAATCAGCTCATAGGCCATAGCTCAACTGAAGTCAACTAACTGTCTGTATTCGCTCCATGAAGTTGTCAACAGTTGCATTCGCCACGCTGTGTGTCCTGTCAGCAGCATGTCCAGCAGGGACAGAGTTTTTATGTCCAGGGGCTGCCCGTCGTCCTCTTTGTGCTGTTGCCTGATGTCGCACAGGGTGTGAAAATTGCTTCCAAATAAAAATTTGCAACACTTCGAGATCCTGTTGCCTCAGTCCTCCGCTTTGGGCCATAATGTTTGTTGTTATGCTCGATTCTAGTTGCTGTCGTTGTTGCCTGCCTGTTAATGCGCCGTGCAAAAATGCAGCTAGTTCCGCTTCAAACCGAACCTCAAACTGAATCTCGTCCTGCTGCTGCTGTCTACTCTGCTCCGTTCCCTATCCAACTGCGCTGCATTCGCCGATCATCGCTGCGATCATTTGCAGCTCGCGTCCAAGAGTTGCTCACTCTGCCGATCTCCGGCTCGGGTTGGGTTCCGCTTGGCGAGCGTGTCCCGTCTTTGTTGCCAGGCAATTTTGTTGATTCAAAACAGTTGGGCACTTGCTGAGCTCTCGGCTAGCTGTTTTATTGCACTCGATTTTACGCTTAGATCTGCGATCAGTTGGAGCGATACATCGATTGCAGCAGCAGCTGATGATGATTGCCGAGAAGTGGGAGGATGCCTTCCATAATGGGCATGACATGAGGCTATTATGCTTGCTGGTCGTAAATGTTTGCTGGCTTATTCTATAGATCAGCACGATCGATTTGTTGATAAGCGAAGCTTATGATGGCTCATCTATTGTTCAATGAACCAGCAAATATTCCACTTTGAATTGTTTTTTTGTATTTCGCAAAAATGTGATCAGTAAATCTGTAAAGTCTCTATTTTTCTCGATTTTATAAAAGGATAACATTAATTTGAATGTTGTCTGTCTATTGAATTTTTGTAGTTTTCTTCAAGAAAATACTTTTTTGCTTTACTTAATCGTAAGACTCATATAATGACACGCTCAATATAATATTCTGATCCTAAACGGCTCAGTAAACTTGCTCATACATCAGCGAACTGCTCTCGCTTCTCGACTCTATCATGATGAAAGTTCCACTTCCTGCAAGAGGAAAAAGTTATCTTAAAACTCTTAAATAGGTTTTATAGTTAGTGATTGATAGATATGTGAATGGATGCTGATTGTACAAGTGTATATCTTTAAATACATATTTACAAATAGTGCATATATAATTAAGCAAAATAAAATCAATTTTTATAGATGCCACTTTTTGTTTGTTGTTTAGACAAAATGTCCGACATTAACTCGATGACCCCTACCTATCTGTAAGACATAATCTGGAAAATCGCACAAATTGCTATACTCCTGCAGTCCATGGCGGTGGATCCACACCCACAGTTGGCTGTGGCCGGGTTGTTGCCTGATGTTAGCTGTTTGGTGTTTGAGCTGTTTGCTGGATGCTGGATGCTGTGTGTGGTGCCTTCAGCTGTGCCTTCTTTCTGCTCCCATTCCGATTGCGATGCTTTTCGCAGATCTTGTGGTTGCTGCTGCCATTGATGACTCCACATAATTTGCTTTGGCCACTTCCAAGAAGTAGAAAGGAGGTATGAAAAGAGATTTGAAAATAAGCCATAATCAACGCCATCATCATCAGCAAGGCCCGCAGTCCGCAGCCCGCTGCCCGCTGCCCGCTGCCCGATGCACACATCTCTGCCTCTCCCACTCCATGTTTCTCCTCGCCATCTCCATCTCCTTCTCCCTCTATCGCCCAGTGAGACGTTTGTCGATGATGGTGGTCGACTCGGCCAATAAGGTAAGAGGTATGAATTGCTGCTGCTGCTGCTTCTTCTTCTTCTTCTTCTTCTGGCAGTGCTTCTACCAAAATAACAGTTACCACTGATCAACTGCTGTTGTTTTTGTAATTGTAGTCGCTCGAGGCGTTAATATTTTGTGCTGTTGCCTGCCTCGCCGATTGTTGCGTGTCTCGACTTCGACATCGGCTTCAACTCCAACTCATGGGGAGGTCCATTTTGTTGTTAACTTTACTGCTCTAGACAATAAATTTTGTTGCTTGGCCACTTTTTCGACATGGTTCACGCACTTTAGGCCAAAATATGCCACTAATAACTACCGAAAATGGACGCAGCCAAAAACTCTGGCTCCGCTCCATGTTTTTCAGCTTCGGCTCTGCAGCTGAGAAAAATGGGCGTTTAGTTACGCTTTGATGACAGTGTAGAATTTTTTTTTGGTTTTTTTGTTACCCCTCCCCTCCCCTCCCCTTTGCTGTCGACAATTTATATTTCCCGTGCCATAGAGAAATGTGTGTTTCAAAAAATTATGAGCGCGCATTTTTTTGGCTAGTTGGTTTTTTTTTTTTCTTTCTTTTTTTGGTTTTTGTTGGAGTCGTTAAGTGCCTTTAAAATGTTAAAATTATCTTCGCATGCTTGGCTACATTTTGTGCGGCTGCTGATCGAGGGTAAAAGTAAAGGCGAAAGGTGAATGCAGAGGTGTTAAAGTTCTCTTTATCTGTTGCTGTTGCTGCTGCTGCTGCTGCTGCTGCTGCTGCTGCTGCTGTGTCTGCGGCTGCGGCTGCATAGATAAAGTGCTTTTCATTTGGGTTTTTACTTTTTTAATAACAATTAAAAATATACGGACCGGAATGCATAATGCATTATCATCAGCACTGGCAACGCTGGCGGTCGGTGCCCGGCTCCGGCTACGCTTCCGGATGTGTGATCTCTCGACCAGCAACAGCAGCCATTACTATCTAAGGTGGGTGAAGAGTATGTGGGAACATGGCGCTCCAAGCGGCAGCGGAGCGTGTGGTGGTTGTTGTCACAATTGTTAGTGCAAGAAAAAGCCATTTTGTTGGTCGTGACAATTTGGTAACTAACCGGAAATTGCCAATACGAAATATTTGAACACAAAGGTGAACTACAGATAAGACAGCAGATGCTCTTTTTTTTGCTGAAATTGAGTATGCGGAAATTCAAAAATATATATTTATACAATGTCATATAGTTGAATGCAAATATAACCCACAAATTAGCAAATTTATATTTTATTATAAGTATATTTTGTTTATATCATTATGCTGCATTGATTAGTAACAAGTTACTACGTAATTGGAAGCTAAAGTTAAGCATCTTATCTGCGTGCTGTGGCACTTTGTGCAGAGCTCAAATTCAGCTTCAGATACAAGTTGCATGCCACACGTCTGCACTTGAGATGCACGCGAAGCAGGAAGGATGACGATGAGCAGGACTAAGAACTGGGAAAGTAAGCAGTGAGAGCAAACGAGCAAACAGGGGCTTAGTGAAGAGCCCTACTTAAAGACGAATATTGTTTGGGATAACAACAGTGTCTGGCAAAAGTCAATGTACGCCGGAACCGGATTCTTGCCGAGAGTAGAGAGGCCTGTGGGCACGTGTAGTCGGTCGGGTACTTATGCTAGTCTCAGTTTTCCACCGGGCCACTTAAGCGTGTAAAATTTCCAGATGCTTGACTGGGAAAAATACGCGTAATGAAAACATTTTAACGACACTTGCATAAAATGTGGAAACTTATTAACTGATGCCCAAAATCTGTGACCGACCGCCAAGTTGTCGCCGCAGTCACGAGCAGGGGGAAAAAACGCGAACGTGTGAAAAACCTGAGCGGCACCACACAACAAACAACAAACACTAACAATCAAAAATTCTCTCGAGGATTTGGCGAGACGCAGCACAACCAAAAATAGTCGAGAGTCATCAATGAGCTGAGGCGGCTTTTCCCAAGTGTGTGTGCGTGTTTGTGTTTGTTTGTAATCTCTAATTGTTGGCTGTTGTTGTTGTTGTTGTTGTTGTCATCTAATAATTTAAATGACTTAATTATTGCGTCAGACTACAAACTACAAAAGGCGGCAACGCCTCGGGCGCCACCCTTGGATCTCTCTATCAGTGTGTGTGTGTGTGGGTGTGTGTCTTGTGTGTGGCTGCATTTCCTGCACTTATTAATTTTTCTTGGGGATGGGTATTTGGGCTCTGGGATCCCCACATTAAATTATGCACTTTATGGAGTGCGAATCGCTGGCCCATTGTTGTTGGATTCTTTTGACGCATTTTGGCGCCAAGCATTCGACGCGACTCGGTGACGCCGTCGAGAGTAGCCCATCAGCTGGCCGACCTTTGACCCGGGGCCGCCACAAAAAAAAACACAATGCGAGCCACGTACAAGGACGCTCGATCAAAAATTATAAATCTGAGTAAACGCCACATTCGTTGCGCCCGAAGGATACAAAAATTGATTTCGAGTGGCCAGCTGCTCCCTTGCGACACCCTCCTTATTGTTTTTGTTGTTGTTGTTGTTGTTTGACTTGTGCCGACAAAAGCCGTGAAAAATAATGACCCCGAAAACAACTTAATTATTTGTGTGTGTGTTGGCTCTTCCTGGAAATGCTCGACGATCATCGGTAGCGCAACAATTGTGCCAAAAAGCGGCCACATATTAATTAGCCATGGCTATATGGAGAGCACAATAGTCCTGTTTCCAGGAAGCAGAAAGCCCTTTGGGTGGTCTATTATTACACAGATAGCTCGCACTCTAGCTCTACTATCTCTTCCCTCTCCCTCTCCCTCTCTCTCTCTCTCTATATATATTTCTTTTTATTCGGTAGAGTGTGCAATCAATTCGAATCTCGTGACGATCGTGAGGCGCGTCCAACTTTGTTGGCTTTTCCCACACTTATTGACAGGCAGCGCAGCTTAAGGCCATAAACAAATAGACAAATAGTCGCTGCCAAGACGACTCTTACTGGCTTTTGGCCAACACCAGAAACTTGTCGTTGCTTTGCGTTGCTGTTGCTGTTGTGTTTTACACACTTTCCATAGCTAAGAATCGCTTAAGTCTCAAATCAAGTTTACATGGCAAAGGTGTTGCCAATTCTAAGTTGATGAAACTCTTTCGGCCGCACTGATTGTGAAATATAATCAAATATATAGCACAGCTTGCTTACATATAACATTAACCCAAAAACATTACAAATATATATATATATAAATATTAATATATGCAAATTAAACATTTATATCAAGTTTATATCATTAGTAAAATCGACAGATCACAACTACTAAGTGTATTTGAGCTTCGGCTTTGCGGCAACTTTTTCTTTATTATTATTATAATTTTTTCGTTTTTTGGCTGGTGCTACTACTAAGTCGGTACTTGGCCGTGTCTAGCCGTCAGTTTGTGTGCTTTTGGCGTGCCGAGGCATCAGCGGTGGCAGCGGCCGCAACTTGTCTTTAACTGTTGTTTGAACAGCAAATAATGAAGACGAGAAGGCGGTGGCTGCCGTTGGCTACCGACCGGCGACAGCTCCGTCATTGTGCAATTAACGCTCAGAAAAAATGACATTACTTGCCTTCAAAATGGCGCCAATAAAAAATAAATAAAATGATGAGCGACACGCCCAACCACAGGTTGCGAGAGATGACAGACAATCATAAGCTAATGTCAGCTCCCAATTCCAAATTTCTGATTAACGATGGCAATCAAAGCCGTTGAGCAATGACATGGGCGTGGCTCTTGCTAAAGAGTTTGTCCCCCGTAGCTCATACTTAGAGACTAAGGTGATGAAAACAATGATGAACAATTTACAAATGATTTTTTAGTAATATAGTTTTTACATGAATTCCAAGTTAAAAGTTAATAAATTTATAAAATTGCTAAATTATGTAAATTTACTGGTAATTAATGTGGTAATTTATTTCCTAAGTAAAGTTTGGATTACCAAAATACATGTAATATAAATGGTAAGCCAATTAGTCCTATAAAGTTCTTATATTATCTCAAGACCTCAATTACAAAACATTCTTTCACATGGCCAATTCCTTGGGAACTAAACACACATCACAGGCTATTTTCGTAATCGCCAATCGAATCCCCTCAGATAGTGGCATGCTGGATCTGTGTGTGATACTGCTGCAGATGTTGTTGCTGGTCGTTTCTCTTGAATGAAAGTTACAAAGTCACTTTCTCTGCAACGCGTCGCGATGCCGCATTTAAAGATGAGCATTTTGGGTGGCATTTCGTGGAAAGATAAAAGTTGACCACCAGAGGATGCATCAGCAGTTGCCGGTTGCTGGGTTTGCCTGCACTTGGTCACATGGGCTGCATCTAGTCCAACCCATTTCAAGATACACCAACGAAATTAAGACATAAAGCGTCACAAATCGAAAATTTCGAGCAGCAGCGACGCAGGCAGCGACTGCGACTGCGACTGCGACTACGACTGCGGCAGATTCACAGCAACGATAAGCGGCCTATCCAATACACAGGTGATAATTATATAATTTGTGACGGATGGACAAGCACATAAAAATGTTTCATTTGGCTACAGAATTTTATAGTTTCTTTTCCCGATCTTTTGTCTTTGCTTTTTGTTTGGCTCTTTGTTTTGTGATGCTGTTGCTCTTGTTGTTGTTGTTGTTGTTGTTGTTATTGCTATTGACTTTGCCCACGATTTTTGGAGAGTTTGAGCTAGAGGCACTGGGTGTGGCTGGGAAAGTGTCGGAAAGAGTGAAAATTGTAGCACTGGGTGGCCCGTGGGAGTTTCTTCTCGGTTGCGGACAATTCTTCCTTGGCCCTTGGGCTGCTTCGTGCTTAATTGTCGTCTTGCAGAATTGTGAGACGACGCGGATTCCGTAAATTTCACATTCGTTCCGACGGCCAATGGGCTATTCGTCATTCGCTTGTCTCGCGAAACCATCATCATCATCATGATCATCATTATCTGGGTTTTTTTTTTGAGAGAGATTTAGCAAAAATGGCTTTTTGTAGCCGACGTTCAGTTGGGATTCGCTTTGCGTTCTTTTCACAGCATTTCACAGTTTTTGCTTCCAATATTAATTTCGAAGACGTTTTAAATGGCCATGGCTAAGACGCAGTCCAAGTTCAAGACCAATTCCAACTCCAAGTCCGCACCGTGTCCTCAGCTATGGTTGCGGCCATAATTTTAAATATGCGATGTGCGCAAAAAGCGCACAAAAGTCCAAAAAATCTTTCTTCTTGTGACAGTTTGCACAGCCATCAAAAAAATACAACAAACACAAAGAAGCAAAATAAAAAAACAATTTAATGCAGACAGCAAAAAATCTGATTGCTGGCAAAAAAATGTTGCAGCAAGCATTTTTGTGTACGCATTTTCTTGACAGACTTTACTGGCCATAGTTTTTTGTCGCCAGCTCAGCTCAACTCAACTGGCCACTGGGATTGGGTACGGGTTCGGGTTCGGTCTGCAGTCTGGAGTTTGAGTATTGAGTATTGGGGGAAGCGTGCAATTCTCCGGAGACAGGTCGCAAGCGAGCAAAAACTAGAACGCTTTCCGAGATTTATTTCTTTCGTTAAGGATTTCTGTGGCATTTTCGTAGTTTTGCATTGCAGATCCTGCGCACAGATCCAACAGAATTTAGGGCTTATTCATGCGTGTTCGTCAGTGTCATTGTCATTATCATCATCAACGGATCGCATTGACTGACTGTCAGTCAGTTCAGTCAGTTGGGTTCGGCTCTGTTCCGTTCAGGAGCATCGCTTTGCAGTCAGCTCTCGTCATGGCATCGTGGCAAATGTTTAACATTTGTACGCCTGTTTTTTTTTTGTTTTTTTTTTTTTTTGTTTTATTTGTTTGGTGTTACTTTTTTGCTGATTTTTTATTTGGACTTTTTTATTTTTGCTTCCAAGTTTGGCTTTTAGCTCATGGTTTTTTGTGCAATAATAAAGAAATATTTTTAATAAGCTTTCATTCATTTTTAACGAGGGTTCCACATTCTAAAGCGACATTCCGTTATTGTTGTTCTTGTTGTTGTTGTTGTTGTTGTTGTTCTTATTATTTTTGTTTGGCTGAGAAATCGCTTTTGATTCATCTAATGGATTTGGGCGCTGATCGAAAAGCACTCCTGGGAGCAACTTCCATTGTATAATGAATAAATTCAATCAAATTTCAATTAAACAGAATGAAATCCACAAATCTTGGCATGAAATGTGAGAGCCTTAGTTACAAATTTATTTTCAAATTGCTTCATTTTTACTATTTTCTTTCAATCTACCATTAAAGTCTCTGTTCGGAAGTTCATTTTCATACAATTGATGTACTATTTGATAATACATATAATATAAATATTTGGATTGGAATGTCACGGTTGGGTTAGAATGTTTCCAATGCTATTTCCGTATTTTTCTGATTTGTTCTGTACGAACTACTTAAGTCACATTATTTTGCTCATCTGATTAGTTGGCATTTCTTTGCTTTTCCAATTTATTGGAGTGTGTACTTTTCACCACTTCATTTCATCTCATCATCTTATTTAGCAACACAAAGTAAATCTGCATATTTATAGCCATAATGATATTTGCCCATATCTGGTTTCTGGGCCACGGCAACAACCGACCCCACATTTGATGTTTGCACAATGATGATTGTAAGTGAGAGCCGACAGAGAGGGGAGTCAGAGGCGGACTATGGGGCAAGTTGGAAATTGCAGACATTGAGGCAGACACACGCGCCATTAGCTGCCGTAATCAATTGCCAGACAACGCGACCACTTTACTCCCATCTCATCTTGGTCGAATGCGATTTCTATTTTCAGGCATTCGAAATGAAAATGAACACGAGAGAACGGTTATCTTAGGCATGCCGACTATAAGATACCCTTGTAAACCGGAGTTATATGTTATGAGATACAGTATTCTGATCCAGTTGACATGTTTAATGACTGAAGCAAAAGACATATGTATGCCAAGTTTCAGCTTTAAAATTGAGGAAGTAAAACTTATGTAACAAATGAGATCAGACACACTAACAGACAGACTGACATGGCTATATCGAGTCGGCCAATAATGTTGATATAAAATATATATATTATGGCATCTCATTCAGTTCGTTACAAAAGTAACGACAAAATCATAATAATCTCTAGAAGGGTGTACAAATTGACATTGAAATGTAGAGCATGAGGCGAGAGGGCCATGTGGTCCAACACTCCAACGACTCCACCACCAGTGGCATCTGCTGGGCTAATGGGCTCCGCGATATGCAAAAAAGAAAAAAGTAAATACGCATCAGTAATGAAGCTCATTGGGTGAGGTTATGGCTGATGATAAGAGCGTAAATGTGATTGCGAATTGAAAGAGGAAAGATGTTGCATGCGAAGATTACCACTTTGAGCGTCGGCCACTTGTGGCGCAAAGCGTTTAGTAAACGGTTATTGATGCAGTTTGGGAATTGCAATTGCCGAGGCCACCCTCATTGAAGAAGGCGGAGTAGCAGAAGTAGGAGTAGGAGTAGGCACCAAAAAGGATGTGCCGACACAAATCACCGACAAAGGAACTAACTGTTCATCGCACACGTTGCAGATGAAGACAGGACCGCAGGCAGAGGCCCTACTGACAGCCATAGAATGGGCACAGAAGCAGCGCAGTCGGTAGGCAGTGTGTGTGAAAGTATCTAAAGGAAAGTAAAATGCCTGTCAGCTGCGGCAGGAAGCAGCAACAACAACAATAACAGAGAAGAAGAAGAGCTAGTGGAAATCGTCGACAAACAACGCAATGATAGGGCTCGGCTCACAGTTCAACCAAAATACAAGTTAATAATGTCTTCATTATTGTTGAAGCGTAACTAACGCGGTTTACACATATTAGTTAAAGCCAAGAGAAGATGCCCAAGCAGACAGCGTTGCAAATTGCAGCTGAATTTTTGGGCCCACCTAAAAACCGATCCACACACGGCTCGCACCGCAATTGTCTGAGAGACTGACTCTGATAAGACAACAACAGTGGATGCTGCTGCTGATGCTGCTGCTGCTGTTGCTGCTGCTGCTGCTGCTGCTGCGTTGACATGACACAATTTTTATTCAAATGCCTCAACATGAGGCTGCATATTAACCTTATCGAAGGTCCACGGTGGGAATGTCGCACAAGAAGACGACGACGACGACGACGACGACGTTGAATGCATTGCTTGGGATCCCCTGGCGTGCGCAGCTTTATCACTTCATTTGCTACCGCTCTGCTGCTACCTCTGCTGCAGCTGCTGCTGCAATTTGACCAGCACTTCTTTGACGACCGCATGCCGCGTGTGGCAGTAGCTAAAGATTGAGAGCAAGAGCTCATCATCAACATATGCGTACGGATCTCTCTCTCACTCTCTCTCTATATATATATTAATATATATGTATATATATGTAGGACCAACCGCACAGCAGTGCAACAAACAGACCGACAGGGCGACCACCCAGCACCCGAACCTGAACCAGAACCAGTTACAGCAGCAGCAGCAACAGCAGTATCAGTACCAGAACCCATGCGACTGCCCGTTGTGCTTGGCATTCTTTGAGCTGTCGTCGCTCCGACTAGATAAATGGACTCGCCCAAGACCGTAGCCATACCCATCCATCGGTCCCAATGATGTCTAATCGCAAATTGTCAGCTGCTCGTCAAGTGCCAGTGCTTCCGTTTCGGGTCCAAGTTCCGGCGCCGCATTTGCCACATAAGAACTAACTCAACCAAATGAGCATTGTCTAGCAAAAATACTCAACACTTCAGATTGTATGAAAAGCAAATACCCTGTTAATGTTACAATAATATGCAATCAAAAGAAGCTAAAGAATGTCTCTTATGCCAGTCAATTATACCAACTTTAACGACTATTAATGAGAGCATGGTATAAAAACTAAATGAATGCATCTTTAGCTGATATGGATGCGGTATAAGGTACTATATACATATGTGTATACATATGCAATGCGGAACAGTTGGCAGCTGCTGCAACATCGAATAATGCGCCATAAGTCGAGCATATTTAGTGGGTTTTATGCTTTTGGGCATAGATATAGCGAAAGAGAAAGAGACACTGTTGGTGTGTGTGTGTGTGTGTGTGAGGGGGAGAGGTAGAGAGGGCGAGAGGACTAAAAGGCTCTGGGGCTGTCCGCGTTGGTGAGATAAGATTAAAAACAATTTTATTGCAGCTCTTTAGTTGCGAGCAGCTTGTGCAGCTTGGGCAGCCTGCGATCCTCGCTCGGCCCGCTGCACGGCCTTTAATTTAATTCATTTAATTTTTATTCAAAAGAATGCCTTTTGATAAGCGCTGACGCCAACAAACTAAGTAAGTTTCGGTACGAGGCTCCCACATTCCATTCGGGATTTTGATGCTGCTGGGGAGGGGGGGAAAAATGATTGTGGCTTAAATCGATTAATGCGCCTAATCAGCGCCTACCATCTACCCCAGCTACATTGTGCAGCGATCTTGGTTCCACCAGCAGCCTCGAATCAGACCAGAGGCTTCATTCAGACTTCATTGATTCATTAAAGATTTTTATTAAAAGGTTTTAATACTCGCATTAACTCCACACGATCTCACAACTGATCACACGATCGCTTCCCTGACCCCTCTTTCTACCTGTTCATTGGTCAACTGAACCGATCCGATCCGATCCGAACCGAACCGAGCCAAACAGAGCAGAACATAACATAACAGAACAGAACAGAACAGAGGAGAGCTGAACTCTACGGAGCGATCTGAACTGACTGAGTTTTAATGCCTCGCTTGATCAGTGATCTTGGGGCCTGCCCTGGCGCTTCTTTTTGCTTGTCATCGTGTCATGTTTTGTGTGCTGAATGCTTTTTCATGCCGCTTTTTCCATCTTTGTGCTTCTTTTCGTCTTTGCCTCTCTTTTTTCTTTTTCTTTTTTTTGTGGAAAGTGTGAGAAAGGAAATATCTTCATCGTGCGATCAGCGATCAACGAACAACGATCAGCGATCAGCGACGAAGTGCAGCTCCGTATTAA
This sequence comes from Drosophila nr. fundita, assembly GCA_035044245.1. Classification (NCBI taxonomy): domain Eukaryota; kingdom Metazoa; phylum Arthropoda; class Insecta; order Diptera; family Drosophilidae; genus Drosophila; species Drosophila nr. fundita. The sequence continues at coordinate 984,489 of JAWNMG010000857.1, forward strand.
TAAATCTACAAATGCATTAATTGCACCGCTGAATGGACAAAAGATCAACAAGTCAGCGGGCGTTGATGTTGATTGGCTTCATTAGGTTGTGTGTCCAGAGACCACAAGACGGCCACGACGATCAAGAGATCGACAGATCGAGAGATCTACAACAATATTAAAAACACAACCGGCCACAAGAATGCCAGCAGCATGAAATTTTTGGGCTAATTTTGTAACTTTTCTTTTGGTTAAAAATGTTTCTCAATTTGTTTGAGCGCACGCTCCTAAGAGGTTCTAATTGAGACGATCTTCATTTTCTCGTTTCGGTTTCTTGAATTTCGTGTGCGTTCCTAGGCTTTAATTGAATTGACAACCCAAATGAAACGGCAGCTGCTGTTGGCGTCGGTGTAGCGCCAACAAAAACAACAACAACAACAACAGCAACAACAGGGGAAGAAATCATCAGATCAAGGAGTGGCCAATGCGGTCTTCAGCGCCTCGGCTCATGGGCTATTAAAAGCGATGCCCGATGCCCGATGCCCAAAACCAACGAATCTGGGGACTGCGACATGGAAAAAGGTTAAAAGGTTCCACATTTCATTTTTGTTGCTGATCGCAGGGTGTTTGTTGCTTTTGAATTAATTTTTTATTGTTATTGTTTTTTGGCTGTGAACTCAATTAATTGAAACGCCAGGCGGCAGCCTGTGCCAAAGATGTCATCAGAGGGAAATTTACATGGCAAGGGCAACGGCAGCGGGCCATCGGGGTTAGGGTGCTGGGCAAGGGGTGCAGAGTACGGCTGCGGGATGGGGATGTAAATCAGCTGGTGGCGCCTAAATCGAAACGGAATTGTCGTTTTTCTTAGTGTGACATGTGGCGACAAATTGAGGTTATGTATATGAGGGAACCTGCCACAGGGTAGGGGTAGGGGGAAACGATCTCCTGCTGTGGAGAGGGATCACAGCATACGGAACGGGTTAACACGATCGATGATCGTTAATTAATCACTTTGCAAGAATTGTTGGGGAAGGTTGGAAAGAAGTTGTATTTTGAAGACGATTCTCGTGTGGGGTCAACAACTTTGCCAATTATCATTTGCTGAAAGAACGAGGGATTGGATGCTGGAGAAAGGAAAAAAAAATAAAAAAAATTTAGAACTTAGGAGAATATGCTAATGTTATTGAATTCAATTATACAAACTTATAACATTATAAAAAAAAATATTGGGACATTATTTTGCTTCTCCCGTAGCTTGCGAATCTTTAGATCAGTTCGGGCAGCATCATTGATGTCTATCTAAGTGCTTTAGTGCTGGCTTACAGCTCAATTTCTGGCTGGTAACGCGCCCTGGGTCAACACCGGCAACAGCAGTCAAGCAGCAAACCAAACCAAACCAAACCAAAGTGTACCGAACCGAACCAATCAAGCGATAAAACATCCAAAACTTGGCAAACAGAAAAGGCAGCAGCCGTTGGCTAGACCAATGTGTAAAGTCGATGCCGAAGTCGGATGCGAGTGCAACGTGCTGGAGATGCAGATGGAGATGGCAGGAGGAACGGGGTGAGAGCTGGCGATCGGTAAATTTGAAAGAAAATTAAATCCGTAAATGAGGAAATCAAATATCGTAAAGTGCGCAGCGCTCAATGCTGGTGGCAAGTGGATTGGGCTGCCTGAGGATCGAATGGGATGTTCAATGGGCCATGGAACTTGGTGTACGGGGCACTCGGGATCGGGACTTGGGACTGGCGTCGGCACTTGCTGCCCATATTCCCATGAATGTGAGCAAACAGAGCTAAAGATTTTAGCCTTTTGCCGCCTCGAACTCATCGGCATCGATTTGTTTGTCGAACACATTTCTCAATTCCAATTCGCTGATGCATTTTATGAACGCGTGCAGCGCATCGCAAACAAAGGCCTAAAATGCATTCTTAACCTTTTCCCATTTACCTGGCCCGAAACCCGAACCAAGCTCAAATCCCTAGCCCAAACCCTAGCCCATAATAGGGTTAAGATGTGATGTGGCGCGCGCGCTCGTGAGTTTCTCAAATTGACAGAAAAACAAACATCCCAGAATATCGAAGTAGACATGTAGGGGTATTGAGTATATACACTTTGCATTGGGAATTTGTTAAAACAACAAGGTGCATGCATTTCGGTAAATTGCTTAATTAGGCATCCCTTTTTTAGTTCTACCCCGTCAAGACGCAGGCTGACAAAATATTTGCGCGGCCTTTTGACAGCTGTCAAGTGGCCAACCGAAACGTAGCATTTAATTTGGGGGAATATGCAAACTAAAAACAAAAATCAAAAATATCCACTCGCTCTCTTAATTCCTATGCAAATTTGTCTAAGCACTTTGCGTGTGGTTCTTGTTGCCGACGATGCAGGAAATACATTTGTATCTTGTAGATACAAATGTATATATACATACATATATTTTTTGTTTTGCGCTTGGCAGCACTTGAAAGATGCTTTTGTTGCTGTCGAGCCAAATGAAATTTGCACTAATCTCGGCGCATATGTGAAATGCTGAGAAGGAAGTGATTTTCCAATGATTAACTTGGCTGAAAGGGACTTGAGTCGAGATTGATAGGCGAACACACATGCCGTAATACTCTCTCACTCCCTATCCCTCTCTCTGTCTCTCCTATATTCACTATACGGTTTCTTAAATCATGCCCTTATCTCTAAGCGTTGATCGCCGCTGCTTCGATCTTCGTTCGATCGATTTTATTTGTATTTTTGTTTTCGGGCTGCTCATTCATAAAAATGGCCAGCGGCAGAGTTGACAATGTTGCTCAACTACAGATTGAGATACATAAAGATAAGAAAGATATTAGATTTAATGAGTTGAGAGCCTGCCTCCGTTTAGCCAATGACATATACAGAACGAGTTCGTAGCTCGAACTCGAACTCGAGCTCGAGCTTGTCTCTCCTTTGTATCAGCTGCTAGGTAAAAGTATCGATTGCACTTGGCTAAAAACTCAAAGTCGGCTCAAAAACTGGTACCGCTGATGCCGAGCTGGACCTGGGCCTCCGCTTGCCTGGGATCTGCCGTTTTTTTCACACGCGGCAGGTACAACAAGAGCAACAACAACAGCAGCAGCAACAGCAGCAGAAGCGGCGGCGGCGGCGGCAACAACTTTGGCGGTCCTTTTCCAGGAAGTTGCGCCTGGCGTGCGCGCGACCGATCCGCAGCTGCCCGTCGCTCATTCACGCGACTCGCAACGAGTATCTTAAGTTTTTATGCAAATTAAGCGGCAGCAGCAGCAGCAGCCGCAGCATCCAAGTGGGTTTTAGCCTATTTTATGGTCATCGCTCAGATTCAGTTACCCTTACCCCCTCGGCACTTGTTGAGCTGCTGTCCGGCAACAGTTTTGTAGCTGCTGTCGTAGGTACTTGTACTTGTGTGTGGCACTCAAGTAAGCGCTTTCCATTTTGCATGATCAACTGCATCTGTATCTGTATCTGCAAACGTATCTGTATCTTGTGTACCTTTTTGTTGTCTATTAGCGGCACACACACACACGCTAGCAATTGTCGATCTGTGCGCTTGAGCGGATTTAGCTTAATTTAAATCCAAATCTGTGTACGTTGCACCCATTGTTATCTCGCCTTCTAGCATAAGGGCTTCCTCTCATCCTCACTAGCTCTCAGCCGAATCTCGAGCCATTGTGTGCCCTAAATCAGTGTGCCCTATTTAGTTTTGTTATGCACCATGGCCAGATCTTAAGGCTTGAGGCCCTCGAAATTGAACAATTTCATAAGCATAAGCCGTAGGCAATTCCTGAAACGTTTGCGGGCCCTCGGCACATATGCACACATCTCTATTTATGTTTACAACATCAGAGATTTGACATTTTTCCGTTGTGACCGTTCCCTAAATATATATCTTTTTCGCAGTATTTTGTAGTTGAGTGCTTTCTGACTCTTCGACTTTTTCCCCCACTAGCTTGTGGAATTTTAATCAAATCTTGCACGAAACTTTCTCCATTAACAATCCACCAGTTTTTCAGTATAAACAGTTATATTTGCTGACAAATATATTTATTGTACAACCATAACAAGGTTCTCAGGCAACTCTTTGCTTAGTTTTTATTATATAAAGCATGCAAATGACTGCTAAATCTAAATATTATATTTTCTCACTGGTCTGTGATAAGTGTCGTTGCAATTAGTCATTTATGGCCAGTTCAGGCTACATGCCACTTTCGAGAGAGTTTTGCCTTTAACAACAGCGAAAACAATCGAATTGTGTGCTCAAGCAATAATGGTTATTAATAAAGACATGTGTACTCGGCCATAAAACTCCAAATGCAAGCATCTATAAAATGTCAGATAGCACATAGACACCTATAGATACGGATGTGGGTACGAGTATGCGCATTGTGTCTGCAGCAGATAACTTGAACGTACACAAAAGTCAATATAGCTAGTTGTAAAGAATGCGCTATTGTGGAACACACCCACTTTCAAAACAAAGCACTCCACACCGAACCTGAGACCCAGGCCGAGAATGGGCCAAAAAAAAAAAACATGTGCTCCACCTGAGTATGGGATCCCGTTCCCGTTCTCTTCTATCTGTTGGGCATTCAGTCGTGGCAGTCAGTCAACATCTTGGTATCACAATTCAATTAAGATTTATATTTTGTTGTTAAACAATTTGTTGTTATTGTTTGCCAGTATATTTATGTATTTTCTCTATATATATTTCCCATTTTTTTTTTTATGGGAACGCCGCGAAAGGAGACACACTTCGAATTTGTTGTTGACTTTTTTCTTCTGCAAGCCATGAGTGAATTCCTGGAAAGCATTGCGGCAAACCTTCGGGTGTCGTTTCAACTGCTCAAACCACTTGCACCACACAATGTTTAATGACAATTACTCGGTATCTGTTGCTGTTGCTGTTGCTGTTGCTGTATCTGTATCTGTATCTCTTTAACTGTAGCGTGGGAGCCGTCGTTCTGATATATCCTTATCGCAGCGTGGGAGTTCGAAAAACTCGGCAGCTATCTGAGAGCTGTTGGTATTTATGAATGTGATTATTTAATTAGCTCATGCTAATTATATAAAAAGCTCAACTCAACTTGACAACTGCTTAATCGAAACGTGCAAAATTATTAATCGACGACTAATTTCGCTGCTCAGTTCAACAAAGTTTTTACATTAAACAAAAGATAAGAGCAAAGCAACATCAACAACAACAACATTGAAACGATGTTCGTCTGCTCGTTTTGCTGTTGTGCAATAAAAATTCATTTCAATTCGTTTATGCGTAATGAAATCGAAGTCATATAAACGTATCAACCGACCACCCCTCACCCGCCCCTGCCTGGCCGCCTGCCTGTGCCAAGGACTGGGACAGTTATTGAATGTAGTCTGTACATATGCGGAGTATATCTGGCAACTTGTCCGGCTCGAAGCCAGACAAAGTTGTTGTTCAGCTGCTGCCGTGCAAATGTTGTCGTTGTTGGGGTAGTGCGCAAGACGATGGAGATGGGGAGTGGGGTTAGGGGGGTAGTCATTGGTTGGCTGCCGCATCAAATCACATTATTACGAGACATTTTCGATGCTGCAAAGACCAGCTCTGCTTCTTCTTCTTCAACTTCATCTTTGCATTTGATTGTTTTTGCTTCTGCGTTTCAATTTTAGCTTCTTTTTTTTGGTGCTGGTTTTTTTTCTTCTTTTGTTGATTTTTGTTTTTGCTTGCTAAATTTCTTATAGCCCGGCCCCCCCTCTCTCTCTCCCTATCTCTTTCGAGTTGTTTATCTCGCATTGTGCAGGCAGTAAAGGCAAATATTGTATGCCCTCCCTCCCGGCGACGCACCACCCCCTCTGCCGTTGTCCTCCCAGTGTGCAGTGTGTGATGAGTGTGGTGAAGAAGCTTTAATGGAATCTCGTCATAAATTCAAATTTTATTACTGCTCATATTACTGCCGTGCTCACAGAGTCAGACACAGCACCTCACCGCCCTCCCCTCGTCGCCCCTCCTCCTCATCTTCTTCGTACTGACAACAAACTTATATGGCAATACAATGCGAGCTTATACATGTATACGTATGTGTGAGTACGTAGAAGGGGGGCAGAGAGCACAGTGGTTGCCAAATTGGCCAAATGAGAAAGTGCTGTAAAACTAGCGGAAGTTGCATGTGAATCACATTTTTATTAGAGAAAAGCGTCTTTAATTGAAGTTGTTAACCATGCTCCATAATTGGATTGACAAATCTTTAATGTTTGATTGCTGATTTTCGTTTGTGGCAGGTAATTTATAATCCGCAGCGGATTTTTTGCTTGTGGCATTATCAATGTATGAATACTGGATTCACAGCTGCCAAGTTTGTTTTTTTGCTAGCTCTATTATGGACTGCGATTTGCATCTTAATAAATCAACCCATTGCGAATGGAGATTGGTTTTTGTAGTGTAATAGCAATGAGCTTTCAGTTACGGCTCAATAAAAACTGATTTGTGCCACTGTGCAACAGCAGAAGCAGCGCGCTTCAATCACGCGCAATTAATCTGCTCAAAATCCTTTTATAGATAATCACACACAATCGCAGACACACACACACACACACACACACACACACACACACACATACATACATACAGAGACAAAGCTGTGTGCTCTGTTTGGCTCAGTATCCTGTGCAGTTTTACGACAATTGTTATTGTTATTGAGGCATTTTCGAAATGAACAATTTCAACGCTGACGATGACGCTGAATGACAACAACAGAGCGACAACAGCAAACGCAACAGCAACAACAACAACAACAATAACAACAATAACAACAACAACAAGCGTCAGCTAAGGATGGGGCACGAGCACAAGGTACATGTCAATGGCTATGAGACGTCGAGGATGACGACGTCGCCATCGCATGCATCATAATAATAAAACACACACGGACAGACAGGCAGACAGACGGACAGAGAGACGGAGAGAGACATATAGACAGGCAGACACTTGGACATGGCGAGGACAACATCGTGGAATGCAACGCGGAAGGATGGGCGGATAGAGGGGAGCCGGCAGCGGCTTAGCCTGAGAGATGATGAGCTCAAGTTGTGGAACGCTCCGGGCGGTTCTAAAAGCGTCAACGCAAATTAGCAGCAAAGTGTAAATTGGAAATGCTTTTTTTGGTGCACCCCACACAGATGCAGACGGCGAACGAGGCACAGACTGGGACTGGGACTGGGACTGGGACAGGTAGAGAGGAGCACAAAGGAGGATCTGATGGTGAAGACAGATGTGCCAGGAGAGACGTTGGCTTTTAGGGCCTTTAATTAAGTTGTTATTTGGCCGGCTGATTAGAGGCAACAGTTTTTCTGCTCCGCGTTGCGCTTTTAATGGATTGAAATTGTTAGCGGCTGATCAATGGGTAGCATTGGGACCTGGTCTATCCAAGCGTTCACGTAATAGTAGTATATCGCTGGACCAGCTGTAAAAATGTCAAATTTGTATAAGTTACGGCACTAAGTCCATAGTCGAGCTCGTCGTGTCCATATCCCCGATCTGTAAGCGGCGGCAGTCAACCAATTTTATGATCTACAAATTGCTGCTCCGTTTTTTGTTTTTGTTTCTTCTCTTGCCTTGCTTTTCCAATCGATAAATTTTCAAGTTGCCAATAATAAATTAATTGCCCAAACACAACAAAAAAAAAAAAAACTTGCTCATCTGCCTCATTGTTTGAGTGTGTGTGTGTGGTCCCCTCCACAACTCTATTCGATATCATCTGGCGCTGGGAGCCTCTGGTTTTTAGCATTTGCGTCGTCGTTGAAACTATGACAAATATATTTCAAGTCGTGCGGGAGATTCCGCTCTTTATTTATATATTTCTTTGTCCATCTGTCCAACTGTCTGTCTGTCTGTGTGTGTTTCTATTTCTTCATTAAGTTTTCATCAGTGATATTAATTATTCATGTCTTAATATCATCATATCGCATATATTTATTTGCTGTCGATTTGTTTTCCTTTTTTTTTTGTTTCTTTGAGCTTCGCTTCGTTTCGTTTCTATGTCATTTAATATTTATAATTTAATCTTTTGAGGTCTATGTGTTGATATTTCACGAGTTAATAACTTGATTAAACCAACGTCTTCAGTATTTATATTATTTCAATGTCTTGGATCTGTCGTTGGGCACCAGGCGCTGTGTGTGGGAATTGAGGCGACTGGAAATGTTTTCGAGTCAAAATCTCCATAAATTTAATTAAGTTGAACTGGCAAATGCTGGCCACTGGACTCAAATTGGAGTTCAGCTCAGCCTGATGACGTAAATACCAAATTTTATTGATGGAAATTTGAATGTGTGTATTTAAAGTGCTACTAGATTTTTGAAATAGATTTGAATGGCGTAAATAAAATAAAAAATAAATAAACAAAATCATTCACATTTAAATAATTGTGTTTATTACACAAATATATATGAAAAATACATACAATTTCAAATATAATTAAATTTTATAAGTCCTTCGTAAATCAACAATATTTTTGCATTGTTTGTTTTCTTTTGCTTATATTTAGAGCGTAATATTATATATAAAAAATATTGTATTCAAAATATTACACATTACAGTATAAATCTTTATAATTCTTGTGTACATTCAATGAAATTTCCCCAACGTGCCCCATAACTCATCCGCACTGTTGCACAAGGTCTCAAATTCTATTTAAAAATCCATAAGCGAAATCTCTAAATTAAGTCGTAAAAACTACACAAATTGATTCATAAATTTAGAAAAAATCCATAATTGGCCATCTTGACTCTCGAGGTTCGAGATATGAGATGCGAGATGCGAGATGGGAGATGGTAATGAAATGCATACAACTTAATAAACCGATCACAAATAAAATGCCAAATGTTTTTATTTCAACAGCTATGCTCGTTTTGTGCCCAGTTTGGCATCCAGGCCCACAAAATATATGCAAACTGTTTATATTAACGAGCCCACACAAATGCATATTTGTATATATATACAGATACCTAGACAGGCATAGTTGGAGAGACATTTTGAGTTTTGCATATTCATTAGATGTAAATGCCAAAAACTTTTAGTCGCATTTATCGTTTATCGTTGGTGGCCCAACGCATTTATTTCATATTAATAAGCAATTTTTTAAATTCTGCTCGAAATGTTATGAGGCTGACGATTACCTTAAGCTATAATCGTTAGCATATATCTTAAATATGGGCTTGAGAAATAGAGTTTAGGTCATGTACAACTAGTTGATGCCCTATAGTCAGAGTATTTTGAGATCCTTAAAATAAGATCAACTTGAGAAACCATTGTAATTGCTCAAAAATATACGTCAGATGTTTCGACAATAATTGTGTGGCTGTTGTCATGCCGAATTCCTATCTACTGCATATGGCCCTAATTTTTATCAATATAGTATCTGATTTGTTTCATATATTGATAAGGTCTCCACTTTTATTTTTGGCGCTTGTACTAATGCTACAAGAAGAGCAATGAAGCCGCAACAACCTTTGTGGGCACACCTTGAGGCGTCGCCTGAGTGGCCTCTCCCAGCGCAGACATTTTCAGTTTGTTTATTTATTTATTTGTTTGGTTAAGTTGCATATTTTATTCGATTATTTTTCATGCGATAGCGAGCTGGGCGCTTGGGCTGCTAATTAAAAAATGTTGGTTGACAGTTATTGTTATTTAGCCATATATCATGGCATTTCATTGGGAATTCCATGGCTCGGAGTGCCCACCAGTTGTGCTTTATGCCTAATTGAGTTATTTAAATATATTATTTGGCCAAAATCGGAGGCACAGGCAGCCACTGAGCAGCCACCGAGGGGACCACTTTGAATTAATATCGCGTTGTCACACAAAAGTCAAATGTCATTTAACAAATGTTGATATGTTAATACATTGCCACCAGCGTAAATGCAAAACCCAATACGAGCGAGGGTCGATTTGAAAGTAATGAAGTCGATTCATGCGAATGTAAGCAAAATGACTTTGCTTTATCGAACTCTACGCAGTTAAGATAAATGAAACATCTTAAGTATGTCTTACAAACTGATTGTTATTCTTCACTTGTTGCTCTTATATATATATATTTTAATTTATTATTAATTATTAATTATAATTTATTAATTTTCAATTGAGTACTATTCTATTTTCTTGAAATTGAATATAAATTTAATTTACGTAATTTTTTATTTCCTTACTTTTCAAATAAGCCTCGTTAATTTGTCCGCTTTCAATTTTTGAGTTTTGAGTCAAAAAGCAAAACAGACCAAGAAGAAGAGGAAGAAACTAAAACAATGGTCAGCCAGCGTCCAACAAATGTGAGCGATGTGTATGCGACTCGTATTTGTTGTTGTTGTTGCTTTGTTGGTTGTTGTTAACTGCATTTTAGTTTCAGTTTCAATTTTAAAGCGATTATGTTAATGCTGGAAACGAGTTTCCAATCAGCCATTACCATTAGCGTTGAGTTGCTGCGTTGCTCTCTGAAAATTTATGGCTCTGCCACCGGAATGGGCCCAGTTTTCAATTACCGCATCTCGACCCCGCTAAAACTCGACCCCCAGCATTGCAGCAAACGGAATTTGAATCGGAATCTGAATCTGAAAGTGAGGCAAATCCAAATTAATTTTCCGTTTTTCACAAACAACTTAATTGGCAATATGCGAGCCAATTAATGGGCGAAGGGAAGTGCACAAATCGCTTGAGGCCAGGACTCCCTGAACTGAAGCACAACCAAACCAAGCCAATCCCAACTGAACTCAGCTGAAGCGAGGACCCACACCTTTTCAGGGTTGGGGCTTTAAACTGGCAGAAGTTACACTTGTTTCTAGTTGGAAACTTGCCGGAAAAAGAGCAGCTCACGGCAGACCAACTTGGCGTATACGCAATAGAACTGGACCTGGTGTTTGCGCCTGCCACCGTGATTGGCACTGTTTCTAATTTAGGCAAAACATCACGTAAACAATTGAGCAACAATTTGAGTGCGCTGCAAGGGGCTGTGTTGGAGGGAGAGCCTTGCTCTGGGTTAAACAACGCAAGTTGATTGTGCAAACAAATGCTGAACAGGCAGCAGGCAGCAGTCAGTTCTCTGGCGACCTGGACAATTCATCAGCGGTTCAGCGCAGTGCGGCCTTGAGGGCAACAGCACCACGCACAAAATGCACTCCAAGCAGCCACCCCTCAATGCCTTCCCAAACCATACTTCGACGCCACAACAATGATGGCAAAAGCAAGAGCGCTCTAGTTGAGATTGCGCAACTTGGAAATACCCTGTAGCAAACTGCGAACTGACTCAGTTTTTATCTACACGATTCTACTCAAAATTACTTTTTGATTTCGAGATTAATGCGTTCACAGAATCAGATATTTGATAGAACAGATAGAAATGGCTAGATTAAGAATCTTTCTATCATGCTGATCAAGAATATATATTTAATTAATTAATTGGCAGATGCAAACATTTGCTCAACTTCATGATACCCAAGTCAACTAAGTTACAACACGCAGAGGGAATAGAAAGCTAATTGTTTTGATATGTAAACCGAAAGCAGAACCAAAAATCAACTCGCAGTGTGCACATAGAGACGAATCTGGTGAGCTGGGAGCTGAGGGGTGCAAAGTGGGAGGTGGTTGCTCAAGTGCAGCAGATTGCCCAGCAATTCGCTCGGTCGCTCGCTAGTCAACCTCCCCCACCCACTCGCTGGCAGAGGCAGAGAGGCACAGAGACCTCGTTGAGCATACGACGCGTGTTGCACGCCCTCGCCGTTGCATTGTTGTTTAGTCTCCCAGTTGTTGGTTGCCCTGTGCCTCATTGAGCATGGTTATTGCGAAGCTTTTTGTGCTAATTAGCCACGCTGCTTCATGGTTATTAAGATTGCGTCAAGTGTGCCCGGGCACAGTCAGCGCTCAGTTGCACTTGCTAACCCCCCCCCCCCCCCCCCTCCCCCACCACTATGCAATCTTTATGGCCCCTCCCACTCATATAGCTGCATGGGCAGGCCCTGCAGGCATTTCGCATGCAGCATCCACAAGGACACACACACAGAGAAACATGGGCACAGGCGCATGTGTAATTGTAGATGTGACTGTGGCACGCATCCTTCAACTTTAGCTGCCATCATCATCATCAACAGTTTTATCATCATTAACGTTGTGATCATCATCATCATCATTGTTGTGGTCCAAAGTGCGCTTGAAATGGTCGACAACAGATTGTTGGCAATAAACGCAGAGGCAGTGAAAACTGCATACGACTTTTGCAGCACGTTCAAATTGTCAGGTTAGTAATGCAAAAATGTATCTCTTAAGTTGGCTAAGCTAAGAACTCCATATTTAGGTATCTTTAATTTTAGTTCTTAAAGAAATATTTTCTACTGAGATGCAAATTAAAATCTGTTTTTAGAGGGGTTTGTTGAGCTAAATAAATAAATAATAATTTTAATTTTAATTCCTAACGAATATTAAATTCTGAGCCTTCTGACATCGAAAATCCATTCCGCTGATGTCGTAAATTATGTTAAGCACTTCAGAATTATTTAATAAAGTTAATGTATTTTTTTTTAAATATTTGTTAGCGCCATCTATTGTGGTCATTGTATCTTCATGCATATCATATACTACAGTTAGATGTAAAATTATTCTGTTAATATATCTCAGACGCAAACCAGTACTGTTAATATTGGACATTGTTTGCATAGCTCGCTGGCGCCATCTGCACAACAGACATCACAACCAGCTTAAATTGTTTGCGCAGCTTAAAAGTATGCTGTAATCTTATGCAAGTTTGTAATTACCTGTCGATTTTTTAGGGGTCCCCCCCTCTGATTCTTAATTATCCAAGTTTAATTTAAGTTCCAGCGTAACTATATTGAAACAATTAAGGTTAAGACATCTCCAGTTTCGTTTTGTGCGTAATAGGGTCTATTTGATATTTATGGTAATGCAGTAAATAATATTTTAGTATTGAAATATTATTGTAGTATTTATTAACTGAAAAGTTACAATATAAATATGTGTACAGGCATTCAAATATTCAGCGCCTTTAATAAAATATAAGCAATTTAAATATAATGTAAAATTAAAAAATAAACTTACGTACTTAGTACACTATATATTTTTTTTCAGACAAAGCAAATATGTTAATTGGTTTTTTCAACATTAAGTAATTATGGAACAATTTGCTTGGCCTTCCATACCCTAAATGGCTCTTCGATATACATATTTATTTAATGCAGGTCGATTGTCCTATGAGAGGCGACCCTAAAATGACTGCTCCCATTAGTGCCACAAAACCCTTATGAGTTGAGTGCTGCTACACGCGCCTTCGTCCTTATGCCTTAAATTTTTTGGTTTTTGTTTCAGACGCCCCTCCGGCATTTCCGTTGGCCCGCAATGGAAAGCAGTGCTAATTAAGCGTAGCCCTGGTACTCGAAATCCGCTTTAATTGAATCAGAATTCAACAACATTTAAACAATATTACGGTACGCATTACAAATTCTGTTGGCGTCGGGCAATGAGGCAAAAGTAGCTGAGCAAATTTTTTCGCTTGCGCCACATTAAGCACAAACTGGTCGCATTGGCCTGCAGATGGGGCAGGCGGGCAAGCAGAGGGGCAGCCATTTGACAACATCATTGGCAGCAGTCGCCCGCACCCCTCACTCAATCCCCCCAATCACCCCTTTCCCACTCTCTCTTGCTGAGAGGCAAGCTGATTAAATTGCTAGCTGTATTCGAGCAAGCAGGCGCCTTTGTTGATTCCCTTTGTTCCCAGCTCTTCGATAGAAAGGAGCTAGAAGTTTTGCCCAAATGTGTCTAGCTGCCTTCCTGCCGCCGCCGACGCCACTGCCTGTTGGTACCTTAAGTGGACCTGCGCCTGCTTTATCCTTACACAGTGGTCCTTCGCAAATTTGAACACGAACTCAACGTGTCCTAAGACTAGCATCGTACTTTGAAATATTTATTAATTATCTTGACTTCCAAAATATAAAATCCTTTTTTAGAAAATAATTTAAGTTATTATTTTCTAGATTTTAGCTCTTTTGAATATGCTTTCTTAACAATCTGGGAAATAGTTATTTTAATTACAATCAATATTCCCCCAGAAACATATTTTGTTTTCTGAAATACGAATTGGCTTTGGAATAAATGCGTTCTTATTAGCTGGCATTCACTGTACTTATACTTATACTTGCCGACGCACTTACGAGTCGCAGTTATCCGTAAGAGCGTAAAACTATTTATGGATATTTGGCGCATAAACAAGCTGACCTTAGGAACGGGTGCAGGAACGGTTACGGTTTCCGGCAACGGCAACGCCAACGGTAACGGTAACTGTGGCTGGGGTCAACGATGCGGACTCCAAATTGGGAGAAGGCTTTAAGAAATGTTTGCGCATATTGAAAAGCACCTTTTTGTTGGCAATGAAGGGGGGGGGGGGGGGCAGAAGTGTCAACAATGGTTTCTAAGCATTTTGCACACGCCAATTTGAGATGAGCGCGTGCAAAGAAGCATCCTTTTTGTCCTGCACGAAAAATCCAGGTAATCTAAGTTCGCCATGCATCTGAAATGGCTTTGGCAAGTGTTTATTGTAGCACACTTTTGGGCGTATGGGATTTGTAAATCAGTATTTAAATAACTTAATATCTCAGAATTTGATACTTCCAGGAGAAGGTATTATCGCTCTTGTAGTATTATGCTCGATTCTATTCTCTGAAATGTTTTTCATCATAAACATTGTTATTAATATTCGATTACCTTTTGCACTTAACTAAAGCGCAAAAATAGCTCAATTATCGTTTGATTTAATCGATTTGTCAGGTGCTTCGTGCATTTATCCATCATGAAAGGAAAGTGTTTTGTAAGCAAAAATCTTGGACATAACTTACAGGCTCTTTTCGTGTAAGCAGCTTAAAGAGCTTCACAGCTTATCGCCTGCTTGGCAGACACACACACAGACACACACACAAGCTACTTCAAGTGGAAGTAGCGCAACCCCCGCGACGGCCCGCCTCTCACGAGAGCATTGCGGCACAATTAAGCAGCAGTTGGTGTAGAAGATCATTTTCATCTGCCCGAATGATGAGTGGGATTCAGGGCTTTGTTTATGCTGCTGCCGCTCATAACTTGTCATAAATTTGACAGCCGGCGTCGCTGCTGAATACCATGCGGGTCCATTATAATGGAGCTGAAATGTGTATAGTGGTAGAGGGTGGGAGGGTGGTAGGGAGGGAGTGAGGGGGTTTTCTCTATATTCCCACATAGTCTTGAATTGCAAATATAAATGACGCACTAATTGCAGCGAATGCCTCGAAACAAAAACAACGAAAAACAATTTAATTTGATGCGTTTCTCAATTGCGGAGTAAGTATGGGCCATTAAGACCAAAAGAACAAAACATTCAGAAGGGAATGGGAAGATGCAGCGGAAGAGGAACAGGCAGCTGAATGAACCTGTCGGGCATTTAATGGCATTTTATGGCGCACGAAGCAATTGGCTATGAAATTAATTTCGAGAGCAAAAAAACTGAATTGAAGCAGCAGGAACTGAAATTAATGTCGCATGCAACGCGACGACCCAAAACAAGAACAGCAGCACCCGGTTCAACATGTGTGGCATAGAGCAACAACTATTCACCATTCAGTACTCACTATTCAGTACTCAGTGTGTACTCGAACTGTGTGTGTACCTGGGCCCTGGAGCCGCAAATCGTTGCCAGTGGACCCCTTTGAAGTCATTTTTAGTTGGCTCCTACTCCTTTGATGTGACTGCGGCTCCAACGCAGAATGCCACACTAAAAATTCTCAAACTATCTATAAAAGAAATTAAAAGATGGCAGCAGCAGTAGCAGCATCATAATGGGTACATCAGGAGGCGCCTAGTTGCCAATTAAGTGCTAAGAATAAATGTTGACCACTTCACATGATTGAGCGATTCAGGCCAACAATCACATCAACAAGTACAACAGGTAAGACATCCAATGTGTTTGACTTTGTTTGACTAACAGATATCCTGTTTATACCAATATAAGATCAGAATATCGAGAACCAAACTAATAGTCCAATTTCAATTAGTTTATTTATTTAGTTTGCCTAAAATAATAAACAAAAATAAGTGGCAAATAACAAGATCTTAATACAAAATCATTTAATTTAATTATATCACTATTTGTTACATATCCACACACAAAATGCTGCATGCCGCAGTTGATCGTGGCCTTACAGGGCATAATCAGAACCGACAGCAGACAGCAAAACAAGACGTCATTAGTGGCAGGTGTCTGTAAAAATGTTTAGACTTGGCTATTGTTTGATTTGTGTTGCTTTTTCGTGGCATCTCGAAGCTTCAAATTGTGTTTTGTGTTTTTTAACCAAAAATTTCTTTTTCATAAACAGTGAGAAAACTTTAGTTGTTTGCATTTCGTTTTTCCCGCAGGCTTTCGTGTGAGTGACCAGAGCCGACAGCAAACACAGGAAATGTGCTGCAACATTTTCAACATTTTCCAATGCGAGTGCACACCATTTCAAGGGGGTTCACTCCAAAGTGGGGGGGTCACTTCAAAGAACTCTCGAACAGTTGGTGACAATTAGCTGCAAAGTTGGAGTCTAATGGACTCTGGCATGCCATTGACGCATTAGATGTGATCTCTGGAAGGGGCCAACGTTGGCGGGGTGAGAATCCATTTCAAAAGGCTTGATTTGAATGACAACGTTTTGACATTGCAATTTTACGCTACATTTAACACTGCACTGGTCAATGTCGCTGACCTTTCTGGGCCTTACAAGGGCAGTTGTCAACAAGTTGATATTTGAAAAGGGAAAACAGTTGAAAATGTACATATCAGAGAATGAAAACTCTAATTATCCGTGAAATATAATATATTAATGTTAGATACATAAAAAGTAAAAGCAGATCAGACAAAATATCTTTTTTATACAGGGACAAACTGCACAGCTAGTTTCCAGATATTGCGTAGCATACTTTTTGACAGCTTACAAAAATAACTGAAGAACCCAACACTTAAATGTAAGATATTGCCTTGTCTTTATTTCTCTGCATTATGTAATTAATAAATGTGTAAAATAATCGAATCTCAGCTAATGATTGCCCTGATAACCATAATTTTATTTTCAGCAATATTAAATACTTTTTTTGTTTGATAGAAATAGAGAGAAATAAACGTTTTCTGTCTTCAGCTTGTAAGTGATATGAATGCGTCATTTTTCTATTTGCCATTCAGACTTTCAGCTCATTGAAAATCATTAGGGAGTCTCATTGTTTGCCCGCTGGGCGCTGCTTGGGGACGACGGCGTCTCCGACAGATTGAAAGTGTGCCCCAGCCAAGAAGTACTTGAAGCACATTCACAATTCACCTTCACTCGCCCAGAAGAAGAGTGAGATGGCAGCAGAGATAGAGATAGAGACACGGGCTCATTGTCAAGCCAATAAAAGAAGGCCAGAGCTACTTAGTCGTTGCCCATCTTCAGATACTTATCAGCTGGCGGAGGGCGCCCAGCAGTCGACATACATATACATATATACATGTACATACATACATATAGGTATTGACGTAGTTGTAGTTGGTGGTGTAAGTAAAAGTAAATTAGATAAACGCCAAAGAACGCACAATCATGGCATGAATTGTACTATGTATATGAGTGCCACATACATGTATGAGATATCAACGTTAAAATGAATCTTAATTGAACCGAAACTGAAGCCAACGTCGACGCTCGATCAAAGCGTTTGCCGACACCTCACTCTGCAAATGATGATCGCCCCCATGAGGAAATGTGCCTGGTCAGAGCTCAATGAAATTGACAAATGTTTGGACAAATAAGCAAGCCGAATGATCGACAACGACAACGACGACGACGACAACAGAGAAGTTTGTATATGATTTTTTGTTGTTTTTGTAATTACGTTGGGCAAATATTAGACGGAAGAGCCGTAGATTCCAGGTCGCTTACGGTTTTGGGTCAAAAGTTGTAACTGCAATTTTTGCCCATAAAACGATGAGAAGATACCAGGCCGGTGGTTGGTATCGGCAACTGCAGTGGAATGGAGTGGAGTAGAGTGCAGTGGAGTGGAGTGGAGTGGAGTGCCTTGCCCTTTTGGGAATGTGTTGACGCAGCAGACGGACAGGAGAAAGAAGGTAAACAGCAAACAGCTCAAGTTTGTAGACAACAACAAGTGGAAAAGTAGTTGCTGAGCGCTGGGATATGGGTTTGCCTAAGGAGAAATGTGTGTAACCAACAGATTGAGTGACTGATGGATGAATGGATGAACCGAGCAAACAAAACAGCCGAAAAAACAAAAACAAAAAAACACAAAACACCAAACTCTGCGTTTATCTATAGATAAACAAATGCATTGCTTCCAGCCACAAGGGATGTGCAGTAGCGCACATAGACACACGGATACAGATGCAGATGCGAATTACAAATCCCTGCTAACAATTCGCTGCGCATTATGGAAATAAATTGGATCGTTTGGTAGGAGCTACAAAATCAGTGATAAATTGCTTTAAAAGTAAATTCCATCTTTTATTAAACTCTTTTATTGCCGATGAGCTATGAGATTTTAAAGAGATTATTTTGCCAAAAAAGTATTAAAATTATAAGCGATATTTAAGCTGTTTATGTATTCAATTAAAGCCGAACTTAAATATTATATCGTCTCGGTTGCAGAATAAAATATTTTAAGTTCGATTTTCGTTGGAATTTTCGAAATTTGTATGTTTTGTTAAGAGCATAAATTTACCAGTGAATCTGTAATATTTTTTTGGTTTTTGCTGATGCACAACGATTAGTTTGTTGAATGTGCAGCATTGACAAGTTGTCGTGATTATTAATGAACAAGCACTGCCTGCAGATACATTTGTATCTTTTGCGCTCAAAAACTCAGACAGCTACCACCAGCTCTAGCTGCGCAGCAGCAAATTTCTTTAGCATGCGCAACAACAATAACAACAAAACCAATAACGAGCGCACTTTATGTGCCTATCAGAGCCAGGCAACGACGACGCTTCTGAATCCAAAAGATACACGACACGAGAGCACACGAAGCAGCCGCCAGCCGCCAGCCGCCAGCCATCGTCGTCGTCGTCGTGGTCGTCAGTCGAGTTCCGAACGAGCTGGGGAACGCACGTGTGTGCCGCACACAGAAAAAGCCACAGAGCAATATAGCGCATATCGTATATGGCGTACAGCAGACTGGAGCGAATCCATTCGTATCAAAAGTTAGTCGATTCCCTGCCAAAAAAAAAACAAAATCCAACTTCGCGCTAGTATAAACATATCCGTTGCAACGGTACACCGAACTTCCGTGCGATCGATTCCGGCGCGCGTGTTTCGATCTGGGCAAGTAGAGAGTCCACATATGAGACGTGGCCGGCCGGCCGGCCCCCAATCGCGCATTGTATTAAAGACGCAGTCGGCGCCTTTTTATCTGCAACCAAAAACAGAAACAACAAGACGAAACCTTTAAGCCAGTTTAGATGGATGGATCGGCGTGAGGCATTGAGGCGGACGCGGCGCGTCGTCTGTTCAAACGGGTTTCGTTGCGCTCGATCGGGGGATCTGTCTGGAATCGCTGGCCTTTTGATGTTGCGCCCTCGGCGAACGCAGCTATCGAGCAGCTCTAAACGTTTCCAGGAAGCCAACTGGATCGGCCAGGAGGCGGCGGCGGCTGCTGCTGTTAACCAAATAAATCAACATTTGATAATGTGAAAACAAAGTAGCAAAAAAAAATCAATGAGAAACCGTTTGAAGTGCGCACGTGAAAATCCATACAATAAAAAAAAATATAATTGATTGAATCATGCAAAAGTGAACTCAAAAAATGTTTGTAAGCAACAAAATGTAGGTGCCAAGAAAAATAAAGCGCGCAAATCAAACGAAAAGTATTAAGCAGTCCAAATAAGTTCAGGAAAATCAAAACAACAAAAAATTACAAGAAAACGAAATTGGAAAATAAATCTAAATAGATATATACTTACGCAAATATCACGACTATCAAAGTTACATAATCTCAATATAAGGCCCCGAAAAGAGAAGAAAAAAAACGTATATTTCGAATAGCATTTAATAACAAATTTTTTTATACATCACGCAGTCTCAGTAAATTTTAAAATAATAATAATTAAAAAAAAAACATTTCTTGAATACAAATAAATTGATAAAAATTAAAATATATTAAACATACAATAATAATTAAAATAAATAAAATATTTTATCAATTAGAACCTAGCATTTAATAATTTATTAACTACGAAGTACTTACAACAAAAACAAAACCGAAATAATCGCATTCAATACGCATTCAAAAACACGCCAAAAAGTAGTCTTTAGCCCGGAACCAAACCACATCCAACAACAACAACAACAAAATAAGCGACGCATTTAGAAAATCTGATAACTGATAACTGCTGACAAGAACAATATGCAGACGATAATTGTAAAGCTTGTGCTGCTGCTGCAGCTACTCAGCCGGCTGGGACGCTGCCAGGAGCAGCAACTGTTGCTGCCGAGCATCGACAGCAATGCGAACGTGCAGCAGCAACAGCATCAACATCAACAGCAGCACAGCAGCAACATCAACCATCAGCAGCATAGCAACAACAATCTCAGCCTGAACAGTACGCTGCTCAACACGCTGCTCAGCAGCACTGGCCAATTGGGAGGTGTTGGTGGTGGTGTTGCAGGCGTTGCAGGTGCCTTGCCACTGCCCGGCGGTGGTGCTGCCGTCAATCAGCTGGGAGGTATCGCCGGCCTAGGCAGCAGCACAGCAGCAAGCGCTCCGGCAGCAAATGGAATTGGCATGGGCCACGGAATGGGCATGGGAATGGGCCATGGCATCGGACACCATGGCCCTGGACAGGGAGGACATCCACATGGGCATGCGCTGGCTGGACTGGCCAATCTCGGCATTATAGTTGGCAGCAAGGGCATGCCAGGCTTGTCCGGAATGTTGGGCATGCAAGGCGGCATGGGCGGCTACGGAGGAGGAACTATGCTGAATGCTGGCGCCGCAGGAGGAGGGATTGGAGCAGGCACTGCGGCTGTTGGCGGTGGAGTCGGAGGAGGAGGCATGGATATGCAGAGTCCATAGTGAGTAATTTAACAGTTATTATTACAGCACATACACGCTTAATTGGAGGGCGCATGCACAAGTGAAATCTTATCATCAATTGATGAAGACGCTCAACTTGAGGCAGCTCGTCAAATTCTTTTGTCCTATTAACAACAACATGCCGGGGGCATCCCATGTATTTTTTTATGGCATTCTCTGGCCCGGGGCCAATTGTCATTGACATGTTGTGGTGCAATCGTCTCCCGACCAGACAATATACAGATTGAACCATTCACAAATCAACTTTTACTCTCTACCCTCCTGCAATTGTTCCCTGGCATTAAGAACATGGCTGGAGCTCCGGCTTAACCCATCACAGAATCCACACTGTGAATCACTTTTTGACCCTTGGCTGCTATAAAATAAATATATTGTATGTTCTGTGATTTAAGTTAACGATTTTGTACTTAAAGAAGTCTTGAAACGATTAATACATTGTTCACAAAGTTATCTTAACAAAAAACTCATTCGCCATTATTTTTTTTTTTTAAATGAAAATAATAAAAAAATAAAATATCCAAGCGCAACAAATTACAGATTTCTTAAGCCACATGATAATCATAATTAATCTTACCATACAAAAATGTAGCTAGGCAGATCTGTCAGATACATATAGGTTTTCATAATTGGGATTGCTAAACAAATTATCCCAAATTAGTTTTTCTCTGTTTCATTTATTTCAGCAAATCTCTCTTGGTGAAAACTGCTTATTATGATTATCTTGGGGT
This sequence comes from Drosophila nr. fundita, assembly GCA_035044245.1. Lineage (NCBI taxonomy): Eukaryota > Metazoa > Arthropoda > Insecta > Diptera > Drosophilidae > Drosophila > Drosophila nr. fundita. The sequence goes on from JAWNMG010000857.1 coordinate 1,006,311, forward strand.
TTCTTGGAAAAGATAAATAAAAACTTGACTTCATTAAAACTCCCCAATTTTCGTTTGTGTTTTTCCATTGAATTTGCTCTTTGATGTATGCCAAACAACTTTTCACTTAAATTACTTTGGAATGGTCGCATTTATTTGTTTACACTTGATTTCCAAGTTTATATAAGAATCGGTCAGTAGCAAATGCTTATTGATTCCGCCAAGTTAAATAAATAACTGTGCAAAATGTGCAACAGTCTGAAGACCACCCGAGGCTGTTTGCCACACAATCTGCTCACAAATCCCAAGAGGCAGAACTTGAGGTGGTGGACGAAAGGCGACTCCACGGAATGCTGGCTATTGCTGTCCGTGGCAAGCCCGGGGGCGCGCTTAAGCAATAAAGTAAAATTATTTATACATACTTTGCTTTTTGCGCCTGTCAGCCAAAAACATTTTCATTTTTATTGCAAGGATTGAGAATTGAGGATGGAGGATGGAGGCGTAATCGCTGAAGCTACTGGCTAGTCTCAATCCAGGCGGCGGCCAGTTGTCAAAATGTGCGAGCCGTCGTTTTTTATGATTATTAGCAGCGGCGGACTGCAACGTAAATTTTACTTACACTTCACATTAATTTGCCCACTGACAACAGGCAGTAGCTGCCACAATGGGCAGGCAGTGTGGTGGTAAAGGAGAAAGGGGAAAGGACCAGGCAGCGGCAACGGTTATTATTTGCCATTACAAAACCACCCAACAAAAACAACTGCAACTCCAACCGTGTGCCATCTCCAACTGGGGTTACTGCGGGACTTCCTCTTGTCCTTTTCAGCACTCTCCGTGCAGTAACTGGCAATTTTATATTATCCAATAGCCAAATGGGCGCCACACTTGCAGCTGCAGCCTGATTCCCTGTTAATTTTGTACCTATTTTATTTATATATATATATATGTGTATATATATATATATATTTTGCTTTTGTGCTTGTCTCAATGGGGTAGAAAGTGTTTCACTTGCTCAAACGTTGACCCAACCGTCGACCAGACAAATCGATAGACAACAATAAGCTGAAGCTATAGCCGTAGCAGCTATAGCCATAGCCATAGCCATTGCCCATTAGGCAACCTTTGTCCACTGGTCACTGTTAGACCCGCTTGATTACAATTAATCGGCTTATTTACCGGAGCCATTTGCCCATTTGCCAATTTGCCATTTGGCTGATGAGCTGCTCTGCTGCCACTCGGCTCCCTCATTGAGTTCAGCGCCAAGTGCGGTGCAACGTGCTATTTTATTGATTTGAAATGTCCGCACAAATCGTGCGCATTATTAGCAAATTATGCTTGATAGCGATCATTAAAATACTAGAAGGCCTCATTAGGTGTAGTAGCTATAACTTCAGCAAATCTTTTCAAAATTATTAAGTTTATTAAAGAACTGAGGTACTCGCCAAACACCACACTTTTCTTTAAAAAATCTGAATTTTCAATTTTTAATGGACACCACAGAAATGTCCGTCTAAAATTGGACATTTTTATATAATAAATTAAGTATTACACAATTTAAATTGCTTATTCAATTCGGTATTCAGATTTGAGGTACAGATTCCTGGTACAGAGTCAATAAATTTTTCAGCTTGCAGGCACTCTATGAACACCAAGTGCTAAGTTCCCTCTTCAGTTCTGCCCAGTTGGATATATAGTACTTGAACACCTGCCTAAACAATTCGCTCACAAGTGCAACCTCACCCGATCTCTGTGTGGCTGGCCTAATATGCAAATATCCGAGTCGAAGGAAATATAGCACGCAGTGTGGCAGGCAGAGAGCAGCTGGCGGGTGGGGATTGGGTTTGGGTTTGGGATGGGTGCCTGTTTACACGAATCAATATGCAGAAAAGCTGATTAGGGGATGTAATGAAAATTTAATAATTGCCATTCAAGCACTCGATGGACAAGGAAACGCAGTATTTGCTGGCTGCCCACAACCAGAATGATTCCCCCGGCAGTCGCAATTAATCTTCAGCGCAGGGTTGCGCCTGGTAATACTAGAAGATGAACAAGACGAAGCTGCTACCAGCAACTCGGCAGCCAAGTCAAATAAAACCAAAAACCAAAAAAAAATAACTGCAAATTTGACTAGAGAGTAGGGGAAGGGTTGGGGGTCAGAATTGGGCAGGGTTGGTTTCAATTTCACCATTTGAAAGGCAAAGCAAAAGGCAAATAATGTAATAATGTTTGACAGTCTCGTTCCCGTCTCGACCCCATCCCCCTTTTCCCTACCACATTCCGTCTAGCGTCTCTCGCCCTATGACGTCTGTTGTTTTGTTAACAGACATTTATGACATTATACGGCGCAAAATGATGTTGTTACAGGGTGTAACAAAAGCCAACGCCACCCCAGGCAGACTCAACCCCATTTTCAGTCAATCCTTTGGCCCGCTGTGATTTCATTTGCCTTACAAGCGGCAAAAATCTGCTTAATTGTGCGTAAGCCTTGTCGTCCCCGGCCACGACCCTTGCTCTCCCCTCCTCCCAGTTAAATATTTGTCAAAGAGTAATTAAAACTTACTTACTTACCGTTGCCCGGGTTGCCTTTGCTGTTTGCTGGCTTTGCGAGAACAAAAGAACAACTTAATGTTAACTATGCGAGTTCTTTGAGTTTCACAAAAGTTCAACTCTCTCTCTCACACACTCTCTCTCTCTCTCTCTCTCTCTCTCACACACACACTCTCTGCCGCCTTTTGTATCTGAGTGGTTATAGTGTTCGTATCTCTATAGTGTCTGGCGTCCTGGCGGAAACATAAAAATGTTAATTTTTCCACCCAGAAGAAAGGCCAGTGAACAGCTTTTGTTGCACAGAGGCCGCAAATTACGAGTCTGGTTACCAAGAAACATGCCAGATGATTCTGCTAGACGCCAGGGTTGGGCCCTCGAAATTGACGATAACGATTATGTGCAAAGTTTCAGTATTGTTTATCTTTTTCTTTTTATTTTGGGTTTTTTTTTTCTTTCGGTTGGCACAAAATTAAAAATGTCCCTGCAAAAGAAATGCGGGAAATCTTTTGCGGCTGCTGCTGCAGTCATCACCATGTGGCACCACCAAAAAAAAAAAAATAAATATATTTATTTCTCTCAATACGCCAGTGACGACAATGAAGGCAACTCTGGGGAGGAGGAACTACTCCAGCTGACTGCTGGATTGGTGTCCCCTCTTTCAGCAGTATTGTACCCTTGCAACATAAAATGGCAGGCATAAAGTTTTTCCTTTCCTCTATTATTGTGGTCTTTTATTTAATTTGCTTGACTTTTTTCCGTTTTTGTTGGTGCTTGAAAAGTTGAGGGCATTGCGACATGGTCAAGCAGTTGGTGACGCATTATCAAAACCTCAATGCGAATCAGATGTTACTTATTAGGATTGGGAACGGTTACAGTGCTTAAAATACAGACAGTCATTCACTATTCAGAGATCTCTGTTTGACTTTTCTTTTCCCACCAATTAATACTGAATTTTCATTTGCTTACGCTGAAAGAAGATTCCTCAAAATTGATTTATTTTTCAGCGTCTGCTGATGTTCATGAAGCACATTCAATGTTCGGTGTTGTGTCTTTGAGCATTGATGATTTGATTTTCTAGCCGTTTTCCCGCCAACAATTTGCCTGCCATTTGCCATTTGAACTTTTTAATTTTGTCGTTTTGATGGCTGCGTTTTATGATGCCGTTGCCTTCATTTCAAACTGCTTCCAGTCCCTTTGTCGGTGGCATGCAGCTGCTGCCATTAGACTTTTCCGCTTGCTCGTGGTTTTTGTCTTAATGATAAAGTCGGGGGTTTTCCGTTTTTCCAGCTTGGCTTAAATTCTATACAGCAGCATCCTTTGTTGCGCCTTGGCCAAAGCTGAGCCATAAAAACAAAAAAAAATAATAATAAAAACAGTGAATAGAAAAAATCAGCTGGAAGCCTCAAAGAAATCGCCCAATAAATTGGCCATGATGAGTCTAATAAAACTGAAACTCAAACTGAAATTGAAGCTGTGCCACAATCGCTGCGAGGGTTGCAGTCTGCAGTTTGTTAACAAAAGAAATGGAAAATTTTATGTTGTTCCCATGACATAAAATGCATCTTCGTGTAATTAATGTGCGTTTAAGCGAGAAATACCCAAAAATGACTTAAGCAAATCAAAGGAATTGAGCTGCGGTTGGGATTCAGATTCAAGCGTTGCATGCAAGCGAAATGAAAAGCAAACAACATGCTGCATGCTGCATGCTGCAAGATCTTCCAAGGTGTCAAAATTAAAACAAACTCCAATCAGCTATGGCAGCCGTGTGTAGGAGTCGATAAATTTAGCTGTGGTTGCTCGTGCAGCTACAACTGCTGCTGCTGCTGCTGTTGCTGCTGTTGCTGCTTTCATTTCTGCTGCTTTGCATATGCCTTTGCCTTTGATCTTGGGCAATGTCTTTGCCTGGCCAAAGTTGCGTCTCTTTGGCAGCGCATTGAGGAAGTTGCATCAAAGACAAACATTGCCACACACACACGCACACATGTGGCACACAACAGTGGGACCTTGAAGTTCTAGCGGACCTTGAGGCGCTCTCCACACAAACACATCAAAAAGATCAAAGCGGGTGCGTGCAGCAGGGGGAAGTTTAGTGAGCCGCCGCATTTGCCACACGCAGTTAACAGTTAAATTGCAGTCACATCCTGTTAAACGGTTTAACCTACAAAAAAAAACATAATAATAAAAAGAATTTAAAAGAAAAGCGAGAAAAGCGCAAGCCTCGGCTCTTGGCCAGGTTCTGTGCAACAACTGTTGCTTTGTCGGCTGGCAAACAGCACTCGGGGCAGGCTCCAGCACCTGGCTAAGCTTTGATGTTGCGCCTCTTGCGGTTTCTGTTTGCTGTTGACATAATTGGAGTTTTGGCTGCTTCGTTGTTCTCTAGTTGTTTTGTCGTTTTGTCGTTTTGTTGTCACGGCTCGACACTCACTTAGCGGTACTTTAAGAGGCGCGCACATAATTTGCGCAAATTGGCGACAAGAGTCAAGACGCTTCGCAGCCATTCGACAGATCTTTAAAGCCTAATTGACGCCTAGAACGTTAGACACTCCCCTCAAGTTCCTCTTTCATCTGCTCCGCTTTTGCAACTTTCTCGCCCCTGCCGTCAGTTGCAGTTGCGTGTAGGTGTTAATATGCATTCGTTGCCTTTGGGGCGCGGTTGCGAATTGCCCCCAGATCGATATAAATTGGCAATTTGACCCTGAAAAGGCAACCGACGACAATGGAAATGATGACAACAACTGGCGGCGGCGACACAAAGCAAAGCCACTCACAATCAGACAACAGAACAACAATTATGGAAATGAATGAGAAGAACAGCTGCCGAAGTAATGCCGAAAATAAAATACAACTTTTTTGGTATTTTAATTCAATTTGGAATCTTGCCGGAGAAACATGAAATGGATGGCAGCAATTGATTGAAAGCCAGTTCTGTAAAAGTGAAGAGCACAGCTTCCGCTCTCAGAACTTGGAGAACAAGGAGTAGACGAAAGCAAAAAAAAATCAGTCGCAATACCAAGAGGCTCAAATTACAACAAATGGATCATTCAAACATTTTCTTGGGGAGCAGCAAACCATCTTCATCGATCTTCCACAAACTTACTCAACCCGTTCAGAATTGTGAGCGGAATCAATGTGAATTTTCTGAATCAAGTTAAACTTTAAATTGATTTACTGTTAATATGCTAGTCAATTTTTAATTTTAATTTTTCATTTGTAAGTTTCAATATTTAATTTATTTATTTGTATATATTTTTGATCTACATGTATAACAAATTATATATACGTTAATAGCTTTCACAATCTCATGCCCTCTTGAGTGCTCTCGCATCCAGCACAAGTGCCACATTTTAGATCATCTTCAACACGAATATGCACTTCACTTCAATACCTCCTCACTCTGCCCCCTCCGTTCCACCCACCGACTCCTTCTTCTACCTGATTAGCTGAAAGACTTTCACGAGCGAAATTCAAGAGCAAAACTTTGCTCAGATCGACTCCACATGATCAAGAACCAAAACGAGACGCGACAAGACCAAAAACGGCGAGACAAGTGATGGACCTTGAGGCTGCAACACAAGCATGAAAATGCCTCAACGATACCAATTTTCCCCCTTCGCCCCGCTTCATCCTATTCTCTACGCTGCTGATTGACAAATGCAGTAAAGCGTCCTCTGTCGGAACGCGCGCGTAGTTGTTGATGGATGGATGCGTACATGGATGGGTTGCCTTTGCCAGTGTTGTTGTTGTTGCTGCTGCTGCTGCTGCTGCTGGTTTTCCCGACTCACTCAAAGCAAATCACGCCCCAAATTAACAGAAATTAACACGCGTTTAATGTCAAGCGAGCGGATCACCTGCCACCCGCATGGCCCCGACTGCATCTACGACACACCGACTCCCAACTCGCATTCTTGTTCCCATTCCCATTACTATTTCCATTTACCCATGGGGAGCTGAGGATCGCGTTGGGTCGTGTGTGTTTACTTAATGACGTTTATGTGTCTTGTGTGTCATTTGTCGGCGTATATCTGAGCTGTCATAAAGCGATTTGATTAAAGCGAAAATGCCGCCAACGACTCCCAAGCCAAACCAAACCAGCTGGCACTGCAACGGTCTCTCCAGCTCCGGTCTGGAAGAGCTCTTTTCCAATTAAAATGCAGTCAGAGTCACAATCGGTGTGCGTCGTCCTGTCCTACAAAACGCTGTGCCAAACATTTATTTTCGGAAATCGAAAAAAATGACGGGGAGAAGGGAGCCCATAACAGCAGCAACACCGTGCCCAGAAAGTGAGAGTGAATCAGAAAGCCGAATGCTAACAGATAACACAACGAATTAAAATACACTTACAGATATACGAGTACACAAATAAATAGATTTAACTAATTATACGATTTCCCAATACTTATTTGTTTCAGTATACGAATTAAGGATGTTTTGGATAAACAAATTTATCTCTCATGGCAAAGTCGAAATTAGGCTAATTATAGCATTTGAACTAAATTCCAGACATTTTATTTTCAGAAAATAATGTGTGCCAAAAATTTGCACATTAACTTTTGTTTATTTCTTAATGATGCAAGCCGCTTAACCAAGTTTATAAGGCCGGTAGCTAGGGTATAACCTTACTGAGAAAACAAGGAGGAAAAAAGGAAAAGTGCCAAACGTCGGCGGCACAAATTCTTTGTAATTAGTATTAAAATGTTTTCCGCTACATTTTCACTTGATTTTCTGCTGCCAGTCGGCCAGTCCCATCCCATCCCTATCCCGTCGCATCCCGTCTCTATTCTCCGGCCGAATCCCAGCCAGAGTGCCAGTGCCCATCACAGTTGCGAGTTGCAGGCCTCAGTCAGTTAGTCAGTTAGTCAATTTGTCTATGTGGCCCCGAGGGCTCACTCTACCCGTTCGCTCTGGTTCCTGCTCCTGCTCCGACTCCGCCTCTGTCTCCGTCTCTGTCACTGTCTTTTTCTCTGCCCCCTATATGTATCTCTGACCTGGGCCTGTGGCTGCTGCTTCGCGCATGATTGAAGGCAACATGTGTTTCGGAAATTATGCAAAATTGCCTGCTGACTGTTTGTTGTTGCTTGCCCAGTCGATGCGCTGTCGAGTCATGAATGTGCGACTGCATTCAGTTGCCCCATGTAGCTGTGGCATCCAAAGATCTATAGCTGTTGCTGCTGATGGTACTATGTAGCTTTGCTTAGGCAGCGTTTTGCATATTTCGCTGCTCATTATCATTTGTTTAGTGGCCGGCGCAGTTCATTTCATAAACAATTAATAATGCTTAAGCGCATCTTGGCGTTGACAGGCGCAGCAAATATGCCGAGCCACCTACCCAGAGTCAACAACTGTGTGGCCACAGAGTATGGCAGCAGTTCCCTCAGACCATACCCCAAGCCCCGACGACAGACCTCGCACACTGCCTCAAGGCGTGCCACAACCAAATTGGATTGCATTTTTCGGTTGTTTGGCCATTTGTTTGGCTTAAATTTGTTGGAGTGTCGAAATGCGGCATACAACAAACGGAAGTTGCTAACGGATTGGGATGCCAGCAACACATTTCATTCCCTAGCCAAACCTGTGCAGCTGTCTCGAACACTCAATGCTAAGTTATGATCATTTAATATTTTCCTAAGCAGATTGCGGAAGCATTTAACACAACTCGCAAATTACCGTGACATTCTGCAAGTAAATACGAATATCTTTTCATATTTCAAATTACCATTCAAACAAAATTCAATTTCCATCACTTATTGCAAGTAATGAAACAGCAAACGATTTATCGAAGAGGATTTTCGAATATAACATTAAGATGAGGTGTTCAATTAAGTTTTATTTTAGGTTTAAATTCATTACAAATCGAAACAAACACCAATGAAATTAGGCCTTCAGTATATAGATATTTTCATATAACAATTGAACGACTTTTATTTCAACCTATCTAATGGAATGGAATGTAAGTCCAAACAGACAAAGGACTAGTGAAAATATTGCGCAACTATTTATAAATATACTTTTCGAGTATGTGTTGCACGAGTAGATACTTCAAAAGATTCTCGACGATGTTTACTTTTATGGAACGCCAAACTCACATTTAATATGCGATAAATTTCCAAAATTAAATGCAACATGAAGTTACCACAAGTTAATCCAAATGGCAATGAAGTTTTCAGTTGTTTACAAACCTGTTCAATTTAATGATATGATATAGGTATGTTTTTGTGAAGTTGAGTCTTGAACTAATTAGCTAATAATTTGATATGTAAACTTAACAAAGCACGAGTGAAAAGTGTGTTTAGGTAAGTGGCAACAATCTCTGCAGCTGCCACATGAGCAACATGAACTTGTTTTATCACCTCACAGCAGAAGCAACAGTAGCAGCAGCAGCAGCAGCATCAACTTGGCTGATTGAATGCGCGCTTGGCAGCATTTGATTTGTTTAAAAAAATAAAGCACTCAAACTCATGCATACACACTCACACACACTCACACACACTTACAGACACTCATCAGCTGCTATGTGTATGTATGTGAATGTGGCGCCAAGTTGGCCCCAATTTGTAGGTGGAGGAGGAGTCGGGCATTTGCCTAATTAGCACTCAATGAGCAACTGAAGAGCTGTCGAGGAATTTTGCGCTCGTCCGCTCAACTTGCAACAGCTGCCACAAGTACTCGTACTCATGCTGCTATCTTCGAGTACTCGATGCCAGCTGACAAGGCCGCTGCCGCTGCCGCTGTTCGCTCCGCCTATATGGCCTATTCACCAGCTTTAGCGAGGGTTGCTTTTAAGAAATCTTATGTGTGCTACGTGACCGTCCATTAATACATCATTGCTTTGGCCCCGGCTGTGGCTCCAAATGAGCTGCTGATGTATTGGGAATGGAGTGATGGAGTCCCACTCCGCCCCACCTTTGTTGCCAGTGCGATATACCGCTTAGCTTTTGGGTTTGCCTTTATTTTATTTTTGGGTGCGATTCGCATTTTCGTCATGGTCATAAAAACGCATTTTATGCGAAACGCATTTTGGCCTTCTTATCGCTGGCCCATACAACGTAGACGGACTTTTTATGAACGCAAATAAAAGTGCGCTTAAAATACTTATATACCTCTCCACTCCTCTCCTAGTCCTAGCCATAGCCCTAGTCCTCCCTCAGCGCTGCCACGACTATGGCCAAGAAGCAGCAGCAGCAGCAGCAGCACACATAAACCCAGCAGCAAAAGTTTTAATGTTGATTGCGTTTTGCGTTAACGTTAATGTTGATGCTGATGTTTAATTTTAATGCGTCTCTCAGCGCCTCCATCTAGCACTCTCTATTTCGCTCACTTTCTCGCTTTCCCGCAGGATCTGACCAGCTGAGCAAGCTTGGCCAAAAGGAAATTAATCATTAATCGCCGAGACGCATGTTAAAAAGAAAATGCGACGAGAAAATGAATTTAAATGTATATGTGCTGTCAATTTTGATGACTTCCTACGGAGTTGTGGGTGTGCACCGAGCAAATTCCAAATTCCAGCAGTTAAATTTAATTGCTTATGCTTGTAAAAGCGCAGGCATGGCAGCACGGGAAAAATGTTATGACATTTCTATAAATAAGTGCGGAAAACAGCGAGCGCCAGAAATGTCAAGTGGCCCAAAGAAGGTCTCATAAATAACCGAAATGCTTCAGCTATATTAAATCACAACAAAATTAGATATGTTGGGGGTAGGGAGCATATCTTTGGGGGAGCAGCAGCAACAGCAGCAGCAGCAGCAGCGGCAATTATAGACACTGCTTATTAGAGATCTGACATAAACTTCCTCATTCAGAAATTACCTGATAAATATTTCGTTAAAGAGGCTGCCGCAGGCAACAAGAACACGCCACATTAGCAGCGCCCAAGAGGCTTGTGGGTGGGTGAGGCGTGGCAGAGCAACAAATAGTTGTAAAATGCACAGACGAGCCACAGAATTATAGGAAAGAATATAATAGCAAGCAAAATGTGGTAGCTGGAAAAGAAATGCAGACAAATTGCCGGAATGCTGTTGAAGCAGAAACAAAAACGAGTACGCCAACAACACCAGCAGCAGCAACAGCAGCAGCAGCACTAACAACAACAACGGCAGCAACCGCAGAAGTAGCAACAACAATAGCTAATATTAGCTGAAAAATAGTTTGGCAATGTATTCAATGCAACAGCAGCAACAGCAGCAACAGCAGCAACAGCAGCAGCAGTGCGCATTGAAGGCTAATAAATGTTGCTGCTGTGCGGCACCGAAACAAAGCGGAAGCGTTGAAGCAACCAAAGGGCAAACCCATTGCCGAGTGGGAATGGGAGCTGAAAATATACAATGAAATTAATTACAAGCATTTTAAAGAAATTTTGATGCTCTCAAATTGCAAGCTGCTTGCAACGTTGCTAATGAGCATACACTAAACAAATTGAACTTGAATACCCTTAAAGTTAGTTCCGAAAGTTGCACTTAAGGAACGAATTGGCTGATGTGAAAATAGGCTATTGCAATAAGTAAACTCAGCAATATCAGTGGCTACAAGTTTTGAAAAGCAATAATAGACAAATTATAGCATCTACAAAATATGTTGCTGGCAGGCAATAGCAACATCAATGGATTGAAAAATAGGCAATATCTTTTAAACAGCACTAAATAGAGAATCAACCAGTTACCAATGACAACGTGCCATGTTGTTGTGAATGCTGATGCTGCTGCTGGCAATTTCAAATCAATTTTTATGAATCTCACCGGCAGCACACAATTAAAATGAAGCTGTCAAATGCATGAGAGTCCAATAAAAAGCATAACAACCCAGCGAATTTATGCTGCATAAACAAAGCGCTACTTTGCTGATGACACAAACAGCGGGTGACCAGTGGCAACAGTGACTACATCAGCAACAGAAACTGCAACAGCAGCATCGGCAGCAGCTGCAACACGGTCAATGCGAGGGCGTGGCAAATGAGGTACGATAATGGCGTTAAATACAGAGGCTGGCTGCCTGCTAGTCAGTAGTGTTGGCATTAAATTTACACACCAGATGCGCCGCTGTTAGCAGCAATTGCAGCACAGCAGCAGCAATATCATCAGCAGCAACATCATCGATTTGAGGGCAGGAAGGAAGCGCCCAAGATGCGTTGGCAAGGTGTGAAGTGTACAAATACCGTGTGAGGGTTGCTGGGCGAAATATGTCGTAAAGATTTTTATTGCACTTTTATGGCGCACACGCAACAGCAGCAGTAGCAGCAGCAGCAGCAGCAATAGCAGCAACAACATGAGCAACAATAGCAGCATCAGCAGCAACATGGCATTTTTTTGTTGTGCCAGCTTAATGATAAACTTTAACGTTGCTTGCATTTCGGCTTTGTCTGCCGCAAGCAGCGTTTTGAGTAAATAAACGGCGAGATTGCAACCGCAGCAGCAACAGCAACAGCAACACAGAAACCGTAAAATGCTTAAAAATGAAAATATCTACACAAAAACAAAAACAATATTGAACATTAGAAATGTGTGGAAGTGCTGAAGCGACCCTCGTTTGCCAGCCCAACCGTCTGCCTGGGTGGGCATAAATTGATTGCTGTTGCTACTGCGCAGTCGATGTTGCTGCCGTTGTCGTTGTCGTTGTCGTTGCCGGATTTTAATCATTTGCCGCAGCTTTTATTAAAAATTTTGGAAGAAAAAAAAAACGGAGCGACGTCATTTTATTGTCTACTTACTGTTCAACCAAATCCCATGCACAAATTTTATGAGCCAGCCCATAAAAATGCCTTAACGTATCTACCCCTCACCCCTACTCCCCTTTTGCAAAAACCCCGAGGGGCACATTTGTTGTTGTTGTTGGGGTGGAGAGTTTGGGCAGCAGCAGCAGTAGCAGCTGACAATGTTTACGGTTACAACTGTTTGTTGTCGTTGCTTGATGCCAAAATTGATGACCATAATCTTGAACGCAGCTACTCTGAACGCTGGGCAAGGATGCGCTTTTTATGATGAAGCGTCACTGCAGCAACAGAAGCAACAACAGCCAAACAACCACCGACTGTTGCTGTTGCCCCCCACTCCGCTGCAACATTATTCATGGGCTGCGGCTTGTTGGGGGTTTCCGGGAGGTAAAACGACTATGAGCGGCAGCATATTTTATGTTTTAACGCTGTCGAAATCGGGCAACAACAACAGCAACAGCAACAACAGCAGCATCTCATACATCAGCATTTAGCAAAACCAACCGCCCTCATAAACGAGGGGTTGTTGTTGCCAGCAGAGGTTGGATTCTAGATGGGGGGGGGGGGAGTACAAAGACGGGCGTTTGTCTTGCGGTTTTTGCGCTTGCAATTTTTGGCCTGTCAGCGACTGTTGTTGTTATTGTTATTGTTGGCATTGCTGATGCGGCTGCTGCTCCTGCTCCTGCTGTTGCTGTCGGCCTGCAATTTAACAGCTTAAGCGCATATTTACAACGCATTTTGAAGTGTTTTGCTGTGTCGCGAAACTAGCCCATAAAATAATGCTGTTTGCACTCCAAAAAAAGGGGGCACAGGAACACCCCGGTACCGTTTTGGGTAACAAAGGTAGCCAAAGGTAGCCAGGGCGACAGAGCAGCTGAAATCCGCTCTTAAGCTGCTTGGGGGATTTGCAATAACAGATGGCCAAACAGAGCTGATATATTGGCAAATGCTTTCACAATGAGGCAACATCATTCTCGTTGGCAATTAGCGAAACGGGGCCACAAAATGACTAATATTAAAACTGAATCGGAATACCGGAAGCATTATTAAGATATTTAACAACAGGTTTCTCAATTATACTTTGCCTTAAGAGAGGCTTTATTAAGAAGCCCTTTGTTAAATTTAGCAAAGTAAGTAAGTTTGTTCTTGGACCTTAATGTGCCACGATAATGATCTGATTTATAATGAGCTCTGAAACACTTCTCAACTTTTAATTTTCTGCAGCAATTTATCTGTATTTACCAAGTCAATTATAATTAAAGCTTCCCTTGGAAATCAAGTTCTGTAGTCACTTAAATAATACATTCCATTTAAATCGCATTTATAAAAATGTTACAGGAAGGAACTAAGATTAATCTCATTAAGATCCATTACTGGCCGCACTTATTATTGCCAACAAAACTTAAAGATTGAAAAACATTGACACAAAATTAATTTCTGAAATTGCTCAACAATTTGACCCATTTTCATATTCATAAGCAATTAAGAAATATATATTTTTAGGAACATTATGTTTTATGATTATTTCCACTCTATAAAAGCCAAACGACTGTCCTTACTAATTAATAACTATAAAATTTGAAATTGGAAAAACTGTGACAGAAATTGCTCAACCATCAGACTCAGGCTCATTAGCCTCCATTCCAATTAATGGATTCTGCATTGGAAAATAGACTGCCATCAATTAAAGCAACCCAAGCGAATCTGCAGACCATATCTCGTATGTCCCAACTCTCTCAATTCAGACTCACTCACTCAACTCGACTTACATACACATACATACATATATGCATACTTGTCTATGGATGTGTCAGGTCTTGGGGTCTGTCTGCCAATTTCCCAGGCAGCCAAACACAAAGGCAATGTGCCTTGAAGCCAATTGCCGCAGTCGTCTCATTTGCCATTTGTCCATTATGAAACAATGCGATTAAGATTCAATTTTCCATTTGCAATTTGCCATTTTCAATATTGGCATTGATTGCATGCGTTTTAATTGAAGTTTTGCTTTTAAATTATGTGACAGCCAATGGCCAATGAAAAAATATAAACAAACAATCGCCACGAGAGACGACCTGCAATGCAAACTCAACCACATGCCACCAACACCACCACCACCACCACAAATAGGTAGCTCGTGCAACGTTTTATAAATAAAGTGCAACGCGTTGAAGAAAAGTGTGGACTGTGGGGATGGGGCGGCTGATATCAGCTGCATTTATGTTTTGGCAATAAAATGCAAATGGTAAAAAGTCCATAAAAATAAGAAAGAAAGAGAGCCAACTTCTCGGTTCACAGCCAGTTCATACGCTTATGCTACTTAAAAAAGATTTTATGTGCCTGCGTCGATTTCAATTTCGAACTACTTTCAAATCGCTTTCTGATGTTGCTGCTGCTTATGTTGCAGCAGTAGCCGTTGCTGCTGCTACTGCTGATGCTGTTGCTGTTGCTGCTGTTGTTGCTGTTGCACATTTGCTATGCTCTTTGGCTGCTGTTGCTGCCACTGCTGCGACTTAAACTGTAAGTCCATAAAATGCTTCTGCCACAGCACAAAGGGATTTTTCTCTCCACATACACATTTGTGTGTTGAATATTTTACGTTTCTGAAAATTTGATGAATCTGTACAAATGCGTAGCACTGAAGCCAACAGCAGCAACAACAACAACACCAACTATGGCTAAATGGAGTAAATTAGGGCTCTGCTGGTTAACTGTAGGATACCCTAGACATAAACGAAGTTCTTGAACAAATATTGGCTATTTTAAAACAGAAACACTAAGAGCCACATTTGAAAATTGGCTAACTCTTAAAGTTAGAGAGGTTATTTTCTTGAGTTGTCTACCTGTGATCGCACATACTCTTCGATTATTTACACCACGACTCACACTGATTTTATGTGTACAGGGTATAAGAGCAACAGCTAGTTGGTACAACTTCAATGCCGTTGTCGTCAGTCAGTCAGCACATGAGGAAAATATCCATCAACACTTTTGTTTTATAGTCGCTCGCCGTGTCTATCTCACTCTCTCTCTCTCTCGCTCTCTCTTTCTCTCTCTGTCTGTCTCTCTCTCTCTCTCTCTCTTTCTATCTTTATCTCTATCTGGCTGCTCTGATGTTTGCTGGCACACATCCGTCGGTCTGTCTGTCTACCTATCAATTTGTTGTTTGGCCTGCCTAGCAACAACAACAACAACAACAATAACATCAACAACAACAACAGCAGCAGCAACTCTTTACACTTTGTTTAGCTCCGTGGCCGTTGTAATAGCTTTCAACTACTTTGTATCTCAAAGATACAAATTGCTGGCAGCTAAATTTGTGAAATTAAAGTGCACACAAATCCAGAGACTCAGTGCGCTCTGTCTCTGTCTCTCTCTCTCTGTCTCTGTCTCTGAGTCCTATCTTTGTGTGTATCTCTCTGTTCGGCAGCCACGCCCACCTGCATAGCTAATTGTATTTCATTTCGCATGTAAACGTTTTGTCAAAAGGATTAAATGACACGCCCCACCCCTACACACACACACACTCACTTACACTCACAGAGAAGTAGTCTGCCTCCAAACCGAAGCTGAGCTGGTAATTCCACATGTTCCATTCTATAAGGCGACACACATTAACCAGCCTGAAGTGGGTAACATGAGCATAAAAGGGAGAAGGGGTGAGGGGAGTATGGAGCGTGTTGAGCGTGTAGCTTCTCATGTGTGGGCTTTGACTAATGCGCTTTCCATTGCACTTGCAGCAGCAGCAACAACAAGCACTACAACAACAATGGGCAAGCTTACACAACGACTTACACGAGCTTTAAGCTGTAATTGAAGACTGTCTCTTGTTGTTGTTGCTGTTGTTGCTGTTGTCACTTAGCAATTGTTGTTATTGCGTCAAATTTTTGTGGGCTTGATACAATAGATAAATATACATAAGTCCATTGATTGAGACAGTGGCAATGGCAATCACAATTGTTTTGGAAAGTTCGAATATCTGCTTATAATTTGGAAACAAGACCTTTTTCTTACCGAGATTCTGATATGATGTTATTATATTGTTGGCGTCATAGATATTAATTTGCGGCAAATCTGTAATTAAATTACGAAAGTTTTTGTAAAATTTTTCATCATAAATTTAAAATGAAAACATCTAGTTCTAGGTTAATCTGCGATTTTGAATATAACCATTGTTTTGCGAACTAAAACTCAAATTTTATGTCGTAGAGCTCAACTGTAGAAGTAGTCCCAGGCGGGGGAAGCAAAAATGACAATAATTTTGTATAAAATCCAATTTGTATTCTTAAGCAACATTCTCCTATCAAATCTAATATTTAACTTAAGTATAATAAAATAATCTTGAATTCTGCGTCCACTTTGACAGGTATGAAATGTTTTACCGAACTTTTGCTCATTGGAAAAGTTTCCATGCAGTTTCCATCTCTCAGCTGAAGCAATTCAATTGGCCAATACGAATGATAATTTAATCAAATCGAAAACTACGTCAAATATCAAAATAACGCTGCGGGAGATAAATAGATAAAAATTCGCTCAGGCAAAAGTTCTACACAAAAAAAAAAATATATATATATACCGCATGGTGCGAAGTCGGACAAGTTGTAAACAATTGAGGCACTTGATTAATTAATTAATTGCGAAAATCAGGCAAATTAATTTCGCATTAGAAACCGCTTGCTCTGTTTTTCCCACACGCAAGAAAACAGAAAAATTACACGTACAATAACCAAATTATGAAGAGGCAAATGTTTTAATCAAAATGGACAGCAGAGGGTATGCTTGGAATGGCAGACAGAAGGAGGGGGAGGGCGGATGATGGTTATGGGCCGAGGCTAGAGGTAAACTGAGGCAATGAGCGCTGGCGCGTTGGCGATGTATGCCCCGAAGCGGCATTGTAGACGGAAATAGCCAAGAAATGCTGAGATCGTTACTCATACGCCAATTTACTGTGCACTTAAGTTTTATGAGAATTTAAGATTTCCTGCAAATCAGTCAGAGAGAGTGAGAGTGAGAGAGCGCGATAACGTTGCACGTTGCCCAAAGCTGGACAGGAAGCGTGGCGGCATTGTAAAAAACGTAAATACGAACTTCGTAAATAAAAGACCCACATACTCGTAAAATGTAATCAAAACTCTGTCGAAATTTTCGGTGTTTCTCAGAAATTGCATATTGGGTCAACTGATAAGCAAAAAGCTTACTTTTCTGGGCTTGGTTAACTAGATATCAACCGTTAAATGGGTGCGTGTGTTTTGGCTTATCAGCTGGAAAAATTCGCTTTAATTCTCCTGTAATTGCCTAACAAATTTATTACAAAGTGTTGCAAGCCACAAGTCGAAATGTCAAATTTAACTTACTTCAACAGTTCAAATAATAACGTTGGCGTTGCTTGCATGTCAAAAAGCTCGCTGCGCTGCAAAAAACATATTACAATTACGTTAGTGGATTGTATACTAGCTAAGCAAAGACACAGACCACGTAAATATTCGCTTAACGAAAATCTTTTAAGCAAATACTTGCTTGTAGCATAGACTTAAACCATTGAGTCGTTAATTACAATTAAAATTTAGGGTTTTAGTAAAATAAACTTAAGGCAACTTATTGAAATTAAAAGTAGAATTTATTAAACATATTTTTCTGCAATTTTAATTAACTTTTGGTAGATAAATTAAGTGAAATTTAACTGTTTGTCGCATTTGCAGCGAACACTTCATTTCGGAGCACACAGTCATGGCCGTTTTCACATCGCAGGGTCAGGTGGGTGGTCCGTGCCGTTATATGCCCGCCACACGACGGCAGAATCACCAATGCCGCAAGGAGACCGGGTTACCGGGTACGCTGAGTGAGGCGCGACGTCTGGCCACCACCCATTGCGAGGATCAGTTTCGCTATGATCGCTGGAACTGTTCAATCGAGACGCGTGGCAAGCGCAACATATTCAAGAAGCTCTACAAGGAGACGGCATTTGTGCATGCCCTCACGGCGGCGGCGATGACGCACTCAATAGCCAGGGCCTGCGCCGAGGGGCGGATGACCAAGTGCAGCTGCGGACCGCGCAAACAGAACCGGGTGGATCAGGACTTTCAGTGGGGCGGCTGCAACGATAATCTGAAGCATGGAAAGCGGGTAACGCGCAGCTTCCTAGATTTGCGCGGAGGCGATGGGGACGAGGTCACCGAAATATTGCGACACGACTCTGAGGTAGGTTCACACAACTAAAACTAAATTCCAAATAGTTGGCAGATTTAAATATGAATTTTTGTTTATATTGTAGGTTGGCATTGAGGCCGTCTCCACGTTGATGAAGGACAAGTGCAAGTGCCATGGAGTCTCTGGCTCCTGTTCGATGAAGACCTGCTGGAAGAAAATGGCTGACTTCAATGCCACGGCCACACTGCTGCGCCAGAAATATAACCAGGCCATACGCAAGGCTCCTAATCAGCGGACCATGCGCCAAGCACCGGCGAGTCGCATGAAAAAACCAAAACAGCGACGCAAGAAAGTAAGTTTTTACCCCATTTTAAGGCGATCTCAGGCGTAATACAACACTAAACCTTAACAACCTATTGACAGTTGGCAAAATTAAATATGATAATAATTTTAAAAAAAATTTGATGTTAACTTTAATTGTGAAAAATCGTGTGCAAAGGTTTAGTTTATTTAAAAGATATTCCGACGATTGTCGAAAACATCAGTAGCATAATAAGTTTAGCTGTTGCTTTGTATGTCTTATATACGTATGTATATATATATATAAATCTTATATATTTCATAAGAATTAATTTGCCTTCACACTAAACTAACATTGACATATATTTCTTTGATTTCAAGCAGCAACAACAATCGCAGTACACAACGCTGTATTATTTGGAGACCTCGCCCACCTACTGCTCGGTCACCAAGGATCGCCAGTGTCTGCATCCCGACAATTGTGCGAATCTATGCTGTGGGCGTGGCTATACCACGCGGGTCTTCAAACAGGTGGAGAAGTGTCGATGCCGATTCAACAATGGACGTTGCTGTCAGCTGATCTGTGACTATTGTCAGCGCTATGAGGACAAATATTTTTGTAAATAAGTAGGCGGGCCACTCCAGTTTCCATCACTATCTATCTATCTGTCTGTTCCCACACTCCCTCTCTGTCTCTTTCTATATATATACATACATATATATATATATATAAATCTAACTATATAACTCGCTCTCACACCCAGCATACACATAGAACGCTCTCTTTGTACTTTTTAAATGTAATTTGTAAAGTTTTTTGCTTGTATTTTTTCCATTCCTAACTTATAAAAAAAAACTTTGATGAAATGATAAACAAAACGAAAATAATGTGGCAAACGATAGAAACGCTCAGAACGAAGGCTAATAATACTAAAGGCCAATAAAATCACAGAAATACAAACAAACCCACACACACACACACACACACACAGACACACAGACACATAATCACGTGCGTACACACATACATACACCTACATCTATATCATAGATAATACCATATACATATATTTAATAACAGTTAGCTGCCGTCGCATACAGAAAAAAAATCTCAACAAAAAAATGGCAAAAACTTCATTTATCAAAAAAAAAAAAAAAAAAAAAATTACACTCACATACGAACAACTGCAAGAAGCAGACGCTAATAACAACAACATACCGCAACAAAAACAATTTTAATAAGTATTTAAACATAAAAACAAACCAAAAAAAAAAAAATTACAAAACAAAACAAACATAAAAAAAAAACAAATACATGAAAATGAAATGAAATAAAAAGTTTCACTGAAATTGCATGTATCTAATTTGGGTCTCCGGGCACTCGAATCTTCGATTCGAACTATATTTGAAATTCAAATTGCAATTTGATATTTACATTTTATAATTCGATTGACCAAATTATGCTGGTCATCATCGGAAATAAATTGGAGCTGATGCACCAAAAGGTGAAAACATATTTATATGTTGTCAACTTTATTTCACACAATCCCTTTGCGAATTGTCTGCTCACGACAATGCTTGACATACATACATAAATATATGTATGTCCGTCACACCTATATTAATTCATATAGTGAATTAAAAAACTTTTTAACAGCTCAGCTTTAAATAAACTTTATAAACTTTATTGCTCAATGGGAATGTCATAAGAGATCACATGTGAAACGAACTTTTGTTGCATTCTAAAGAAGGACGAAAAAGAGCATTAAATACTCCTTTGAAAAGATTGCAAACGTATCCGATTAACCATGGTTGTCAACCTGTGGAAATGATAATTCACTCTTCTTTTTATTGATCCTGTGTGCGTACATGGTGTACGATATCAGAGGCTCATAAAAGCCACATGTACACACAGTGTACACACAGTGTGTTGTTTGTTTTCCCTGTTAGACAAGCAGCCTTGTGGCACGCATTTCTTAGTTAAGTCATCAGTCTCGCCACCCTGAGCAACGCCCACCTTGACACTGACACGGATATGCTTTGTCAACATTGCTGAGCTCGTTGCGTGTGAAAATGTTTCTTGCATGCTTTTTGCATGGCTTAGAAGACAACGACAAAAACCTCTGGAACAATGGGGCAGAACAAAATCCTGACATGATTCCATTGTATCCTCAACTGTCACCGTGTTTATTTAATGTTGGATTCAAATGTAATGTCAACATGTGGTTCTTACTTATATGTTATTGAAAATTGTTGCCAAGAGAAAATCAAATTGTTATCACTTGGCCCTTGGCATGAAATGATGGGTCATTGAGAAAATATTATGTTTAAATGTCCTAAAATCATATTGAGTATTTGGGTTCTTAGGGCTGCATTTATTATAAATCTTTCATTTAATATTTATTCACTTTTATTAGTTAATTGCATAAAAAATGCAATTTAAATTTTGTTTGTGTTTATGTTAGCTACTTTTGTTGACTGTTTAGGTTATCTCATTTGAGTTCAAGCCACGTTAGGAGCGCATTTGTCTAACGCATATCCCAACTGACACATTGACAGCCCAGCATGTGGCACAAGCAACAGCAACAACAAATTTCCCAGTGGGAAGAAACATTTAATGCCCATATTATGCAAAAGAATGTGCAGAAAATGCAGAAAACCTCAAAGTTTAAATTTGTCAAAGAATATCCTAAAGCTTGGAGCACACATGATTTTTCCATAAAGTATATTACAATTATCAGCACAAGTTAATTTTGTGTTTTTGTAGATAAGATTGCAAGACTTAAATAAAGTTTAGCATAGTAAAGTTTGATTTAGGGCAGCTTTTTTTTAGACACAATCAGTTAAATACTGACTAATGATACTTGGTCGTAGGAATGTCCATCCTGCCTACGTGTGAGGCGCATGAAAGTGTGCTCCCATTTATTTGTGCAATTAAAGCACAATTTGACAAATAAATATTTTAGCTAGGAATGTTCAACACTTGAAATTAAATTGGCAACCAGAAAAACAAGCAGTCAGCATTATCTTGCAGTTGTTGTTATTGCTGTTGTTAATGTTACTAATCTATGTGGAACCACATGCAGTATGATGGTATTAATTACTTGGTCAACAGAGCTCACACATTAAAAAATAATACACGTGTGTGTATGGTTCCCCCCCTAGACAGCTCATCCTTGACACCGCATGCCCCACCCATGTCGACCAACTGCTTAAAAAGTGATTAACGAAAAGCAGAAAGAAGCCGAAAAACATGTAACATCAAATGCTAACAAGAAAGAAAACAAAATGCAAATGCAGGTCGACTAGACGACAATAAACAACAACAGCAAAAAGTGCATGACAAAGTAAACAAGCGAAAAGAAAAATCAGCAAACTCAGCGGTCACGTAGCGAACGAAAGCGAAGAACAGGCAGACTTGGATCGGAGACGTTCTAATGAGAAAGCTGAACAGAAGCTATGATTTTTGGGCAAACTAAGTGGGTTGGGTGTGTTGGGAGGGGGGGGGGCATGCATCATGCATCTCAATTGCCAGAAAGTGAGAGTGCAGCGTTCGAGCTGCATTCGAGCGTCATTCGGTATCTGACAGATACGTGTGCCATCGAGCATTTGAGACGCCGCCAACGCCAACCGCCGCCATACAAAACAAAAGCCAAACGCTGACAGAGCTGTGGCAACATTTCCATGGAAACTGCCAAACTGCCAACAAGTCTATCGATGCTGCTGCTGCTGCTGTTCTGGGCACTGCTCTGTGGCGCGACAATTTGGTAAGTAAAATATTATACATAAATAAATAGATCAAATAATAGAAACGCATTTGATCCCAGTTCGGCGCTGCCCAAAAGCGAACTGCAAATGCTGGAGATGATGCAGAACATTCTGGATGTGGATAATGGCGATTTGGGTGGCCGCAGCCATCGATCCAGGCCCATAATGTTTGCCTCCTCCGTGCCCTGTGACGATAGCATGGCGGAGGACAGCAGTGATAAATTGAGCCTATTCGACGATGATCTCGAGGAGAGCGAAGAGTGTGACGACTATGGCCGACCTTGTGACCCTGCACCACCTAACGACACACTTGAACCCTGCTCCCGTCCAATGCTGCCCATGCAGCATCCCTGCTTTGTGCGTGTCATATTGCTGCGCACCCCACTAATGCGACATGATCCTTGCACAAATTTCACGCTAGGCATGCAGCAACCTACAACAACGACACTGACAACAACCACAAGCCCAAGCACGAGCACCACTACCACTCCGAGACCAAAGCGTAAAAAGTGCAAGTCAAAGCAGCGGAAAGTTACTCCATGTCCTGCAAGCAATGCCCATAACATCAACAACAGCACCACAACAAGCCACGCAACAACAACCACTGAAGTGGAGACAACCCCAACAACAGTAACAACAACACCTCGACTGGAAGCCAATACAACAGAGAGCATCACTACAACGACCAGCACCACAACACCAAGCACCACAACAACTGAAGAAGCGTTATCAACCACAGTGGAGATGAGCACCTTGCCACCCATGACAACAATAATAACCACAGTGGCGCCAAGTAGCACCACTCTGGGCTACGCAATGCAGAACCACCTAAAGTCATTACGGAGTAGGAGTAGGCGCAAGAAGTTGCGCGGTAAACTGGCAAGGGTGCCAGACAAGCCCCAGATTAAAGTGGATGGCGCTATGCAACCCAGCGATACTTTTCCGGTATTTCTAAGCACAGAAGCGGCCGAGTTGCGATCACGTCCAATGTCCACCACATTAGCGCCGGAAATGGAAACAACAACTGACTGCATTGAAGCATCAGCAGATGAGGAAACGCCAACGGAAACCGATGAGAGCAAAACAAATGAAGACCAAGAAGACGGCAAAGAAAGTGAAGGTATGTAGCGCCACTGAGGCCAGAAACTCATAATATAAACAAAGCTGAAAGCAGTCTGAACAAATCGAAATAACCTTGTATTTTGCTTGTCTTATGGTCAACTTTTTGTGTATTGAATTTCAAAGTACAAAATTAATATATTCCCAATAATACTACAGCAAGCGAAGACTGTGAGGACGCCGAGGATCAGGACACAAATATATGTCCACAGTTTTCAGCACCTGAGGCGGGTAAGGCAAAAAAAAGAAACAGAAAAGACTAAAAAAGATGAAACTTATTTCAAAACTCTTTCATTTTGTTAGCCAACATGAGACTCATGCCGTCGCCAGGTCGTTATCGCAAGCCCGTCAAGAACTATGTGGAGCCGATTCTATATGAGGGTCAGTTTGCCAAGCCACGTCAACGGATTGGCATGATGCCACAGCGACGAGATTATTATGTGAGCAACAAACAGATCATGCCCCGTCCTAGACCCAAGTTCCGGGAGCCTGTGCCCCACTCGATCTACATGAACAACATTGTGCGGGGCCTGAAGTGCAGCGATGAAGCTGGCAACCCAGTCGCCCCTTCGGTGCAGCCAAGACGCTTCCGGCCAAGCAGACGACATGGACCAAGCTACGGCCAAATGGTCCCGAAATCTTTACCGCCCTCAAATTCCCGCGGTCGTCTTAATACCCTGTATGAACTAAGCTCTGCTGAGGATCCGGATGCTTATGGCAACGATAGCGATCAGTATTATGATGATGAGGCACCGGAACGACTCGCCTGGCCACGTGACCATCCCCTGCACCCAGCCTCACCGACAGTGGACCCCTGTCAGGCGGAGCTAAGTAGTCGCGAAAGGGAGAGAGATAGGCATATGCTCAGGCAACGGGAGCGACATCGAGAAGGTGATAGAGAGAGAGAGAGGAGGGAGAACAGCGAGCATCTTCTGAACTATCCGCAACGTTTGTCGCCGCGTTTCTTTACTTAGCCCAACAATTAGCATAAGCTGACACTATTAAGCACACAGTAGCATAATAAACAATTGCACCACCTAATAATTAAATGGCTAAAATTTGATTGATACATGAAAAATACACGGCCAAAAGCGCAAAACGTTTTGGACACGAACCCAAACAACTCTCTCGCCGGGTCGTCTACGTCAGCAGCGCCAATTCAATTGCTTAATAAGAGCCGAGGTTGCCTATCCACTTGTCAGTCAATGAGTCGCAAGCACGCGCCCGTAATGACCAGACGAGGTGCAATGGCACCGCGGGGCCGTCACCTGATTGGACTGATACACAAAACGACTCCCAGGGAATGCCAAAGAAATTCCGTAGCCTAGTGATAAGGTCAGGGCTGTGATTGATAAGTAAATGAAGAAAAATACGCCTATTGGCGGCAGCAAACCAATCTGTTGTACTTACTGTTACACGCACTCGTCTCATGATGCACACAGCAATAAGCGCGCAAAAGCTTACCACTACACTCGCAGCGTGCATGGCTGAAGTTGTGTGGCAGCTTTGAGCTGACACCAAATAGTTGTGAATTGTACGATTTATATTTACCAAACGCTCATTGATCGGCACACTATTCAATTATCTCTTGGTAAATATTTACAAGCAAAATATTTAACTATACAATTTGGAGAGTCAGATCGGCTTGTGACAGCAAGTAAATATGTACAAAGCACAAATGTTAATTGAACTCGAGCAAATCCGATTTTTATCACCAATGTTATATATACTTTGCTTGCGTATATGTACTTAGTCATCAATAGTTTTATCAAAGTTTTCATTTTATTTAACTTTGATATCTTTGGATGACAGCTCATTATGCTTATCGTCAACTGCCCTTCCGACTGTTTACGTCGTATACCCTGTAGTCTATGGAGTTGCGCTCCTCTTGACAACAAATCGGGCAACCAAATATTCATTCTTAACACATAACTACAAAAATCAAAAGAGCGAGCCCCAAAGGAGTGCCGCCCCAAAGACGTACAAAATGAAAACAAATTTCAGACGTCTACCTGGCCCTTCTCATCCCTTTCTCTTTCACACACACGTTCGCGCTCTCACTTGGATTACAACGCTGACACTCTCTGACTCATGCTCTCTCTCTCTCTCTCTGTCTCTTTGCAAATTACTCTCTCTGTGACATTGCAAATGTCACAGGACGCCGAGTAGCTGATGCGGCGGCGCATGAGAGCGTTTTCAAAACACAGAGCGAGGGAGAAACAGACGGACAGCGAGTGGGAAAGTGTAAGGGAGAACGCCAAGTGGGAGAGCGTTTTGGCAAGCCGAGTCTATGGTCTATGGGGCAATATGTGTACTGATTTTTAGGTTCTCCTGGCTCGTTGCACAGTGCGGACGTGTTTTTTTAATTCGAGCGGAAAGCTGCACGACACCCGCAAGCCAAGAAAATTGCAAGAAAAACCGTTTTGCAACAACATTTACCAAAATCGAAATCAATTAAAGCAGATCTTAAGAAACAAATGTAACATAGCCAATTAAACAAACATTTTTTTTAGTCAAATTTATTGTTACAATTTTGTGAATAGTGTGTGTGTGTGTGTGCGTTATTTAATGTGTGAATGTGTGTGTGTACCAAGTATTAAACCGAGTCCAAGTCCCGTACCCTATAACAAAGTGCATTTAAATCTTTAAGCTAGTAGCAAAAAAATCTATTAGCTAAATATATATGGCCATAATAAATATTTAATACCCAACCAAAATTTTATGTTAATTTTAATGAGCCAAAAAAAACCTGGCAGTGCAAATTAAAGGAGGTGAACCGACAATCGATAGTGAATAACCAATGCCAAAATCGATAAGTTATTAAAAATAAAATCCCAACATCTTCACAATAAGCCAACAAAGACCAGTGACAACCGCAAACGCCAACCTAATCATTCTTGTAGTTGAATAACACGCAAATTTGCGTAAATAAAATAGCAAACACTGCCAGAAAAAGAGCTAAACTTTAAACTCGACTGCAATCAAGTTAAACCACCGTTTGAAATAAATAAATAAATGATAAATACCAAATGAGCAGCATTTAAAGGAAGAACAACAGAAGCAGCGACCAACTAACTGGGTCAGTAAGCAGCAGCCAGCAGCAGCAGCAGCTACTGTTGCCAACTTTTACGCCCAACTCAACCCTACAGCCGGGGCTTCCTGGCATATACGGTAAGTTACTCTCAGCCACGTTCAAATGAAGCAAGCAGCGGTCAAACTTTTCACTTTTACTTGACAGCCTTTCAAAAATACCCTCTACAAATTAAAAATTGATCAATTTGATTATGACAGAGTTGTAATAATATTATTATATTTATATAGAGAGCACAAAGTACCCGAATCTATTTGAGCTTGATAAAGCAACCTAAATAAACAATAAATATATTTCAAATGCCATTTTTTTTAGCTTCTCCGAAAGCCCCCAAATCTCAAATGAGATATTGACAGCCCCACTATTTTTGGGTACACATAGCATTTGTAATCTTCCTTCTGAGTCCTACAAATCTTAAAGAGAACTGTTAACAAACACAGCATATATTTAATGCGGATTTAATCAATTGCTTTTGGTCTGCCCGTACAGGGTATTTTGTGGTCAATCACTCTGAACTCGAGCAGTGTAATTTGTTATTGTTTGTGATTGCGTTTTTGCACCGCTTAGTTGGTTAGTGGTGGCGTCAAGCACAAAACGAGCTTTACATTTTGATTGATTTGATAAAAAAAAGCAAACAAATAAATTGTGTTTAATTTATATTATTTATACTCATTCAATTCTGCCTATGTAAAATGACTCAGTTAGAAAAGTAACTAAATGTGACAAATTCTTGGAATTCGTTCTATATTAACTTGGCTTCAATGTGGCCACCTACGACTTAGAGTTCTTAGCTGACAGATTTTTTATGATAAAAAAAGAGGTTCATTAGATAGTAGATTGCTTCCAGCTATATACGAAAATGCTTACTATTTTTCTGCATTTGTATTAGTTTATTAAAAAATAACTTTTAATGTTGACTTTCCTAATGCAAAATTTACTTTGAACTGATAAGGGGCGAAATATCAAACCATATACGAGGTATTTTAACCTTCGACACTATTTTAAGTAGTTCATGTCATTCATTCAGTGAATCACCTTGTAAAGCGGGTCAGGGGGTCAGCATTGTTTTTATGCCCCCAAGTGCTTTGTTGTCTTTCACTTGCAATTCAGTTCTTGGCGCCACTGCCAACTGAAGATGGTGAATTCTAATTTAGAGATACGCCAGCGCTTCTTCGCCCTCAATCCTTGCCAAGTATTAAGAGCCTTAGGGGCATTTGATTATTTGCCAACTTTGATTAGATTTGGCCAAAATATGTTCAAGTAAACGAATTTTGAACCGAATTCTATTAAAAATCGGTTTGTTTTGTTCAAACGTGGTCTATAAGAAAAGTTTTTTGTTAAATGCATTTTGTTTGATCTTGGGCTGATTCGTTGATTGTTATTCAAAATAGTTTTATAAAAGTAAATATATATAAATAAATGATATATATGGAAAAGTTAGAAGTCACTCCCCATTGCACATTAATAAGTGTTTATAATATATTTAGCAAAAATAGCTTTTTGTTAAGCTTCATTTGAGCAACCTGCAGAAACACTTGCGAAGTTCCAATTTCTCGCTGCGGCAATGGGAGTCACCAAGCAAACTTATTGTTTAATCTGCGTTATTTCGACTTAATTGAAAGCACATTGCGCAACATTCTCAAATGGAAATCGAAACTGAATCCGCAACGAGCAACCACAATAAATATTCCAAATAGTCGGCAACCAGTCAGTCAAATAAGCTGAGCTTCAGTCGGCGCCATGAAGCAAATATGCCTTTTTAGGTAGCTATTAACTACTGTATATATATGTGTGTGTGGATGGGTGGGAATAATGGGACATGCGTGTATCACAGTTTATGTGCCACTCTTGCCACAAGCGAAGAGTCTGAGTTCTGGCACATGCAGAGCATTCGGGACAAGGACATTAAACCGTTAACGCCAAATGTTGACTCCAATCGATGGTTATTTTTACGCGGCCTGTAAACTGAGTAGCCATTTCCCACATTACGAATTCAGTGCCCCGTAATGGGCATGTGCTGTAGTAACTTATGCAATTTCAATGGCTGACAGCAGGTACAGCAAGTATGCAAGTATGCCAGGCAAGCGCACAGTCAAGTGGAAAGGTCCTTCTATAATTAGCACATGTGTGCGGGTGTGTGCGGGTGTGTGTGTGTGTGCGTATCTATGTGTGTCTGTCGTATGTGGAATTACCCTCCAAGCTGTGCGTATGTCAATTGACAGCTTGCACTTGAGAACAGCCAACTTATGCTAGACTAAACAGCTTACAGTTGTCAACACAACCTTATTAGCCTCACAACTTTGAAATACACTAATATTTTCATTTTCATTGTTTATTTATTATTTTCACTCTTTTTGCCGGCTCCATGTGAAATGATTTTTTGGTTTTCTCTATACATGTTTCGAAACAAATTCTGTTTTGTCTGCAGAGTCCGTCCAGTCAGCTGTGAAGTTTGAATCCTCGTTATCTTTTCAGTATAGTATAGTAAGATAATGTGTTAAATTTGACAGTAAGTTTCTATTTGCATTTGCTTACTTTTATACTCGAAATGTTAAGTGTTGATGTTAGGTAGCTGTCAGCTTAGTTTAGTTTTTGTTTGTGGCTTAAAACCTGCCTTTAAATTTACCCAAAAGCTAAACGTTCCCATAACCTTTTGACACAAATCCGTGCCTATATTTAGATGCGACGCTTTTAATGAGACCGCCTGCTGCATGAGTGCTTGCTGGAAAGTGCGTCTGTGGTCGAGTTTTAAACAAATCCGCATTTAAACCACGTAATTTGTTGGGTTATATTTATATGTATAAGTGGCTTTTGTTGTCAACGCATATGTGTCGTTACAATACCGCCTTTCACCGCTGTCTAACTAACCCACAATGCCCCCATCTCTGTTTTTAGCCAAACACAATGTATACAAGGATCCACCAAAAATTTGCATTTACATTATACAACAAATCGTTAATATTAGACTCAACCTTAATGGACTTTTCGAAGAACCTTTGGAATCCTTTTAATTATTTGAATAGCATGCCTGGAATGTGATTTAAATTTATGAATAAATTACAATTCTGGCGCACCCCCTTTGCTAGCTAGCTAGCCACGCCCTTGGATGTGGCGTTAAAATATAAAAATCAATACGAGCCACGTTTTCGTTTCATTTGCTGATTTTTGCACACACTGCGAAATTGAAAATTTCATTTACACTTGACACTGGCACGAGCCCGGGTGCCAACATTCTCGACTTACATACGTACCGCTAACCCCTTCCACCAGCAACCGGCAACCCACCAACCCCACTGCTCCCTTCCGCACAATCGCGTTGGCATTCGCACGTTTTATGTGCCTAGTTTTCCTATAAGCCGTCGAACATAGTTGGTTACAAAACTTTGGCTACAGTTCTCATATCCGCTATGTCTCCGCATAGAGGAAAAACGGTCGAAAAACGTCAAGTTAAATAGAAAAATTGAATGCAATGCGAGAGGGGCTGAAGAAGCCACTGCAGACAATCGTATATAAAATAGCAGCGCGATATGAGAAAATGCCATTTCCTGACATGCTGATATTATGTAACTAGACGCTACTTTAAACCAATGATTTCGTTCAATGGATCAGTTTATTTTCAAATTGAAATTTGAAAAACACTTAAATTTATTATCATTATTAAAAAAAAACTTAACTTTCATAACTTTGATCCGATATGTATTTTAAGCATGATTGATAATATATCATATTTGTGGTTTCATTCGAAATTTAATTTTGAACAATACTTTTTCCAGTGAAAAATATCTAAAAAAAAAAAAAAAAGGAAAGAAAAAACTCTAAAGAAAACGTCTGCATTTATTACTTTGTCACAACTGACACGAAAAGTATTTTTAAAATGTCAATTAAAAAGTTCATGGTTTCACACTAAGTGGATCCTGAGTGCCACAAAAAATAGAAATATCTACACTGGCCGTGAAGCAGAAGCATCATTCAATTACCGTTATGGAGAACAACCTTTTGTAAATGTAATTTTGACGTTACAAAAAACCGCTCCACCATTTGCTGAGCACGTTAAATTTAATTAAATTGAATTGCAATAACAGCAAAATCAACACGAAACCTTTAACCACGAACAGCAACACACACAGCAACATACACACACACACACAGCAACATACACACACTTACACATTACCGCACTGGCATCCTTTGGACAGCTTCCGCTAGCAGAGGTACGCTCTCCCTCTGCCCCCTAATCTGGTTTAAGTTGTAATGTGCTAATAACGAGATAATTATGTGAGAAACTGATAAAATAAAAAATAAATAAAAAACAAACGCATTTTAAGGGACACGACCAAAGAGCGCAGACAAAGAGCTTAAGAGAGCAAGAGGGAGAGAGAGAGCAGTCAATGCAGCAATGCGCTCTGTGCAACTGTTGCAGCCAAAAGAGAAACAAAGATGGAGAGAGGGAGAGAGCGAGAGTGCGCTTATCACACAGAACGAACAAACTGTATATCCACAATGCAGCGACGACAAACAGCTGAGCCGGCTGCGGAAAACTGTAGCTGACGACACGACTACGATACGCCCGCCTAACCCGGCCAGATTAGTCTGGCGCGCGACTCAAAGCGATGCGGATACGGTTGCAATTAGCGTTGGCCGGAAAGTGCTCGAAGTGTAAACGATCCAAAACAATTAATCATGTACTCTGCCAGCATATAGCATATAGGCAAGTGTTGCACAGCGATTAATTTGTAGTCATTGATTGTGTTAGTTCGAACGCGACTTCGACTTTGTGGCAACTCCTTTCGTTCCTGCTTGTTGTTGTCCTTTGTGTCTGCAGCAACGCAGTCAACGTCGCTGCTGCTGGCGCTGCCATTACAGTCGCAGTCGCTGTTGCACGAGTCAATAACCCGCCGTTGCCTCTTTGTCTCTTTGTTGCTGATTTCAAAAGCAAACAACGACATTGGCAAATTTGACTGTGAACTTGTGGAAATGAATGCCAGAATGCCACTGCAAACCCAGAAACAGACGCAACTCAAACATATCCTTGGAAATGGCAGGCTGTCAAAAGCGATAACAACGGACTGTAGCAGGTAATGTGTACACCAATTCAATAAACAATTTTCAACTCGAAAAATGTTTTAGACCAGATGTAAAATAAACATAAATTCATCTGTTTGTCTATCAACGGAAACAAACACAAAACTTTGTAAATGCTAATGGCTTTGTCTGTGCCATCTTTATATTTATTTAATTTTCCATTTTCCAATGTATTTCGTTAAATATGATTTATTGCAAAGAAACAAATCTGTTTGACTTAACTAATTGGGCGATTTTTATGCTAGCAATATATCTGCTAATCTAATAATGATCGCCGACATAATCACTCATAGTATAAATCACAAGGCAGGCAAGTCTGATAAGATTTGATTGTGTGCCCATCATCAACAGAGCTTAGATTTATTCCGATTAATATTTCTTAAATTCAATTTTCATTTCAAACAATTAAAATTTAAATTACTTATATTTACTTATATGGCTTCACCGTTCCGTAATCCTTCGCTTCTCCAGTTATTTCCTCATAAATTGTAGCTAATAATGCGTGTCAGTTTGAAAGGCTGTTATTTGCTTAGCCGAGACTGCCGCACAATATGAAATACGTATACTTTATTAATATATGCTAAGTATTTAAATTAGTCAGACTGAAGGCAAATCCAAGAAATCCGAACACAATAGCTTTTCCATAATACGCAAATTGTGCGGCATTACTATGACTACACAATTTGCCCCCAATTAAGTGACAATGGAAACTTCCTCGACACGCACACCTAACATAGCACCCATCTAGATGTAAGCATTACGAATAAAGTGGGCGGCAAAATCGGTAAGTATAAATAAAGCATATCTCAAATAGAGTCAACAATTTCTAAACGGCCACGAAACTTTTCCGGCAATTATCGTTAATATGCGATTAGGCCATAAATTCAAATTAACGACCACTAATTGAAAGCGCAAATAAACCAAGCCGACGCGACCAAAGGGCTTCAGCCATATCAGAGAAGGAACTATGCAAACGATAGATAAACTATCTGCATCTCTGGAGAACTTTGGCTTACTTTCCGTTTTGTTTCGAGACAACCAAGAGTGTGTGTGTGTGTGTGTGTGTGTGTGCGTGTGTGTCTGTGTATTGCATTGTTAGAGCCTGCACTGGGTCAATAACATGGCAAGTGCATATGTGTTTTTGTCTGGATAACCATTGTAGTTACTATGATAAGGTGCAGAGCATCAACATTCTCTACGGCTACTGTCAGGATGCATTCGATAGGCAAAACAGACACTTCTGGCAAAACTCTTCTCTCCCAGCCGAGTTTCTGCAAGGCAGCTTCACTCCCACTCTCTCTCTCTCTCACCCTCTCTCTTTCTCTTTTTCCCTCACTCTGTCTGTCTCTCTCGCCTTCGTCTCTCTCTCTGTTTGTTGTACTCATGCTAAACTGTCTACCCTATTTGGCATTTCTGTTTTGCTTGCCTTATTCTCCAGTGCAACATCTAGGCGGGGACATTGATCCCATTTGCCTGGCTGAACCACGCCTCCCACGCCCCCATATCTTATGTATGTCATTTCCGCAATGCAACATTTGACATGAAAAGCTTGTAGCCTCTGCGGCACGCTTATGGTACCCACAATGCCCCTTTGCACCTCTTCAAGTTGATTAAATTCGCAATTT
The DNA here is from genome assembly GCA_035044245.1 of Drosophila nr. fundita. Classification (NCBI taxonomy): domain Eukaryota; kingdom Metazoa; phylum Arthropoda; class Insecta; order Diptera; family Drosophilidae; genus Drosophila; species Drosophila nr. fundita. The sequence continues at coordinate 1,039,666 of JAWNMG010000857.1, forward strand.
ATTTTATATATACATATATATATATAGGATTTTATTTTTAGAAACTTTGCTTCATTTGGCGCTCTGTTAATCAACTGAACAAACGGTGCAAGTCGGGTTTTTATCCGATCTGTGAAATTTGATGTTTGTCTGCGATTAGCATGAGAAATGTTACCATGAAACTTGAACCCAAACCATTTCATTTCATTTCATTTGACTTAGTTTTTTTTTTATAGTTTTTTTATTTATAGTTTTTATTTATTTTAATCGTATGTGACAGCAGGGCTTTGGTTGTCCTTGCAGCTGACGCCTGAAATTCATCGCGTTAAATGGCGTCCCTCACAGACAATAAAAGTGGAAGCAATCGTGTCAGGAATGACATCAGCCAAGCTAGAGGATATATATCATTTGTGCACGACTTTATGGTTTAAATTTGCGACCAGGGTACGGTCGACCACTTAAATAGGCAACTGAGCAACTTGGCAACTGGGCAACTGGGTATTAGCTACAAGAAACCCAAATTGCCAGCAGACGTCCCTGAATTTCATTGGATTTATAACGGCACAAGGCCTTGACAAAAATATATGGCTGAGGCTTTGTCAAAATGGCTTTCAAAATATACTGCACAAGAAATGTACAAAAATAAATGACAAGTGCTAAAATTGTTCACAGATAATTACCAAATAATAAATATTGAAAGGGTTATAATTAACCCATGAAGAAACTGGACTTTAGCTGAACTAATAATTCTTCAATCAATTCATTTTAAATTTAATACTAGTAGTAAGGAACTTAAGCTAAAGTAATAATTCTTTACTTCAAGCGATAGCTCTTTATTTAAAAACTGATTTGTCCTCGGCAACAATTTCTTTGCAACGAATAGCCCTCTTAATTTATATAATAAAAGAATTAATATTTTCATTAGAGTTGATTAACAAGTAATAATTTTCAATATTAGAGGGCTCCGGCGAATCATCTTGTGCTTTACATGTGAATTTGAAATGTGAGCTCCCGCAGTCAGGTGATCCAATTAAGCGGCTAACCAAAGGCTTACGTCGTTGAATTGTTGTTGTTCATCAAAATTTTATGAAATCCGCAGCGATATATCAAAGGAAGAGTTGGCAGCTCCCTTTTTTTTAATCAATGATAATATTTTATTTACATACAAACAAATGTGTGACGCTACCCCAATATAGACTTGAAGAAAATTATGAATATAATGTTAATTTGATATTATACTCCAATTCAAGTTTTATCACAACAATTCAACTTTTTCTAAGCTTGAAAATATTGATTTAACGAACAAAAATAGCATTTTTATTATTATTAATGCTAGACACCCTACTTCTGTTTGTATATCAATATTAAATGTCAACATTAGATCAATTCTAAATGACCTTCCTCCCTCATTTCCTCCCAATCTAGTCATTTCTGTAGATACATATTTGATCATTAATTAAACAATGTCGGCTAAAATAAATTAAGAGGAGCATTTATTGACACTTGAAACTAAACAAATGACCAAAAACAAGTGCTATAAACTAAAGTAAACAAAGCACGAAAACATTTATGGATATATTTGATCTGACGATAAACTGGTCATATTTTTGCTTAAGAAATCTTTCTCGAAACTGTGAAATTTGACGAACATCATAAATCCATCAAGCGGCACAAGCAAAACCATATACACAATATAAGTTAAAACCAAAAATATTTTAGATAATGATAAGCTCCACAATTGCCAGAAAGTAAAACCTTATCGAGTGATTTGTTCGAGTGTTTAGCGGAATGACGCGCCAGCCGAGAAACGATAAACATCTTAGCTGAGAAGCTTGTCACGTTTATTAAACAATTTAGTAATCAAGTATAGGTTCTCAAGAGGTTGCGATAAGTCTTGAACAAGCAAACTGCAAATGAAAATATATATAAGTTGATTCCAATAAGGCTCTAAGCTTTTAAATTGCAATGTATCTTGCTTGTGACACATTTATGCGCAAGGAGCTTAATAATTTTTCAAATTTTCATCGATAAGATGGGGAAGATCTGACGTCATAGCTTACTAATAATATTCATTATACAGATACTCGAAAAGGTCGTCAGAGCTGCGCTCTTTAACTTTGATTTTTATGAAGTTATCGTTCGAGTGTTTGCTCACAGGCGACCCACGTTTAATAATATTAGAGCAGTAAATCAACATCAATTCATCAATATTATATGTCCAGATTGTCAAGTGTTAATTGACGATAATTTACTGAGCCAAGAAAATAAAATTATGAATATTCCAACGGAAGTGATTCTAACAAAACAAATAAATATCCCAATTTCAGTAAACATTCAGCTGAGATTTATAAAGTCACTCGCAAATACTTCATTAAAAACAAAACGCGTAATTAAATCAGACCGACTTTCCTATAGTCGGTTAGCCAGACAGTTTGAGCTTGTGTCAAGTCTCTAACCATTTATAAGGTGCCAAAACTCGATGCGGCTGCCAAATTCTAGTTTAAGCCGGTAAAATGTTGCCACTCGGTTTGAGTCGCTTTTTACGCTACCAAGTCTAGCAATTTGTTACACAATTAATTTTATAAAAACAAAATTCAATATGCTCAACATATTTTCTTGGTACTTTTCCGATTTCTGTTTACAATTTCCCTACGATTTAGCCTCGGCAAACATATGTAATGTAATATCTAAGGAAATCACATATTTTTAAATATGTGGATATAGAAATACATGTGAGACGACTCCAGCAGGTAACTGACATTATTGATTATTATGTCTAGCCAATACAAATAAAATCGTTAAAAAAAATTAATTTATGTATTCATATTTATAATTTTTTTTTGTTTTTGTTTTTATTTTGAAAAGTGATAAACAAAATGTTTAGCAAATACCAGTTCAATGCGGTTAATAAGATAAAATCAGAGGGCAGCAACAAGAATAAATATTAATTTACATTTTTAATGTTTTTCAATAAGCTTGAAAACATATGGAAACATGTGCAATAGATAATTTTTAGACAAACAGATAACTTGTACATAAAGTTCCCATTTTGAATTGTCTTCCTCTTCCTCAAGCATTAGCTTTAAATTTCCCTTTTACGTAGAGACAGTTTTTCGATGTCTTTAATTAATACACAAAATTTTCCAAGGCTTTTGAAATGTTTATTCAATTTTATTATAATTTTCGTTGAAAAAATATAATAAAAAACCAACTTCAACATAAATAAAGGGTTGCCTTGTCTTGTCGTTAAAATCATTTAATTTTGTAAGCAAAATTAAATGAAAACCTACCCCAAGCCAAGCGAAACAAAGCAGAAACCCGGCGTTATCTGAAATTCAAAATAGCTTAGATTATCCGTATTTTATTCATGAAAATGAGTAATCAAATATGAATACAATTTCATTAACAAACAAGCAATCATTTGAAGTACACTAAAGGTCTTTGGCATCACACAAAAAAGACTTTTTAAAATATAAAAATAAATCTTGTCGTTAAACTCATTTTGATTGTGCGATTATGTTGAATTGAATAACTGTTTTTGTGTATATTAATCAATGGAATCACTGCAAAAATCAAATATATAAATATAAATATATATTGCAAAGATAGTTAGTTAGTTACTACAACTAATTGCAAGTTAGGCAAACAGCTTGTAAAGTAAAGTTACTCACACTGATAGAAGAGAGCCTCGAGACTACAACGCACCCTGGCGATAAGAAAAAAAAACGGCGAATATCGATAAAGTCAACAACGTATATCAACGTTTAGAAACACATTTTGTAACTGAGCCTGTTGGATTTGTGTATAGACATGCTGAAAGAATGTTTCCACTCTCCCGTTGACACACTGTGTATTCTGATCAACGCACAGTGGTACGAGTGCTATTAGCTCTGACCGTTTTAAGCATTTAGTATTTGAACTTTAACTTGTTGGAAGTCAAAGTGGACAAAATGAAAAATCGTATGTTATTTTCAGTGATTAAAACTCAATATTAATTATGGCTTGATACTAAAATAATAAAAGCACGCTGAGCCACTGTGCAGCCACCGACGGCGTCGCTGTCGACGTTAATCGCAGCAGCAGACGCAGCAGCAGCAAACGCAGCAGTCGCAGCAGCGGGTTAAGCGCCGACGCTGCTTCGCTTTAAGATCGGCCAGTTAGTAGTTAGTCTGCAATCGCACGGGCTTGGAGCGAGTCGTAAGAACGGCGTGATAAATAGCAAATAGATCCGAGCGACAAGCAATTCGAACTTGACAGTTCCGACAAATATTGTGCCTATCTGCGGCTATCGCACAGTTCGGTTTCGGTTTGAACTGCATCAATAATCGTCAAGTAATAAACAAATCAAACGCGCAATTCCAAAAACGATACGCGATCGTGAGTTTTATCGGTGACAAAATCCATAGTTGAGTCAAATCCCCAGAGTATGGCCAACAATTCTGAAAATGAAACGTAAGTAAAGAGTAAAATGAATTCTTAAACCAAACGACAAGTGCAAAATACTATCAGATGAATTTTTAAATAATATGTCACTTGGCAGTCAAGAGTTCTTAAGTACTTCAACAAAATTATTTTCCATTCTTGACATTATTAGTTATTAGCAGTCAATTATAGTAAACACATAAAACATACTCGTGACGTTATTCCTTGGAACATGATTACCTTTTACAGTACACACGAAGTGGGACTCGAACCCACGACAGCTGGCAAAAAAAAATCCAGTGCCATTGAAAATGTCACAATGGGAAATTGACGAGCTTATCTAAAAAAAAACTTTAAGCAACGATCATAAAAGAGATCAGGGACAAGGGCAGAATAAGTTCTGATTGTTCTACATTTTAAAAATATCTTTTTCAAAATGATTTATCTCTGGGATTAAAAGTTTAATTAAACACTTGCTTGAGCAAACTTGTTAAAGATTGAAATGTGTGCATATCTGCCGGCTGCTTGTTTTTATAAACCGGCGCTACGTGATTCACTTGGTATTGGTTTTGGATGGCGGCTGGGACACTGGGAAAGTGGTTTTATGTTAACATTTCATACGATTGAAATTGACACAGTTTATAACGGCGCTTGGCAGACAGCTTGGAGGGTCTGTCTATCAGTTGGACAAGCATATATATATGTATATGTAAATATATAATTATATATATGTAGACACATACTTCATATTTATAGATAAGCATTTTAGACTGTTGATAGCGCTGTTGTTGACTCAAGATGTTAATAAACATTTACGACAATCGTGATACATTCACTCTGTGGACGTAATGAAAATTGTATTAATTGGATCAATAACTTTGTGCAAATATATACTTTTATATGGAATTTCGCAAGTCATGTCCAATTGAATCAGATAACACTGCACTTATGGAATCTATTGAGAAATTTGAAATCGAATACCAATTTCGTTCTAAGCCTCCATGCCGGGTATCTGCTAGTCGAACATACACGATCAGCATATTCATTTATTTGCTGGCTTAACACTTGTTGAATAATTCAAAAATGCTCTTCTAATAGTGACAAGGTTTTGACCTGATGTTACAACCACCTGAACACGTTTACTTGGCAATCTATTAAAAATTTTGTTTGGGATTTAAATGTATCAAATTTGTAATACAATCAGTATTTATTTACTTGTTTCCCATACTCAATATGCACAGCAAATATTTAAATAGAAACAAAATGTGCAAATTGTTAAATAGATTAATTAACCCAGCCAATAATATGGTTTAAAACTCACATACAAATCAATTATTTATACAGTTCCAGTATTCGATTAAAATAATGTTTTTTTTTTTATGTGTAAATTATAGCACATCGCCAAGTATAAAATTCAACGCACAAGCTGAAATATTCACCGCGTATATGGAATGCATGAATATAAAAAATCAACAAAAATCAACAAATCTTTTGAGCAACTATAGCTGAACAAGCGAAACAATTGTTGGGCATAGTTCATAAATTAGTCGCGTGTGGAATTAAGCTAAACTAAACAATTACAATTACAGGCATCGCTGGCCAAACACAATTAATCGAAATCATTTTTGGAGTACTTTGTGATTGCCTGGAACGCGAAGTGGGCGGAATTCTCAGAATAATCAAATGTGAATGCTTAATAGTGCATTAAGTCAACCAAATGACGCCACTAAAATTTATTCATTTTGTTAATTTTCTATTCTTTTTCGAGCTGCTCTTCAATTAATGGAAGGCATAGTGGGAAGTACAGGCTTTTGTTTTTTGAGTGTACAACATTTGCAAAAATTAAATAAATAAAATTAAAGATCTTTATTTTCAAATATTGATCAAAAGTAGAATACACCTTAACAAAACTAATTATTTGCGAATTCATTGTGATTTCTTAAAGGCCTTGGAACATGAACTCCTCAAGTGGTGACGATGAGGCGCCAAAAGATCCCCGAACCGGTGGCGAGGACTTCACTCAACAATTTACAGAAAACGATTTTGAAGGTAAGAAAATAAATGCAACTCGATTGCATCACGCGGCGTATACGCAATTTATGCCAAATCAGTTTAATAGACTTGAAAGCTGATTCTTTGTGAAAATTTTACTTACTTAACGATTTTAGGCACGCCCGCGTATTTGGCTCAGGCGCACCTGAGACCTTTCGTATTACGTAACCCAAAGAAAAAAGGCAAAATGCCGCCAGGGAAGGGTGAATGGGAAATAGAACAATAGTTGCAACAAGCAACACATTTAGTGTCGTGTTAATTTTCAAAACTACATTTTAAAATGCAATGCGATGCAATGTGTCCCAGAAAGATGCCACTCCCAAAAAAATCTTGTTTATTTTTAATTTGTATCACGTGATTTACTACACCAATTGTTTGCTCCCTTTATAGTTGGTTTTTGTAATTGCTCTTCATTTTCAAGTGTTAGTATATTAATGAGCCAATTAGATCAAACTGGGGGATTTACGCGAATTATTCATAGAATACGTGAACTGCATAAAAACTGTTGAATAACTTACGCGACTCAATGAACTTAGAAAACCGGCAAATGCAATTTTTCAAAAATATATTATTTCCTATTATGATAATAATTTTGAATAATAATGGAATTAATGTGACAAGCAACGACAGAGATGTCAGTTTTAAATGAGACTAATTAAAAAGATTTTTTAATTTTAAGAATATTAAAACAGCATAGAAATTGATGTGATAAGAAATGATAGAAATATCCTTTATAAATGAGTTTCGTTCAATTATTTTGAAATATTTATACATTTTCCCAATTGTCTGTTAATTATTCCAATCAAATATTATTGTTTCTCAACCATAAACATTTATTTTAAATTTTATTTATATTTTCTTTATTTAATTATGAAATTAGTATTATTTTCCGTTGATATTACAAATTATATGTTGCTTATCCTATTGACCAATCCATTATTCAATCCATACACATTACCCATCACGGTTACATTTCATTCACCCTACTTTGATGGCTTTTCACACATTTTATTTTAATCCATTCCAAGCCGCTTTGTAACCTCAGTTTTTCGTGAAAACAATCCCCACTGTATTCCCCAATGAATTGCAAATGAAATGCATTAACATTAGCTTGCTAAACGAACATATACATATGTATATCTACAAATATATGTATATAGAATTGTCTTTTAATATGGCATGCCTATGTACTAATAAGGTCGGGCTAAAAAATGGTTACTTATAATTAGTTAAAATTATGATCAGCTCGAGCTCTGACAGCTGCCCAGCACAGTACAGACGATCTCACAATTAAAATTGTTATAGGACTAGGAAATTAATAGATCATAGTACGTATATAGATAGTGGAGAAGTAAATTAGTAATGTACATACATTGTACAGTTAGCCATAGTTAGCTTATTCAGCTGCAATTAGGCACACAAAGCTAGTCCGAACTAAAAACAAATACTCTGCTCGTGAGACAATGCGGCGTATGCGGGTTGACCCGTTGCGAAAGTCGGTTGTAGCTAGGGCAGATCGTAGCGCAATGGTATCAAACATCAACTTACTGTAGCCTCAGCTCTTATCAACCATAAAAGCGGAACGGAATAAACTGACCGACTTTTCCATTTGATTTCCGTGAGCGGAATTATTCACGTACTCGCACATACTCGTAGTATGTGTGTTTATTTTGTTATTTTGTTGTTGTTGTGTTTGGTTTTGTGTTGTAATCAATTAAGCGAAACATTCAATTTGAATCCACGCATGCAGGACACCGTGCACATACCGTTTATGTGGGCGTACATGTGCCAGGAGGACGACGCCATTCGCAGCGGCGCCGCAAGCATCACCACAGTGGCCCCGTAGGAGGCGCGGGTGCTGCAGCAGCGGGTGCGGTAGCTGCTGGTGGCGCTGCCACTGGCAGAGGCAGCATCAGTGACAAGCAACAGGAAGTGGAGCGTCCAGGTGGGTGGCATGGCACCAACTATTCCACAATCCCAATGTATATTTACTGTGCATGTGCATGTGCGTAAGTGTGTGTGCGTGTGTGTGTATATGCGGGCAGAAAGAATGATTGGGAACTGGACACATTGTTGAATGAATGATGAGGGCAATTGCGAGCTGACGCCTGCGGCCAATCAACGTTGCTGCCTCAAAATTAAACCAAATTACAGGATATAAGCCTCGACACAGTGGGATACACAAATGATAACCATCTTGAGGAAATCATGGCTTGCAAAGGTTCATTGAAATGAAGACAGTCCGTTATGCACGGACGACATCAAAGATGAATAAATTATTAGCAAATGCTATAAAGATGTTTGTCAAATCTGTTATCAACCCGTTGTTACACTTCAAATCAACTTGTGAAATGTTTTAAAAGGTGTTTGCCAATATCTCAGTGACTCAGCAGAGCAGCTTAATGCATTACTCGACTGACAATGACCAGCATTATTCTTCAGCTCATTATCAAATATTTACAAGATGAATGATTAAAATTACAAATACTTATTTTTACAATGTTTAAAAAGAAAAAAATAAACATGAGAATTGAGAAAAGTGAACTGTGCAAAAAATTATAAATAGTTACAGAAAACAATTTAAGCAGTACAAATCTGTTGAGCAGAATTATCACAGTCAATAAGTGAAACTAATTGTAATATGTATACAAATATAACTATTTAGTTCAAAACAAACCACTTCTAGAACGAGTGCAATAATGTGGCTAAAACTTTGCTATCGATAATAATTAATTGCAATTTTACTAAGCCACTTTAAAAACCCAGCTAGGCTCACGAACAATCAACACCACACATCATTCACTACAGGCCACAACTGTGCCAGCCTCACAATCACATCAGACACGCAATCAACTAACCCACAGCTACTAAGTGGCCATATGGTCGAGAGCGATTCCCGAGAGGATCGGCCCAAATGATGTGGCCAATTAACCGGGCTACGCTTAGACCTTGTGGCTGTCTCCTTGAGTGCCGTAAATGTTTTTACTGACCCATTTATTTGACCATTCTTAGCGACGCCGCCCGCACAACGTGTACAGTTTATATTGGGCGAGGATGTGGACGATGGCTCGCATGTTTCGCATCCTCTCTTCTCCGAGATGGGCATGCTGGTGAAGGAGGGCGATGAAATTGAGTGGAAAGAAACAGCTCGCTGGATTAAGTTCGAGGAGGATGTCGAAGAGGGTGGCAACCGCTGGTCCAAGCCACATGTGGCAACACTCTCGCTGCACTCACTCTTCGAGCTGCGTGGCCTCCTGCTCAATGGCAGCGTCATGCTGGACATGGAGGCCAACAATCTGGAGGTTGTCGCCGACTTGGTATGCGACCAGATGGTCAACAGTGGCACTCTGCCCGCCGACGTCAAGGATAAGGTGAAGGATGCACTGTTGCGTCGCCATCGGCATCAGCACGAGTATGCGAAGAAGACGCGTCTACCAATCATCCGCTCCCTGGCAGACATGCGCAATCAGTCGTCATCAAAGAGTGAGTAGTGCCTTCTTCATTATCAGTTTACTCTAAGCTCATCTCGTTCGTTTGCTGCGCATCATCATCATGAGTCGAGATTCTTTCTACTTAACCTACATTAACTTCAATATTAACCATTATAAAAATAAACAAAATAAAATGGGGTTGCTTAGACGCAAGTGGGCATTCGTTGCATGCCACATCGCCTGGTTTCGGCGGTTTGGATGGACACCGTACACCCGAGACGCCCCGCTTTGTGTCCAGTAAGGATCAGCGTGGTTGTTATCTCGCTGTTCCCACAGGTATTAGAGACACACACAAACACACACACACTCTCTCTCTCTCTCTCTCTATCTCTGTCTCGCGCTCTCGCTCTCTTTCTCTCCAAGCAGCTTTTCAATGCACCGCAAAATGCTCCAGATCCACACCACAGCTGTATAGAGAGCACGCACCACCCATCTAGCAAATAGATTCGCAGACTCGTAACTCTGCCTCTTTACTTCTAAGTATAATCTCGCATCTATCCAGCTCACTCATACAATTCCATCTGCAATATCCATCTCAAGTTCATCAATCAACCAATCAATCAATCAATCACTCGAAACACTAGTTAAGTAGTTAAGTCACAAATGCAGTGTTGTGCAACGTCAGTGGAAAGCGTTTGCCAAAACCACCTCTAACGATCGCTCGCTTTTGCTCCCCAACTGGTTACTCGTTCGTTGAAAAACAGCCGACATGGGCGCTGTTGGCGTTACCACCTGGTTCCATGCGGGCGCCTCGCCCTCGCATGCCCCGTCGTCCAGCCCACAAGGACAATCGACACAGCAACAGCCAACGACGACCCAATTGCCAAGTAATTGTCTTATTGGACATATTTTTGTGTAAAGTCTTTAAATGGTTTAACTTCTTTGCGTAAAGTGTACCTACCATAGCACGCTGTATTTAAACAACGATCTGTATCTAGTTTAACTTAATATTTCTCTCCTTTTTTCTATCACTCTATAAAATACAAATTTCCAGCTATTTTTTAGCTGATTTTCAACCCTTACAACTTTTTTGATACTCAACTCTATTTATCTGCTATGAAACTCCTCACGATATATTCCAAGATACAAAAATATTCTCCTATTTTGTGCCGTCTACTCACACGCAATTTTATCGAGATTCCTCTGGGTTTCACATTTAATAATCTAGACTTGATGCAGCTGACTTATCGCGAGACTCTTAGATATATTTTTATTTTCTTCGTATTTTTTTTTTTTTTGGTTTTCATTTCGTTGTGTTCTTTATGTATTTTAATCAATCACAATACTACGACGAAAATTTACAGTTGAAGAGCAGTCTGGCAACGCTTTAATGGCAACCACGCCGCTATCGGCAACCGCCAGCGAGCCCGGACCCCCCGGCAATACCCATGGCAGTAGCAATGCCCTAGGAATGGGAATGGGAATGGGACGTTTTCTAACTGTGCCCGGCAAACCCAGCAACAAGGCGCTTGGTAAAGAAACCAAATCTTCAAATCTTCCAAAAATATCAAGAATCAAAAAGTTATCATTACCGTTATCGTTACCGTTCGTTTGCGTGTCTGCCTCTTTGTTTATACTGCAAATATGAATCCAAGATTTGTTTCCTTTTTTTTGGTAGTTACAAATAAATATATAAAAGCTGAGATCTAGAAAAAGAAATTTGCATGCGCGTGGCTCCAAGAAGCATTGGAATCTACATATAAGGCAATTGTTTTCAGATATTTGCCTTGAAGTACACTATCCTTTATCTCTACACATTATTAACACTCACACACAAACACACACCACACACTCACACCTTTGCATGCTTGTAACTCAGAGTATTCGATAATATTTTCAGCGCATGATCTATCACAAAAATGTTTTTTCGCCCTGGAATGAATTTTATTAACTAAATTTTTTTTGCACTTCTATTGTATTTATTTCTTTATTTATGATTTATGTTGTCGTTTGTCTTTGTTGTAATGTATTGCCTATATCCGATAAACAATATGCAACAACACCAACAACCCGCACGCCTACCAATACCACCAATACCAAAAAAAAAAAAAACCTACTCCGTACCACCTATCTATGCGTTACCGAATTTGACTAATGTAGAGAAAAAATCAAATTCCAAAAATTTGCGGTCCAAACAAAAAATGCCTGTGATCACAGAGGATATGGTGAAGAGTCCCAGCAGCCAATCGATGGCCAGGCAGACCAGCGGCTCAGAGCTCGCCGAGCAGCAACACAAGGGTAATACGCATTTCATGCGCAAAATACCCCCGGGAGCGGAGGCAAGCAACATTCTCGTGGGCGAGGTTGACTTCCTGGAGCGCAACCTCTCATGTTTCATACGTCTAAGCCAGGCGGCTGTCATGGGCGATCTGACCGAGGTGCCAGTGCCAACCAGGTGAGCTAAGAATCAAAGGGATGCATTACGTCCAATCAGGGATATTGGTGATCTGTTAAACGAGGTTTCAATACTCATCTCTGATTACTTGGCCTTGGCTAATCCCTCTTTAATATCTTAACCTCGTCACAGATTTATTTTCATACTGCTGGGTCCACCGGGCAGCCAGAGTAACTTCCATGAGATTGGACGTGCTATGGCCACACTGATGTCGGATGAGATCTTCCATGAGGTTGCATATAGGGCACGCAAGCGTGACCATTTGCTTGCTGGCGTGGATGAGTTTTTGGATGCGGTTACAGTATTACCACCAGGCGAATGGGATCCAACCATACGCATTGAGCCACCAGCAGCAATACCATCGCAAGAGGTGCGCAAACGGCCGCCAGAGCTGCCCAAGGAGGAGATCGATGAGGAGGAGGAGGAGCAGCGTTTGCGCGAAGAGTCCGGTCTCTCGCGATCGGGTCGCCTATTTGGCGGCCTTATCAATGATATTAAGCGTAAGGCGCCCTGGTATTGGAGCGACTTTCGCGAAGCCCTCTCCATGCAGTGTGTGGCCTCGTGGATCTTCTTGTATTTCGCCTGCCTGTCGCCCATCATCACGTTCGGTGGCCTGCTCTCGGAGGCGACGGGCAAGAACATGGCGGCCATGGAATCGCTAGTCTCTGGATTTGTTTGCGGCATGGGCTATGGTTTCTTTTCCGGACAGCCGTTAACAATTTTAGGTTCCACTGGTCCAGTGCTGGTCTTCGAGTCCATTGTCTATGAGTTCTCGGAGGCTCAGGGCTGGGACTATATGACATTCCGTTTCTGGATCGGCATGTGGGTCGCCGTCATTTGTTTCATCCTAGTAGCAGTAGATGCCAGCGCCCTCGTCTGTTACATAACACGCTTCACCGAGGAGAATTTTGCCACACTTATCGCATTTATCTTTATTTACAAAGCCATCGAGAATGTGGTCGTTATTGGCAAGACGTTCCCCGTCAACCAAGGCATCTACGATTGCATCTGTACACCACCGTTGCAGAGCAATGCCAGCGTCTTGGAGTTTGCCAAATACAAATGGGACTCGTGTGAGGTAAGCTGCGAAAGTCCTATCGATGAACTCGTCCTAACTGATCTTTCTCTTTCTCGCCCTCTCTCTTTCTCTCTCTCTCTCTCTCTCTCTCTTGAATGTAGTCCTACAATGGTACTTTGTCGGGTATAGATTGCGAAAAGCCACCCACCGAGAACGTTTTCCTCATGTCCGTGGTTTTGTGCGCCGGCACTTTCATCTTTTCGACCATACTCAAGGAGTTCAAAAATGCCTTGTTCTTCCCATCCATTGTGCGCCAGTATATCAGTGACTTTTCCGTGCTGATTGCCATCTTTTCGATGACGTTCTTTGATTACTCGCTGGGTGTGCCCACACAGAAACTGGAGGTGCCCCATGAATTAAAGCCCACGTTGAACACACGGGGTTGGCTTATACCGCCATATAGCGAGAACAATCCTTGGTGGTCACAGATCATTGCTGTGTTCCCAGCAATGCTGGGCACCATTCTCATCTTTATGGATCAGCAAATTACGGCTGTGATTGTCAATCGCAAGGAGAACAAGTTGAAGAAGGGCTGTGGCTATCACTTGGATCTCTTTATTCTCTCCGGCCTAATTGTCATTTGCAGTGTGATGGGTTTGCCCTGGTAAGTGTTGTGTCGATCTAAATCCAAAGGAACTAATGGTTATAAATTAAGGATGAAAGGATTTTTTCTAGTATTTTCTAATTTAAAAATGTGGTTTATCTATTGCAGGTTCGTAGCTGCTACGGTGCTGAGCATTAATCATGTCAATTCGCTGAAGCTGGAATCGGAGTGCAGTGCCCCTGGCGAGAAGCCGCAGTTCTTGGGTGTGCGCGAGCAGCGTGTGACTCACATTATGATCTTCTTGACCATTGGCGTCTCAGTGCTGTTGACACCGCTGCTCGGATACATACCGATGCCGGTGCTCTTTGGCGTCTTCTTATATATGGGCGTGGCCTCGCTTAAGGGCCTGCAATTCTTCGACCGCATCCTTATAATGTTTATGCCAGCCAAATATCAACCGGACTACATGTTCCTGCGACAGGTAAACTAAAAATAGTTAATCCTCCAAGATTCTTACTAACTCCTGATTGCTTTGAATTCGTTTGTTTTGTCTCTTTAGGTGCCCATTAAACGTGTGCATTTGTTTACCCTCATTCAGTTGGCATGTTTGATTATTCTGTGGCTAATTAAGAGCTTCTCATCGACATCCATTTTGTTCCCGCTGATGTTGGTCGTTATGATTGGCATACGGAAAGCCCTTGACTTAGTGTTTACGCGACGTGAGCTGAAAATCCTTGATGATATCATGCCGGAGATGACGAAACGTGCGGCAGCAGATGATCTGCATCAATTGGACGCTGAGGTGGGCTTTTGTCAGAAATATTTACCCTTCTTCGGTGGTCGCGGCAAGCGCGGATCGAAGGGTGGCCTCGATGGTGGCTTTGATGGTGCCGGCAACAATGCTGTCGCCCTCATCAAGTGCAATACCACAAATGCAAATGAGAAGGAGTTCGAGGCACAAAGTAGTCTGCTCAAAAATTGATCAAGGCACACAAAACACATACAGCAACACAAAAACAACAACAAGAACCACAACAAAAAGCAACAAAAAGCACAACAACAACAACAAACACTCACGCCGTTTGACTCACCTGGTCACACTCAACACACACTGACACAGTGCTGACCATTTCGTTTGCGTTTGCAGTGCTGCACAATCCACCACAGAATAATTTGATTTGCTATCTTATAATGGAAATTATTTTTAGAGATTCTTGCATTTTGTTGTATATAAATGCATATACATATACATATTTTTAACAGATATATATATGTATATATTTAGAGTATAGTGTATGACTCTTTCGTATATGTACATGTTTGTATATACGAGTGAGAATATTTATTATGTTTTTTTCTAAACAGTATTTTGTAAATGTTTTTCCTTAATTTTTTTTATATCGTAGCATGCACTTTTTGCATTTTGTTATATATATATATATATTATTATATATATACTTATCTGTTTTGATATATTTGCTTACAAATATTTTGTGTACGTTCTTTCTTATATGCTGTCTTTCCTTCTTTTTAAACATAATGCTCAATTATAATGCAATTGCCATCCAAATCCAAGCGAAACTATACCTAAGCTATTGGTCCTATTTGTATATGCTAACTGAAATTCTATTATTTTCTAGTGCATATTAATCAATTATGAAATGTGTTATCTTTACTTAAACTATATACTGCTCTTACTATATTGTATTCACATCTATCTGTACATGTTTATGAAATCTAGCTTAAGTAGTTTGCGCAAAGGTTTACACCATGTAAACGCATTAAATGTTAAATAATTTTATAGTCAAATGACAAGAAATCATAGTACAAGTAACTAACAAATTACAAATTACAAAGCAAACCCAATTGGCAAAACAAAAAAAAAAAATCAAACAAAATTTATGGCGACATTGTTGTAATTTAAAATGCCAGCACCAAAAACAAAAATAAAACAACTATTTGGCAAAAATTAGAAGCAAAACCATCTAAATTTCTAGATTAGCATTACACAACACTACACCGTATTGGCTCTTATTCGCTCTCACTTGCAAAACTCTTGCAGCTGTTCTTTAAAATCTCACCAAACCACACAAGCTCCAACTCCTCTTCACATTTTCTCTCTCTTTCGCTCGAGCAAGCAAAAAACAAAAAAATTGAAAAAGAAAAAGAAAAAGAAAAAAAAACAATGCTATGAATGTCTTATATATATATTGAAGGACAACCATCACCAGCATCAGCCACCGCCACCCGGTACGGGTGCCACCTATACAACCAATCCTGCAGGTACCGGTTCGGGTCCTACAACCATACATATACCGTTATCGGGCAGCAAATTGGGCAGCAATGCTGCGGTAGCTGTGCCACCGGAAGTGAATAGAACAACTGTCTGGAAACAGATCAACAAGGATGGCACCTCCGAGCAACTGATCATACCCGTCACCGTTAAAGTGCGTCAAATCAATGGCAATCAGTAAGTGTACCAGTAGTACCAGTACCAATCACGAGCACCTCAATCAATGCGGCTAGCTAGCAACTGAATTCAATTCAAAACTCAATCGCCAATCATGCTCTCGAGCTCGCTAACTTAATTTAACTAGGTTCTAAGGTCAAGCAACAAAAAATGTATTTTTGTACTTTCTTCAAATATGGGCATTTCCATATAACTACTAATACATGAGAGGAAAGAGAACAAATATGTATATTGGCTGTGATACATTTAAAAATTGTCATCTAGTCAATTATGATACGATATGAAATAAGGTTCCTCATTTTCTTTAGTACTTTTTGTATATATTGATTTTTTCTTCTGAATGATGGACTTAACGTTTGGCTTACGTAACCTTGTATGTATTTTACTACTGTCATCAGCTTGAAAAATTAGCTTAGTTGGATCTGGTTTGTGGAAATGCCCATATAGAAAACATATATGTCCTTATATATGTTCCTATATACATATGTATAAATATCATTCATTTGCATTCGACCATGCTCCTCAGTTCCTCGACAAATGCCGCCCTCTCGCCACGCCTATCGCCCATGCACGAGGCCGATGAGCATAATGAAACACCAAACAAACCGATGACGACAACAACAACAATAACAACAACTCTGTCGGCGATGCAACAGCAGAATGCGAGCAGCTGCAAGGAGGCGGCTGCCAAGCTAGAAGGTGTCGTGGCCAACACTCAGACCCCAGCCAATATAACACCCGTCTAAGTGTTACACTATTACTACCTAACTACCTAAACTAGCACACCATATGGTGTTAGAGACAGTCCACACAAGGCTTAGAAGAAATGCACAATGTTCATAAATAGATTGTTTCAGAACCGGACTTCAAGATTAGCATACATTTCGCGAAAATGTGAATGTGGAATAATACATACCAGTATCATAACTAAATATATATACATATATATATATATATATATATATATATATACATACATAGCATATTCGTAGTGGTTTTTTGACAACAGTTTTGATGTGCCAGTAGAATTAACCGTCTGCCTAAATAGTTGAAGGCAATACAAAAAAAATATATAAATATCGAACAGCAAACGTTTCTCATAGATTTTGGGCTCAGGTACAAGCTATACAAGTATTATTTTTACATACTATCTGGCTCAAAGGCTAACTGAATAAATAAATATCTATTCCAAAAAAAAATGCACATGTATACACTTTTTGAAAGGAATTTTACAACAAATGCAAACCAGATATTACCGGAGTCAATTTAATGCAATATTAACACTCCCTATATACAAATAATATATATATATATTCTTTCCTATAAATATCTACTATTCATATATGGTTCCTTTATGTTTGCTTTTAATTTAGTTAATACTTTGACAGTTTGATGAAAGGCTCTCGATTTTAAATTGGTTGGGATTGGATAAGCTGTGATCTTATAGTGCAGATACGTGATTTATGCATTGCGTGAGAGGAATTAGAGGAAAGCCGTTTTAGATATATTTAGTCAGAAACTGAACTAACAAACGAAATGCAACTGTAAAATGTATTATAATTTATGCATTATGCTAAGTTCTAAATGATATACAAACACAAACAAAGACAGACACAACACACACACACACACACACACACACACACAGATACACATTTATACATTTAAATATACGTATAAATATTGAATAAAAGTAAAAATTAAATATTTGTATGTTTCATTTTGTGCGCCCAAAACCAAAACCAAAAACAAAAAATAGTTCTAGTCTCCTTTGTTTCAGTGTATTTCGTGCATAGTTCTCAGTGTGGCACATTGTACATACATACATATATTTATATAAATAGCACCAATAACATCTTGGTATTTGCCTGCTCCCATTAAGCATACTTTAATCAGCCATCAATCAGCGATCAAAATATTCATTTGCATCGTGTTGATGTCTAAATACCACATAGAATGCTAGTAATCAAACCTCTCTCTCTCTCTCTCTGTCTCTTTATAACTGTATGTATGTATTCTGTCAGATCAAGTCTATCAACATTCAGTGGATAATATTAACACAAACATTTCGCTTTTACAGAACCCAAAATTTGATACGCCGAAGCAATTGTGGGGCGGATATCGTTCGTCAACAGAAACATCCGTTTGAATCGATGATTTAGTAATATTTATCATATTTGTATAACTTTCGTATATGTCTATATTTATAGTATTATAAATATGTATTTATGTACAAGCCACCGTTACTGTTGCCATCAGCGATCCCAATGAATTTCTAGTGCGTTTAAATGGCAACATAAAATGCAACAAACAAAATCACATATAAATATATATATTTTAAATATTGCGGCTTTACCATATCAGCACACAAATTAAAAAGAACATCTCAAACTACCTGATCCTGGAATTTATTATGAATAAATGTTTTAAATGTGTTTAGCGGACATTTCAATTGCGCGTGCAAACATATGACTTAAAATAATTGATTTCTAATGCATCTGTGGCTCTGGTGTCGACAATTATTGTTTTATTTGTTGAGCACTTTTTAATAATAAACTAATTTGTGAAAATTTACACACTTCCAACAATATTTCCGTTTGCCGGATTCCTGGTGTTTATTATGAATAAATGAATTAAGAATTAAATATTAAATTTGCTTAGCGCTTTTTCAATAATGACCGCGCATCTAACTCTAATAATCGATTGTTGATTTATCGATTGCACAGCATAGCGTTGATATTTAACAGCACTGTTACCATTGCCGATTTGCAGCACTCTTTACGCCACCAGCTGTTTTTGGGGTTGCGGCATCGAGCGCGTGTTTTTAGTAAAATTTATAATATTATCAATTAAAAAGCAGACAAAATGTCGCTTATAATGCGTGTGCTAAACAGCAATCTGCCGCTGCGCCTTAGCGCCATGAAAACCGTGCGTCAGGTGAGTGTTCGTCATGTTTGACACAATCAGTCCATCCAGTTTGTCCAATCGGCTCATTATGTAATTGAATTAAATGCATTTTGTAGCTGCAATGCGGCTACAGCTCGCATGCGAAATATGCGGAGCACAAGGCGATCGAACGGATCCGCAACATTGGCATCTCAGCGCACATAGACAGCGGGAAGACGACGCTGACAGAGCGGATTCTGTTCTACACGGGACGCATTGCGGAGATGCACGAGGTGCGCGGCAAGGACAATGTGGGTGCCACCATGGATAGCATGGAGCTGGAGCGACAGCGTGGCATTACCATACAATCGGCGGCTACCTATACGATGTGGAAGGACACCAACATCAATATTATCGATACGCCCGGTCATGTCGATTTCACCGTGGAGGTCGAACGTGCCCTGCGCGTCCTTGATGGTGCTGTCCTGGTGCTCTGCGCCGTCGGTGGTGTGCAGAGCCAGACGCTGACTGTCAACCGGCAAATGAAGCGCTACAATGTGCCCTGTCTGGCATTTATCAATAAGCTGGATCGGTTGGGCTCGAATCCTAATCGGGTGCTGTCGCAGTTGCGCTCCAAGATGAATCACAATGCGGCCTTCATACAGCTGCCCATTGGCGTGGAGAGTCACTGTAAGGGTCTTGTGGATCTGGTGCAGGAGCGCGCCATCTACTTTGAAGGCGAGCACGGTGTGGAGTTGCGTCTGGACGAGATTCCGAAGGAGATGCGCTCAGAGAGCCAAGAACGTCGGCAGGAGCTCATCGAGCATCTGTCGAATGCGGACGAAACCTTTGGCGAACTCTTTCTCGAGGAGAAGCCCTTCACCGAGGCGGACATAAAGGCGGCCCTGCGACGCACCTGCATCAAGCGCACCTTCACGCCCGTCCTGGTGGGCACCGCGCTGAAGAATAAGGGTGTGCAGCCGCTGCTGGATGCCATCATTGATTACCTGCCCAATCCGGGTGAGGTTGAGAATCTCGCCTACATCGAGCACGACGGCAAGGAGAAACAGCAAATTGTGTTGAATCCCGCTCGCGATGGAAAGGATCCGTTTATGGGTCTGGCCTTCAAGCTGGAGGCGGGTCGCTTCGGCCAGCTGACCTATTTGCGGTGCTATCAAGGCGTGCTGCGCAAAGGCGACAACATCTTCAACGCGCGCACCAACAAAAAGGTGCGCATCGCTCGCCTCGTCCGTCTCCACTCCAGTCAAATGGAGGATGTCAACGAGGTCTTTGCCGGCGATATTTTTGCTCTCTTTGGCGTCGATTGTGCGTCGGGTGATACGTTCACAACGAATCCAAAGAACAATATGGCCATGGAGTCAATATTCGTGCCGGAGCCTGTTGTCTCGATGGCCATTAAGCCGAACAACACCAAGGATCGGGATAACTTCTCCAAGGCCATTGCACGCTTCACCAAGGAGGATCCCACCTTTCATTTTTACTTCGACAACGATGTGAAGGAGACGCTCGTCTCGGGAATGGGTGAACTGCATCTGGAGATCTATGCCCAGCGCATGGAGCGGGAATACGGCTGTCCTGTGACGCTGGGCAAGCCCAAGGTGGCGTTCCGTGAAACCCTCGTCGGTCCCTGTGAATTTGACTTTCTGCACAAGAAGCAATCGGGCGGATCGGGACAATATGCCCGCATCATTGGCCTCATGGAGCCGCTGCCGCCCAATCAGAATACGCTGCTCGAATTCGTCGATGAGACGGTGGGCACCAATGTGCCTAAACAGTTTGTGCCCGGCGTGGAGAAGGGCTATCGTGAGATGTGCGAACGTGGCATGTTGTCAGGCCACAAGCTGTCCGGCATTCGTTTCCGCCTTCAGGATGGTGGACATCACATTGTCGACTCCAGCGAATTGGCCTTCATGCTCGCCGCCCACGGTGCCATCAAGGAGGTCTTCCAGAATGGCTCCTGGCAAATACTGGAGCCCATTATGCTTGTCGAAGTCACAGCGCCCGAGGAGTTCCAAGGCGCAGTCATGGGTCACCTGAGCAAGCGACATGGCATCATCACCGGCACAGAGGGCACCGAGGGTTGGTTCACCGTATACGCAGAGGTGCCACTCAACGACATGTTCGGCTATGCCAGCGAACTCCGGTAAGCTCACACAGAAAGATCTCTTTCTTTATCTTTATTTACTATTTCCTCTGTGCAGCTCCAGCACACAGGGCAAGGGTGAGTTCACCATGGAATATTCCCGCTATTCACCTTGTCTGCCCGATGTCCAGGATCAGATTGTGCGCCAATATCAGGAAACCCTGGGATTGGGTCAAGCCGAGAAGAAGAAAAAGAAAAACTAAGAAAAACACGCGCTCGTTTAGTTTAAATTTTAGTGTTTAAAGTCGAATGTTTTTTGCATAGTTTAATTTTAATTTCATACAAAAATCTTTAGTTTTTACTGTGATAATCGTTGCATAATATTTAACCAAAAACAATTTGTACAGATTTTTTTAAATATACTCCAAGTGAGTGTCAATAAATTGTAAAGTACACAGAATAATTCAAACAATTCATATTAGAAACAAATCACAAACAACTAATAAAAGTTAATGGTGAATCATTTTAATTATCTTACAAAATATCCAATATTTTTGCTAATTAGTTAAATTAGCTATAATTTATATTTCCAAAATATTTCAAATATTAAATGTTGCGATTTCGTCACTTTCTCAATATACTAACAGTTAAAAAGGCTGGTCACACTTCTTTAACAGTCTGATACTTTAACAGTGCCATTTCGAGCATAACACTTGCTCTAACTATTTTATGTTAATTGCCGTTGTTGTTGCTTTGTCGTTGAGCGAGCGAGGCGTGCGTCGCGGGTGGAATTAAACGAAAATTAAACTAAATATTGAAAAAATCACGGAAGAAAAGTGCGTTTTGCACAGAGAAAAAAATGCACCAGAATCAGAGTACGACAAAGCGAAAACAATAAGGAAGCAGCTAAGCAGGTCAGCCAGAACGACAGTCAATTAGGTTTTTCCTCACTCGCAATGGAACCGTAAAATCACAGAAACTAATGAAAAGCGAGAAAAGTGAAGGGGCAAACAAAATTAAAAGTCAAACAAATCGTGGGAAATGGAAACAGAGTCCTGCTGCTGCATCTGCCTCGTCTTCTTCTTCTCGTTTTCCATGTGTAGTTGTTGTAGTTTAGGATATCGCAGGAAAATTGCTGACCACAGATATATTGTAAAAGGCGCGCGTTCGGCGTGGCAAAAATAATTTGGAAAATTCAATACAAATAAAACGGCGCGACAATAACAAAAGGCAAATTTTGAAGAAGCAGGCTGTGTGTGTTTCATTTGTGTTTATGTGTGCGTGTGTGTAGCAGAAAAGTGAAGAAGAAAAACAGCAAACAAAAAAGAGAAAACACAAAGCGAACTGCAAAAACAAACGAAACAACAGAGACAACAAAAGTAGGAGCACTGGCCACAGCAACAACAATAACAGCGGTAATCAACGCTAACAACAACAACTACGCTGACTTCCACTTTGGGCATTTACTCACACACAGCATCTGAGCAGCTGACTGCATACATTGGCAGTCCCTCTCTCTCTCTCTCGCGCGCTCTCTCTCTCACTCTCTCTCTGCTCTGCTTGGCACAAAATTAAAGAACACCTACGCAGATGTTGACGTCGCTGCCATCGCTGCCGTCGCTGCATAATAATGCAAAAGATAACAACAATAAAATAACGAAACAACTAACTTCCAGCCGCTGGCCCCTTAACTAGTCAATCCCTTTGCACAGCGACAACAACAACAACAACAACTGCAACAGCAACGAACTTAAGCAAACATATCCGTCATATTAAGTAAAAGTTCTAAGTCTCTCAATAACATATAATTCAATAACAACCACAAAAAAAACAAAAACAAAATGGATTGGATCATTAGCGATGAGTTGGGTTTGACGGTCGGTCACGTTGTCGGCTGGGCGGCCGCCTCGGCCATGGTCATCGGCGGCGTTATACCCTATGTTCCCCAGTACATCGAGATCAAGAAGACGCAGGACGCCGACGGCTTCTCATTGTACGTCTGTTTGGCCCTTCTGGTCGCCAATTCGCTAAGAATACTTTTCTGGTAAGTCAATAATTGAGCAGCTTGTTCTGCATTTTCCTTCCAGTTGCCTTCCAGTTGAATTCGCCAACTGCTGTGAGAGATTCACAAGGTAAAGCACATTTTGTGCCCACTTTGTTATCTAGATCTTCTTGGTGCTTTACTTCAAAGTTAGACGGTCGCTTATCAGAGGCTTATCGAGATTATCAGTTTATGTTCGTTGAAGTGCTCGTATGATCTCATGGCATATGGCATTTGTGTCTAGCCATGTCATTCTTTTCAGTCGATTTGTAGATTGCGGCGTGACCATTTATTACATTACCCAAGGCCTGATGGCGTGTTTTATTTTTTTGGACGTACTTTCCATATCTCAACGTATTTCGAATATCTTTATGGTGCGCTAATTCGATTTCTTGGGGCATCAGCATTATTAGCATTATTATTTTCGGGGTTTATGATTCAATAAGGTGCGAACTTGAAGCAGTACGTTTGCTTCGTTTCGTTCGATGTATTTTGAATATTGACCTGTTACTCACAATAACATCTGGGAACAACTGAACAATCACATGTCTATATATATATATAAATACATTTTAAAACCACTTAAAATGCGGTTTGCTTTTTTTGTGTACTGTATGCATTTATTTTTTCCCCACTCTTGCAGCAATAATAACGATGACACATTCAATTGGCTTTTGAGTCGATTCAGTCGTAAACGCAAATGAATCAAATTCAAACCAACAAATTTTAATTCAATTTGAATAACTGTGCAAATGACTATCAATGTCAGGGTTCCTTTCAGACCGAGCCAGCTGTAACTGCCGCTGGGCAAATCATATGTACACAGAGAGAAAACGCTGTGTGTGCAGATGCAAATATAATAATAATTATACTATAAAATAATAGCAGTTTTTTTCTATTGTATAATTTTTTATTCAATTATGAATTTAGCTTAACTTTATTGCATTTAGTCATTCTCCGTGTGTACCCTTGTTATTATTTTATTTAAGTTAAGTTAACCTTACCTTTTACACACTTAAACGATGAGTTTTGTGCTCACCGACAAAACACTTGTTTAGAAACTCAAGTCTATTTAAAGATTATAGGATATGCTAACCATTTGCTTATGCTGTCGAATAAACAATTCTCTTCAAATGTTTCACTTGGCTTGACCACAAAAAAGAGATCAAACAGTTCTGAAATTGAATATTTGTGCAATCATTGCTGCTTGCCAAAACCAATACAGAACGTGTTGTGAATTGTTGTTTCGAGCAGCTGATTCAGCTGGAGGCCATCAACTGTCTGGGAGGGGCAACGGTCACCGTCTCTGCCATCAGGGTCAACCACTTCCACCTGCTGCTATGTTGGTATAGTTTTTTTTGTATATTTTTATAAGTTATGCATTTTTAATTCGATTTCCGAGGGCGAAACCCTCATAAGTTGGTTATATATAAATTGTAGCAAAGAAAGAAAAGATTTTTTTGGTGTGCCGAAGTTTAGTTACCCTTAGAGAGGAGCAGCTCAACTGCTCACATTTAAAATACACTAAATTTAATTGAAATTGACTGCTGCCATGTACCCAATACCCAATACCCAATACCCTCGGCAGGGTATAAAAACGAAGGCAGACGCAACTGGTGGCAGTCGTCAATTTGTCTGACACGTTTTTTAGTCAGCCGCAACAACAACAATCGATAATTGAATTGCTAGAAACTTGTCTAGAAGCCATTTGTCGGCCTCTCGCATTCTAAGTGAATCAGCTGTTTTTTATTATTTATTTTTTTTAAATATAGAGAACATTTTTTATTCTGAATGCCTTGCGCCAGTTAATCTGGGTGCAGAAGTACCTCCCCATTTAATGTTTGCGTATTTATAGCGTGACTCTGCAATCTGCGGGTGGCGACGTGGATCACGCGATTCCGTTGGTCACATATCTTTATATATATTTATATATGTATATAATATACATGTGTTTACTGTAGGTGCGGTGTAGGTGATTAAACAACATTTGAACAAATATCACGCTTATGATTTATATTTGCCTTGGCGGATACTATTTGATTATTCCTTTTATTGATTATTTATTTAAAGTTGCCAACTGTTGTTAACACAAAAAATGTGTTGCAAAATTGTGCTAGATGCTTTTATAATTATCGAAAAATACATTTTATTGTTGGAACGCTATAGTCGATATAGCATGACTAGGCGATACCCTGCACACAGCCTTGTAAATGCACAATAAGCTTATTTTATGAGTTTGCTCATTATGAAAACACGTTTTGATTATGAAATATGTTAAGTTGATCAATAATCTGTTATCAATTCGAAGGATATATCTTTACAATCGCATTCTTAATCGCCTTTGTATAGTTATTTACGCAATGGAGCAAGTTATCGATAGTATAAGATAACTTTTATGTCCAATTTGTAGTATCAAGCTCCTCTAGTTGCTGATCTCTAAAGCAGTTGTCAGATCTTGTTCTATTCTTAGATTTTCGTTTGCAACCTCTTGCCCTGTAGCGTCAAACGAAATCGAAAAATATTTTCTAGTCATAATTTCATAATATTTTTTGTTATTATTTGAAGTTGGTATTCAAAGTCAACAGTTTTCTTTTGCTATTTTTGTTTGCCAAATAAGTGGCAATTATATTCTATTGTTGCATCTTATTGTGCTTCCGAGAGCACAAATTTGCCCAGTGCCAATTGAATAACACGCTGACAAGTTAATTATCATTACAGTGTCTAATCGCTGTCGCGCTCACAACGTTCCCCAGTCCCGTTTTCTCCGCAACTGTTCACACATGTCTGGCTGGCCAAGTGCATTGGCGAACCTCAGCCGGGAACGATTGGGTCATTTTGTGGAGCACTTAAAACACGAGCTCGTAAAAAAAAGAAAAAGTTTATGCAATTTGTAAAACAAATAGTCTCGAATTCACCGTTGACTCAGAATGCAAATTCATATTTGAAAGCGTGAAAAATGAAGGAAAAATGTAATTACAAATGCGACTTTGTAAATTGGAATTATTGAAACGCTCACGGAAAGTTGTAGAACCGTTTCCGGGCACGTTCGCCTGCCCCTCACTTTCATTTGTTATTGTTCGCATATTCAACATTGTTGTTGTAGTTTTTTTATTATATTATTTTCACACCTACACAATTGAAATGTGCCTTATGTTCGATGGGTTGAATGAGCTCATCGATTTACTCATACTAATCAAATTCATCGCGATAACCGACAACAACAACAACAACAACAAAAAGCAAAGCTGAGCAGCAAACTGCTGAGAGTAGAAATACAATAAATGTATGCAAATAAAATTAAGTCATTGTTTTAAATACTTTAATAGCTAAATGTCAAACATATACGTGAACAAATAAATTAATAATTTATACTAAAAAAGGTCTCTATTATATTTGTATACCCTGAACCCATTAAAAAGGGGCAAAAGGGGCATAATGAGATTGTGAAAAAGTATTTAACATGCCAAGGGGAGACCCCATTAAATATACATTTTCTTGATCAGCTTGAACAGCAAAGTTGATTTAGGCACGTCCCGCTGTTTGCTTATAGCAATAAAACATTAAATTGTAAATATACTTTTTATGTTCCCTGACATCTCTTTGATCAACTTCAGAATCTTCTTTAACAACTGATAAGTAATACAGATTTGGTTAACCGAAACATATTTTCATATTGTACTTAAAAGCTGGATTCGGCATATTTTCTGGTCGATCTCTACTAGAGCATGTTAACAAGCTTTAAATACCTTATATATATATACTACTATAACTTATTATTACCGATTATTAATGTGCTACTCTTCATGTGCTGTCTTTCGGGACTGTCTAACTTATCAATTATGCTTTGGCTATTAGATCGGCTTTTAAATAGTGCTGAGCAGGCACATTAACATATTTGCATACTTGCTCACACCCAAGAAAGATGCGTCAAATTTCCAAGAAAGGAGTCGCCTAACACAAACAGCAAAAAACTAAAAAAAAAAAAAAAACTAAAAAAAAAAAAAGGAAACATTTAACCCTTTTTTTACTATGACTCAATTTGGGGGTTGGGCTTACGCTTCGTGACTAAATAAGTAGCCCACATTCAATTTGATTGAAGTGCACTCGATTTGAATAATAATACACATTTTCGATGGATATGTACTATATATAGATGTGTGAAGTAAAGTAGTGTAAAGTGTTCCTAAATAGTGGCACATTCAGTCTATTTATTGCCCTCGTATTTGCACATTAAATATTTGCACAAATTGAAAAAAAAAATATGATCAAGTAATGAGCCAACGAAAATGATATTAAAGTGCTTGACAACTACATGTGGTATGTAATCGTTATACCGTGTACACATTATGCGCATAGAAGTGGGTATGATAATGTTGTGCATTTTGTTGATGAAGAGCTTGATTTGATTGATTGATTGAAGCATAACTTAAGGCAAAAATCAAAAACTCTCCCAAACTATCATAACAATGTGCTTATTGTTGGTAATGCGCTTGAATTGATCGATTGATTGATTGATTGATTGAAACATAAGTTAAGGCACATTTTCAAGTTCTCCTCTTAATAGAACTCGCCCCTCTCCTTGCGTACAGGGCATCTCTTAGTCAGTCAGTAGAGCACGCATACTTGTTAGTTATGCATGCGTGTATTATACATTGTATTTATATATATATATATATATATATATATATGTAACATGTGTGTGTGTGTGTGGTATAAATATAATTTTTAAGTACACCAGCACCCACTTAAATTTTGAGTGCAGTCGGCTGTTGGCAAATGTGCAAAGTTAAAAGCCGCTTTAGTTGCGAAAGGCCAAAAGAGGGCCAACAAAATTGCCAACAATTTCGTATTACAGCCATTTGATGAGCATGGCATGTTTTGCGGGTGGAGGGGGGTTCAATGAACGCTCGTGTGGCAAATGCGGCATTCAAGTTTTATTCGCTAGAGGCTCTAATGTGCCGGCATTGAGTGTGAGCATTGCACATATAATTGCTAATTAGAATGGAAAAGAGAGGAGAAAGTAATGACAAGAAAGTTGTTAAAGAAAAAGGGGCAGCCAGATAAAAAATTTATCCTATATATATCAACTAACAAAGAAAACTAATGTATAAACTTAAAATGAGATATATAAACAAACAAATTACAAATATAATCCAGAACTTTAATCTCTTCTAGCCCCTTGCGTGTGCAGGCAAATCAATATATAATATATCTTCATTGTTTAGTCTCCGCAATGAGCAACTTATAAAGACCGCCGCCCAGTGCTTCCTCAATAGATAAGCACCCTCTTGGAAGGGGCTCCTCCGACCAATATATGTGTAGTTACTGATACGTCCCCATTCATTCTTTAGATATAGCACAACAACAACAACAAACAGCAAACATTTGAGTTCACTTGAGTTAAATGGCTTTCTTATCGCACCCAACGTGCACTCTCCATAATAGATTGTTCTTTGCAGATAAGTTAAGCCTCTTAGTACAATTAAAATACTTACTTAAACTAACAAAAAAATAACTGAAGAAGCATTAAGTTAAATAATACTATAATGCTATGATAAGCGCCCATGCGAAAATAGCATTCAATAATTGTCAATTAATGTAAATGTCGGATGACATTAATGAAGTGTCTATTTTTGTAATGAATTTAATTGAGTTATTATCACGTAACAGTATTATCTATTGATATTATCTAGCTATTTTTAATAGCCGGAACGAAGCTCGCTTGAAATATATATAATTGCACATGTTACGTAACTACAAAAAAAAAACAACTGCTAATTAAAGGCACACGCTTATTTCCCTATTAAATTAAAAAATATAATTTTAGAAACCCAATTCTTTTTAGTTTTCTATATCTAATATATGTTGGTTAAAAAAAGAAGCACAAATTATTTTTTAAGATGCCTGACCTCTTCCTACAAATATCGATTTGGCAACAGATTATCAAGTTATCAATAGTATAAGATAACTTTTATGTCCAATTTGTAGTCTCCAGCTCCTCCAGTTGCTGAGCTCTAAAGCAGTTGTCAGATCTTGTTCTATTCTTAGATTTTCGTTAATCTTTTCCATAATCTTATCCATTCCCAAAGCCAAATTCAGTTAAACTATGTTCAACAATGCGCCGAATGCCTCAATTAAATTTTTATTAAGTTCCTGATAACTGTTTCCCATACATTCCAGTTCTGACTACTTTTGACCAAAAAAAAAAAAACACCTGCACTTAAAGTGTTTCAATATGCTGAAACTTGGCATTAGACGGCAACTGCCTTATCAGCCAAAATAAAAATTGTATTGCCTGAATTAATGCCATATATCTTATCTATTCTACAAACCAAAAAAAAAAAAAGTGAGTGTTAATAAGCAGGTATTGCATATAAAACAAATTTGACATTATTGGTTTAATATTTGACCCACTTACTCATTTAGTTATTTATTTTTAATATGCTCAAAAATAAACAAAGACTTTTAAGAATATCTACGCCAAGGTCAGGGGGCCGGTTCGGTGGGGGGCTTGAGTGTTTTGTCGTGTGTCGGCAGGTAGATACCAATTAGTTTTTGGGTCGATCCATGTGCGTCTGACCAACAAATTTAGCCAAATTCTTGCTTAGCCATGAATGTTGATGGTTTTTTTTTTGTGCGTTTTTTTTATGGTGTTACCTTTTGCATGCAAATTAGCGCTTAGCATATTTCAAACCGGTTGGGTTCTACTTTTAGCTTGTGTATTTATATATTCATACATACATGTTCGTATAGAAATTTAGCTATAGATATATATACTTTTTTCTCCAACTTCACATGACTCACTTTGGTCTGATTGGATTTACCTTGTGGCTGTGCGGCCTGCAATGTGAAGTAATACTAAAAACAGTAGCTGTCTCCCACTTAGGATTATCTTGCTGCTTTGCCACACAATTTATAGAGTAGTTCTTTCCAAATACTATTATTTTTCACGAATCGCGAACATTATTAATTTTTATTTTATAACCTTTGCAACATTTCAGCAAGTTGCTTAGCACTTATCAGCTGTCTAGATGATTCGCTTAGCGTTATCTGACGCGCTCAGAATCGGCTTAGAATTTTCAATGTACAAAGCACATTTAATGCCATTACTCAGCCGAGCAGCTTTTAAGGCGTCGATTCCTGTCTTGATAGCTGGCTGGGTGCGGTCAGTTGGCCTAACCCAAAGGTTAACTTGGGGGGCTATCACAGTTCGCACTTATCAGCTCCTGCTCCATGGGCAGCTCTAGCTCCAGCTCTGGCAGGTTGTGCTGAAGACTTTCACGTAATTAAAAAAGTAAAAGTGAAAGTCGCATAAAGGCGCGTGTCTCCCAATCGAGACACGTCATGGTTCGTGCCTGGCTGCAGTGCCTCGATTAGAGAAACGGAGGCGTGTTGTGTGTATTGTATCTGGAGTGGAAAAGCTCAGCAATTTTGTTCCGCTTTTCTAATTGAATTTTAATGCTTGGCCTTCGCTCTTGCAAAGTGTCACGGGCTTAATGCTTAAAGGTCTTCGTGCACCTTCTGTTGTGGCCATTTTTTTTGTAACGGCTTTAAGCTCTCAACTGATTTGTGTGTGTGGCATTTAATTTGCTTGCGTTGCCAAAAGCGCTGTCGACCAAACGACCCATGAAACTAATCGAAATGTCTCAACAGGAGCAGCAATAACATAAACCTAAACAACAACAAGAACAGCAACAATAACATTCGCAACAACTAGTACAGTTGGAATATAGCCGTGGCAACAACAGATCGATTCGACCTTACCTCGAATCGCTAGTTTTCGATTTGAAATTTTTTCAATGTTTACAGTTTCGGTCTGATGACAGTACAAACAGAAAAAGCAAATGCTGATACCGCATTAGAACATCGAACCCCATCTACTTTCCGCGTCTCCTCATCCCCTCCACCTTTGCACATTCCAACTGTCCAACAACGCCGCTGCCGATTGACGCAAATCATTTGCTTAGCACCAAGTCAAACTATTCGTAAAAAAAAAATAGTACAACTCATTGCCTGTCGGGGGCAAACATGAAATATTAATAATCTATGAATGCGATTATCTATTTCAATACAATACACACTTTTTGTATTATGTGATTTGTCTGAAAGTGGGCCAAAGGGGCTATAATGTAGCTGTGCAAAGGGACATAACAGTCTGGAGAATGCATATCATCAACAGTTTGTTTTGGTAGAGCTATGTACTATAATATACTATTGATCAAATGTGAAAATTTCTTTGAATTTATTAAAAATTCAAAGCAGGGTATCTACTAGTCGAGCGTTCTTTGGCAGAGCATTGTAATTTGTGATATATGCCTTACTATTTGTTCTACATCTGATAAACTATGCGAATGCAAGAACTAATTATTACTATACCATTTAGTATATATACATTATTATATATGTATATAGTTTAGATTATTTTGTTTTTTCTACCACTATACTTGTGGTTTCTTTAAAAAGATAACCTTTACTTGCCTAATTCCCAGCTTACTCAGAGTTTTACTTAAATCCTGCACAAATCTGGGATTTGTTAAGTTTTTGCTCGGCTTGCTCAAGTTCACCCAGTTGGTTGCCTTATTGAGTGTAGATTGTAGTTGGCCCGGGGTGGTGTTTTTTGCTGCCATTGTTTTATTCCATATCTGACATCGACTTGCCAACAATATTTACGCCTATATGCAAATTCCGGAGTGCTCTTCATTTTCTCCGCCGCCCCTCGCAGCATCCAAGCGGCAACATTTGCAACATTGCTTTTTATTTTGCGCATTTTTCTTTTGTGGTCTTGTTATTCCGCCCCTTTGTTTGCCATCTGCCTGCTGGCTCTGCCGTTATCACTTGTGGGTGTTGCCGTAGCTGCTGCTGCTGCTGCTCCGCCGTAATTTGGAATAGCTTTCCCCCCACCCAGCTGTACCGGCGTATATAGTGTGTATTGTGTTGATGGGCAGCGTTGCGGCATCTGAGAGTGATTTTCATTGCGCAAATAAAGCAACTTAATATAATCAGTATTGCCATTATGACTTTCGTTTTGTCATCAATTTATTTTGCTAATCTCAACTCCATGAACCCAATGAACTTGGCAACATTTCATTTTGCCATGACCATTGACGGAAAATGCGACAAAATAAAGAACATCAATTTGAGACCAAGTAAGAATGCTCCATTCTCCAGATAAGTCGACTAGGAAATGCCCTGCAACCAGCCACAAAAATGTAAAAAGGTCACGAAATGGCTGTCAATCAGTATTTAAATTATTTGGAGAGTATTAAAGCATTCTTGCTATTCCAAAATTCGAAGCACAAAAAGTAGTCTAATTCATTTTCGATATTCGATGTACCAATAAATATATATTATTTATAAAATATGGCACCACAGCTAACAAACTAAAACTCTAATGATATCTACAGCTAATTCAATGCCTACCCGTATGACAGCTGGTGTTTTTGCCAGAAGAATTTGTGTCATAGTTTAATTTCGAGTCCATCACTCTCGACCTCATCGACTTGTGCCCAAAGTACAGCAAGGTCATCCAAATAGCTTAGCAGCTTAAGACAAGCAATACAACACCCCCAAAACGACCCAGTTTCTCATTCAACGCCTCATCAAAGGGAAACGGTGCCGAGTCGCGTTGAGCCTTTCGCTTTTCAAGGATAATTACTATGGCTTGTGGACTGGTTGTGACTGGTTGACTGGCTGGTTCATCAGCGACGCCTTATTTACACAAATCTTGGCGGCCGCACACACACACACACTCACACACAGATGGCCACTAAATGGACGCATTCAATGGAACAAACCTACACTATTCATACTGGTTCCTTCTTATTTTTTGTTGTCGTTGTCTTCATGCACAGATTCTGGCTTAAGTGGCGCTCGGAGAAGGCCTGAAGATTCAGTTCGTTAGGAGGCCTCTTCACACGGCGGCGATGATGACATGTGCTCAATTGGTTTGAGTGCTTCAGCTGCTGCTGCCCAACTTGCCAAGTGTAGCCTACTTCCAGGCAAATTAAATTTCACTTGCTGTGTGTATATATATATGTGTGTGTGTGTGTGTGTCTGTTTGCGCTTATGAGCAAACAAAACGGCGCACACACTTGAGCAAACAGTGCATTAAAGCCGGCACAGTTTTAATTATAAACACACACACACACACATGTCTGCAAACGGACATCCTGCCACACACACACAGACACACACAACCCACAATCAGGGGAGGGGATGGGAAGGACACACAAACCTAACAAATAAGCAAACACACAAATTGTCTAACCGAATGTGACTTCATTTACCAAGCCAACTGAAGGCAGACCCAAAAAAAAAGAGAAGAAATTGCTTAAATTTATCAATGAAAACTTCATCAGCATTAAGTGGCATTTGTGTGTGTATCCTATACCCTGTAAATTGTGTAAATGGGAGTTTAATGAACTGGATGTATAGTAGAGTATAGCACTATATAAACATGATTTTTCTATCAATGAGTTTTAATTTTAAATGCAAATAAGATGAGCATAAAATGATTAATGAAATATAAATACCAAATTCTCAATATTTGTTCATAGTCTTAAGTAGGTGTGCTTTAGATCCTCAGACAGGATATTTGCTAGTCTGGCTGACTTGAAGCTTTTCTTAGTTTTTTTTTTGTTTTGGATAAATGTTTTGATCCCCCCTTAAACTTCGCTTGTTTTGCCTGGAGCAGGTCTTTCAGTCAAATCGTTGCGGCTATTTGCACAAATTGCCCATGAAAAATGCTGTGTGAATGCATGTGTGTGTGGCATGGGGCATGGGGCATGGGACGTCAGTTGTCGGTTGTCCAACGAGGCGGCATGCATAACTGAAATTGCTTACATTATATTGGGGAAAGCGAGAACAATCCGTTTGCAGCCAAATATGAAGCCGCCAAAGCGTTTGCAATTTTATCGATTTTTTTACGACTTTTGCAAAACTACTACATACACACATATTTTACACTCACAAGTGAGCAAAATGGATTGTGTGTGTGTGGCTGTGTGTGTGTGTGGCTGTGTGTGTGTGGCTGTGTGTATTGGTTTTGCGTAACTTTTTCTGCTGTTGACTCTGCTCATTTGCCAATTTAAAAGTTAAGCTTAACAAAGTGGAAAAACTATGGCAACAACTTGTACGCACTCAAAGGGAAATTGGATAGTTTAATAAAAAGTCAAATTTTCTTACTAAGATCATTTTTCCCGTTTGTGTTTCACTTCTTTTTTTAACTTGTTTTTTATCACACTTAACTGACAGCTTTTGTAGTAGCAACTGTGTTTCACAATCTGACCTTTTAACGCTCGTAAGCGCTATAGGAAAAAAAACATAGTGAAACAATTGAACGAAAGAAGAGTGGGGGTGAGTGTGTGTTGCATTTGTGTGCAGCTGCAAGTTGCAGATGTCAACAGTGCTGCAAATTGCATTTTGTTGCTTTACGGGTCGCGCAACCAACAACAGAGAGCAACATTTGATTAGAACTGATAAAAGGGGTTGCTGCAACGTGAATTTGGCTCAGTGGAATAATATTGGGAATAAGTGTCGTTTTATGTGCCACCGAAGTCCCAACTGAAATAGCGAAATCTTTAACTCGGAATCGGAATCGGCACCTAAATTCGTTTTTGGGGTAGACAACCTCATTCATGTATATGTAAGGAGTAGTTAGAGTGGGATTACGGAGCTTGTTAACTGATTGATGGAAGAAGGCAAGTCGCAGAAGAACAGCAAAAAGCACGTTAAGATCGCCAATAAGAAGTCGTCAGAAGTCCCGAGTACCTAAAGTTGTATAAGGTCGAACAATCCTCATATTTCTCTCTAATATACTTATAACTATAATAATATAATATAATAATAAGCAGGACATAATCAGTCCTACATAAATGTGGCAGCAATAAACGCAAAGACCATATTCCGTTTGATAATTTTTGCCCAAAAATGATTTCAATTTCGAACTTTTCTACCGATTAACCAAATAGGCAGTTATTTATTTATGACGGCAGTTATCGCCCCATTTGATATACACAATCTCGCACCAAGCTATTTACGAGTATTTGGCCATTTGTGCATGTAACGAGACTGTGTTGCCAATTTGTGTATGTAGGCTTGGCTGGCACCCCAAACTTGGCCACAACTTGTAATTAAATTTCATGCAGCACACAAGCAAAACGCGGCCAAACGGGACGCGGCAAACTTGTTATCGCCGATAATCAAAAACGCTGTCTACTTTTGGGGCTGGCTTCATTTGCCTGCCGCGCCAGCTGACATTTATTTAGGTTCGTATTGACAGTTTGAATATTTTGTGTTTATGAACTCTGTGCGCAGAGACTTATCACAAATCACCCAACAAAAGCCATTCATTAAGAGCCTTTAATAGGACAGCCCATCGACAATGACACACAAACAAATCCCCAACAAATGCGTTTGGGTTTTGCCTTTCAACTTGGTTTCCTTTTCATTTTTCACCAAATTTTTTATTTTTTTTTTGTTGTCTGCCTGGCCAAATGTTGAACACGTTCCAGTTCCATTGTTTGCCCATTTCACTCTGTAGTTTTTGTTGTTGTTGTTGTTGTTGCTGTTGGCCCTTTTGCCACAAACGTGGCCAACACTTGCCGTTGTGTCAGCTGCGTGACAGTTTCGCTTGACACTGAGCGTTGTCTGCCAACCATTTACAAAAATACATTTTTCAGCCCCTCTTAAAGCACCTAATCGATTTAGTAGGCGCAGAAATCTGTTCATAAATCATCATTTCCCCAATGACTCTCAATTTATTTTGAAGGCGTCTCTCAAAACAAAATACTTAAAACATTAATCATTTTTTAATATCCCCCAAGTAAACATTCGCCACAATTGACTTTGTTCTAAAATAAATCGCGTATTAAACTCTTACTCATATGCCTGAGTTAATCACAATGTCAAAATAATCATTTCCTGTTGCAAGGTAGATCTATGTTTTGCCAAGGGGAAGTATCCAAGAATAAAGTATTCTTGATGATGACTACATTAGTACAACTTTGAGGCATCCTCTTAAGCCATTTTTAATGGGTGTAGGCATTAAAAAATTTAACAAATAAACCTTAAAAAATATTTATTATTTTTAACTAAACAATTTGTTGGGTTTTTATTAGTTTGGGAATTGCATAAAAGTTGTTGTTCACCTTTGCTCAACTGGGCATAACATTAAATGTCAAGCGCTTTTGACCTTTAACTAACTTAGTTGGAGTGAAACACACAAAAAGAATTTCTGATTGTGTTTAGCATCCATTAAAAATGTATACAACTTGCGTAATCGTATGTTGCCAACTTTTACTAGCTGAATTAACTGAAACTTATTTAATGTAACAACTTTTCCTGTTGAACAGAAGGAAGCACCTCATAAAGTTCATATATCCTTGATGAGATTCAGCAGCAGAATCTATATGGTCTAGGACTTCAAATTGTGCCATAGATAAACTATATTTGATTTTATCGATAACTATTATCGTTAGTTATATCGAGCTATCTCGCAGTCGTGCTGATTCTACCAAAACCTTTCCTATTTGTTTATTTTGCTGACTATTTTATGAACACTTAATGACCTCATTAGGCCAAACTTGACAGCAGTACTCAACCATTATCCATTTATTGTGTGTGTTATGTCCCAGAAGCCATTCGAAGTCGATTCACTTCAATTTATTAAACCATTTTCGTGGGGGCCAATTATAATGCCATTTGGTGTCTCTGACAAAGCAACAACAAACTAATGTGATATTTAATCATTCGCAGGTTCTCCAGCCGCTTTGAGCTTCCACTGCTGGTGCAGAGCGTGGTCATGAATGTCACCATGTTCCTAATGATACACCTGTGCGTGAAGGTGAAACGCATGGGCGCAAATGCACGAGAACATACGCTTCGTGGTGAGTCCTCCTCCGGCTCCCGGCTATCTGCTCATAAATTCGATTAAACCGAGTATATAAACACATGATTCCTTTTTAGGCGACGAGCTGCACTTGCCAAAAGTGCTGACGGACGCGGATACAGGCGCCTCCGTCTCCACCAGCGATGCAGGTGTGCTGAAACGTGCCCGTTCCAGACATTATATAAACGGTAAGTCTGCCACAGTTCGAGCCACATTTTTAAGGTGCAGTTCCCTATGAAAACTTTTTTATGTGCTCTTCATTTACTGCTCGTGACAGCAGCGACAGTTGATGCCAATTTCCGGCCATATCATGTTATGGTAAAACACAGCACACACACACACACACACAAAATATAAACTCACATTTTCAATGTTTATGGTGTTCCTTTGAAGGCTTTATCTAAAAGCGCCATTTGCAGTGTATTATTTTAGCCTTCAGTCTTATCAATCTGCCTTCGCGCAAATGGCAAGCACAATAAACTGGGCTAGTAGGCGGAAACGTGGCCCATAAATTGATCAATGAACAAGCGCCACTGAAACCACATTGAGCTAATTATAGTGGCACGCCTTGGGCTTCTTGCTTATCTATCTTTTGTGTGTGTGTATGTGTGTGTGTGTGTATTTGTGTTGCAAGTTTGTTTGCCTCTGTTCAACGCTCAAAAGCAGGCAACAATAATAGCGATTGATTTCGGAATACTTTTGCATTTATATAGCGTCGAAGTAACACTATCGAATAGTGGAAAAAAAAAATCAAAATGTTATCTTTCTACACAAGCAGGATAATGCAAATATAGCAAAAGTTTTTTTATTCTATATACTCGTATTCATGATACCAATACTTGGCACAATTATCAAACGATCCATGACTCCTAGACTATAATCCGAAATTTTCTCGGGATCAGATATTGGTTTTTTTAAGGTCTTTGTTTAAGGCCTGGTCTTGTGTAACAGTTTCACAATTTTTTAAAGAACCTGATATTAGAATAGGATATTTTTAAAGAAAAGTCCTTTAACTGTTTGATTTAACTTCCGTTTCAGATCTGGACTTCAAATACTTTTGGAACTGGACAGATTTTCAATCGTATTTGGACATGATGCTCCTCGTTTGGGCCATTGGCGCTGCCGTCACTTATCTGATGCTACCCGTCAACTGGTTCATGGAGGCCATGGGCTTTGTGGCCGTTTTCACAGAGGCCATGTTGGGTAGAGTATTCGAGCAACTAGCACACGGATTATTCAAATATTCAAATAATAATAATATTTATTTACATTTTGCAGGTGCGCCGCAGTTTCTGCGCAACTTTCAGAATAAATCCACATATGGTATGAGCATACACATGGTGGTCATGTGGACGCTCGGTGATATGTTCAAGACTGGTTACTTTGTTGCTAGGAAAGCACCATCGCAGTTCTGGATTTGTGGCACGTTGCAGGTGCGTAAAACCCTCTTGAAATAACAATCAAAATATATCAGAAGGAACAAAGATGATTGGCTAAGTTATGCATAATGAACTTAACTATTAATTACAAAACACACGACCGATTGTTCCTATGAAAACAACTATATGATCTTCAGACAGAGATTCACATTATCGATCCAGTCAGTTGTGTACTTTGATACTAAACAGTGTAGCCACTTATGATTAAATCTTACCATTAACTAATCACTCAGCTAACTGGTCCAACTAATAATCGATAACTTTCTCTCTTTTTATTGGAAATGGGCTGACAGGTCAGCCTGGATCTGGCCATATTGATGCAGGTTTGGCTGTATCGCCACAATACGAAGCCGCGCGATCTGCGACGCGGCGATTAGCAGTTTGCCCCCGAAGAGCAACAGCAACAGCCTACACTTAATCAACACCAACAACAACAAATAACAACAACAACACAACAACAACAACACGAACTGCACATTTCGCATTCCGAGGAACGACAATTATCGCTTCCAATTACAATCAGCAGCAGCGGCGACGATCATCTGCTGACGGCACGTGCTGATGACGAGCACTTCAAAACACTCGACTTTGGCCAGTGTCACGACAATCGAGCCTTTCAGTATCATCATCATCATCACCATCATCATCACAACAACAACAACAACAATAACAATAACAACAATAAGCTGTTACTTTCCCGCTCGGCCGGCAGTGGCAAAAGTCAGAGCAGAAATGAGAGCAGCAATGCCACCGCTGCCGTTGCCGTTGCTCTCGATGATCTCGAGGTGGTCATTGTGCACAAGTCGAGCAATGTGCGAGGCGTCAGCAATGGGGCACAGGAGCACAATCACAGTAACAGCTGTTGTCATCGGCGCAAGCGACACAATGCCACACAGACGCCAGTGGCACGATGCTGCTGCTGCTGCGGTTCCGGTTGCCATTGCCAGGTGACGCATCATCATTGCCATCATCACTGTCATCATCATCACTATGGTAGCAGCAGCGGCGGCGGCCTCGGCGGCAAGCGGCGCCATCATCATAATCATCATCATCAGCAGCAGCAGCATCATCATCATCAGCATCAGCAGACGCAATCCCGACCGCAGTTGCATTCCAAGCGCAGTCCGCTTCCAGCCAACAAGGCGAACCACAAACACAACAAGTCTTCCTTGGACTCCAGCGAGGATCAGCACCTGCATCAGCAGCCGCAACTGCATTCGACTGTCATTGCGATTGAGATTGATGCGGCCACCGTAACGGAGAATAACAGCAGCACTGCCACCTCCAATTTTCCATATAAGGTCGCCAGCGAGGGCGGCGGTGCGCCCATGAATCTAATTCCGCTCTGTGAGCAGCATCGTCAGCGACGGCGACGCGGCTCCATCAACTCAAACACGACCATCGAAACGGATGAGCTGTCCCGAGACGACGACGCCGATGTTGACGATGATGTCGACGCTGACGTTGATGATGACGACGACGATGACGACGATGATGATGTGCGTCTGGGCGTGCAGCCCGAGGATGAGGAGCAATTGACACCATCGATGGCCAAACGGCCAAGCAGCAGCTCCAGCAGCACAGCACGCGCCTTTGCCGGCTCAGTTCCGCCACGCAACGAATGCGTGAGGATTAAGCGTAAACGTTTCGAGCCCGATGCGATGCAGGATTATTGCAGCAGTTGCTCACGTTGCTCCAGTTGCAGCTGTGATCAGGCGCGCACCAGCTCCTGCAGCAGCCTGGACGAGGATCTGGCCCATGAGATGACCGTTGCCGCCGACTGTCATCGCTGTGCGAGCAGCGAGCACCAACAACAGCAACAACAACAAATGGGCAGCCGTCGGAGTAGCTTGAAGAGCTTCTGTTCCTGCCGCACAAACAGCTGCTGCTGTGGCCGTTGCAGCGACGAGGAGGCTTATGCCGGTGGCGAGTATGAGGACGATGACGATGAGACGACCGGACAACGTGAATCCTATCGCACCGCTGCGGATCACACGATAAGGAGCACTCCCACTCAGGATGCAGATGCGCATAGCAGCACCCTGACACCGCTCAGCACCGAGGAGCACACGATGCGCAGCGAATTGGCTGACAATGATGATGATGACGATGATGATTTGAATGCCATAACCGATGCGGATGCCTCCTCGCTGAGTCAGTCTGCCGAATACTTTTCGCTCGCCTCCGCCACGGGTGGCAAAGAGGAGGCGCCCCACAACACCACCAATAGCAATAGCAACAGTGCCAGCTGGAGCAAGCATATCCGACTCAAACGCAGCCCCTCGCCACTGGACTCCCATTTATGACGAAGTGTCTCGCTGGTCGCCTGGCCAGCCATTGATGTGAATGCGCTGCTGCAGCAGACGATACGCAAATCCGCTGTGCTGCAGGAGTTGCCAGTGAAGCCACGCACACCGCTGCCGCCGCCCAGGGCCCAGTTGCAATGTTCCGGTGCAGCAGCAGCAGCTGCATCAGGTAGCAATGATAGCTCCACCGCCACGTTAACGCCCAGCGTCATCACCGTTGCCAAGCAACCGAGAACTCGCACCGCTGTCATCTCTCACAATGGCATCACGAACACAACCACAACCACTTTGCCCGCTCTGAGGACGAAGCGCAGCAGCGCCAAGTACTCGCCGGTGGGTGGAGATGCAGCCTACAGTTGTGATCCGCTCCAGCGACGCTCCACGGAGATCATACTATAAGCTACAACTTCTGCTTGGCTGTGTCGACAACAGAGTTTTGTCCAAAAAAAAAAAGAACAAAAACAGAAAACAAAAAACAATATTCAAACCAAAACCAAAACACTTCTTGAAATTTCATGTGCAAACATTTCGTGAATTTTTTACATTATTTTGTTGTACATCCCAAAAAAAAGTTTAAAGGCCCCATTTTGCTGTTCACTATGTTGTTATTCGGGGGTTAACCCTCAATCAAAAAAAAAAACAAAAAACAAATAGCGAAAACTTTATGTAAATTATATTATTTCTGAGCCACTAGCAAAATTAGCTATAATTTTGATAAATGTGTAATATTATTTGTAAGTGTGACTATTTGAATTTAATGCCTCAGCTCTTTGATGACTGCATTCGTTTTTAGCATTTGCCAATGGCTTATATTAACTAATTAAAAATACATATCCATTATAATTCTAACAATGTGCTCTTGGCAAAAAGACTTGCAAGCAGTTGCGGGAGCTGAGGCAAACGACCTTGTTTCATTGATTTCGTACAAGTTTTTAGTCAATTCCTCTTAGCCAAGTAAGTGAATGCATGCATAAATAGGGTGTAAAAAAAAAAACAGTAATAATATATCTATATATGTGAACATCAAACATTAATCTCGATATTGAAAACGTAAAGAACACATTGTACATTTTTATGATTTTCTAGCAGAATTTATTAGCTAAGGCTTCAAATAAAACCAAAACGACAAACGATTTTATGTTTTTATTTATTATTTTTGTTTTGCACACAATTGCCACCATTTTTTTTACTTATGTTTTAATTTAATTTTATAGATACGTAGCACAGAAGAAATGCACCCACTTACACAATATATTTCTATAGATATATAGCGCAATTTTCATAAGTTAAAGCCAAGTATATGGCGACTATATATGAACCATAAACAGACGATTAAGTAAAAATAGAGATAACGCCGCCAAATATCTTCCTTGCAATGTTGAGATTCCGTTGAAAATGCTACACACAATTTATTAACCAAATAACTTATTTATTTTTAAGCTAAACTATACATCAAGTGCTTGAAAATATTTAAAAAATATTATAAAAAAAAAAGAAAACAAGAGAATAAAACAAAAAAAATTAAAATTTACAACTCTACGAGTTAAGACAATGTGTTTAAAAATTGCCTAAGAATTTGTTGATTAGTGCATAGCTGACGTCTTGTTTGCAGTATAAACTATATATTTATATACGTATATTGATTATAATGATAAAATTATATGTATCCAAATCATGAGTTGCCGCCTGCTACAGGCAAAAGAGAAACCAAAATCAATTTGTTTTGGGCATTTTGTGTAGAATTCATTCGTTTTGATATAAACCCAATTGTAACGAATTACTTACTTATAAGCAATACTCAGAATCATTACTATACATAACTGTTCAACTATACAATCTATGTCTTAAGTCTACGCATTTCAAGTATATAATATTCAATTCAGACTATATACTATATACATATATTCGTATTACTAAGTATATACTACTGAAGCAATATTTGCATACAATTTGAATTAAAACAATTATTACAAATACAACTGTAAAAACAATGCGTATTTGTTCGTTTATCTTGCGCAATTTACTTTATTCTCCAAATTGGTAATATCTTATTCTGTAAACGATTGAATAAAATTATTATTAGTATAAAAAAAGCGGTAAAAATTAAATTTCAATTGTATCAGTAGACCTAGTATTTTCGGTATTTTTGAGCTGCTTCATCACTGCTGAGTAGGGTTACCAGCATTTGGACCACAAAAAATGTTAACAGATTCAACATTTGAATGTTAACAACATTGACAACTATCGCGGAATACGATACGAAAAAAGTCATTGCATGCATTACCATATCAGCATTTCATTTCTTAACTAAAATCAATACAAAAAATAAAGTGGTTTTTATTTGAAAAGTATTTATTTTATATCAATCGAACGAATGTATCATCGGTGTGATTATCAACACTAAACTTAACTAGCTTAACAGCTGTTCAACAGTGCTCATATATCGATATATCGATATTTTGTTAAATTGTGACTTGAAAGAACATAGTGTCTTGTGGTGTTAACATTAGTGGGACGTGTGTCGCTCGAACCCAAAACAAGAAAGAAGCTACCTGGTTTTTTTCGTGCGAGTTGCAGCGACGTTCTGCCAGCGCTTAATTATTAAAATTATTTTCAAATTATTGACTCCAATATTTGTAAAGTGAGCAAAGCAAGCACATTGAGCAAAAGAAAAATCGAAAAGCAGCTACAGCAACAAAGCCAACACATAGTTTTTACAAAATAAAAATTAAATAAATAAAAGACGAGAGGATTCGTTGCTGTGTTGATAAGGACGAGCTGACATAGTGAAGAGAAGTGCTGGTAAGTGTTACACAGCGAGCCCTAAAAATAAATTGTGTGTGTGTATGTACACATTTGTCAAGCGTGTTTGTGTGTATATGCGCGAGTGTGCGTGCGTGAGAGTGCCGTTATCTATCCCTTTGTTGGTCTCTGCTCTTTTGGGTCCGCAACTCACAGATTGTCAATTGGTTCAATTGAGCGAGCTTTTGACACGAGCACATCTCTTGCACTTCTCCTATTTTATTATGATTCTATATTCAATAGAACAATTAACACTTCCGCCATTACATCTGTGTGCGTGTGTGTGTTTGTGACTATTGCACTTTAGCTTTTGACATTGCTGTTTGCTGCGAGCAAGCAGTGCGGCAATAGAATGCTGCTTGTCGTCCATTCAATGTCAGTTTTTCATTGAACTTGAT
The DNA here is from genome assembly GCA_035044245.1 of Drosophila nr. fundita. Lineage (NCBI taxonomy): Eukaryota > Metazoa > Arthropoda > Insecta > Diptera > Drosophilidae > Drosophila > Drosophila nr. fundita. The sequence goes on from JAWNMG010000857.1 coordinate 1,083,961, forward strand.
ATTGAAAATTTGAGTGGGTTTTGTCTGACCGAAGGCTAAAGACTCTAAGGCCAAGGCCTAGTAGCCCAGCGCCTCTTCCTCTTCCCAAATATTCCATCAAATTATTTAGCTTAGTCATGAATTTAAAAAACTATTCATGAGCTGTGTGTTCCCCTCTCTTCCAGTTAATTCCAGCTTGTTATTTTACCGCTAATGGCTACTTATGTGGAATGAAATTTAAGCAGAGAATATAAACAACTGTATATTTGTTTATGCCGAAACTTATACTTTTGCTATATAGCAATTTTCGCTTTGCTTATCTTACTGCTCCGTTAGAGCTGAGTCAACCAGAATGATCAGGTTAACGGATCGAAATTGTGCGCTTTGTTTTGCATGTACCTCTTATTGCATAAATATTTACTTTCATATAGCTTGTTTGAGAATGGAAACGAATTGTCCATTACTATTTATTGCATTAGTTTTTGTTTTAATTGTACATATTCCTAAAAACATTTGACTCTAAAAGCTTTTAAAGAAATCCCTGGGTCTAATATCTAAAAATAATACTTTAATTATAAAAGACAAAGACGATTCTATGATTTCCTAGAAAAATCGTCTCTTTTCAAATATTTAAACTAATCCTTAGGTGTACAAATTAAATATTAAAAAAAAACAATTTTAATAGAAATGGAGATTTTACATATTACTTGAAAAGATTTCGTAGTTAAAGCTTATCAAGTTTTTAAAGAAATTCTTTGGTATACAAACTATCTATGCAAACATACATACAATATACATCATAATATAATTATAATAGAAATCAAATCATTCCCAAAGCTTTGCAAGTACTTTAAAGAAATCCTTAGAGTCAGAACGATTTGTGTTCTTTATTTATAATCAATTGTGTTGTTGTTGCTGTTGCTGTTGAAACGCCTGCAAATGATTTTCTGGCAGAGCAGAGAGAGAGATGGAGAGAGAAATGCGATAAAATAGACCGGCAGAGAAATGCGCCAATTTTATTTACTGCTGGCTGACATTTCGACGCCCACACGCAACTTGAAAGCGCCCAGAAGGCAAAGTTCGCTTCAAGTGTGTGTGTGTTGTTGTGTGTTTTTCATGAATGAATGGAAATGGAAGCGAACGCGTTCCAAGCAGCGAATGCGGAAGTGTGAACAAGTTAGAAGGAGATGGCGACATTTGTTATTACCGCCTGCCTCCGCTGCTGCTACTGCTGCTACTGCTGCTGCTACTGCTTGCATCGCCTTAAGCTTCTGCCGACTAACTGTTTCTCTTGTTGCTGTTTAGGGAGCACATCATGAATAACCCAATATGGAATCGACACAATGGGGGTTGACTTATACGCTTTGTGCATTTAAATTGTCGTTGATCAGTTGGAGTTTTGGGTCTCTTAATAATCATCATCATCATCATGGCATACATAGATAATTTGCCTTTACTTTCATGGGCAACTTAAATAAATTTCTCGATTTACACACAGTCGTAAATTGATTATGCATGCACTTGATTGCCACCCCAGAAGCCACCTCAAAGCACCAACGCAGCATTTACTTACACACGTGTGTCCTGTGCGAGGACTCTATAAATAGAAACGGGCTGCGCCGATTAGATGAAAGTTTAGTGCGTCAGTGTGCGCTGAGGATTTATGAATATTACATGAGTATGCGAGTGAATCGAGCTGATAAATAATTTCCATCATATGTCAGACGGGTGACTTCAAGGACCTGCTTGCCTGCACTTGGCTGTTGTTTTTTGTTTTGTTTTTTTTTGTTATATATATTTTATGTTACTTTTAGCTAGCTCCTAGACATCCTGTGTTCCATTGACGTCAGCGTTGTGGTTCCCGAGTGGCACAAGTTGTATATCGAAGTTGTTTGACCATTGAGCTAATGGAGAAATTGAGTAACGAAGAGAAAAGTAAATAAATCTGTGAATCGTGCATGGATATGAAAAGTGTTCTTCAGATACTGAATTCTTAATTTTTTATTATATTAATTGTTAAAGCATACAAACCTGTCCTCCATGTTGGAGTTAAATTCATTATAAAATCAAAGCGAAATTTAGCTCATTCTTAAACAACATATTTTGATGGTTAAGTGTGTGATACGCAAAATAATTAATTTGCTTAACCAAAAGCAAATTAACTTTTCAGCAAAGGTTGCACAAGTTACGTGTTGAAAGGAGTCGTCTCTCGGCTGCAGATAGTGTTGCCTCTTTATGGCTCTCCAGACAACACTCACGACCGACCCATTCGAGCTGGGTTGGTTCTCCTTAATCACTCCATTTCACATCTGACACGGGCATTAATCGAACCGCTAACTAACCCAACCGAGCAGACAAGCTATGAGAGACAAGAGACCCTTGACCATCATCCTCATCATCATCATCTCACATGACACACGCGTCAGCATGTCGCCCAGTTGTTGTTGCTGTTGGAGATGGTCTTGTTGAAAGCAATTTCATAAATGGCTTCCGTTTGCACAGGACACGCGCAACGCCGCTGCCATTGAGAGGGCCTCTCTCATTGACAAAGCTTTGCATCCTTATCTCGCCTGAAGATAATTTGCAGTGCCCGACTAGCAGATACCCTGTAGACAATTGCTTCAGTCTGATACGTAATTCACGCATATTTAATGGGCATATTTTCAAAGTGGTATAAAACAAAGGGAAGGGGATATTGTGTGTGTGTTGCCTGCTTTCGGGTGCTGTGGCAGCTTCTACGTGCCTCAACCGAATTGCGAATAATATAAACAAAAATGAAATTGCTGCGTAGGGCAAAATCTATAGGACTATGCCCTCACACACGACGCGAGAGTGATAAATAAACAGAGACAACACAGCTCAAGGTCAAAGTTGAGCAAAGAGCAAAAAAAAAACTTTTTCCGCCCACACTTGAGGCTAACTAATGTTGATCCCAGTGCGTATAAAGAATACAAACTATTTTACATTGCTTTTTATACTTAATCCATCTGATTTAAAGTCAGCGAACTTGCAAATTTGTGTGCATCAGCGAAACCCGGAAGTTAAGGATGTTGATTAATATGAATGCATCGGCAGTATTTAAAGCCGTGCCTAATTCAATTAGCTTACATTAATCAGCGAGTGTTTATAAATAAAAGAACAAAGCCAAAAAAGAAGAGCAGCAGCGAAAGCCGCCAATGAGCGATGAGAACAATGGAAAAAGCACAACATACACGCGTAAGGAGAGTGATTCATTGAGGGGGTAGGGGGAGGTAGAGAGAGAGAGGAGCTTACGACAATGGCGCACAGCAACAGCAACAACAATAACTGATTGCCATGACAGGCGCAAAGTGCATCGCAAAAAAAAAAAGGGAAACAATTTACTGCCAAAGGCAAACAAAGAAACTGTTGAGCAAACAAATTCCCTCGCTTGCTAACTCTCTCTCTCTCGCTCACTCCATTTCCCTCACTGCTGCGCTTTGTGTTTCGCTCCCACCTAGACATTGCTGCTGCGCTTTTAATAACTTTTCCTTAGCTGTGGGCCGCCAGTGTTGACTAATAATGCGTACACAAATTTCAATTGCAATTTAAAATCGCTACGAAAACTTCAATGAAAATCAATATTCTGCCAAATGCTTGCAAGTAATGTACAACAAGGAAGTTACAATCGACAAAGTTGTTTTTTGTGTTTTCTGATTTCGTGCTGCTTTTATTATGACGCTGTTTCGTATGTTTGCGCTTGTGATTTGCATGCAACGCCAACTACAACAACAACAGCTGTTTGAGATTTGCATGCCAGTCTAACAAAAACGACAACACCAAACGCTGCCTGCCAACTTGTTTATTCCAGTGAAAACGTGCACATACATGCAAACTTACATATTCTGTGTGCTTACAATTATATGCAACAAAAAATAATGTTATTTACTTTTTGTGGCTTATGTGTAAATTCGAATATTTTCCCACGCTCAAGTACAGGAAATCATTATGGTTTGCAATGTTGTGTGACGAACCAACCAATAATAAAAAAAAAAAAAAAAACCGAAGTATCATAAACGCATTCAATTATCATTTAATGATATATATCGGCTACACATTTAGAGTAAGGGACATCTTGTAATTGAATCCAATTCCATAACAAATTGAACAGTTCAATTAAAAGCTAATCTAATAATATAGTTTTGCTTTCAACGGCCACACTGTGTTATTAGCTGCCCATAACTTGCAACTCGGATTTAATGGTTGCCATTTGAACGACCTCCACGTGATCTAAAATTATCATTAATATGTCAAGGCTGTTACATATGTATAAACATATATATAGATACATGTACTCCCCTATGTAGATTCCCCTCTGGGATAGGTCAGTGCTTCCACTACAAGGGTGACATTATCGATTTTCACAACACTAGATAAGATTAGATAGTATACCCTAAACATTAAAGCTAAACATTTCCAATACTTAACTCCTTTTTACGACCAAATGGCTTTGTTAAATTCCATTTATTTAATGGAAATGCAAATTTACTGTATATAAATGATTCTAAACTGATATCAGCGCAGCTGGATGCCAAAAGACAATTTGAAAATGCCTGGCTAGCATTGAGTAAACAATCCGCTTGCTCCCCGTTGCGCCTCCATTTTTAGGAGCTTGCCTCGCTTCAAGTCTCATGGAACTTGTGTCCCAGCTTGGCCTTGTCCGGAGTCTGGAGTCTCGTCTGGGCTGAAAGCAAACGTGGAAAACTTGCAGCAATCTATAAATAGTCGTCGTCGCTGGGCAGGAAATATCCAGTCAACAATATATCGATAAATAGCCTAATGCGACCTTAACTGAACTCCGTCCCTTAATGACTTTTTCGCACTATTAATAGCCGACTTTCAGCTTACATATGTCGTCCGTCTGATGTGCTAATGCCATTTATCCCGTCCAGCGATAAATCAATCAATCATAATTTGTATTTCTCGGACATGGACGAGAAATGGCAACAGTTCGGCGGTTAATTGAATTGGCAGCTCAATTGGCCCATTTGGAAGAACATGAAAATAAATTGAAGCATGTGAAAAATGTACACAAAAATATTGATAACCGATTAAATGAAACAAAATGTTCTCTTTCTATGGTAAGCTTTTCTTTTGTTACTGTACGTTTGAGATTTAATAAAAAGAGCAATTTCGCAATAAAAAGTGAAAGAATATTCAATCAGTATGCCAATGGAGATCAGACTGAAATCAAGTCAAAATAACAGACTCTAATATTAAAACATTGTTTCCAAATTCTGTGAAAAGTTCAATTAATTATTTACCCACTGGCTTACTTTGGACCCCTAAAGCTGGTCGCTTTGGTCTGGCCCCTTGTTAACCTCATCAACTGATGCATTTGATAATAAGAATAATAATCGTAAATTTGCACAGACATTATACAAACTGTTGCCCCATGGCTATTGGATTGGCCTGGCTCCAAGCCTGCTCTGATCCCTTTGGTGCCACCTGATGTCCGGCTTCCAAAGCAATGGTTCAGCTAATTATGCGCAAGTGGAACAGTTTTGGCCCATGGTCAACACCTAAGCAGCTGGCATCCACGTGCATCAAATCTGTGCCCAGTCCTCCACACTCAGCATCCACTTTGCTTATAAGCTGGCTGCAAAACTTTTACACATAAAAGTTGTGAAGTATATCCCCCACTCCCCCTCCACCCCTTGAAATTCAGCGAAATCTCCCGCGCCCAGCCACGCCCCGCCTGACGGCCTGACGGTCTGGTAACTGTTGGCTACGTCGCAATAAGCTTTTTTATATCGTCGTCGCTATTTTGCTTATTTTTTTGTTATTCTTTATGGGCTTTAGTTGTTGTTGCGCTTGCCTCGTTCGTAGTTGGCTGCGAGTATTTAACATATATATGTACATAATTATATACATATTTTTGTTAAGCTTGAAAACGTCAAGGATGTTGTCGCAGCTGTTTTGTACTGAAAGAGAAAGAGCGAGAGGGAGAGAGAGCTGCTAGAGAAGTGTCTTTCAAGTTCTTTGTTGGCTTTCGCAGACAGATTATCTTTAGAGACCCATAAATAAAAACTATTTTAACATTTTCCCTTTAGTCATAAAAAAAACATAAGAAAACAAGCAACCCCACATCTATATATAAAGATGTTCATTAATGGATAACAGCCTGGATTACAGGGTATCCGCACATAGTCAAGCCAATAGGTTACACTGTTGTGTGTTGTTTTCTCTTTGATTACTGATTCCAAGGTCGTTGCGAAAATCAGTATATCATGAAATGGGGTGTAGGTCAGGGACATTTTTATGTGCCACAAAAAACGGAGGGGTTTATTTTCAGATAAAAGTCTTCTTATCATTTTCTTGCAAATAAAAGCAAACTTATTAAGAGATAATAATTATATTTGTATTTTGTTGCAACTCTTATTTAGTTTACCTTATGTTTTGCATTGAATGAATATTTCTTATCTCTGCTTGCAGCACAATTGGCGCTGCATCACCACAAACATTTTATAAAATAAAGACTGAACAATTACGCTCACACACACACACCGACACACACACACACTCGCTCAATAGTGAAACTTATAACTAGAAATAAAATCCACCGCTAGAAGAAACAAAGAGAAGACGCACTGCAAAAATGTCATCACGTTCCAAAGAAAGAGTCGTTTCCGTTCTTCGCCAAATTTTCCAAAAGTCCAGGAACAATAACAACAACAATAATAATAACAACAATAACAACAACGATAAGAGCAGCGATGAGGCCGATGGCGCCGAGCACAGCAGCAGCAGCAACAACAACAACAATAATCTGAACAACAATCCGGTTATTGAAGTCGCTGCCGCCTCCACAGCCACTGGATCTGCTGCAGGCGCGGCAGCAGCAGCACCAGCCGCAGCAACAACAGCATCTGAAGCTGCAGCAAATGAAGCTGCAGCTGGAGTTGGAAATGGAGCCGGGGCAGCAGCTCAGTTAAATCTACGGAATGCTCTCCTGCGGCAGCGCGCCGAGCATCCAGTCTGCGAGTCTCCGGGCAAGCGACTCCGACAGGATCACAAGTAAGTACAATGGCAATCACAAAACATATGGGAGTAAACGCTAATTTAATGATCCCAAATTTAAATGCTTTTCAGAGTGGCACCAGCTACTGGACGCTCGCTGTTGATGCCACCCGATACCACCATACGCTCGCGTCGCCTGATGAAGGAGTTCCGCGAAATGGAACGCTTGCAGACCAAGAACGATGCCGTTTTTACGGTAATGCCAAAATATAAGTGTTTGCATACCTTTGGCAAAGGCATTTTCCTAACTTTATTCATTATTGTCATTATTATTATACTAATATAATTTATCGTAGATGCAGATATAGCTAGTGAAATATTTGCTCCAATAATTGTAATGATCTTTAGCACCAAGTATATATTAGAAGATGCCATGAAGAGAGCATGCAGAAGGCCTAAATTAAAATCCTTATCTTTTGGATTTGTTGCTTAACTTCCTTGCAATTCAGTATTAATTAATATAAACATGTAAATATATTTAAGATTAGCTACTGCGATGCGTCATTCGTAGATTTGTATTCATTAACTCCACACGAAATTTACAAGAATGAAATCAAAAATAGGGTCTGTTTAAGGGCACGTTTTCAGGTTCTCAGGTTAGCCCTTCGTTTTAAATCTTTAAAGAGAACTTCTTAAAAGCCTCGAATGTATAAGATGTATATTAAAATCTTCAATAATATTAAAATTCAATGCACAAAGTGATATTTAGAGTGAGATAAGATACACTATTAAAAATAGTTAAACCTTTTCAAAAATTTAAAATTTAATTACAATAATATATAGTTGCACAAATAATCCTCTGCTGCAATCTAGAAATTAATCTGTACAAAACTAATTTGAAGCTTATTTCTGTCTCATTACAGGTGGAGCTGGTCCATGACAGTCTATTTGAGTGGCATGTGCGATTGCATGTCATCGATCCGGACTCGCAGTTGGCCCTCGACATGGTTGAGATGAATGTGCCGGCGATTCTGTTGCATTTGAGCTTTCCCGACAACTTCCCCTTTGCGCCGCCCTTTATGCGTGTCGTGGAGCCGCGCATCGAGAAGGGTTACGTGATGGAAGGTGGCGCCATTTGCATGGAGCTGCTCACACCGAGGGGCTGGGCCAGTGCCTACACCGTCGAGGCGGTTATCATGCAGTTCGCGGCCAGCGTTGTTAAGGGTCAGGGTCGCATTGCGCGCAAAGCAAAAATTACAAAGGAGTTTAGTCGGTGCGTCCTACGAAATTAGCTCATATTTTTAAGCATTTATTTATCAAATTTGTTGTTGTTGTCGTTGCAGCCGCCAGGCAGAGGAGTCGTTCCGCTCGTTGGTTAAAACGCACGAGAAGTATGGCTGGGTTACGCCCTCCCTGGCTGATGGCTAAGGATGCACTCGCTTGCTGAGAAGCCCGCCGCGTGCCATAGCAGCCGATGCGTTTGCCAATTTAGTCAACTCAAAACGGAAAAGATAATTTCCATTTACATACACATAACAACGCTCATTATGATACTACAAACTAGTTGTAGGATGCTTCTACAGTATACTGATTTCATTTCTCCTCTAATTTAGTCAAGTAAATGTCTAAACGAATTCAATTGTCGCAAATGAATACCATCCAAGAGAAAGAAGAAGATGAAACCAAGAAGAGTAACTGGCGTCAACTAACAAAACAAAGAAATAAGCTTAAAATGTAATTTAGCTGTAGAACACCCATGAACGTTTCGCAACAAAAAAAAAAACATTATCTTTAGTATAAAAAAAAAGTATTATAAATTCAGTGAGATACGAAAAAAATATTAAGTTCCGCATTACCTACACATATTACTTATTATTTACGGCATAAATTAGCTTATGCAACCTTCTTGAATGAAAGTATCTCGGATTGTGTTATTATGATTAGTTGTGATTTTTGTTAACTACCAAATTAAAATTTAGCCTGTACACACATACATCTTGGTATGACCACTTTCTTAAGTTTCGCATATAGTAAATATATATATAAATGACATATTTTCACTGCCTTTTTCAACTGTGCGCGTGTTAACATTAAGTGCGTATGCGAAAAGTATGATATTTTAAAGTGCGCGCTCTCCCAGTGTTGCACAACGTTAAAGCTTACTCTATTGGTGGTCGAGTACTGGCGTGCGACTCTTCAGACAGAGCCGATCACCGCAACGCCACGCATTTGTACCTGAGCAATTACCAACAAAATTAGTTTTGCAGACATGAAAAGAGAATATTTCGGAGCATACTTCTAATTTAAATGTAGTGAATAATTGTTGTACATACTCGAGCAACAAATTGTTATTCATTGCTGACGCTGATGTTGCTTGAATGTCTGAACGTATCCGTCTACTATGCCCGTGGCGTTGTTCAACACTGAGAAAAAACTAAAACTGGCTGAAGAAAATTGTAATCACAGGACATAACTTTGTAAGTAAATTCAAGCATTTTGCTAAGTTGTTAAGATAGAAAAAGGTAACAAGAAGCAGCAACAAACTGTAGCCCAACTAAATTGTGCAACATTTGCATGCCCTAACTGCAAATAGACGGTGTACAAAGCAAGCAAAAAACTTGTCACTCGCAGTTGCTTGGGCGAAAAAATATTGACGCCGACGCTGACGTCGTCAACGACGACGACGACGCCGACGTTAACAGCAACGCTGAGAGCTGCTTAGGCGGCCGTATAAGAATTTACGGACAAATCCTAACTTGGAGCAACTAGATAAAAAAAAAAATGCACCACATGCATTTTGAGCTGCCCAAGTGAACCGGACAAACCAAAAACTGAACCAGCGCCAGATGAGTGCGAGCGAGCGAGCAAGAACAAAAATGTGCTGTGTGTGTGTGCATGGATGTGAATGTATGTGCGTGTGTGTGTGTTTGTTTGACAGGCAATTTTATAGCAACTGAAACCCACAAAGCATTAAAAATACCCACACTGTAGCGTAAAGCAAAAAAAAAAAACAAAAACTAGTAAAGAACACACATAGTTTTTATTTATAGACGACGACGACTCGTTTCAATGGACACGAACGCCAGCAGCAGCAGCAACAGCAGCAGTAGCAGCAGCAGCAGCAGCAGTAGTGGCAGCAACAGCAACGATGAGCTGCCCAACATGAAGCAGAAGCCACTTGAGGGCCAAGAAGGGTCTGTCCCAATGGATACGCTAGAGCCGCCACCGAGCAGCAGCTCGAAGACGTTGAAGCGCTGCCTCAGCGTGCCCATAATCCGCACGATGTCGGGCAGACCGACAGCAACGCCAATGACGACACGGGCCGCCGCCGCAGCAGCCGCTGCTGCTAGGGAGCAGACACCAAAGAAGCTGCAACAGCCGCACCAGCAGCAGCAGCGTCCCGAGTTCAGTCTCAGCACAGCGGCGGGCATCGATTGCTTTGGCAAGAATATTCACATCCGATCGCAGCCCAGCTCGCGTGAGGTGTCGCCGGCTCCGATGTTCAATCTGTTTACGCAACGTGCACGTCGCTATTCGGCCAGCTACAGTCCGGCTATAAGCGGCGGCGGTGCGGGTGGTGCTGCAGCTAGTTCAACAATTTGCCAGTCGGCGCTGTGTTTGACGCCACGCGTCTCGCAGCTGCGGCAAGAGGAGTGCGCGGATCTGAACAGTCGCGAAGTGAATCACGAGCGGGAGGTGCATCTTGAGATACAGATCTCGCAGAGCTGGGAGGATCTGACACTGGTCACCGAGAATTGGTCGTGCAAATCGGATGAGTTCTCAAATCCGCTACAGGTCGTTCTGCCACAGACGGGCGGCAGCAGCAACAGCACCAGCTGCTCCAGTCCCAGTCCCACCAGCAATCGAGCGGGAATCCGTCTTCCGTATTCACCATCGCCGACAAGGCGGACATTCTCCACACGGCGCTCGATGTCGCCCATACCGATGCGACCCTCATCTTTGGGTCCCGTCAAGCGCAAATTTGAGTTGGATGACAATAATCCAGGCGTCAGCAACTGGAGCGTCTACTCGCCACCGCCAAAGAAGATCTTCACCGACAGGTAAGTGAACGAATCTCGACTTTGGATGCTTTCGTTGTTTGTTATTTAAATTGATCAGAATCAGAAATGAGAAAAAAAATGTACAAATTTTCCATCAATGATAATTGAAGCAAACACTCAAACTCATTCGAGGCCAAAGTAATTATAATTCTCGTTAGTAACTCAACTTTGTCAATTTGCAGTCGCGGCTCGTCGCCCGTGTGCCAATCGCCGTCTTCCGTGTGTCCCAGCCCCGATTCGGGCACATACGATGGACGCAACACGCCCAAGCTCTTCATATCGAAGCTGTGCACCAACAACAATGCTAGCGGCAGTGGCAACAACAACAGCAGCAGCAGCGGCTGTCCCTCGCCAGTATCAGCATCTCCGAGCAGCATTCTGCCCGTAAATGGTCTGGATGGCATCTGCCTGGCTGGCAGCAACAGCAGTCAGAGCCAGAGCATCGATGAGTGCATCTCGATAGCGGAGAGCGAGCCAAACACTTGTCGCAGTCGCACCTCGTCCATATTGTCGACGGCATCGTGTAGCAGTGTGCTTGGCGGTGGTCCCCAGTTGCTTGTCAACGACATGGTGGATGATGCCACACTGATGGATGATGCAAAGAGTGAGACGTCGTCAATTGGCGGCTGTTCGACCATCAGCATTGAATCCTCCTCCTGCGACAGTGGCGCCAAGGCGGCAACATTTCTAAATCGGCTTGCCGTCGACGATGGCGGCTCGCCAATTGGCCAGAAGAGTTTCTACATCAATAAGCAGGGCTTCTCCGGGGCCAAGAAGTTTATTGTGAACCATGAGAAACTGGGCACATCGCTGGATCCGAGCAAGAACAACAAAATGGATGTGCAGCAAAAGCTTTAAGCGATCGCAATCGCAACTGTACCATAGATCGAACTGCAGCTGCTGCTTATACCCTGTAATTTGTATATGCCGCTGCTGCCCCTAGTTATTATCAGAAAAAAACAAAAAAAAAAACAATTACATAGTCCTATATATAATTGGCGTTATTCTTACCCAGCACCCACCCAATGTCCCGAGCTTTACTTAGTTCGCCTTAGCCATAAGAACTGTACATAATTAAGTTCGTAAAACACCACATTTTCGCTACATTTGCATATCACCAGAATAACTTTAGCCTTCCTTCTCCATTATAATTATATCTGTATCTTATGTAACTCATTAATTAATTAGCAACATGTGTTTTTAATATGTTTATTGCGCGAATCGATTGATTCTCTATGTATATGTCTCAACTACACAACGTTCACTTTACCAATGTCCTTTCGATAGATGATATTTGAGATATGATATATATACTTACGAAATGGAAATCACCTTTTATGTGTATTTACGTATTAAGCTCTATTTACGCTACACTTTAGTTGTTAGCTCGCTTAGATGATAGTATCAATCCAATTTTTGCCAAATATGTTTCTTATAAATATATATATATATATATATATATGTTTATTCACGTATGTATTATGTATATATGTGCGATCGGTTTATGACAGACAGGTTGACTGCAGTCTATGTCTTGCATGCGAATTTAAATACTTAGCTTCAAAATGTTATTTTTTTTGGATGAACAAGAAAACAATAATAAACAAGTTTTTTTCAATAGATTGAAAACAAAATGAGTGAGTTTTTTTTTATTTATAACCCGAATTGATTGAAGAAAATGAAATGGATTTTATTAAAGAATTTTTAATTCTTATATTGAAATCTCTATGGATTACAAATACTTATAATAGTGCATATTTTCTATTCTTTCTCTTCCTTATGCGATACTTATATAAATAACTTTTTATTTTCTTTTAAAACTTTCTTATTGCAATTTTAGTTCTTTATATTTAATATTTCATTGATTTATTGCAGCAAAAAGTATTTTATTGAAATTTCAAAAAATTAAAAACCATAAAAATGTTTCTACAGGTCTCTATTTTTATTTTTTATTTTTAATTCTATAATTGAAGTCATATTTTTTTGTTTTTATTGATATTAATAAATTTGTTTGTCATAACGACATTATTGAATTATAAATTTCAAAACCACAAACACTTGATAATAAATGAGTAATAAATTCCAAAGTAAAAATATAAGTATTTTCTTATGGGCTAATGATTATTTTTAGTTGATAGGCTTTTAATAGCATTGCAGTTCCGAGGCAAATAAGTACATTTATATATAAATATAAATATATATACTTATTATAATATATGTATGTGGTATAAGTGGCTCAGAAAAAGTTCGAACACCTGGTTGTGAGCGCCGAGCACATTGCCCCACACCACACTGCCGGTGGCTGTGGCTGTGGCAGTGTCGGTCAGGCACGTTAAGCGACTGTTTATGCCGATGCAGAAACATGCGAGGTGCCCAGGCTGTGGGGCGAGTGGGCGTGCATCGATCTATAAAAAAGAAACAAGTTTCGCAGGCACGCTTAAAGACGCTTCGTACTTGCCTGTCACGATTGCATCGCTCACTCGACTAACAAAATTGTGATGAGGAAGAGGAGGAGTAGGAGTGCGATCTACTCAGAACTAAATAAACACCCACGCAAAATGCATACAAATGAGCGTTTGGCATGCCAGCGAAACAGGGCAACATCGTTGAAGGGCGCCCACTTGTGGGTCGTTGCTCAACACTGTCGTAAGGCTGACGCAGCCAAAGCTCTCGCTGTCGCTGTCGACGCTAGCGCTGACGCCAATAAAGCAAAATACAAAATAAATGGCAAATAATTAAAGACTGCTGCTGTGGTTGTTGTTGCTGTTGCGCAAAAAAGGAAAAAAAAAAAAAAAACAAGAAATGGTTGCGCACGGAGCTCATGCTGCTCGACAGCCACTTTTGACTTGCTGTTGCTGTAGTTGTTGGGAGCACGAATCGCTTCGCTTCGGTCGTGCTTTAATGGAGCTTGCCTTCGTCTGCGTCTTCGACTTCGTCGCCCGCAGCACTACTCGTTGCGCGCTGCTCGAAGTAATCTTGAAAATCGTGAGTTGAGTTTTGCGCGGCGCTCGCTGGTTTCATTTGGCGCTCTCCCTCTCTCTGTCTCTCTTTCACTTCTGTTCGATGTCGATCGTTGCTGCTGCTGTTGTTGTTGTTGTTGTATGTATGTATCTGTGTCTTTGGGGCCTTGCTTTCGGTTCGCCCTGCGCATTTTCTTTGTTTTTCGTTTTGGTTGGCGCTGCTGAAGAAAAATCAAGTTAACAGCCAACGCACGCAACGGTACAGGGTCTGGGAGAAAGAGAGACAGAGAGAGAGGAGTAGCGGCAGCAGCTTGCCGGGTCGCCAACGCTCTTTCTTTTATTATATTTTGTTTTTGTTTTTACATTATGCGCGTGCATTAAAAATAAAAAGCCTGCGGCGCGGTCGACGTCGCCGTCGTCTTGCCTGTTGCGCCCGCCTGTGTAGTTAGTGCTGCTGCTGCTTGTTGTTGTTGTTGCTTCGCTTCGCTGATTCAGACTGCGCTGCGAGCAGCGGCAGCGGGCCGACTGAAACTCGACTTTTGGCGTTTGTCGAGGTTGCTGAGCCCGGGCAAGTGAGCTGCGAATCCAGTTTCTTCTTCACTCGGCCTCGGCGAACATCGCGAAACGGCCACGGGAAAAAAGACAACAAAAAAAAGAGTTGCGCGCCACTCACAAATTGCGTTTCCTCCGCCCCCTACAAATTGTTGACTGTTTGTTGTTAATGTACTGCGCTAAGGTATGCGATTGTTGTTGTTGTTGCAAGGACATAAGCTGCAATTAGCATAGCATATGTACTGGCGCATATGCTCTCTGAGATTCTTTTAGCTCTCATTTTGATTTGGACTCTATTGGGGTTTCTTTTTGTTGTCTCTTTCATTGATTAGGGCATGGAGCTTGCGCCTGCTGCGTGCGCCGACTGCTGCAGCGACTGCGTCAGCGCTGCAAACGCATGCTGCTGCACGGCCACCGCTTGCTGTGACGTTAGCTGTCAGCTCTTGCGCCCACCCGACCCCAACACCTACGTATACAGCGAGCCGGAGGAGAACTTTGTGTCCATCGATGATGCAAAAATTAAGAGTCTGCTGCTCAAAATTGGACAGCAGCAGCAACAGGAGCGACAACGCCAGCAACAACAACAACAACAGCAGCAGCAGCAGATTATCGAGCTGTTGGACGATGATGAGGCGAATGAGGAACATCAGCCACCGGTTATGGTAATCAGTGCAGCGCGTAGCTTGAACCGCATCTCGCCCGATATCCGACTCATTGCCACGAAAGTGCAGCAGCCTCAACGAATTGTGGCCAGGATTGAGCTGAGCGACAGCGAGTGTGAGGAGGCAGCAGCAGCAGAGAGCGGCGATGATATCGCCGATGATGAAGATTTGACTGCTGCGACTGCAGTTAGCTGTGAGCTGGTGGAACCGAGCCAGGTTATTATACTGCAGTCGGATGACGATGAGGAACAGCTTCACCCACAGCTGCAGCAGAATCAATCGAAATCACCCACAAAGAGACGACCCACCCGACCATATAGAAAGCGAAACAGTCGCCATTTCTACCAGTGCCAGGCATGCGGCAAGAAGGTGCAGTCCAACTACAATCTGCGCCGTCACATGATGATACACACAGGTGAGATGCAAGTGTGTGTCCCACTTGTGCATCGGGCAAATCTTCAGTCGAATGAGGCGCAAATAATGATTATTACTACGTGTGACTCTTTCTTGGTTATTGGTTATTGTTACAGTCTTTTACAGCTGTTTATTTTGCCCAATCTTATGTCTCACTCTGAAAGCTTCCTCCCAGCACTACCTATATATAGTTAGTACAAATATTCCCCCATTTAATGAGCTGAAATACTCTTTTTTTTATTTATCCACGCGACAGGTGAGCGACCCTTTCCATGTGATTTGTGCGATCGTCGCTTTCGCGAGTTTAGCGATCTCAAAAAGCATCGTCGGCGTCACACGAACGATCCGCGCTATATATGCATGATCTGTCGCCTGCATGCGCCCATGGAGCAGGACTCCACTCGCTGTTCGGAATGCGAGGGCAAGAATCTGGTGTTTAATCCGCCAGGCTGTGAAGTGCAATCGGAGGAAGAGCTGGACTTAGAGCCGAATCAGGAATCGGAACCCGAACTGAAACCGGAGGAATTTCGAACTGAGGAACGCGCTGGTCAGGCTCCAGCTGCAACTTCGATTGAATCACAGCGACCCATGTTGACGGTGACTCTTGTGCCCGCAGCTCCGCCATCCGCTCCACACGCAGCAACTACTTCCGTCTCCACATCCGCTTCCCAGTCACGGCCGCCGCTGCCACGCAGCTGCAGCAGCGCCAACTCGTCCTCTTCGCTGAGCAACGATGTGGCGCCCAATCGTCTGGCCCGATCACGCAGTCGTCGCACCTATCCCTGCCCCCTGTGCCAGCGTGTCTTTGGCACGCGCCACAATCTCAAGCGCCACTACATGATCCACACCGGCGAGAAGCCGTTCAGTTGCAGCAAGTGTCGCAAGCCCTTCCGCGAGTGCTCCACCTTGAAGAAGCACATGGTAACCCATGTGCGCGAGCGTTGGTACAAGTGTCTCCGATGTCCGGCCAAATATCACGACTATCTGCACTACACGGAGCATCGGGCGACACATGGCCTGGACACGCAATTGGAGGCGGAATCGGCGAGTCATCACAGACAGCGTTCATCTGACAGCGAGGATGGCGATAGCTCAGTGGAGGACTGGCTCGAGTGCTGCGAGTGCCAGGTGCGATTCACCCAACTGGATGCTTACACGGAGCATCTGAAGCAGCACGACTTGGAGCTGTACGGCGTAAGTGTCGATGATCTGAATGAGGAGGAACAGGATGTAGATGTCGCCTAATGGTCAACTAGCTTAGATTCATACAAAACATTCCAATCGTTAAACGTCTGGCACTCAAATGTAAGACATTACTTTTCCTGTGACATCAAATCTCAAGATGCTGAAGCATCTATTTAACTGTTTAAAACATAAATCTCCAATTGCTGATATTGAGAAATCCCAAAATTAATTTCCATATAAATTAATGAAAGAAATTGGTAAAGTTTACCACCTGAATTTGCGCCTAATCAAAATAAAAAACTGTTTGTATTTGCTTATTAAGTTATATCATAAATATTATTATATATTGTATAAACAGAAAAGCAGATATTAGAAAGTTCGTTCAAATATACAAGAATTATATATTATAAAGCCAACATTTGGGGTAGTAAATCTAAAATCCAGTTTATATAATTGCAATTGAATGAGACAATTTCTGTCTTTAGAAAATATAGAAAGATTTGAATTTCATTAATAGACTCCACAGTTGACTACCCCAAATATATTTTTTTTTCCGATTGCTCTAAAGTGTTTTTAAGTACGAATTGAACTAAACATAAAAAGAAAGCAAAGCTTAAGAAAAATGACTGAGAAGTGCGCTTTGAGCACTCGATAAGCGAGGATCCGTGTTAAGAAGTCAACTGGCAGTTAATTAGATGTCCAATAGAACCGGTTTTGTTTCCTTGGCACACTTGAACACCGAACGCATCATTTTCAGGAAACCCGTATCCTTGGGCTTTTCCAGGCCGCGTTCCACGCGATTCTTCATGACCGAAATGAATTCCTTGTTGCTCAGCTGATTGTCGTCTATGGATTATGATAAGAATTAAATTACTTTAAGTACTTAATTAAAGTTGGCGTTATTTACTGTTCTCATCGAATATGGTGAAGACGACATCGACAACGTGATCGGACAGGTTGACCATGGCCACCGTTTTGGCCACATGCTGCAGTGTTTGCTGATCAATCGAAGCGCCCGCAATATGATAGAAAGTCAGCGCCGTGTCCACGTCATTGATGTTGTTCAAAAAGTGGAAGAAGTCGAGGTAATCCTGCTCGGATATGCCAGTGCCGTGATCACGAAAACGTCGCTTGACGCGCTTCAGTTTCTTTTGCTTCTTCTTGGGCGGATAGCCGGCATAGGCGAGCAGTAGCTCGGCAAAGTCCGCCTCGGTTATTTTGCCCTCCTCGTTGGGCTCCTTGCGCTCAAACTCGAGAGAGAGTATTTCACGCTGCAGTTGCTCCTGAAAGTCTAAAAACTTTTCGATCGTCAGCTTCTCATCCATGTTTGGCCCAAAGAAATACGTTATCAAGGCCGAGTTAACGCCCTGGGGAAATGCAGAAAACACTTTTAATACAGCTCCATTCTCATAATAATAACATCAAAATTTAAAACGTGTGTGGAACAAATAGAAAAATTGTAGGCGTGTGACGATTTCCCAACTGGGCGTACAATGGGTGCAGTTATTGAATATTCAGTAACGTGAGTAGAGTGTGGGTGAGGGGTGTGGTAGCAAAACGAAAAGGTTTAAAAAGCATTTGTTGTTGGTTATCACAAAAGTACCTTCAGGGACTGTTAGTAGTCAAATAAAGGAAGTGAAGTATTTATATACACAGTTAGACACGTATTTAACGGACACGCGTATTCAATAGGATTAAGGCCAAAAGACAGAGAATATACAATACAAATATCGTTTAGTACGGCACTCTAAATACCCGCTCGCTCGATCGCTGAGCTGAGCTGAGAGAGTCACAATCAATATTCTAAAGACAAATACCTTGAATGTGTTGCCGGTGTTTGCATGATCGCGATGCCGGGTGCCCATGCTGGTCTGCTGCCGCACTAGAGTCGCCACCATTTCAAACTCCTCGCAATCCACATCGCCATCCCCATTCAAATCGAACATGCGAAATGCGATCTCAAAGTGACGCCGTGAGACTGTAAGGAACGGTTGAGAATTATATATGTCAATCATGGACCACTGATGCCACTTACTGGAAAGTACGGTGAGCAGAAAAATATAATCGGAGAACGTGATCAGACCATAAGAGCCTAGCTTATAGAATATGCTGTTCTTCTCCAATTGCAGATTTAACTGATCCCCCACGGACTGTAAAAAACAGTTTAGTTAATGCACAAGTCCTAAAATTGACAACAAAGTCGTATTACCTTAGGATCGTAGCGACGATATTGATCCAGCCCCAAACCTGTGAAGAGCAAACTTTGTTAATCACCTTCGAGCTGAGTATAGATTTGCAGATTAGTTAGTTTTTTTTTTTTTGGGGATCGATGTGGAATTGATATCAGAGGGTTAAAGCCACATACCATCTGGTTGTTTCATGCCTGGCGTCATGCTAGTCAAAAAATCGGTTGGTGTCATGTAGACCTCATGGCGATCGTCGGCCACCGGCACTTGGATGGTGGCAAAGTAGCGAAATACTTTATCTGGCGTCGAGAATTGCCTTATGCGATTCTCATACTCAATGATCTAAGCAATAAGCGTTCAGGGAAATTACAATTACATATTTCTTTGGTTAAGCTTCAAGCGATTAAAAACGCAGGCAGTGCAAGACATTTGGAAGGTGATAAGATATTGGTAAACTAAGCGCTGACGCCAACATAAAACTGGGACGCAATTGTGATCAGAATCGTGTTAGTATTTACAGTCTAAGATAAGCCAATTACACAACAATTACCATCTGGCTGCTTAATGCCCGGATAGATGGAGCGCAAAAAGTCCTCGGGTGTCATGCATACAATTGTCTGTGTGGCATCCTGCAGACGCACCGTGGCAAAGTAGCGAAAGATTTTATCTGGCGTCGAGAATTGCCGGATACGATTCTCATACTCGATTATCTTTGATATGGGTGTGAGTTTGTGTGTTGTTTTTGATGTTGTGTGTAAATAGCAACAGAAAATGTGATGGGCAAACATAAAGAGAAACGAAAGTCATAAGAGAACTTAAGTAAATAAGTAAATATATATATATATAGTATATAGTATAAACAGCATTGCATAGTCACACTAGTTGGTGCATCAGTTGCGTGGATTTATCTCGCATACCTTGCGCTCGCGAAAGCCAACTTTTTCCTTGATTTTTTTGCCTTCGTGCAGATTGATGGGGGCATCATCGTCCTCGTCGTCATCGCTATCGCTGTCTCCGCTACTCTCGCCATTAACGCCGGCCGCATTGGATGGACGCTGACCAGCATCGGCATCCACTTTGGGCACCAGCAAGCGTTTCACTCTAAAAATAGATGAAATCATTTTACATATCAAACGATTTCTATTGGTTATGTTTTTAGGCTACTTACTTGCCCCAGTCAAGCACCGAGATAACAAACAAACTTAGCACCATAAGGTGGAAATATTTCGTCACTCCAGGAGTCTTCTCCTCGCCATGGCCAAATTTCTTGTGTCCACGCGTCTGTTGCAATTGCGATTGGCATGCAGCACCAGCTGTTGTTGTTGCTATTGTTGTTTTGCAATTTGTGTTGCTGCTCAACGATGTAATTGGGCGACAGTTCTGTAGCGTTGTCAAGGTTGGACGCCTTGTTAGCACCGCCAGAGCCTGTCGCGTTACCAGAAAACGCACAACAGACATTTCTTCAATGTTTTTATTTTTCGTTCGCACCTTTTATTTTATGCACATATTCTCATTCGTTCTTGAACTAGTTATTTGTGAATGAGTTGTGCTGGTTCCAATTTTCCAATAATATTCTGGCGCTTAACAACACCACAACTTCAAACAGCTGTTTCTACAATCATGTGCGTCAGTTTGCACCAGTGCTGATATTTTAGCATTTTTTTACTAATTAATGAGAGCTTATGTAATGAACAAAATTTGTCAAAAATTGTGTCGACTAGTTTCAGGCAAGAAGTCTTATTTGTGAAAAGTAATCTTTGGCATTTCAGCCACAAAATTATTGCGCTATTAGTTTGCACGTAAGCCGATTGCTTGGCTTTAGTGTTGGACAATTTTATAAGGTTTACCAAGAAACAGGAATTTTGCATTATTTTTAGATTTATTATTGTTAAATTTATCTTATATTATATATATTATTTAATAAGCGCTAATAGGCTAATTAGGCTTTAGTTTTGAGTTCTTCAATCCTTACACATTTAGTTCTTTCATCGTAACATATTTAAATATTTATTCCGTTTGCTTTGAAAGACAATTTGAAGCCAAAACGGTTTATCTGATTTGAAAAATGTCAGAGTATCATTGATAAAAATTCCTTATAAATGAAATAAATACTAAATGTACAACATAAATAAACTGGCACTTGTCATGAAATTGTATATTTGTGCGATATGTATAGGCTTATTTAAAATTAAAAATAATCAATTATTAATGTTAGCCACACATATTAAATATATCATTTTACAGCCATGTGGTTAATTAAACAATTGCTCATATGCAAATTGATGAATATGCAATATTAATGAATTAAATTATGAAGTTAAATGTAAATTCTCCACCCGGGAAAACTTAACAATCAATATCCGCATGCAAACAATCATTGACTATGCCACAAATGGTGTCCAGTTTTGTTGTAGGTGTTGTTGTAGCCACTGGCAGGAGTAACGGCAACTTGTCCATCAAATCTGACATTGCACTCAAACGGGAAACGCTTGTCCCTGACAACAGGTGAGCTTCCTTCAACCAATTGAACTTGTGCAATGAATGGCAAGGATGATGATGTTGGTCAATACTGCGTATTTGCTTTTACCTATGAAGCTGTTTATTTGCGATATCGGCCGTCAGTTATCATGAATATCCAGAACTTTCGGACAACAATCCAATTGTTGGCACTGCGCAATTTTAGACAAGAGCAAATATGTATAAATATCCATATATCGAGAATTATTGTATGAAATTTTATGCTCTGGGAGTTTCTAATTCGAGAATAGAAAACATTTGTCTGGAGTTTCCAGCTGTTACATTGTAACCAATTTAAATTCTATATTTACAATGCAAATAACACAATTTGTACAATGTTGATATTTCAAAGCAAACAAATACATCTTGTGGAAGAGCGAAAACAATTTACTAATGAAATTACGAATGAAAATGAATAAAATCAAATGAATAATTTAATTTGTCTGAATCATTTTAAATTCTAATAAGATTCCATTGTTGCAAGCCCATTTCCAGATTTACTTGAAGCGTAAATGTTTCACAAATTGAATGCAACGAGCAGTATAAATTTGGATATTGGAAATGGTTAGCCTTGTGGATATGATATATATATTTTCATTTGAATATAAATACTAAGCAAACGATCTGATGCATGGGGAATACTTGAAAGGGATTCACCACTAATCTCTGTCTGGGGACCAAGGAAATGATTTGGTAAATAATATCTTTCTCTAAACGGCTACATTCCCAAATGTCTGAAATTGTTTTTGTCTCAATGATTTTGTGCTGAAATGTTTACAATATATTCTGGTACAATTTCTTTTTGGTTACGTTTTGGGCGTGTTTGGTTTGTAAATCTTTATTTAAATGCCGAAAGGTTACAAAAGCTCCCACAGCAAATTATAGTAATCAATTTGAAATTTTGGAGAGTTTTGTAACTTTGGCTTTGGGTCAAAAGCATTTAACTCTAATAAACGCTCACACACACACATAAACAAACACACATACAAGCATAGCATTGGGGAGTTGTCCCGGTAGAACTTTGACTTGGCAAAAGTTTGAAATGGTAGCTTTATATTTATATTTTTGTCGATTGTGTTATGAACTTGTACAAATTAAACTTACTTTAAACATTTCCCAAGTTTTAAGTGAAAAATTAAACAATATATTTGGAAATATATATATGTGAATTGATATGGGAAAAGGAATACGTTTGATGTTTTTTTATGCTTTTATTTTTGCAGAACTCTTTGGATATATTTCGAGTTTATATAAGTTTCTTGTGCAACTTTGATTGCCTAAACTTCTTTTTTCCCTGTTAGCCGAATGCAGTTGAAACTTTCACTGAAGTTTAAAATATTCTTTTAGCCAACAAATTGCTTTCAATTTGTTCAGTAAGTTGCCCCCCCTAAAGCTCATATGCCAAGTGCGAACAGAGTCCTAAATTCTGATTTTTTGTTGCATTCGACAACAATTTATTAAACACTCTGACTTCTGGTCTTGAGTCGTCAAAGTGCCGGATTGATATATTTTACAGCACACTGTTGCCTATGCAGCAATTTGTAAGAGCTGTGCAAACATTTACACATCTATTTAATGCTTTGCATTTTCCCCTGTCACTTGCCAAGGCTCAGAAAACGGAAGCATGCAAATTAGCTTCGATATTAAGATATTTGAGGAATGTGTCTGCAACTGACGTATATCCAATTAATGTCCTTAAGCACTGACGCTAAAACAGAATTGAAAGGACATCTGCCAAGTGGCCAGTTTGCTATTGAATCGCTTTCATAAATCTACTAAAAGCTTTGTTAATAACACTACACTTAAATTTGTTATATATATTTGCACGATGTGCTGCTTAAATG
The DNA here is from genome assembly GCA_035044245.1 of Drosophila nr. fundita. Taxonomy (NCBI): domain Eukaryota; kingdom Metazoa; phylum Arthropoda; class Insecta; order Diptera; family Drosophilidae; genus Drosophila; species Drosophila nr. fundita. The sequence continues at coordinate 1,107,299 of JAWNMG010000857.1, forward strand.
TTTTCAGACTAAATGAGCATTCGTAGCTAATGAGTAGGATGGTAAGCAATGCATTAGACATCTGAGAATAAAACACGTTTTCAATTAACACCGCAATTGTCAAACAAAGTGCTTTAAATGAGTTCATAGAAAGCAAACATAAATCATCAAAAAAGGTGCAAGACAAATAAGAAAACGAAGGGAGTTCGTGGCTTGTTTGTGTGGGTGACACGGAAAATGGTAGCAGGCTGAGTGAATAAATATTGTTATATGTACCCACACAAAAATAAACAGAAGTGAAAACTTTCATTGTTTATTCATTGCCAACACTCTGCTGAATGGTGGCTGACAAATGGCCACGCCTTAACTCAACCCTATTACCGACTTTGAGAAGGAAAACACAACATATTCAAAATCAATGGATTTACGGTTAAAACAACATTTTGCATTGCATTTAACCCCATATTAGTATGTGTAAGTACAATTTAAGATATCCACATCGATCTATACTTACATATATATATATATATATAAATATATGTATATTTTTCCATGCCATTTCCGGGCATTTATTCCATTGCTACTGTTTATGGGCCAGTCAGCAATTTGTTTTTAATGCATCTTTAATTTGTGTGTGTGTGTGTGTGTGTGTGTGTGTGTGTGTGTGTGTGAAGAGGTGTGTGGTCAGTGTGTGTGTATGTGTGCAAAGGGAAAATTAAATAAACCTTTCGCAACTTTGTAACGAGGCCGTTGCCAGAGGTAATCACTTTACTTTTATGTCTACTTTATGTTGGCTGCATATTCTTTGCAGTCTGTTTTTGAGAAGCATTTTCATTCGCCTGGCAACATTGTACAAAAAATTTTATATCTGAGAAACTGGTTCTTGTCTCTTGACTCTTTTGCCAACTATATACGTTAATTTATATAGCCCACTTATTCAGTAAGTCAATTACATCTCCCTGACGTTCCCTCATTTCTACATTTTTTAAATCGGTTCTTGTAAACATTTTTTCGAATCCATCAACTCTTTAAGTATTTGTTGGAATAATTGGAATTTGAATGCATCAATTAAACACTTAAATTCTCACTGCATAGCTTAATTGACTGGAAATGCAATAATATCAAATTTCATGAAACCAACCATAAATATTCCGGTCATTAGTAATAAGAGCGCCACTATAAGCTCAATGGCCATATCCGCTTACGTCATTTCCTGTTATGCCAATTTCTGGTCCAGACCACACAATTTCCCATCACTGCATTGCAATCACCACAACAACAACAACAACAACCAGCTGCATTCCAGCATCCCTCAGCTGTGTTTTTTCTATGTTCTACCTTGGAAAGTTGGCTGAGTGAAAAACTATTTGATGAAACACGACCAGGCGAAAAGTGAGCAATTGCACAAGGAGTCGTGTTTGCCACTTTGCACGATGCTGCCACAATAACAACACATAAATCTGGCAGCAGCTGTCAAGTACAGAAATTTCGTTTATTATGCCACTCAACAGCAAAGCCGGTGACCGGAGCTGGATGAGGAGAGTCAAGACTTCCTAATTGAGGATTATGTGTGCTATTGAATATGTGTACTAATTAAGGAGTTAATTAACTGTGTGCTCACAAATAATGTTAATATTTGTAAATATCCCACGGTGAGTCACATGTTACCAAGCTCACCAATCATAAATTTCAAATGAAAATGTTATTTTTCCTTGAATTATATTGGTAAATTTGCATTTTAATTATCACGCATCAATTTGCACTTATTTAATTATCACTTGCATAGATTTGGCCACAGGCAAACTCAGCTTAGAAATATTAGCGAAATAATAAACTTGGAAAAATGCTGTGGAAAGCAGTAACTCAATTCAAACAAATCATAATTATGCAAATTCTTTTTATGACTGTATTAAATGCTCAGGACATTCAAAATGCTAAGATGTCTGTAAAAGTTCTTGTTTGTTTTTTCCGTTACCGCTTCTGACGGTTCGGTTCGGCGAAAACAATAAATGAAAGGAAATCGCTATGAATAACAATAAAACATAATTATGAAATTGGCATTTCTAGAGCAGAAGCAGTAAATATACTTCCTTAGATGCGTAGCATTTGTTAGCCGCACAATTGCGTTAGAATCCCCAAAGGTCAGCTATAAGGAAGCCCGTGGGAAATGGGCATTTTGGCTTTCAAAATACATCAACAAGCGCAGCATCTGCGGCATTTTTGTAGCTTCTGTTGTTCATAAGCACAGTGAGAAAAGTTGCAAAACATTTCGTTGCTTTTTATTTATTCAAAAGTGTACGAAATTTAAAAGTTTTCAAAAGTCTTCATTCTTACCTTACCTAATTTTCGGTCTTTAAGCTGCTTTGAACTCGTCTCTATATGTATAATGTACTACAGATTTGATAAGCATTAGCAAGGGGAGGAAACAATGTTCACGGTTATCGGATTTAAATTCATTATCATAAATTAAATTACAATTACTTATTAACTCAAGAATCAACTGTATAATTAACTAATAATTATGGTTTTAAATGATTATTTTTTACATTTATACAGACTTGTAAGAAACGGAAAAGAGCTGTTGAAAACTCGAGATATGCTAAAGGCATTGACGTGATTTTAATTAAAATTGCATATTATTCAGCTCAGTTTCAGTCTTCCCACTTCACTTGGCACTTGTTACACTTTTTTGGTTGCTGTTTTTGTCGGCCCAAAGGCAAATGCATTTTTATGGCCATCATGTGGTGCAATTAATCAACACCATCCTTCTGACTGTGCAAAAATTGGCTGCTCACAACAACTTTTGTTAGCGGCTGCTCTGATAGCTGATTGACAGCAATTACCATCGAATTGTACAAGGACCACAGTTCAATGTGCATTTAAACAGAATATTTTACAAGTACGTTTTGCGTTTTACATTGCAATTTACTTGATTTATGGTTTTATTCTTGTGTTTACAAACATTATATTTGAAAGTATCCTTTTTGTGTTTGGTGTCACATTTAAATTCAACCAACAGCGTAACACATTATTTATACATATGTAATAAATTGAAAATTTAAATGTTGAGCAATAACGGGACACGACGTGAGATAAATGCAATTATAAAAAACATTTGCAGCCATTAAAACGTAATTTTGTATATTTTATGGCGTTGCTCTCTGGGGCCATTAAACTCATTACAAATTGACGCTGTCCAATTGGTTGTTGGAGGTGAATATTATGCGACCATTATGAGTGCTCAACACCCCTCCTCCTCAATTCCAATTTATCTCAGTTGTTGATGTGATTAATATTCCTCTTAGCCCGCCTTGTCAATTGGTGCCACAAACAGAACTGAGTTGAGGTGAGCGTTAATCAAATGTCAATTTCGACAAGGATTTCAAAATGGATTCGCTTCGCTTACTTCTTTGAGGAGCAACCAAACAAGATTAGTTGGCGTGGCGTCAATTTGCGCTTTATCCTTTTCCTTTTCAGTGACAATTTGATTTCAGAAAGCAATGCACAAAAACACTTGGATTTTCTAGTCCTTTGCTGCAGATAGCTTATCCTTGCCTCATCCTTTACTCAATTTGACGCAATGCCTTTTTTTTTTTGTGGCGACTTCAACACACTATTCATGACTGCTGCATCTTTAAGTGTTTTGACGTTCAAGATATGAATTTTTATATTTCAACGCATCTTTTTGTACATTTTTTTTTTTTAATATAAGAAAAAAAAAACAAAAACATTTGCTCATTACATAACATATTCCTCTCAACCCTCTCCGTAAGCAGCTTCATTCCTTTTTTATTGTTCGACTAGCTTAAGCAAGAGATATGAAATTACCAGAAAAGCTATACTGGAGTAAACTGTAAGAAGTTATTTTCCGTTTGAGTTGACCAATTAATGCTTAAATGTCTTTTGTCTTTTTGGCCAAAAAGAAAAGTTTGAATAAACAAAGTCCATTGGCTTGTTATTAATTGATAAGTATTTAGACAATGTCCTTGGAACATTGTACTCTTGGCACATGCCATGCAGGGATGTCCTGTCGTGCTGTACCATTATCAAAACATGTCCGGTTGTCCTCCACTTTTATATAGAGTCGAACACAAAATTCCACATGAACCAACAATAAAAGTGTTTTGGTTGAGATAGTCACGTAGTGTTTTGCTCTAACAAAAACAGAGGTAACGGAAAAATACGTAGCATAGTTTAGGGCACAATATTAAGCCATCAGCTTTGAGTAAAAATTATTTGGTTAGTCTTATAAATATGTTTTATATTATTTATAGCTACATATTGAAGCTACCCAATGGTAATGGATAACTCAAAGTGGAAGATACTTTGCAAATTTTTTTAATTACACTAGCTTAAAATTGCTGAGCTTTGTTGTACAGCTCGACAATAAGTCGTTATTAAATATTATATTTTGTTTTACGGTGAACTATAAAGCACTCTAAAAAGAACTTTATCAATATGCCTTTTTCATGTGGGCTAGTGTTAAGTTACCTGTCTGTTCAATTTGCGAGCTGTGCACCTTATTGATGGACACTCTTCAGCTCAATTATGAGTTGATGGCCTTTTTACTTTTTTACTCGATTTGTTCGTTCGGATCCATTTGAACTTTCAGTTTCAATTCGTTTCAATTTAATTGCTCTAAAAGCCCTTCGCATCCCTTGGCCATTTTCCTGATTGCAGTAGAGTGTTGTTCAAAGTGTTGAGGAAGCTTAGTATCTAAGTGCGTGATTTTGGATATCATAAAAAGAAACAGCGAATAACATTTTCGTTGTATTTTTTAGCTAAAAGATAATTCGCTCATAATTTATTCCATAAATTTAAGTGCAGAGCACCAACTAAAGTTAAATGCCTCATTAAAACTTTAATCAATAAAGCAAAACAGTTAATAAAATCTATCTTATTCATGTAATCCATACAAACATTGGTATCAATTCGTTCAACTCCATTAAATATGTTGATTTAGGCAAAATCTTGTTAGAATGCTAAATGCGAGCACTGATTTGTAATAAATTTCTTAACTTTATTCAAATTGAACTTGTGTCGTAAATTAAATTTTTTATTAGAGCAGTAGGAATACATTTGAAACTACAATTTTTCAAATTAACTGACTAATAACCGAAATCTCACATCAAATATTGGCAAAGAAAAAAACAAATGACTACTGTTTGAGTAAAGTTGTAAAATAAAATCAATGACATGACACAAAGACAAATTTTAATTGTGCTAAAATTATTACGTTCAGATACAATTACTACAAAAAAAAACCGAATTTTTAATCAATTCGCTTTTTGAATCGAAGTTTTTTTTGTAACAATTTTCTCAACTTGCTTTTATTTTTAACAATTGTGTATTTTTTTGTGTGGTTGTTTCAACATATTTTTCTGACTAAATTTGGTACAAAATCACCAATTCAGTGTATGCAAATTTTTCAAATTGGAATTGAATAATAGGTATGCTGCAATGCACTTTTTCTGTAGGAAAAATCTCTTTGACATTGTAGTGGGTCAAAGGGTGACGCCATTTCTGTGGGATACATTTAATAACTGTCAAATTTATAAAGATAAAATTTAAAAAGAGGGATAATAATAATGTTTTATGGCACACTTTTCTCAAATGGTTTTACAGACAACAAAAATTCTGTGAATTCTAGGAAAGATGTGTTTATTGGAGAAAGTGTCTCATTAGAAGTATTAGGTATTAGGTACATCGAAAAGTTCTTCTGCCTTTTTGTGTTCTCCTGCATTTTTTATTTTCTGTTTTGATTGGAAAAACTTTTCATTGGACAACTATATATATATATATTTTTTTTTTTTTTGTAGTAACAAAGCTGTTATTATTGTGGGAATGACAGCCTTTATTTGCAATACATTTTATTTGACTGTAATTTCCAAAGTTTAAATTGGCACCTGCAGCTAATCAAAAGCCTCTCCAAAATGATAAAAGTGATGCAAAGAGGAGGCAAAATATGAATTTATATTCACAGAATATATATAAAGTAAGTTTCATACAATATATAACGGAAAGCTGAATAAGTGTATATGTATTGTAAAATATAAAACTGATTTCTGTCTAAGTAATACAAAACCATGTTTTTACTGAGTAAGCACTGGCAACGCAGACATCATTCACAGTTATCGATTGCAATAATAATTATTTATTAATAAAACAGAGAATTCAGCTGGTGTTGCACAGCAACATATGTTTTTAAAATAAATAAAAACTGTGCAGTCAATAAAAAGAGGGAAAAACGAAAGTTTTTAGTTAGTAGTTAATCGACAGTGATAAATGGATAAGCGAAAATCGATCAGCATTTTCCTTTTGTTACTGCACCTCTGGCCACTTGCCTTTGCGATTGGGACAAGAAACAGTACTCTTAAAAGGCCAGATGTGAGAGGAAACAGTACTTTAGAAAAAATGCAAAATTTGGAAAGAAATAGTACTTTTGCAAAGCTTGATCTAGCACTAAATACAAAACTGTTGCTAGGTAGACACAAGCTAATGAAAGATTTAGTGATGAATCCCAAGGAAAATTTAGAATTGGTAAGTTCTGCTGGTTAACGCATTCATTAATGTTTTCATATGCATTCATTTTCGTCATCCAAAAATTTACAGATCGAACATATTGAATTTAAGAAGAACTGCAGTGGAATTGGTATGCCATGCAGAGTCGCCGAGGATTGTTGCACTTTTATGTGCCTAAACCGCTTCAAAGAGTGTGTGTTTTAAGCAGATAAATAAATGGCAACTGTAAACAGCAGCTGTTATGAAAATTTACCTGACCATCAATATATATAAATTTGTTAACTTTGCAGCTTTAATGATTAAATACTAGGCTTAATTAAGGAAACACTTTTGAATGGTTTTTATCGTGGTTTGGCAAATGAAAATAATATTATGCGATCTGTTACAGAAGGGAAAAATATTAGCGATCTATCGCTTAGTTAAACATCGATTAATTAAGTATCGATTGCTTTATTTTTATTTTCATTTTAATATCGATAAGTTTTACACAACGTATGTAAAATTCGACGAAGAAAATGAGTCGATGCATTTGTGTTCCCCAAAGAAGTAATTTCTAATAATTGTTGCAATTAAAATATAGATGATGGAAATTGTTTGCATGTGGAGCGTATTGTGGCTAACATACAGGCGGATTGACTATTACATACATATATATATATGTACATATTTCAAACTATAGGTAAGATTGCCATGAGGCAAATGCACATTCATTAAATTGTCATGTTCAGACACAGATGATGATCCCGTGGATCACTCCATCCACCATTACGTTTAGTGTTCTTCGCCTTCTTGATTACATACTCGTTGTTATCCAGACTTGATTTACTTATTGTGAGAAATGGCGGATAGAGCTGGTCAGATTTTGAGGCAAAATTAAGCATATACTTCACTTTCTGGAGAACTGAATTGGACTCGCAATCGGGTTTGTTGTGATGAATGCCACTGCATGAAAGTAAGTCAGAATAACCAGTGGCTACAAAAACAGCAATCTCCGATGAACTTACCACTTGCCAATGTGAAAGGCGCGTGATCCTCTGACTACCATCACTATAAGCTTACGCTCCATACACCTCTCCGATACGTGATCCAGGGACCAGTCCCAATTGTAGTCATCGTATGTGCAAAAGAGTTGGGCACACTTTCGTATATTCGACCAGGTTGTGCGATTAAACGCCAAACCCATATTGTGGCTGCCACCTTGCCAGGGCATGCACTTAGCCTGCCAAAAGAAATTCACCAAATGAAATTGAAAACAAGTAAAAAAGAGTTATGTAATTGACAAAGCCTCAATTTCATCGGTTCACTGCTCTCCGCCTGAATCTCACCTTTCTGTTGTATGTGAAAGATGTAAACTGTGCCTTATAATTGCCAAGACACAAGATATTGCAATTTGGGCAAAACTCAGTACTGTCTTTCTCCATTACTTTCAGCACGTGTAAAAAGTCCTCAGCCATATAGTGATCTTCCTCCAGAAACAAGTACAAACCTAGAACCGAAAAAGTGCAATAAATCAAAACCAAACTTTGCTAGAATTGGCAGTAACAGACCATTATGATCTTTTGTGATTTGGAGTTGATTGAATACTTGATTCGCTTTCCACCACCAGTGGTGCTTTATCTGTGTAAATTTCGCTTCTCTGTAGTGACCATAGAGATCTGGATAAAATGCGCTATTGCAGTTAATGTTGACAGCCCTAAGATATATGAAATAAACACTCTGTTTATCGAATCTGTGATTGCATTTTGAAACTCACATATCTTTTGAAATGTTCCTAGGACAGTCGTTGTGGTGTTTGCCAGGGAACTCATCTGGATATATTTGTATAGAGTATGGATAGTATATTTGAATTACCTTACAAAAATCAATGTTCTGTACAAGCTCGTTGATATCTTCATCGTAGTAATCGTGCGAGAAGACAAGCAGTACCTGCGAAATACCCCACGCCTTGGATAGACTACTTATTAAATGCTTTAAGTAGTTTATACGTCTGTGCACCTATACGGATGAGAATTAAATGCTTTTAGATAAAATTACCGACTACCTTCGATTATTCACCTGAATAACAATTATAACGGTATCGCTTTCTAAGGGTCCGAATTTCATCTCGTTTAGGACCAGCTGCTCATTGTTCTTAAATTTGATCCAATGTTTGCCTTTCGAGAGCGTAAAATTAAGTTCCGGAGCTAATGCTGAATAGTTGAGAGGTTATGTGTATTCTGAATGTACATATACCACAAATTAGACTCACTTTGTTTTGCATTCTTGGCCAAATGTGGACTTAGTTGCTGGTAATCTTTTTCCGGTTTCCCGGTAAATGAGTTATTCGTCTGTGGCCGACTTGGCAATTCGCCAGGGCTTCTTACTAACCAGTTGTAAGTATGTATAAGTGTGAACGGTAAAAATATCAAGTTCATACTTACATAAGCTAAACTGCACTAGAATGAACATAAACATGAACAGGACAACAATGCTGCGAATAATAAACCAGGCGAATTTTCTACTCATGATTTAAATGATTCGATATTCGGAATTTGTTTAGCTCGTACACAATGATTACTATGATTTGTGACATGGTTGAGACAAGTGTCGTTTGGGAAATTGATATACCACTCTCCATGCCAATTGGATAAGGGTAAATAAGTGTGTAAAATTGATTTAGTACACACATTTTCAAACCTAAAGTTTTTGCAATTATGCCATAAATTTGTCATGCGCTAAAATAGTTTTAAATAAATTGTTCAGCAGTTAAACAGTACTATAAATAATATATAAAATATTCGTATTGCTTTTCGGATTTAAGTTGTAACCAATTTTATTAATATACTTTAAGCCAATACATTCTGAGCCTGTGTAAATATGAAAGGAAGACGAACTCACGCTTAAAGCCATCATTATCCTGTCTAAAGACATTGGCCTGGTCAGAAGCAGCAGCTGCCAGAGGGTACTGCAGTAATTTCAAAGCGTCGTTTACTTTGGGACTACTTTGATGCATACGTTATATTGACCTTAGGGCAGCAAGTGTATCTGAAATGTTAGTCTTACAGATATACTCAGCTTTAAGTTCTACACTCATTTACAAGGAATACTATAAATTTTCCTTAAAAGTAAATGATTTTAAAAGAGAAAATATTATAAAATACATAACTTTAAAATAGGAGAAGTTGTCCAATAAAATGCTTGATAGCCAAAAAGTTGTAATTTATTTATTTGGGCTTTTGGCTATTTGTTTCATATCATCCCAGACTTGAATTAAAGTATTGAAAACATATGTTCAAATTTGTAAGTAGTTTGTTGCCAATGTTATCGCAGTAAGTGCAGTTCGATTATTTATTAGTGGCCATTTTGTTAAGTCGAGTTGACAGGTTTTATTTATTGGTACTCGAAGGCCTGTGGCACAATCTGCGTATGAGTTATTTATTATTTAGCACTTGGCTTTTTTTGACAGAATACCGAACGAAATTGCTGCAGTTTTGAGTTTCTCACAACAGCAGTAATCTACCAGCAATGTAAATTTCCAGCTAAGGACGAAAGGTTCTACTTACTTTTTTTTACACTATAAACATTTTTGTTTTCAAGTTAGCATTTTTTTTCACATTTCATGCATAATACATATGTTATTGTTATTATTATATTACGCAGGCCAAGGACATTTCTCGATGCTGCCTTCAAGCTGCTAGTGAATCACATCGACTGCTTTGCGTCCTAGTTTACTCAGTCAACTTTTCAAGCATTTACTTTTGGGCCCCGTTGCTCCAGTTCTCGGTGCATTCATTCAAACACGTATTTATTGTGCATTCATGCATTTCATGACCCACTGCCTGAGTACTTTTGACTTTTCAGCACAGTCAGTGCGTATACTGCCCCACACAACTGACCAAGGGGCCCTTCCCCACTTGTTAACCTTACCAGTGGCCAGTCGAGCACAATTACCGCCAAGAATATTTGCATATATACGAGTATAAGGGTTCATGGTTACATCATTTTACGTTCTAACTGGTCTGCTATGGCCTGCTCCGAGAGTGAAAGTAACATTTCCATAACTTTTGAGACTCCTTTTGTATTGGCACTGTCATTCAAGCTCCAAGCCACTTTTTCTATTGTGTACCGCAAATGCTGTCACTGCTTCTTGGCCCAAAAGCGAAATCACACTCAAAATTAAAAGAAAAGGCAACAAGGATACGCTCTTTTTGTGCTTACTTATTTACAATATCCGAAAGCAAATCCACTATTATACCATACATGGGCACAGTGAAAAGGATAATTTATTTTTCATACTGAATAAAAACTCAAAGGAAAATTCGATTACTGCAGATCTTGGGATTAGTAGAGAAAAAGATGGTCAATGGCAATATTCACTTCGATGATTTGTTAAATAGATTGACACTAGAAGTGCGAACAATAAGTTTCATTTAACAACATGCCAAGAAAGTATCAGGAAAGGAAAACTCTTTAAAGATTTTCATTTAGGCACATTTTTGTGTAGTTTAAGCAGCAGTTGAGCTTATTTATATGGGTTGCAGGCATATTTCAGTGGGCCTAGTCTCTGCAAATTTTTGAGGGCTTGCCATAAGCGCAAAAATGTTAGGCAATTGTGCTTATGCCTTCAAGCCTTAAGCGAAGACTTGGTTACTTTAATTAGCCTTTCGTTTAAATTGTATAAATTTTGGTAGTCTAAAAATATTTAAAGTCCTGCGTATAAAATGGATTCCCATCCAAGCTTAAGCATTGTTGCCAAACTATTTAATCAAGCTCTTTGTGATTTGCCAAATGGCAGAACGGCGGAAAAAGGATGCGCTTGAAGAACGCAAAAGTAAATTTGCAAATTGTCGACTCAAATAAATTGAATGATTAATTATTGCGATTCTGGGTCGAGCTACACGCATGCATAATTTTACAAATCGTATATAAATCTGATTGTAAGTAATGTAAATAAACGTGTTTAATCTTTTTTATATTGTTCAGCCTTTTAAAGCATTTTGTTGGAAACAGGAGCACCTAATTTGAGATGAGAACAAAATGCAAGGTATATTTATGCATATCCTGAGCTCACTATTTGGCTTTGGCTTATATTACCGCGCACGTTCTTAACATAAATTGCTCAAATTGGGATCAATATGCACACTTTTATTCGTGAAGCTAACCAGATAAAATTCCAACGATACAAAAATGCAAAGCTGTGAGCCACATTCGAGGCATAAGCATAATCAATGGCTTGAAACTGAGACGGATTCAGGAGTTTGGCAGCTCGTGTGGCATTTTTTCTTCTTCTTTTACATTTCTGCATCATTAAGTAGCTGAGCATGTCGAGAATATGCTAATAACTGGGTAAAGTGATACACATGAGCCTGCAAATACTCAGCAGGATGTGACGTTAAGCATACGCCATGTTGTGTCTCAGTGTTTATGCGTGTGTGTGTGTGTGTGTGTGTGTGAAGTCATTTTTGTATATTTTTTGAAAGACAATGCCAAGGCACTTGAGCATTAAGGCAGAGAGCATTTAAATCTGCATCAATCCTTATGCAGGATTCTCCTTTATAGCACCGACTTAAAGGAATCTAAGTTTGAAAAAATCCAAAAGAATGCAAATCAAAATGTGACAAAAATGTGGCAAGAATTCAAAGATTCAAAATGCTGCATTATGGCATGTTGCATGACAAAATTCAATCAAAAAACAAGTTAAATGCAAACTTATAAATCTTTTCCAGATGACTTAATTGAAAATTGCGGATTGCCATTCACTTAAAATGATTTTGCTCTTGGTTTCCTTTGAATGTTTATTAAAAACTACTTTGCTACTGATCTGAATTCTTGTCAAGTACAGCAATTTACCAGTTGTTCATTTTGCATATTTTAATAAAAGTGGCAAAGAGTTGGATCTTATTAATGGCATCGACTCTGTGGAGCACATTTTGTTTTCAACATTTCGAGAGCAAACAAATTAATTACAGTGAAATTGAAAAGCTGACGTCGTTTTTTATTCTGACAGCATGTTGTGTCGATAAGTTATTTGTTTACGCTGTTGATTGCTTAACATTTTTTTAATATTTTTAATTACTCGCTGTATTGACAAGCCGATAGGTCGGAAAAACAAGATTTATTGTGCACATATACAAAGATCTATATATGTATGTATACGGGCTGCCTTAATATACTGGAAAAACAACTGCTAGATAAATAGATTCATTGCGTCCTTTTTCAGTTGTAGTAGACTCAAATGCTGTTGCTATGAATTAAACCTTGTAATCGTCTTTTACTTTTCAATTGCCAAATTAATAAAATTAATACAAATTGTCCTTTGTCCAGATATACGAGATGGTGTCTGTACTTCCAGCGTTTAATTCTGAAGCCTTCTTTCTGCCAACATTTGCAGAGCCAACAGAAACGGACAGCATTTGGCCATCTGAGCAAGCACAATGCAGAATTCCAATTCGTTACTGCTGCCATTGAGAGCAGTAGTAGGAAACTGGGGATTCTAACCCAGGAAGTCCTAATTGTTTTTTTTATTGCTTTTGATTTTTAATTGCTTCATTATAGCGCATAATTTATTGCTTTTGGGTGGGGGAGTGACAGGTGTGTGACTTTTTTTTAGAAAAATGTGTGGTTTTGGATCACGTGCGTGACATTTATGATCGAAGGGTATAGATTTATGGATGACCTTTTTTTTATTGGGTGCTGTAGTTAGGTGGAGGATCACTCGCGCACTTGTGTGTGCGTACGTGATTGTATTTTTTAAGGAGGAGATTGTGAGCAAGGTATGTAACCTGTAACCTGTATGCTAGAATATAGTGGAAGATCGGTTAGCAGCTAGCGCACAAGCGTGCAGGTAGATGATTTGAGTTGATTTTTTGAAGGGTGGGTTCATTGATGAGTGGAAACGTGTTTTTTGTTGTCTTTTCACACCTTCATTGTCATTGCTTAGAACTCATAGGACACCTCCCACCTAAATGTTTTCCCACATAATAATTACAGTATTATTGACGTAACTTATGTTGTGTGGGTACTTCGCACGTACGTTTAACACGTGCTACTATATTTTTGTGTGTTTTCGGTTCTCTCCCTTTTACGGTGCACTCTGTTTGAGTTTGAGTGACCCTCCTTATGATGATTTCACAATAATTTGAAATAATAGCCAGCTGTGTTTTGTATACCTGCAGACTTCATACCTTAGATTATAGAGTTTATTATGTTTAAATAAAAGATATTTTTGTTTACGTTTTCATAATATAATTTATTTCTTATTGTTATAGTGTATTTTTAAAGTTAAATGTATATATTAAAATGTATTATTATTATTAATATCCATTTTGTTGAACCTCTTTCTTAGGTTAGTATATTGAAATATAAGACGATCCAGTTTTCTTTTATATGATACAAAGTAGTGGCAAGCACATGTATCAACTCCTTCTGTTGCATCATTCGAGGACCATGAGCACACCGTCAAGTGCTTTCCAAATTGTGATTTAACAAGACTTGCCTCAACTACTCACACAACGAGCACATGTATATTGAGCATCGTCAGCAGTGTGGAAAGGTTGTTCCCACACTCCCATCGCAGGAAAAGGCAAGTCCTGCAGAAATAAAGGTGCGCCTTGTGCGACGTAATTTGGCGTCTTACAAGCCTGAAAGTATATACCAAAATATATGTAAATATTTATGAAACATATATGTATATGTATATAAAAAAAAAATAAATACAGAGGTGGAGCAAGATCCTATGAAAATAAAAATCAATATTTCACATACGATCGCTTTTTTCTTCGAGTTTTCGTATTGTTCCCCCACAAAATAACAGGCGATCAGAAATGTTTAGTTAAACGATTTAATTGGAGAATAACCTCAAATACACGACCTTCAAAGTATGCAACAGTTTCTTTTCAATTTAGGATTTAAATCGAACCGCTTAAAAGTATGCAACACTTCAGCAGTCAGATTTTCGCAGCTATCATTCATCAACGGTTTCATTTATTATTAAGTTGGGCCGAATCCTGGCGGGACTGCAACACCAGGCCAACCGGCGACAGAGGTGGAGCCAAGCTCCTATGAAAATAAAAATCAATATTTCACATATGAGCCCTTTTTTCTTCGAGTTTTCGTATTGTTCCCCCACTGAAAGTAACAGGCGAACAGAAATGTTTAGTTAAACGATTTACCTGGAGAATAACCTCAAATACACAGAGGAGAAATACAGAGGTGGAGCAAGATCCTATGAAAATAAAAATCAATATTTCACATGTGAGCGCTTTTTTCTTCGAGTTTTCGTATTGTTCCCCCACTAAAATAACAGGCGAACAGAAATGTATAGTTAGACGATTTACCTAAAGTATACTAATACTAATTAACCAATGCTATGAAAATAAAAATCAATATTTCACATGTGAGCGCTTTTTTCTTCGAGTTTTCGTATTGTTCCCCCACTAAAATAACAGGCGAACAGAAATGTTTAGTTAGACGATTTACCTGGAGAATAACCTCAAATGCACAGAGGAGAAATACAGAGGTGGAGCAAGATCCTATGAAAATAAAAATCAATATTTCACATGTGAGCGCTTTTTTCTTCGAGTTTTCGTATTGTTCCCCCACTCAAAATAACAGGCGAACAGAAATGTTTAGTTAGACGATTTACCTGGAGAATAACCTCAAATGCACAGAGGAGAAATACAGAGGTGGAGCAAGATCCTATGAAACTAAAAATCAATATTTCACATGTGAGCCCTTTTTTCTTCGAGTTTTCGTATTGTTCCCCACTGAAAATAACAGGCGAACAGAAATGTTTAGTTAGACGATTTACCTAAAGTACACTAATACTAATTAACCAATGCTATGAAAATAAAAATCAATATTTCACATGTGAGCCCTTTTTTCTTCGAGTTTTCGTATTGTTCCCCACTGAAAATAACAGGCGAACAGAAATGTTTAGTTAGACGATTTAAATGGAGAATAACCTCAAATGCACTCTCTTCAAAGTGGAGCAAGCTCCTATGAAAATAAAAATCAATATTTCACATGTGATCGCTCTTTTTTTCGAGTTTTCGTATTGTTCCCCCACTGAAAGTAACAGGCGAACAGAAATGTTTAGTTAAACGATTTAAATGGAGAATAACCTCAAATGCACTCTCTTCAAAGTGGAGCAAGATCCTATGAAAATAAAAATCAATATTTCACATGTGATCGCTCTTTTCTTCGAGTTTTCGTATTGTTCCCCCACTGAAAGTAACAGGCGAACAGAAATGTTTAGTTAAACGATTTAAATGGAGAATAACCTCAAATGCACTCTCTTCAAAGTGGAGCAAGATCCAATGAAAATAAAAATCAATATTTCACATGTGATCGCTTTGTTCTTCGAGTTTTCGTATTGTTCCCAAACTAAAATAACAGGCGATCAGAAACGTTTAGTTAGACGATTTACCTGGAGAATAACCTCAAATGCACAGAGGAGAAATACAGAGGTGGAGCAAGATCCTATGAAAATAATAATCAATATTTCACATGCGATCGCTTTTTTCTTCGAGTTTTCGTATTGTTCCCCCACTAAAATAACAGGCGATCAGAAACGTTTAGTTAGACGATTTACCTGGAGAATAACCTCAAATGCACAGAGGAGAAATACAGAGGTGGAGCAATATCCTATGAAAATAAAAATCAATATTTCGCATTTGAGCGCTTTTTTCTTCGAGTTTTCGTATTGTTCCCCCACTAAAATAACAGGCGATCAGAAACGTTTAGTTAGACGATTTACCTGGAGAATAACCTCAAGTGCACAGAGGAGAAATACAGAGGTGGAGCAAGATCCAATGAAAATAATAATCAATATTTCACATGTGAGCGCTTTTTTCTTCGAGTTTTCGTATTGTTCCCCCACTAAAATAACAGGCGAACAGAAATGTTTAGTTACACGATTTACCTAAAGTACACTAATACTAATTAACCAATGCTATGAAAATAAAAATCAATATTTCACATGTGAGCCCTTTTTTCTTCGAGTTTTCGTATTGTTCCCCACTGAAAATAACAGGCGAACAGAAATGTTTAGTTAGACGATTTACCTAAAGTACACTAATACTAATTAACCAATGCTATGAAAATAAAAATCAATATTTCACATGTGAGCGCTTTTTTCTTCGAGTTTTCGTATTGTTCCCCCACTCAAAATAAAAGGCGAACAGAAATGTTTAGTTAGACGATTTACCTGGAGAATAACCTCAAATGCACAGAGGAGAAATACAGAGGTGGAGCAAGATCCAATGAAAATAAAAATCAATATTTCACATGTGAGCGCTTTTTTCTTCGAGTTTTCGTATTGTTCCCCACTGAAAATAACAGGCGAACAGAAATGTTTAGTTAGACGATTTAAATGGAGAATAACCTCAAATGCACTCTCTTCAAAGTGGAGCAAGATCCTATGAAAATAAAAATCAATATTTCACATGTGATCGCTCTTTTCTTCGAGTTTTCGTATTGTTCCCCCACTGAAAGTAACAGGCGAACAGAAATGTTTAGTTAAACGATTTAAATGGAGAATAACCTCAAATGCACTCTCTTCAAAGTGGAGCAAGATCCTATGAAAATAAAAATCAATATTTCACATGTGATCGCTCTTTTCTTCGAGTTTTCGTATTGTTCCCCCACTGAAAGTAACAGGCGAACAGAAATGTTTAGTTAAACGATTTAAATGGAGAATAACCTCAAATGCACTCTCTTCAAAGTGGAGCAAGATCCTATGAAAATAAAAATCAATATTTCACATGTGATCGCTCTTTTCTTCGAGTTTTCGTATTGTTCCCCCACTGAAAGTAACAGGCGAACAGAAATGTTTAGTTAAACGATTTAAATGGAGAATAACCTCAAATGCACTCTCTTCAAAGTGGAGCAAGATCCTATGAAAATAAAAATCAATATTTCACATGTGATCGCTCTTTTCTTCGAGTTTTCGTATTGTTCCCCCACTGAAAGTAACAGGCGAACAGAAATGTTTAGTTAAACGATTTAAATGGAGAATAACCTCAAATGCACTCTCTTCAAAGTGGAGCAAGATCCTATGAAAATAAAAATCAATATTTCACATGTGATCGCTCTTTTCTTCGAGTTTTCGTATTGTTCCCCCACTGAAAGTAACAGGCGAACAGAAATGTTTAGTTAAACGATTTAAATGGAGAATAACCTCAAATGCACTCTCTTCAAAGTGGAGCAAGATCCTATGAAAATAAAAATCAATATTTCACATGTGATCGCTCTTTTCTTCGAGTTTTCGTATTGTTCCCCCACTGAAAGTAACAGGCGAACAGAAATGTTTAGTTAAACGATTTAAATGGAGAATAACCTCAAATGCACTCTCTTCAAAGTGGAGCAAGATCCTATGAAAATAAAAATCAATATTTCACATGTGATCGCTCTTTTCTTCGAGTTTTCGTATTGTTCCCCCACTGAAAGTAACAGGCGAACAGAAATGTTTAGTTAAACGATTTAAATGGAGAATAACCTCAAATGCACTCTCTTCAAAGTGGAGCAAGCTCCTATGAAAATAAAAATCAATATTTCACATGTGATCGCTCTTTTCTTCGAGTTTTCGTATTGTTCCCCCACTAAAATAACGGGCGAACAGAAATGTTTAGTTAAACGATTTAAATGGAGAATAACCTCAAATGCACTCTCTTCAAAGTGGAGCAAGCTCCTATGAAAATAAAAATCAATATTTCACATGTGATCGCTCTTTTCTTCGAGTTTTCGTATTGTTCCCCCACTAAAATAACGGGCGAACAGAAATGTTTAGTTAAACGATTTAAATGGAGAATAACCTCAAATGCACTCTCTTCAAAGTGGAGCAAGCTCCTATGAAAATAAAAATCAAAATTTCAAATACGAACGCTTTTTTCTTCGAGTTTTCGTGCTTTTCCCCCACCAAAATAACAGGCGAACAGAAATGTTTAGTTAGACGATTTACCTGGAGAATAACCTCAAATGCACAGAGGAGAAATACAGAGGTGGAGCAAGATCCAATGAAAATAAAAATCAATATTTCACATGAGAACCCTTTTTTCTTCGAGTTTTCGTATTGTTCCCCCACTAAAATAACAGGCGAACAGAAATGTTTAGTTAGACGATATACCTGGAGAATAACCTCAAATGCACAGAGGAGAAATACAGAGGTGGAGCAAGATCCAATGAAAATAAAAATCAATATTTCACATGTGAGCCCTTTTTTCTTCGAGTTTTCGTATTGTTCCCCACTGAAAATAACAGGCGAACAGAAATGTTTAGTTAGACGATTTACCTAAAGTATACTAATACTAATTAACCAATGCTATGAAAATAAAAATCAAAATTTCACATGAGATCCCTTTTTTCTTCGAGTTTTCGTATTGTTCCCCCACTAAAATAACAGGCGAACAGAAATGTTTAGTTAGACGATATACCTGGAGAATAACCTCAAATGCACAGAGGAGAAATACAGAGGTGGAGCAAGATCCAATGAAAATAAAAATCAATATTTCACATGTGAGCCCTTTTTTCTTCGAGTTTTCGTATTGTTCCCCACTGAAAATAACAGGCGAACAGAAATGTTTAGTTAGACGATTTACCTAAAGTATACTAATACTAATTAACCAATGCTATGAAAATAAAAATCAAAATTTCACATATGAGCTCTTTTTTCTTCGAGTTTTCGTATTGTTCCTCCACTCAGAATAACAGGCGAACAGAAATGTTTAGTTAGACGATTTACCTAAAGTATACTAATACTAATTAACCAATGCTATGAAAATAAAAATCAAAATTTCACATGAGATCCCTTTTTTCTTCGAGTTTTCGTATTGTTCCCCCACTCAAAATAACAGGCGAACAGAAATGTTTAGTTAGACGATTTACCTGGAGAATAACCTCAAATGCACAGAGGAGAAATACAGAGGTGGAGCAAGATCCAATGAAAATAAAAATCAATATTTCACATGTGAGCCCTTTTTTCTTCGAGTTTTCGTATTGTTCCCCACTGAAAATAACAGGCGAACAGAAATGTTTAGTTAGACGATTTACCTAAAGTATACTAATACTAATTAACCAATGCTATGAAAATAAAAATCAAAATTTCACATATGAGCTCTTTTTTCTTCGAGTTTTCGTATTGTTCCTCCACTCAGAATAACAGGCGAACAGAAATGTTTAGTTAGACGATTTACCTAAAGTATACTAATACTAATTAACCAATGCTATGAAAATAAAAATCAAAATTTCACATATGAGCTCTTTTTTCTTCGAGTTTTCGTATTGTTCCTCCACTCAAAATAACAGGCGAACAGAAATGCTTAGTTAGACGATTTACCTAAAGTATACTAATACTAATTAACCAATGCTATGAAAATAAAAATCAAAATTTCACATATGAGCCCTTTTTTCTTCGAGTTTTCGTATTGTTCCCCCACTAAAATAACAGGCGAACAGAAATGTTTAGTTAGACGATTTACCTAAAGTATACTAATACTAATTAACCAATGCTATGAAAATAAAAATCAAAATTTCACATATGAGCCCTTTTTTCTTCGAGTTTTCGTATTGTTCCCCCACTAAAATAACAGGCGAACAGAAATGTTTAGTTAGACGATTTACCTAAAGTATACTAATACTAATTAACCAATGCTATGAAAATAAAAATCAAAATTTCACATATGAGCCCTTTTTTCTTCGAGTTTTCGTATTGTTCCTCCACTCAAAATAACAGGCGAACAGAAATGTTTAGTTCACGTACGCACACACAAGTGCGCGAGTGATCCTCCACCTAACTACAACACCCAATAAAAAAAAGGTCATCCATAAATCTATACCCTTCGATCATAAATGTCACGCACGTGATCCAAAACCACACATTTTTCTAAAAAAAAGTCACACACCTGTCACTCCCCCACCCAAAAGCAATAAATTATGCGCTATAATGAAGCAATTAAAAATCAAAAGCAATAAAAAAAACAATTAGGACTTCCTGGGTTAGAATCCCCAGTTCCCTACTACTGAGAGCCATCTTTTGTTTTAGTAAGCCCTCTCGACATGACCATACTCAACCCGAATTGACATACCTTGACCACAAACACCCTCTCAGACGTGCTGTGCCAATTAGCGCTGTTAATGGCCCAGACATTCTCGAATTGCCAACAGCTCTCGAAGCATCCTCGGGCAGATGAGTAATTGACATTTCGCAGAGGGTTTCCTAACAGGTGCGTCAGGTGTGTCCGCCATATTTGTTACCTGCTTAAAGTGCTTGTACTCTGAATTAAGTTTACACAACAAAATGGTAAACTGCATGATGCGACACCAAACACATTTCACTCATTGGGTGTAAAATATGAATAACAAAATAGTCGAAAAGGCAACTAGTTGATTAAGTTCTTTTTAATAGCTGTTTTAATTTATATTTGATTGTGTGCCAAGAATTAAAGCAATTAAAATAAAATTCAGTTGCGAAAAGGTAATGAAAAGTAGATTCTTTGGCAGGAGTGATGGACAAAAATATAAAACACAAATTTACTTTTGCTTCAAAAGTTTGTTTGGCTTTCAGTTAACTCCTTTTGCAACTACATTTTTCTTTTCTTGCTTATGGCTAACATCAGTCGAGGCAACACATAACACGATTCGCTCTCCAGACTATAAAGTTATTTCAGTACGAAGTGCATTTGTTTGCACTGTCATCCCGTTCCATGTGGCAGTTGACAGTTGTTTATTTATTTGTTTCGTGCATCAGGCAGAATACTGGCCAACTTGAGCTTAGCTATGTGGCAACCGAAAAAATTTCATTAAAATGCAATTGAACTTTGACAGCTTCCAGGGGAATTCAATTGCTTTATGCTACGTGCCACATGAGAGCCGGAGAGTGCTACAGTTTCTGATGCACTTCCTTTGGCTTGAGCCGAAAATGAGTGCAGACTTTCTGGCAACTCCCTTAACTCGTATGTGGCATCAACTTAAGTTTTATCCAGCTTAACTACTTCGACTTAATGACTTCGAAACTGTGACCCATCCAAATGTGTGCGAGCTGTAAAAGCTCAACAAAAATGGCCCCCAAACGAGAAGGTTTGTTGCACGTATCTTATTGTTACTTCAAGGCATCACAATGCACATTATGTGCTGATAGTGCTCTTCGCAATGAGGCATAAAACAAGTAACTAAATCAAATATTTATCATTACTTCTTTTTAGTTTCCACATTCTTAATAAATTTCTTTTACTTTCAATTTAATAATGAATTTAAAGAGAGATTGTGCATAATCTTTTCTGGGTTTCACGACAAAGCAAAAGATATCCTAATATGAGAGTGCTATGATTTTGTTTATGTGCTTGGAATCGTTAAATACCCTGGAATATTTTTAATGTTGAGTGCATGAAATGTGCAGTTCCCTTCCCCAAAGAGAAAACGATGCCTTACATTGATGCACGTAATTTTCTGGTCGCGTAACTTTTACAAC
Organism: Drosophila nr. fundita; assembly: GCA_035044245.1. Lineage (NCBI taxonomy): Eukaryota > Metazoa > Arthropoda > Insecta > Diptera > Drosophilidae > Drosophila > Drosophila nr. fundita. Next base: position 1,129,242 of record JAWNMG010000857.1, read on the forward strand.
TCCAGCAAACAGTTAAAAGTATCTGGCTGCAGCTGTGGACGGGAAATAGCCGAAAAGTTTCAACATACTTGAGATGCTCCTTAAGGGCTATTGTACTATACCAAAAAACACACTTGCTTGCATATTGAAACAATTGCTACACACATATGTGTCATGTAAACCAACAAAATAACTATAATAATAATATAATATGCCAAAATATTATCTATCTTTTTCGCATAAGATAATACTACTCAAATTATTTATCATCATAAAATTCATAAAAAAACACTTGATTTGCACCAGATTTGAACCAGACAAATTGGGGTACCGTGAAAGGGTTTGGTTTAATTATAAAACGTAATTTGAAATCCCTATGAATTCCTAAAAGGGTTGGTAAATATTTACGAAATGAAGAGCTGCATAGATTAAAATTTAAATCAAGATTAAGCGGTGCTTGATAGGCAAATCACAATCCATGGCAAGGACAAGGCGAGCCGAGGCTCAATGTTGAAATTGACTCCGGGCTGTTGGCCTCCGTCAAAAGTTGGACAGTTTACGTGACTTCCTTGAGATAAACAATTTGTGTTTGCTTGTGCTTCTGGAATTTGAGAAGCTGGAGACGACATGGCACATCCTTGTATTTTTATGCCACAGCTCACAAACACGACAGGACGTCCGGTAATGGCTGAAACAAAGGCTGACTGAAATGCTCCAAAGGACAAAACGAAACATTGACAGCTGTCGGCTAAAATGTTTGTGAAATCATAACAAGCTGATAAACTTAGCTGGTCTTAGTATGACATCTACTACACATGCAAAGAGTCGGCATTAAGCATTTAACGCCCCCGTTGAATGTCCAAATAAAACAGCAACTTTGCCACCGACAAAGTTCTTTGCTGCTCTTTGTGGCACTTCCGTGACAGCCATTCCGGTACACAGCTCTCGCACAGACAAGGCCACTTAGCAAATGCTTTGCATGCAATTGCCAACACTCAGGTTAACTAACAACAAAGCTGCTTACATTGTGGCTACTAGCCGTCTGACGTGCACTTTAACCTTATATTGTCGTCGCAAAACCGTTTCACTGTAGTGCCCAGCAAACTGTAAAGGCAAGGAAAAACCAACCTCATTGTCTCCTACTACTACTACTACTATTACTGATAATTTACTTTTTTATGCACTCAACAATATATTTGAGTTAAAAAGGTTAAGAAAGCAGTCTGCTTGCCACTCTCTCAATAAGTTAGTAAATTGTTCGGACTACTATGTATGTATGTAAGGCAAAGTTTTGCGGTCTATATTCTTTTGAAGGACCTTCATGGCCAATGCCATTGAGAAAAGTTTAATATGCAAGCAACTATTTTACACTCAGAAATTCAAAAGTAATCAAAAGTGGAGCAAATGGAAACAAAGTGTGCAATTGTAAATGCAGTCAACGTAACATCGAGTCGAGTATCTTATCCCAGCCACTCGTAATTTGTAATACGCGCAGGACTGAGCTGCAGCTCTGTATCTGTAACTGTATCTGTATGGCAGCCGTTGCATGTTGCCATGAAAACGACGAATGAGGATGCCTTCAGAAGGCTAGGCTCACTCAATCTCAATAGGAGTGTCTGGCGGGGAGTGGTGGTTACAATGTGAATAGTGGTTCAACTTCTGGCAGCATTTTGGAAAACCGCAGCTTAATTGACATTTGATTAACGCACAGTTCCGCTCCGATTCCCTGGTCAGCCGGACAATGGGAGAACGAGCAACGTTAATCACATCAACAACTGAGACAATGCGAGGCCCACTGATGGTGAGATGGATAAATTGAAAGCGCAACTCTGGCTCAGAACGCAACATAGTCTGCCTCGACAACGGCATGGACAGTGTCAAATTTTAATGAGTCTAATGGTGCCACAAAATAATGCAATAATGGTAGTAAATTGACATTTTAATGGGCAAAAATGTGCTCTACCTTTTTACTTTATAGATAATAATACACACAATGTGTGGTAAATTTTAAATATATTGTAATAAATGGGGGCCACAGGCTATGGATGCAGTTGCTCTTTACTTTAAGATATATTCAAGCTTTCACTATAAGTTATAATAAATAAATAATATATATACATTAATATAGATTCAACATTAATAAAAAATTGTTGCAATTATTTCGTTGGCGACAAGCCGACAATATTTAACCTTTAAGAGTTCGCCATCAAAACGAATAGCTTAAACTTTACCTTTAAAAAAAAAGCAACACAAAAAAGCAAAAAATAATCAATAATTTGAAAAGCGCAGATGCTTGTGGGAAAGAGACAGTTTGGCAAAAAAATTCAATTTAGTTGACCACAAAATTTGTTGTCCCTGCTGGCTGCATCCGTTTAGTATTTGAGGTTTTAATGGTTTTCAGTGGTTTTACCAGAATGCCAGAGTTGAAATATAATTTAAAACCTGGAGCATCAGCAAACTGTTGTGATAAATTCGTACAATGTTACAATGTTTTCAAGTTGGATTGTCCAATTGAGTGCTTTGCAAGTAAATACATCAATGAGGCAAGAAAACGAAGGTAAAGTGCTTAAGTATGGCTTGCATTTCAACATTTTCCTTGTCTGACTGGTTAACTTCAGGAAGTATGCTGCTTTAACTCACTGTCAGATACAACTCAAGAGAACATACATAAATTCAAGCATATCTTTATCCACATACATATGTAGATTGACATGCAAATGCCACGCTGCTGCACGGAAACCGAGCAAAAAAGCTGCCAAAATATGCAGCAAAGCAGAGACAGGAAATATTTATTGAGAAAATGTTGCAAGACAGCTGCTTGTTGTTAGTCAACTTGATCCCTAATACTTGTTCAAGCGCGATTTGAGAAGGCAGAAATGCAGCATAAGGTTTGCTAACAATCTGTTTATTTATGTCCCCTAGCTTCGAGTTTATTCAAGTATTTTTCGGTGTCTTTAAAAATGTATATTAACTGAATTCTCGCAATCAGAAGCATTTCGTGTAAGATCTATAATCATGGCATGTTAGGAACTCATAAATTTCTGACTCATCTCTAATCATCTTGCGAAGACAGAGAGATACGGTTTTCTAATTAAATTTGATGGCTGGAAGCATTTTTGCTTTAATTTAATTACCCGGCTCTTTGTTTTCGGCTACCAAAAGAAAAACAATCAGTACAAAGGAAACAATGGCAAAAGCCAAATCGTACAAAGGCAACCAAAAAAAAGCGTAAAAAAATGCGAATGAGTAAATGCCTAAAGAGCCGGAGACTGTAAGGACTAACTTAATACAATAAAATATCATTTGATGATTGTTTTATTTGCTGAGCGCAAGGACATTAAGCAGTCATCAAGTTGACAAAAGTTGCACAGTTTGTTTCGCTTGGCGTCGGAAAAAACGGTTAATGAAAGACACAAGTGTCATCATAAATAATAATTATGAAATTGCCGTATTTTTGCAGTGGGCATCAAACGAACTTGCCGCACTTAAAGGCGTTCATATCCAGACGCGAAGCAGACAAATGGAAAAATTCCCGCTTCCACACTCAATTAGGGGCATCTGAGGGCATTGCCATCATTTTTATGAGAAGCCGTAAGGAGAACTTTGGCTTTCATCATTGAAGCAATTTTGTGGCATTTTCTGCTGCTGCTGTTTCCTACTGCTTTTTGTCGGCCCCAAAAAATAAATTGTGAAACTTTTTGTTGGTCTTTACTTATTTATACTTCACTCACATACATACATACATATATTTGCATACTTATAATAATTCAACAATTTGCAAAGGGCAGTTTGTCTTCATCCACAAAATCATTCCTTTGCGTTCCATCAGATTCCCCTAGGCAAACGATGCATGTCAAAACGTAGACTGGAAAGGGGAATTTTTGAGTGGATTTCATTTTATATGCTCAGCCTTGGAAGGAAAATTATTTTCGGGCTCCTTAAGTGTTCAAGTTTGAGTGAAATGCTGCAGTAATTTACATAAATTAAAATTAAATTTTTCACTAATTGTTTGCCAACATGGTGAACAACATTTCAGCAACTTTAATAAATAAATGAACCTCAGAACTTATGTTTCGGGAAGGGAATGAATATTATGTTACATTTATGCTGTGATATATAGGATATCTGCTATCTCGCTAGCAGCATTTAGAATAGAAGAAAAAGTATTTCAAATCAATGTGTTTAATTAAAATATAAAAGATAAACCACAATTGAAGAAACTGAAAGAGTTGAGCCTTTTGTAACTTTCTCAAATTGGATTATTTATATATTTATACAACAAATTTAAATTCTTAAATACATAAATAAATTTACTAAAGTATTCAGAAATAAAGACTTGTGATACTTGCAGAAGAACCCATCTCCTCTAGAGAGTAAATAATTTATAGTCATAATTTTAATTAAAATTGGAGACAATTTTCATTTCTTTTTTCGCGTTTGTCACGCATATTTTGGACTTAAAGCAATTTCAATTAGATGGCTAACACGAAGAGCAGCCAAACAAGTATCTTTTCATTTCTAGTGAAACCTAATATTATAGGCTGGGCCTCCTCAGTTTAAGTTTTTGCTGTTTTTCTTTCTTTTAATAAAGCAGTTTCATAAGTAAACCAATCAAATTGTCTGTTACATGAAGCCACAATTGGCCCCAACTGAGCAACAATTCACAACTATTTTGATTTTGTGCTTGGCTCAGCTTCAGCCTTCGTTATCATGTGACTCAAAGAAGGTGAAACTGATGAATTACGCCCAAAAATTGATGAGTTTTTTCAATTGAATTCCAAAATAAACCTGAGGCTTGTCAAGCAATTCCTCAGGCAACTGTATGCCAGCTGAAGTAAATATTGTTTGGATACATTTATCATCACAAATAGAAGGAAACAAAGTTGTTGATGAACTTTCTGGATAATGTAAACCAACAAAATTTGTGCAATTTTCAAAGAGCCATGGTGAATGATGGAATGATGGTGAACGCATATCTATGCAGTTATTGAAGATTGTGTAAAGTAATCAACGCATTATCAAATTTGCTTTCACAACCCAATTGAAAATACAAATAAGAGAATCCATTAGGAAATGATGACGAAAATCTTTCTTACAGCTGAGTAAATACTCGTAATATTAGACTTTGGCCCGGCTAAGCCCCAAAGCTTACAGAATTCATCACAATGAAATCAGCTAAAATAAACTGCTAAAGAGCCAAGTGAAAATGCTTCGTAAATGGCCAAGACTAAGCAATTGCACAAAAAGGCTCAAACACAAAGGCTAACTGAAATTGCTGCGGCTAATAACATTATTTAATGGAAAAGTGGCTCTTGCGCCCTGAAACTGACCCCACTCGACTTTCCCAGGCACATGCACACCCATAGAAACCAATTTAGCTGTGCGTGGAGCAAACAATCAAAGAATTTGGGCTAAACCCAAAATCAATTATATTACGGGAGAACAAGAAATGGGAAATAAGAAACTGTTCATTCAGTCGTAAGTTGTAAAGCTTAGCAACATTTTATATTATATACCTTTATTTAATATGATTTTAATTACAATTAAAAAGTTTTCCCATTTCCTTTAATTGGCATTGATAAAAATCAAAACACATTTGTCAACACAGCTAAGGCAGCACATCAAACCAAAGGCTTGATTCTTTAAGCCCTATCATATAATATTATTTAATTATTATAATTTTTTATTTTTATTGTTTCAGGAAATTTAAAAATCAATTTATCAGATCACAACTAACTGTCAAGCCAAGAGGCCTTCAAGTCCATCAAGAGTTTTCATTGCAATTAAAGTAAAAAAAAATAGATGCATTTTTTAAATACAACGGTAAAAAAAACATTGATGCGCCAGGAATTTTTTTATGTCCAATATTTTGCACATTTTTATAGAAACCGAATGAAATTTGTAGCGCTGCGCATTTGCGACGTGTGTGGTTTATGAACGTCAGCTAACGGTCAGAAAATGTTGAAGCCACGATTTTATGCAAACTTCTACAATTGGAAAATAGTAGTCGACTAGAATATGCCCTGTATTTATGCTGTAGGTGTTCAGTAAAGGGGTACCCAAAACGACAGAACAGACGAAACATGAGCTTAAAATGGCCGAAGACGCCTCTCTTACAACATTGTGGTCAGGGATGAAGTATATATACAAATACATATACATATATATACTTTTAACAGATAAATGAAAGCGTATGTGAATCTCCTTTTTTTTGTTCTGATTTCCTCATGTTTTTTTAAGTCTGCTTTTTGCACTATTGTTCAAGGTTTATTTAAAAGTTTTCCGTTACACAGGAGCCTGCACATACATATACCGAGACATGCATATACAAGGAAATATATGATAATTGCTGGACGAGCTTGGCTAAACTTTAAATTAATAATTGTTCTGTAGCAGAAAAGTTGGTTAATTAAACTGACGTAATGTAAATGTGTCCAATAATTAAAAGTAAATTAAATATTTATGTAATTTGTTCAATTTGACAATTACATCGACTACATTTCGGTATTAAACTTGTATTTATATTTGTTTAACTGAACACATTATATTTAACAACTTACTTGAAATGCAAAGCTGTTAGCTTGATTAGCACCTGCTTTTGTGCATTAACTTACTTTGACAGGTAACACAAAATGTTCTCATTATAAAAGTTTCTCAAAGATGCGACACGAGCTGTGAGATGTGGAGTCAGAAGCTTCTTTCTCAGCTTATGTCGCAGCTGCGTTTTTTTTTTTTTGTGGTAGTTTCGTTTTTTTTTTACAGCTCTGTTGTAAAATTCTGAACACTTTACCGACAGCTGTGGGAGGGTCTTGTTCTTTGAACTTTTAACAATGAGACAAGTTAGCGGTGCCCTGATGGTGCTCATACCCTGTAATCAGGTCCAATGTGTAAGATAAAATGTAGGGATTATCAGCTATTGCAATGTGACAAATGGAAGACCGATGCAGCATTAGAATATACTTTACTTTGTTTGTATTATTAATTTCGAACACTTTTGTTAATAATTGACTATTCAGAATAATATTGAGTATATTTGAAAGAGGAAGGAATTTGATTATTCAATGTTCAACATGTTGATTTCAGTTGATCAGTTGATCAGTTGATCACTTGATAAGCTGGCTAATATTACGCAACATCTATAATCAAGAAAGCTGTCATAAGAGCAGCTCTTAACACCATTGCTGTTGCATTAATTAGGAACATGTGATAAACATAAATTCAGTTCCCTCAACGAGATTGGCTTGTAAGCTGTTCGCCTGAGGTCCACCACAGTGTTTACAGATTCAGATTTTAATCTTAAGTGCGAACTCATTTTCAAACTCACGCTTTACAGCATTCTATACCTACAACATACAAGTACATATATATATATATATATATATATATGTATATATATATATACGTATTTAGTTGAGTATTATGTAGGTAACTTGTAAACGCAATAACGACATAAAAGAGCAAGAGCAACAACTATGACGCTGTTTGCCAAGAGGAGGAGGGAGGTATGGGGGGTTGGCAGCTGAAATGTGTTCAAGTTAAATGCGTGACATTAACTTACTCTTAAATGGTGTCTAGACCAAAGTAGTCGGAGCAAACATTTTATGCAATTTGCATAAAACTGCAGTAAGAACTTGCATAAGAAATGCGTTTATTGTAGGTTAACACTTTCGTAGACTGAATTCAATTTGAATAATGCTAATAAGGAATAAAAGGCACAACAGTAGCTTAATACTGGCAAATTCTATTAACACGTTTTAAAGTCAGCCAAAATGCATTTTTATAAGCTAACACGATCTAATCCAAAATGTATATGTCAGAAGCCAGGGTATATAATCTCTGACGTGGCTAAGACAACCATGGTTAACTGTTTTAATTGACTTGTAATGAACATAAAGTTTATAGCCGGATATTAAAATTAAAGAACATTAAATATTTGTATGTATAAATTGAATAATAGACCAAATGACAAAGATGAACATTTTTTCAATTCCGTTTCCAACCGAAAATTCAATTAGTTGGGTGTTTTTCATATTTACTATATTTTTATGTAAATACCGAAAACTGAAAACAGTCATTTGAAATAAACTTAGCACTTAGTTGATACTAGGTGAAAGCAATGAAATAGCAGTAAAGAACAGTTGAGTACACAATCAATTAGACTAAATAAAGCCAGCAGAAAGTTGAGTAGAATGAAATCATCATCAAATAAAATAAATAGATAAAGTTGCAACACAGGTGCACGAAATCAACTTTTCGTGGAATGTGGAAGGTAACAAAAACAAACGAGAGTAATATAAAATGAGGAATAATATAAACGGAACGAATTCCTCTGCACAAATACCAACAGCAGCACAAAGATGTGCCAAACATGCCCAAGTATTTACAGACAGAATTAATTAATGCAAAAAGGAATTAACTGGAGTAAAGTAATCAACTTTGTATATCTCTACTCGGAGAATTGATTATACATTAATATTTTGTATGCGACGCATGTCTGTAACATTTAAATGAGTCTTTTGAAAATGCAATTTCAGTTTGAATGTGGCCTGGCAAAGTTGCCAACTTGACTCTTGAGCTGTACACGTTCCAAGTTAAGAGATCTTCATTGGAATCCGTGCACTCGTAAAACTTAAGCAAATTCAAGCGATGGTTGTAAAAACTACAGACGAAATAAAGTGGTCAACTTTGAGTTTTCATTTTGGCATTTAAGAACACAGATTACTCAACTTCATTTGGCGTTTCTGATAGAGTAAAACTTTACTTCAGTGCTCCAAGCCGTATCGCAGTACGATTTGTTCTGTACTTTACGCTTTAGTGGGTACTCATCGTACATATATATATATATAGGTAGTTGTGTAGTATGTTTCGGTTATTCAATTGTGTACTCGAGCATTTGAAGTGTGTGCCGTGGTGCGTAAGGATCTCTGGGCATTAAACCAGCAGTTGACAAGCGTCTTTCGACTTCGCTTTTAGTGCCTGTCATGCTGGATAACTCCATTGAAATTTGATTAGACACGGGGCCAAGTGTGTTACTCAAGTATCTACATTTGCATATGTAAATACGAAAAACTTGATGTTTGAGTAATATGTAACGGTTACACATGAGCTACTCTTGCAGTTTGATAACATTTTTGTAAGATAAACGAATCTGAAACTTTTCCAAGCAAGTTTTCAAGGTTTCATTATCAAAACTTAATTTTTGTCAATTATTACCAGCGATTTATCAGTGTTTATATTTTTATATGCATCAATAATCTCAATATATTAAAATAATATTAGTCGACTATCTAAACTTTTTCCTGGTCCAAGTTTCTCTCAAGCAATTTCCCAAATGACCTCACAAAATGTTTGAACCACAGCTATGTGAGTTGTGTATGTTTGGGGTAGTGTGTGGCTGTGTGTAAGTGTTTTACTCTCAACTCAATGCCAAGGAAATGTTGGCCACTCTCGTCGAACTTCTTAAATTGATTTGGTTAATTTATTGTGCGAACTTTTGTGGCCCAGACTCTTGAGGCATTTAAATGTAGATTTAAAAGCCAAGTAAGCTAAGCACACGATATTTCAGACATATAATTAGCCGTTTCTAACAAGAAACAACAACAATGGCGCACATTTGGGAATATATCTTTGTATGGAAATATATGTTGAAATCTTTTTCATGTCATCTCCGTAGACCTGAAGATGAGTGATGGGTTGGGTATGAAGAAACCCTCTGGAGTCTTGGCAGTGTATTCACTTTTGTCTGAAGTTACACAGGAGCTAAGTAAAATTGCCTACAATTTGTATTAATCGCCCGCTAAAATTTCGCAAAAATAGCAAAATTCCTCAACAATCCAAACAACACCCATGTTGTATGTGGGCTCGATGCCTACAAAAACAGTAAAACACCTCACCAACGCAAACAACACCCAAGTTGTCTGTGGGCTCGATGTGCAACATGTTACAAGCGACAGAAATGTTGTGACTGTGAAATCTTCTGCAGAGGAAATTTTGCTGTAAATTAACAGCGAAGCTGTTCTGTTAAGGCAATCTCTAACACAACAGGAGCTAAGTAAAATTTTGCCTACAACTTGTATTAATCGCCTCAAACAACACACAAGTTGTATGTGGGCTCGATGTGCAACGTGTTACAAGCGACAGAAATGTTGCAACTCTGTCAAATGTTCGACAAGGGAAATTTTGCTATAAATTAACAGCGAGCCTGTTCTGTTAAGGCAACAGAAGATAAATTTTAGTACGAACCGGAAGTTAGACGTGTGCGGTTCGATTGGCGCGAATTCGTGTGATTAACAGCGAAGCTGTTCTGTTAAGGCAATCTCTAAAATGCCAGCAACAAAAGAAGCATCAACAGAAGTTAAATTTTAGTTCGAAGCGGGAGTTTGGCGTGTGCGGTTTGGTTAGTGCGTATTGAAAATAAAAAAATATTTTCCACGCGGAATTTCACGACAGAGCTCACGCTACGAAAATCATTTGCCGAAAATGCAAAACATTAAAATAAATGAATAACATAAGTAAACTAAACAAAATCTAAGTGACAACATTTTTTAAGTGAAGACAAGCCCCTCAAAGTGTTAAAATTATACTAAAAGTAATTAAGAAATTGTGCAAGTGAAAGAAATCTGTAAATATGTTTAAATAAAATAGTGCTACTAGAAATTCCGTTTTGTAATAAATAAATAACCGAAAATTGTAAAAATATAATAAATGCAAAAAAGTAACAACAGGTGCATTAAAAATATGTGATTTAAAGCGTATGAATCCATGTAAATTACTCCTTAAAGTATATAGACATTTTGGGAGAAGGAAATGTATTTAAAGTGGCTGACTATTAACCTAGTTGTATGTTTGCTTTGCCAGACTTAAATATCAGCTCAACGATGGTTTAATAAATGTATCTGGAGGTGTTATTACCGTTGCTCTCTTAAACACAATCTGCATTAAGAGCGCTGAGAATAGACAAAAGAGAATTGACACAATGTCAATTGCATTTTTTTGTTTGCTTTGCGTTTTCTTTTTATTTCTTGAGTCAAACTGTATTTGACGATTTTGAGAGCACAAGCAACCAAGAGCAAATAGCGTTAAAAAGTAGACTAGAATGTAGAAATGGAAAAAGAAGCAATATATTTAATTAAGGGGTCACAGCGATTTCCGGGGTTTGTTATCTTGAACTTCTTAACAAGAGTTGTTTAAACAGCTGCCAAGTTATATCTGAGTAATATTCACCACAGACAGAATGAAAACAGCTGAGCTTAGCTTGTACCGTCAATAACATATTCTTTGGCAATACAGGTAAGAATCTGTGCCAAATGAATCCCAGAAACTGATAAACTTGCAATCGAATATAGTTATGCTGGAACACAATCAATACACCTAATTATATTTACTGGTCAATGTGCCCAGTGTCAAGTAAAATCCGAGCTTATATAAATTGGGCAATTGATTCGAGCTATGCAGGATCATTATTTTCTCGCAAAACAAATCGTGGCGCGATGACAAAATAGCACAGACCCTCAGCAAAATAATTTGTAGGAAATATTCGACCGACAATCAATCAATAGCACTCCCACTTCTGCTGCTGTCTGTCCCTCTGTCCCTCGGTTAAGTGCGCCATTACAAGCAAAAAAGCAGAAAAACCTTTTTGCTGTTATACCCTATACACATTTAAAAGGATTAAATTGATTTCTTACCCACTCGAAAATAATAAGAGCTAGTTATTCGAAACTTGCAGCATACAAAGGACAGATAACTTTAATGTTTCAGATGCCACTTAAGATAGTTGCTCATGTGAAAATTAAAAATACAAAACATAGATACGAAATAAGGTTTTGATACAGGGTGTCTCGTAGTCTCGCACTTTCTGCTCGAGTACGCTTAATTTTGATATTTTCTTGAGTGCTGACAACGCCAAAGGCGTTGAAAGGCCGCCGAATGAGCATCAAATATTTCAAGCGTGCGAAAATTCTTCTGTTTACCCGCTCGACCAAAAAGCAAAATAATTTAAGGGGTTTCGAACGGATACGGTTACCACGCGCCTAAAAACAGTGCTGTCAATATACATATTGCAAATATTTTTTGTGACAACCTCAGCTACTTTTTTTTTGTTATTTTACGCCCGAACTCTTTTTACAATTTTTTTCAACGGAAGCATATTGAAAATATCTATTCAAATAAATTTGAAATATGTAATACGTACTTGATACTACTACTACTTGATATCATTTTTAGTCAAAGTGGATTTTAATTGGCAATTTCTTCGATAGTTATGGATATTCCCAAAGTTATATTCTTTTAAATACAGCCCAATATTTGTGATTTATACGAGTGTTTACCTCTTACTTTGTGTACCTCGCCGCGTATGAGTAATGGGCAATGATTGTCCGCAATGTTGATTTGATGGTGACTCAGTGAATCATAAAATGTCGCAGTTTTTCATAGTCAAAATTTGTTCATTGTTTTCAGTGCACGCACGAACGTGATGATGACATTACGAAGCAAGGCTCTCGACTCCCATATTCGCGGTCTGTCACCTGTTTGGAGCGTGTCCGTGCGTTAATCAGCCACATAGAGACCGTTATCCATTCGTACCTAGACTCAGTCAAAAAGCAGACACATGTGCGCGTCCACAGGAGCGTCCATAAAAACGTGACACATGGCGATGTACTTTTATGCCAGTAAGATATCAGCCATCGCCTGCGGCACCCGTTCCAAGCAAACCGTCCTGCAAAAGTCGCGCGGTCAACGGGATCGCGACAAAGACATATATCGTCAGCGGAGGGGATGTCTTCAGCAGAGCTCCGATAGCGAGTCAAGCACGGACGAGGTGGACTCTGTCAAGGCATCATCTGAATATCCGGATGTTGGCATTTTCTCGCTCGATGTCCGCAGTTCGACTGTGAAAACGGTGACGCCATCCAGCCTGCCACTGCGAAAAGCCCTCGAACAAGGCAAGGAGTGTGCCACGCAACTTGATGCGAGTGAATTGGAACTGGGGTTTCGGGAGTTTGAGGTGCGATCGCCGTAAACCCACATGAATGAAAACCAAAATAACCAATTTGCTTAATTTTATAGCTTACGAATGCAAAATCAATAGCAATGGGTGCCAATGATACGGTTCAATACGATGTGCCCAAAAATTCGCAAAAGCGCAGCCAATGTGATATCAATTTTGAGGCAATTACAATCAATTCCTGCCATCCCATATCAAATATGTATACTCTGTTCCAGAAAATAAATAATATAACAATTGTGTCTGTAGAAATTAAAGCTTACAATTTATACATTTATTTGTAACTCTCATATTTTCATTTCCTCTTCCGACCTCGTAATTAATATTTTTTTTCTGGGAACAGAGTATATGGCAGATTGCAGTTTCCAGCTGCAACTTTAAATTATGTTCTTTTAATTTGATATTTTGTGTTTTTTTTAATTGCAGAGCTCTGTTTTGGGTTCCGGCGGCATTATGTACATAAATGGTAAAATAGTTTCTGGCCCGCTGGACTCATTTACTGATGTGCTCATACCCAAAAATGTCAATGATTTGGATAAGGTAAACAATGGGAATGAGAATGAGAATGAGCTGCACTTGCATTAAATATATGATATTTAGCATCAGAATAAATAAATTAACTAACAAAAGCAGTCAATTAAACATTCATTGAGGCACATGCAAATAATAAATACGAAAAATTGTGCAGCGCATTTGAAATCAGACTAAAATATTTACACTGAATCAATAAAACATATGTATTTGATGGTCTTTTAAATATTTCACACGTGATTGTAATAAATAAATAATCCATGATTTCAAATTGAATGCACAAAAACAAATGCCAAAGGCTCAGTGAATTTAGACAATACATTTCAAACTTGTGAATCGAATCCGTCATATTCTATAGTTTGCAAATAATATTGGTATCAAAAGCGCATTCTAGAATAATGGCATAGGTTTCAATAAATGCACGATTTTTGACTAACGTCCAAGCCACAAGTAAGCCAAAGTCGCCAAGACGAAGGAGCAGCCCAAGGCAGACAAGTAAACGGAACAATGTAAATAAAGCAACTAGGTTACCACACAGAGTCAGGACGCAAAGAGCACGAGAACACGAGACAAGCAGAAGCAGAAGCAAGCACAAAATTAATGAATTCGTTGCAAACAAGTTGTGAGGCTAGCGCTAATTTGATAGAGATGCAAACAGATGAAACTAATTGAGTTCAACTCGGTCTACGTGTGGCTCATAAAAGCTAAGAAAATTCCATTCCAATTTGCTCCCAACTGTGGTCACATTCATGACCCATTAAACTCTTACATGTTTCGCAGGAATTTCTGTTCTCATTCTTATTATCATCACGCTTGTTCTTGCGACCACACGAGCTGCTGGGAAAACTGCTGGACTCGGTACCTGATAGTGAATGCTTAGAAACACTAGTTGCCCTTCTGGCCGAATGGACGCAAAGATTCCCGTACGATTATCGGGACGAGCGCATGATGAATCATATAAAACATATCGTTGCTAGGTGAGTGATTCTCTTCATTCAACTGTAATTTCCCTTTAGTGTTGGCCATCACTTTCCGTAGGTGCTCCAATTCACATTTAGAAGCTGTAGTCTCCCAAGTACTAAGTGCCTTACTGAACCGTTTGACTGATTTAGAGGGACATGAGGCCGATCTGCGTGCCTGTCAGATCAATAACGACAAGGTGTGCTCATAAACAGTTTGACGAGGATTATAATCATAACTTATCCCATTGTACACACTTTGCAACAGCTCGGTGCAGCCCTTAACTGCACAACTGCCACTCAATATGCACAAATCTTGTGTCGACTGGAAAAGAAATTGGCCAAGCACATTGGACCAGAGGAGTTTCTGCAGTGCAGCAGCCTGGTGCTTTTGGATAAACAGGTAACAAAATTGTTTATAATCTGAAGTGAGTTTGATGGCACACAATCCTCTAGCTGGTCAAGAAAGTGTTGAGTTATGCATTGATGCATGTCTCCTTACCCTTTTGGGAAATACGTTTGGACAGCGACACTTTGACAGTTGCTTAGAAATATGTAGAGGAATCACAACCATCTTTATTATCATCATGTCACATGCCACATGCCACATGCCACTAAATAATTTGTTATCCCAACGCTTGCACTTACACAGAAGAAATGGGACCAACCTTCATCATCCGTCGGAGCGCAGGGTGTACAGGATCCAAAGAAGACATGTAACCTGGAAACGTATCTGGACTGGTCGGCACGTCTGCGTCTCTTTGTCTGCAATGAGATACTGCAGGTGAGTCTCTGGGGAACAGGTCAGCCATGCGCAGAGTCAACTTAAATACATATGTATATACCAAAAGAATTTGTAGACCATGCGGATTGCATTAAAATTACCATGTTTGGTACAGTTAGTTAAATATGTATAGGCTACGTGCTGCCCGTCGAATGGCATTTTCATGTGGCATTTTCACAGTCAAACGGGAAACCCCTTTCACTTCAGCTGATTTTGTTGGTCACGTGAGCCTGCTGGCTAAAAACTTTGTCAAGTCATGTTGGCTCTATTGTTTCCTTTTTTTGCTGTGACAATGTCTAACTAGCTTCCGTTGGTAATCAAACATATACTTTATTTACAGTGCAGCGGAATCGAGGAGCGCAGTAGAACCGTGGAGGTGTGGAGCGGCGTGGCACAGTATTGTTTGCTGGTCGGCAATTACAACAGCGCAACGGCCATTTTGGAATCACTGGAATCGCCAGCCATATCCAGGCTTCAAATAACCGTAAGTTTATTATATAATAGATACAGATAGATTTATCACTTTCCAATCAAGATATGAAAAATATTAAATTAATTCAGTTTCATACTTCGAATCGTAGACAAATAATACAAAATTGTTCTGTGAATTTATTTTACGGCCCAACCATAATCTAGTAATGACTGCCGACTATTAGGGTAATATGTATAACCACGAAATTAATTATATTTAACTGATTCCAGTGGAGCAAATTGCAAGTGACATGTCAGCAATTGGATTGCATGCAACGACATGCCGAAGGACATGGTCATTTATGGCATAAGCAGACAATTGTCTTAAATGAGCAGCAGCCAATTCGAAAGACTGATAAGCAGACAGCAGCTTCGACAACAAATGGGCCATCATTATCACCAGTGACAACAGTGGCAAATGAAGTCACAGCAACAGCAAGTGGGGCACTCTCGACTTGTCCCAGTGGGCGTCCAGACACATCCGGCTTGAGTTTAAGGCTCACGTCCAAGACGACAACAACAACAACAACAGAAACTGTGACCAGTTGTGGCAAACCGAATGATTGGGTCGTTATTCCTGTGTTTGCGGATATTGTTAAATTGGCACTGGTCGAACGCGAAAACTGTTTGCAGTGGTGAGTTGCTTCCTTAAGTCAACTTTGGCTTCTTAGTTCGATTAATTAACGCTGAAAATATCAATGAGAAAAACCTCAATAATGAATTTAAGCCAAACGATTTTAACAACCAATTAAAGCTAATGATTTTCAGTTGGTGAAATGCCTTTTAATTTACTTTTATTATTTGCTGCTTCTGGATTTAAAATGAGTGCATTTATTGAAAGCGTCATTTATTTTTACGAGCGTTTAAACATTCTTAACAGATTTATGATATAAATGTTGAAATATTTCCATAATATGATACACATATCAAACGTGCTTATCAATAATATATATTTATTTTTAAATACATACTTGTTTATAACATAAACCGAACTCAGTGAAATGGCTTTCCATATTTTCTTTCTTTTACTGTTGCAGTTTACCAAATGGCCACATAAATATTGCCGCCTTCGATCGCATTGGGGCGATTGTTGGAGCCTTCACAAAGCACATGCATTCCATGAAATCGGTGGAGGCGCCTTCCCATGGGGAGTACGCCAGCTTCTGCTCCCATATGCAACAAACATCCAAATTTGGCGAAGCGGGTAAGCAATTCTAAAGAATTGAGAATAGAATAGTAGAATTCAAAATTAGAATATTCCAAAGCACGCAACTTTCAGAAACATCTGTCGATTTATTTGAGTTCGACTGCATTTTGCAAACACATTTATTCAAGTGGCTTGTACGGCAAATGCTCAACTTCATCCATTAGCAAATTAGTCTTCGACACACCCACTCAGACAAAAGTTTCTCATCTACTTTATAAAATTCACTTGGATTAGAATAAGAAAAATAAGAAATTGTCTTGATATGTGTTTACTTTATTTTTATCCCCAATGTCACTTAATATATTTAGAGAGAATGCGCTCAAGATACGATATTTAAATATGTTCATGCTTAAGCAGCAAACCAATGCTATGGAGCCAAAATTAAATTGAAATTTGTCGGCTAAGAAAGACAAACATACATATGTATATACAGTGGCGGACACCTTATTTGGTGGATTGTCAAAGAGAGAAAGTAATTGCCTGCCATAAGCTAATCATTCATTATTTTTCAGAAATTCCAAAGACCGATGGTAGGTACATATATTAACCACCAAAATTTATATATGACCCCAATAAACTGGGGTTTCCTTACCTACTAGGTAGGATTATGTAAAAAAGTACCCTATTTTTAGGGGACAGCTTATTGGGAACTGGTACATTGTGGACACCTGGGTGCCATAAAACCCGGATTTTTACACCTAAAGTTGAGTATTTTCTGTATAAATAGACCAATTCTTCGTAGTCAGTTTAGTTTCAACCTGCATCTCGGGTGCAATAAGCCAACAAGGACTATGGGAAAACGGACTACCATTGCGCAGCGGAAACTCATCCTGGAACACCACAAAAACGGATATTTCATATCGCGAAATAGCTGAAATGGTCAATCTGAGCAACTCAACTGTGCGTAACATCGTTCGGCGCTTCGTCGACGAAAATCGGATTGAGAACAAGGGCAGAAAGGCACCAAACAAGATTTTCACCGAACAGGAGGAGCGAAGGATCATCAGGATAATAAAGGGAAATCCCAAGCTATCGGCTCCAAAAGTGGCTCAACAGGTGGAGGATGAAATGGGGAAAAAGTGCTGTGCGAAAACTGTGAGCAGGGTTCTGCACAAACATGGCTTCCAAGCCCGAGTTCCACGGAAGAAGCCCTTTATAAGCCTGAAAAATAAAGCGACTAGGATGACGTTCGCCAAAACCCACTTGGACAAGGATCTGGAGTTCTGGAACACAGTCATATTTGCTGATGAGTCCAAATTCAACATTTATGGCTCTGACGGACAGAGTTTGGTGTGGCGACAGCCCAATACTGAGCTGAATCCCAAAAACTTAAGGCCAACAGTCAAGCACGGCGGAGGAAGTGTCATGGTGTGGGCATGTATCTCGGCAGCCGGCGTCGGGAATTTGGTGTTCATTGAGACAACAATGGACAAGAATGCATACCTCGACTTACTAAAGGAAAATTTACTCCAAAGTGCCGAGAAGCTTGGAATCCGAGATAATTTCCGGTTCTACCAGGACAACGATCCCAAGCATAAGGCCAAGATAGTACAGTCCTGGCTCACAAGGAACTGCCCCCACATGATAGTTCCGCTGGCCCAGTCTCCAGATTTAAATGTCATTGAGAATTTGTGGGCTCTGCTGGAAAATAACATCCGGAAGCACAGGATATCCAGCAAAGAAGACCTCAAAAATGCTCTGCGGGAAGAGTGGAGCAAAATCAGCTTAGAATCTACCAGGAAGCTGGTATCTTCGATGAATAATAGATTAAGGGAAGTAGTTAAGGCTAAAGGATGTAATACTAAGTATTAACATTTGTATTTAAGTTTTTATACGCCAAATATATTATTTTATTTGTACCTGTTCCCAATAAGCTGTCCCCTAAAAATAGGGTACTTTTTTACATAATCCTACCTAGTAGGTAAGGAAACCCCAGTTTATTGGGGTCATATATAAATTTTGGTGGTTAATATATGTACCTACCATCGGTCTTTGGAATTTCTGAAAAATAATGAATGATTAGCTTATGGCAGGCAATTACTTTCTCTCTTTGACAATCCACCAAATAAGGTGTCCGCCACTGTACATATACAAAATATATATATATATATTTGTAGATTTAGAAGTTTGCAAATATGTGTGTATAAACGTTTATTTATGTGTGTGCATATGCAAATGTTTACGGGTTTGCTCATTAGGCAAACGTTTGGCTTAAAGGATTGGGCAGCGACCAAATGAGCCACTCATTAATTAAGGATTTTGTTAGTGTGTCCTTAAGAGAGCTTGTGAATAAGCTAGGCAGCAAAATAAATTAGACATTAGTTATTCAAGTATTTAGAGACGGGAGCTGCAACAGGCAAGGCATTTTCGATGCTCTAAATGCGTTTAAATCTTAACACAATATCCAACAGGATGTTCACTTAAGGCTAAGCATAGTGGTTGCTTTGGTAGCTGTCACCAGAGTCCGGACACGCAACCTGACAGCCGAGCTGAGCTGAGCTAAATAGATAAAGCGACTCCAATCGGTGGCCAGTTGCATGCCACACACTGACTCTTACACAACTGACAGTAGTTGACTGCTGCTTTTATTGTGGTATTTCAAGATTCGATTTGTTCCTGTGGGGATGTTGTCGGTTACTGCAGTTAAATGACATTAACTGTTATCTATTACCTGTCCGGTCTGTCGTTGCCTAGTTTGCAGTATGATACCAGAACAATTTAAAAGTATTTTTTATGTGGCTGTCATTGTTTTGGATCTGGGATCTGGGTAGTTTAAAGTGTACTCAAACAGTTTACTGAAAATAGTTTTCAAAATAGATTTTATTGTCGTACTAGAAACAATGTTAATATAAATTTAACAAATCTCGTTTTTATTTTTAATTTTTATAGAATTGATGATGGCTTCTTTTACGTGCGAGGAACCCAACAATGCTGAAAAGATAATGTACGACTTAAATTAATAGGAATTAATTAATTAATAAAATAACATATTTGGATCCTTATCGATTCAATGACTCCAATGACATCATAACACTTCACCATTTGCTGATCGATGATAGTGTTTGTATATAAAGATTAAATAAGCTGCAAAACATGATAATAAAAATTTATTGAATACAAAATGAATCAAATTGTTTCTTTACTTTCTAAAATAATTATTAATATCTCATTATTTTATCGTAGTATAGAATCGTTCATCGTGTATGAAAAACACCTTGCTGAAATCAGAATATTATTTTAAACAAATTTCCAATGGAGCACTGAATTTAATCTG
This sequence comes from Drosophila nr. fundita, assembly GCA_035044245.1. Taxonomy (NCBI): domain Eukaryota; kingdom Metazoa; phylum Arthropoda; class Insecta; order Diptera; family Drosophilidae; genus Drosophila; species Drosophila nr. fundita. Next base: position 1,149,453 of record JAWNMG010000857.1, read on the forward strand.
ATGAAAAGTTGATTAATTTTAGAGCCACATATCGAGTTTAGTTTAAGTTGACTAAATGTACCACATTATTTATTTGTGTACATTAATAATGAATTTATGTACATATGTTCCTAAAGAATACGTTCGTTGTATAGAGATTATTCCTAACATATTTTCAGTAAATGTCGAAAATGAATTTCTGCACATGAGTTACGATTCATACAAAAATCAATTGTCCATTCCATTTGAAAAAATTCGAAATTTTAGCAAAGTCATATATCATTTTTATGTGAGTACAGTAAGCGTAAAATGTTTATTTGATTGCAGCCAAAGGGACCAAAAACTAAAAATGTGCTATAAAAACAAATCAATTGTTTGCCAATGGCGACGGACAAACAGAGCCAGGTGAAATAATTCATTCCAGATGCAGATTCTGTGTATCGTTATTGCAACTCTAAATATAACGAAAAAAAATCCAGAAAATATTTATGGGGTATAAAAAAAAATTCAAAGCAGCAATAGCTGATTTAAATTTAGTAAAATAGAGGAAATAGAGAACGTGTCAAAATGTTGAAAATAACTGCGAGATTTTACAACAGGGCACAAGGAGACATGGATGGAGACATGGACAAAGAAAAGCACCGAATTTTATTTATGTACTTGGCCTTCAAACTTGTCTGTTACTCAAAGCAATTTACACAAATATCGGCAATAAATAACATAGAGATATTTACACTAACCTCAGTAACTGAGCTGAACCAGCGAACCATCCAACCAGAATGCTCTTCACGGTCCCTGTCTGTGCATAATTCGTGTGTCAAACTTTGTCCTGCGAGTGGCTGCAGCTTGCAGTTGCGGTCTCCAAAGAACCTGGGCCACCACCTGATAAATTTTCAGATTTGCATGCTAATGAATGGCGCCGATCCACAGGGTGTTCAGTGAACTTTTTAATCTATTGGCGTGTTCTCCTCAAGTGGTTTTCAACTACTAAATGCATAAGAATGGGTAAATTTGATGTGGATGACTCGTGATTTGATTGCATTTCTGCCTTTAAAGTATTCTTCGATGACGTATCTATTAGCCCTCAATTTTTTATTTTTTAATATGTTAAGCTAACCTAATATATCTAAAAACAAAAATTGACATATTTAACGAATCGGCAAATCTAAAGCCAGGCAAAGGTAAACAAAATTATCTTGCATATTTATACCAAATTCGTTCCAAAAGTAAAAATGTTGTAAATGGATAATTTTAACGAATTTTAACGAGTGAAAAGCATAAAGAATATTAAGTTATTAAACCAATTTAAGTATGCAGACTGTCACCAGCCTTAATGATAAGGCTTAAGGGTTGTACAATTTAATATTCGTTTAATAATTTAAGCCGTTAAATATAATCAGTAAGCTTAATAGGGCTTTCAAGGCAATTATACATATATATATTTGATGATGAGATATGATATTTACTGTTAGCAACTCTACACTCGACTGTCATAACATCACTACTGAAAAAGTTATGGTAGCTTATGCCTTAGCTTACATAATTACGTAGATTTTTCGCATAAATCAGAGTCAGAAAAATGGTGCCAGTTGCTTGTTGTTGGAGATGCTTCCTTCTGCGTCTTACATAAATTCACACATCAGCATATACCTTATTTACCCCCTTTAAGAATATCTGCCCTCGAATAGCGAACAATTTAATTAAATACTTTGAAATGTGCGCAAAACGAACGCAGAAAAGGAACAATCACACAAATGGAACAAGGCAATCAGATTCAAAGAAAAATGCTAAGTTTAATTAGCGGATAATCGAATCTCCAACAAGCGAATCAAATCAATTGATTAATCATTTTTGATTTGAGCAACTGTGCGTGAAAATGATTCTCATTTTAATTAAGAACCAATGCAAACTACTCGAAGCTATGCTGTATTGAGCTTCTTTTGGAAAATCAGTATATGCATATCGCTCACTTTTTGAATGGCAGCCACAATATTGTAATGAAAGCATAACAAAAACAGACATATTGCAGCTACCAATCAAATTAAGCAACGTATGTGTGATTGATGATTTTGGTCTGCAGTGTAGTTTCTCTTGTATTTAAGCGCATGACAGGTTTGGAGATTCATATGTAACATTTACCTGAAGTGATTGTTGGTGGGGTCTTTATTTTGGATAAATAATTAGCTGATGAGCAGCGCTTAAAAGTACTTGTACTTACTTATGCACTTTTGGAACAAGTACCAACGACTTAAGTTCTCATTTTAGCAGTCTTACGCATATTTAATTAATGTTTCTTAAATTAAAATTCGGTGATTAATTTTGCATAGACATTTGAATATTGTAGTAAATTTAATTTAAGCTGACGAGACACGACAAATCTTTAATCTATTTTTCTACGTCTGATATTTTTTTCTGCAGTTTTTTATTTTAGTCTTCTGCATGACCTATGTCCTACATTTAACTTTATTAAGCTAAATAAGGGTATACATTAAATTAGAATTTAAGGTAACATAATAAATATTAAATTACAAATAATAAACAACAACTTAACAAAAAAAAAAACTGACTCACTTTTCCTTAATTTTTGGTGTTCGTGGTCCGTGGTGGCGGTGGGTGCCAAGCTGCTCCGTGGATACCGTGTTGTGGCTGCTCCTGCTGTATTGTCGTTGTGCTGGTGGTTTTAATTTGATGCGTCACCTTTATGTTAGTGCTATTTGTTGATCGGCACATTTATTTCCTGTTATTTGTTGATCGGCACATTTATTTCCTTTTATTTGTGTATTGGCACATTTATGTTCTTTTATTTGGTTTTATTTCGTTTCGTTTTTAAATTTAAATTTAAATTAATTTTTCTTTTCACTGGCAATACCTAACCGAACTTTTCTCTTTTAAAAAAAAACACCTTTTCGACTGCCGGCAGCCCCAAATATCGATATCATCGACCCCGCCGCAACAGCTGTTCAGAAAATTATGGCCGCAAAATCAAATTATTTCTTTTGAAATGAAATAATGTCGTTAGAAAAGTTGTTACAAATATGTTTTAAATGGTTAACGAGGGCATTAGAAACCGTAGCAAATGATAATTAATTAATCTTGAAAAAATAAGTTGTACTGGCAGCACTGTCATTTACGTTTTGCTGTGAATGGCAAACAGCTGCGCTGCTTAGTGAATGTTCAAATCGGTTCAAGTGTACGTGGATTTTAGATGACTTTCACGACATTAACTCACGGCAAACAAATAGCAAATTAACAATATTTGTAGTATAAACAATGCACTACGGCGTTTAGGATTAAATAGTGACAAATAGACAAGACTTGGAAGTGCAACGAAATCCCTCATATTGTGGACAAAACGAAAGGTCAATCAATTAAATGCGCCTGACTCAGACTTGCTGATAAAAAATAGACAAAAAAGAAAGAAAAAATAGGGCAAAACATCGACAACAAAACAAAGAACGCTCGCTCGATAATTATTAATTATTGATAATGGCACCCACACGCAGGCCCAGCGACGGCCTGCTGGCCCGCGTCAATTTCCCTCTGTATGCGGTGGACATGCTCACCAGTCGCCACATTCTCGTCGCCGGCGGCGGCGGCTCCAGCAAAACAGGCGTTGCAAATGGATTTGTAAGTGTCTCCAATTGGTAAATAGGTCAATCTAATACGGGCCTAAACTAACCATATTGCTTACTTAAAATAATTCAAAATACCAAGTGTAACGTTTTCTTTAAACTATCTGCGATTGTCTGACCGTTTCCATGTTTTTTGTTTTTAAATCAGTTTAGCTCGTTATTTATATTTGCCCAAATCTGGGATGCAATCTTAAAAATGTAGCTATTTTAATTTAAAAACACCTGCAAAAAAAAACCTACCTCACTAGCGATTTATTTTGAAATATTTCCACTCCGCTTTCACTATCTTACTTTCCAATCTTCGCAATTTAATTTAATTAAAAAAATACCTGAAAAAATGGCTTGCACTGCAATTTACCTATAAATATTTCCCCTCCTCAATTATAAACTTAATAATAACTATTTGTTTGTTTACCTTTAGGAAATCTATGAGCTTTACCACAATGGCAGCCACTTCTGTGCGGAGGAGGTGCTGCGCCACGAGACGGGCGCCAATGTGGTCATGAATTTTGCAGTGCGGAACAGTGACAGACGATCCTATCTGTGCGCCGGACAGGAGGCGCATTGCCAAATGTATTTTGTGCAGCCGCGCATTGAGGCCGAGGACGACAGGAAGCCGGTGCCCGTGGAGCGTCCACATGAGAATGGAGTGAGGCAACGGGCTGCCGGCCACTCTGGCGTGGAGGCGCTACCCAATGGACACAATAGACACACTAGTGGCAACAGCAGCAGCAACGGCAAGCCAACAACCACGGCGGACATACTTAAGCAGTTCCAGCGTCTGCGTTTCGACATTCAAGCAGCGGATGTGGTGCAAACGGATTTCCTGAGCAGCGCGGAGCCGTTGCAGCGTGTGGTGCGCATCAGCGGCAATGGACGGCTGATGGCCACGGGCGGCACCGATGGACAGCTGCGCGTCTGGAGCTTTCCACAGATGAAGTTAAGCGCAGAGCTGACGGCGCACACAAAGGAAATCGACGATGTGGACTTCAGTCCCGACAGCAAATACGTGGTGAGCATCTCGAAGGATGCCCAGGGCATTGTGTGGGACGTGGGCACGGGCAAGCAGCATCACAAGCTACAATGGCAGACGCCGGAGGGTGCCAAATACTTATTCAAGCGTTGCCGCTACGGCACCGTCGAGGCGCACAAGGACAACTACAGGCTATTCACCATCACCAATCCACTGGGCAAGGTGGGCAAGCAGCGTGGCTATCTGCAGCAATGGGACTGTGCGAGTGGCCAGCTCCGCACCGCTGTCCCCATCGACGAGAGCCTCTCCTCGCTGGCCGTTCGAGACGATGGCAGATTTGTCGCCATCGGCACCATGTTCTCGGGCAGCGTATCCATGTACATAGCGTTTAGTCTGCAGGTGAGCAAATCTCAATCAGACATATGGCGGATATAATCTCGAGATGCTCAAATCGATCTTCGATTTATCATTTCTATTTGATCAGAAGTTGATATAATTCATTCCAACATTTTAGAAGCTTAAAAAATATTCTAACAAGAATTCGTTTATCGTCCGATTGTGAAGGATATTATATATATATATATACTCATACTATATCGATATTTATCAGTTTTTTCATTATTATATTAATTTGCCAAATTAGTAATTCCTATTGCAGCTAAATTATGTATTAGACTCCGAACTATCGTAACCCAATCACGACCTTACAAGTTCAACCAAAATTTTGCAAAGTTTTTAGTTTGCTAATTTCAAATCTGATCTCTCCTACTTAAAAAATACATGTTTGGGAATATATGTAATGTAATATATGTATTGTATGAATATATGCATTAAGAGTTTCATCAGGATAGTTTCCAAAGTATGTATCGATACAGACTGACAGAAGGATTCGTCTTTTAAAGCCAATTAGGAATAGTTGAACCATATGTTTTGTGATTCTCCTACTCGTCAGAAAATATGAATGTTAATCTAATTATGTTTTTTGGTAAACAGCGTGTGCTGCACATTCCCCATGCTCACTCGATGTTTGTGACCGGTCTGCAGTTTCTGCCCATTACCAACGAGGAGGGACCGCCCATTTCAAGCGACACGGAGGCCGCAGTGCTCTCCATATCCGTGGACAATAAAGTGTGCATACACAGTCTGCCCCAGCGGCGTAAGTAGCCAACCAACCAACCAACCAACCAGTTACTCAATCCCATGGAATCAATCCATTGAAACACACATTTCTCTCTTTTTTTTTGCAGGCACGATTCCCGCCTGGCTTGCCATCGTCTTCATGATTGTGATGATATTCGCGGTGTTTGTGTTCTGCTCGTATATTGGCATTTGAAGACTGTGCCTCACTGCCGTCGGACCAGCTAAATCAATTTGCATTATTAGTTCATAAATGAGAAACAACTGTGCGGGTTAGTTTTGTAATAGGGCTGCCTCACCGCACCGCACCGCCCCCCAGCCCCCAGCCCCAAACCATGCTCCTCCCACTAATTATTTTAAGTGTATAGTTGTCTGTTGTGTGGCGGCTGCCTTATCGCAAAGTGGTCTCACCGCAATTTCCGTTATTGTATCATAATTTGCTCCGGTTTTGCAATTGTCTCAAATTAATCGTTACTCGTTGGCGCTGCTAATTGTTATGAGGGGAATTGGCTGGCAATCGAATTGATATTTACTAAAAAACAAACATAAAACAGGTGAATGAAGTGCAGATATATAGCAATAAATTGAATACAATATATATATGAATATATATATATATATATATATATATATATATACCGAATTTGACTCGTTTACTCCAATTGGAATTGTGGTTAGGCTGATCAAATTTCCAGATTTCCATTTGAATGAAAACTACTTTATTTTATTATTTTCACGATTTGTTTTTTATTTTTTCGCTTGCGCTTGCTCTGTAATATTTCATGCTACAATTTATAACTATATGTATATATTACTTAGCGGTTACAAAAAATTATTTATGGCGCACTCGGAATATGCGATTTTACATAGACTTTTTTGTTTTGTTTGTTTGTTGTTTTGGTTTGTTAAATTTAAACTTAATTACGCTTGCTTGCTCTTTGCTTATCAGTTCATTATTCTCCGTATGTAAGTATAATAAAATAGTGTATTGAATTGTTGTGTTTACATTTGAAGTGCATTTCCTTTTTTTGTTGCATGCTTCTTTTTCTTCATATTCTCGCTTGTATAAAATATAAAATGCATATCAAATTGATTTGTTGCTGTTGTTGTTGTTGTTAAGATGATTACTTAATCATATTATGATTTAATGGGCGCGCCATAATTATATAATTGCATTTATAAATATGTATGTTTAGAATTGTATGTATGTATATTAATTGTATGTATTTGCCGCTGCTGCAGCAGCTGCTGCCGCATATTGCCAATATGGCTTTAATTAGCATAAATATTTAAATATATAGTATTTAATTATGTACGTAGCTTATTATTGTTATTATATTTGTTTTTTTTTTCTTCTTTTTTTTCTGTTTGTTTTTTTTGTATATAATTTCTATGGATTGGATTTCATTGTTTAGTTTTGCTTTCGTTTTCAAATACAATGCGACTAATTAAAAAAGACAACGCACAAACACAAAATTCAAAGAAAGGAAACATTTAACAAAAATCCTTGAATTAAAAGTACATACACAAATATGTAAATAGTATAAAAACGTAATAGGATATTAATTTTTCATTTTCTTTCTTTAAACAAATTTCTCCATTATTTTTTTTATAATACTTTTGGCATTTCTTGCTGCTAAAAACAAAAACACAAACATACATCTCTCTGTCTGTCTGTCTGTCTGTTTGCTTGTCTGTCGATAAAGTAAAACTAATTTCAGTTAGAATTTGTTGAACAGTCTTTATGCTGATTGATGGCGGCTTGGAGCCCACACAGCCCACATTACGAGGCCTTGGCAAACTGGATGACAGAGTTCAAGCGCATCACCTTGGAGCCGGCGGCATTGTTCGCCGCATCCGTTGTGCCACTCGTTGTGGCGCCATCGTTAGCACCTGTTGCACTGTTGTTGCCGCCACCACCACCGCCGCCGCCGCTGCTGCAGCCGCCTCCACTGCTGGATTCGCCCTCGTTCATATAATGCTTGCGCTTGCGCAGCGGCAGCGTCATCACATTCCGATCGGCCATCATCAGTGAATCGCTCTCCGGCGACGAGCTGCGCTCTGGCGACTCCGTGCTGGAGCGCAGGCCGATCGCAGCCTCAACGCGACGCACAATATCCGGATTGGGCAGGGCAGATCTGTAAGGGCAGAAGGAAATTGTTAATATCGTTGCAATAAATAATAAAACTAAACAGCTACTTATTTGCTCAAACTGTGTATTGTTGCTCGAGAAGCAGAAAATAACTGTTTTTATTAGTTAAAGTACATTTTAAAAATAACTCATTTTATTATTTAAAGTATAAATTTTAAACACAAATGCAAATAATTATTTGTGTTTAAAAATTTCCCTTTTTTTAAACGGTTTGTTTACCCTTTGAACAGCTGATTGTTGCTACAGAGCTGTCACCCTTTGCGAATTACAGTTCAGTGTGCTTTTTAGAGAGCGCCAAGAAATATTAAATTCAAAAAGCTCTGCATATCGCATTAGCAGTAAACATAAAAGTTTGGCGCAGTTTGAGCAAATGTCAATTATTGCTTTTTTTTTTAGTAAAAGCTTGACTAAAGTGAAAAAAAAAATACTTACTCATATTTGGGCACCGGTGCATAGCCCTTATGGAGTCCATGCCTCGCCAGGTCGCCGCGCTTGAAGTGCTCGATGAGCACGTTCGCCTCGTGCGTGTCATCATAGTTGGCCGCCAGATCGCTGACGTGCAACGTGGGCTGGCTTTGGGTTGGTGGCGGTGTTGCAGTGGACATAGGCGTGCGCGTAGGCTGGGTTGTGGGCGTGGCTGCATGACCACGTCGCAGTTGCATCATTTGCCAGGCCGCCGCCTGAACATCCTCGTCGTTGTCCTCGCTGTGATCGCGCCGCGCTAAACTGGCCGCCTCGAGCAGCGCGGGATTGATGGTGAGGCCAGGAGTGGGCGGAACTGCAGGATTGGTCGTGCTTGTGCTTGCCGGCAGCTCCACTAAACTGGACTGTGGCTGATAGTAGATCATGGGCGACTGCGTCGGCGGCTGTTGCATGCTCAGATCTGTGGGCAGCTCCTCATCCGCATAGCTAGGCGGGAGTTGGGCGCTGGCGACGCCACTGTCCCGACTCAGTGCATCCGGCTCGCTGGCTGAGATATTGTTCACATATTGTGCTGGTGGCGGTGAGGCCAGAGCGCTGCTCGCCGGCGAATATGTGGACGATGCAGAGCTGGGCGATAGCGGCGCAGTGGAAGCACCAGCAGAAGAAGCAGCTGAAGCTGTTGCAGCTTTAGAGCCACGTGGCTGACGTGGTTTCTTCACCGCAGGCGGCGAGCTAGGCGGCGAATTGTTGCTGCTCTCCGAATTGCTGGCCATGGACGAGGAGGAGCCGCCACTGGTTGCAGTTGCAACGCCGGCTGCTGCCACCGCCGCCTCCACTTCATCCTCGGGCAGCTCGTTGGCATGACCCTTGATGTGCGCCTCCATCTCCTTCTTGTTCTTGAAGGTCTCATCGCAAATGGTGCACTTGTAGCACTTGGCGCCGTAGTGCTGCACCCGATGCAGCTTCAGCACGTGATTGTAGCCAAAGTCCCGGAAGCAGATGTCGCAATGGTACGGTTTCTCGCCCGTGTGCGTCCGCGAGTGCACCTTGAGCTGCTTGGAGCACGTGAATCCCTTGCCGCAACCGGGCTCCGGGCACTTGTAGGGCTTCTCGCCGGTATGCGTGCGCATGTGGATGACCAGCTGGCCGGACTGAATGAAGGTCTTCTCGCAGACGGAACACTTGTGCGGCCGTTCGCCCGTATGGATGCGCATATGGCGATGCAGTTTGCCAGAGTGCTCGAATGCCCGGCCGCACACGTCGCACTTGTACGGCCGCTCCTTGGTGTGGATGCGTCGATGCACCTGCAGATTCTCCTTAACGCTGAACAGCTTGTGGCAGAACTCGCACTCGAACGGACGCTCCCCCGTATGCGTCCTATAATGGCGAATCTGCAAATTTTAAATGGGAATTTTCATTATTTTTTTTCCTTATGTAATAATAATTGCATTTAAATTTTTATGGGGAAAAATTATGTTTAAAAAAACCTAATAAAAAAATACTTTGTTATTATATTTTTGCAAACGATTCTCAATAAATTTAATGAAAATTGTTAAAAATGTTTAAAACTTCTTAGTTAATTTGTTTTGTTTTATTTTATTATTTTTTTAAGTATTTTAAATTTGTTTATTTATTTTTTATTTAATTTTTTTTTTTCAAATTTGCGTAACTAGATTTAATTTGCTCGTGTTAAATATTTAAATGTTTACAATTCTATATAAACAATAATAAGTGCAACACACTCACACACACTCTGGTGGCAAGTACTTACCAATCGTGCGGGCACCGCGAACGTCTTCTGGCACACATTGCACTGATAGGGATCGGCGCCGGCGGCGACATTGGCCAGCGGCTTGATGGTCGGACTCTTGGGTATGCCCAGCGGCAGACCGGCCTCGTTCAGCTCAATCGGTGCAGAGGAGGAGGAGGAGATGGAGGATGTGGAGGAGGAGGCGCCACCAATGGCGACACTCTTCAGACCCATGGCGAGATCAGCATTCTTGGCATGCGATTTTGTGTGCGAGGTGTGAGCCGACTTGCTGCCAAAGGTCATGCCACACTGCTCGCACTTGAACTGCGGCTTGTTGCCGTTCGGCTTACGGACCGTGGCAACTGTGGCCGCCTTCGTTGTGGCAGCAGCGCCCACATACGTCAAAGGCAGCTCTGTTTTAATGCGCTGCTGTGTTGTTGTTGTTGTTGCTGCTATTGTTGCTGCTCCTGTTGTTGTTGTAATTGTAATACTATCATGTTGTTGTTGTTGTTGTTGTTGTTGCAGTGCCAGTTGATAATTGACAATTTGCTGTTGATGCTGTTGTTGTTGTTGTTGTTGCTGCTGCTGTTGCAGCTGCAGTTGTCGCTGCTGTGGCGTCTGCAGCAGCTCGTACTGCTCATGCTGACCGCTAGGTGGCGCAACGCCAATGCCGCCACTAGTCGCTGCAGTCAGTGGCGCCTGCAGGCAGAACTGCGTCTGACTTGGTTGCTCCGTCTTTATAAGCAGCTGATTAGCGGGATAGTAGACCATGTTGGTTGTGGAAGAATCTGTGACACATTAGGAATGAGATCAGAGAGATCATAAGCAGAGATTAGTAAAGGAAAGCAGAACTCTTCTTTTTAGAAATACAAGTAAATCAATTACTAGAAAATAAAAGTTTCAAAATAATTATAGTGATTAAATAAAAAATAAAACTAAATATACAAGAATATACATATGTAAAAAATTAAACTAAATATAAAAAAATATATATATGCAAAAAATAATCGCTATACGTATGCTTAGAAAGAATCTAATTACTTTAATTTCTTAAAATTTAAAATAATTTTCTTAAATTAAGAAAATTCGAAACTTCAATTAATTATTTCCAAAAATAACAAACCTAAATTTACCAATTATTTACAATACTCATTAATAAATATTTTAACAAATAAAAATATGACACCACAATTGTTCACCCCACTCAGAATCAAAAATTTTTAAAAATATCTATAGCTAAATTGAAAAAGAGATTTCAAGACTTTAACCGTAAACCCAAAAATATTTCCCAGTTGGCAAACAATAAAAACAATCACATTTCTCATCGACTTAAGACTGTTTTATTGTGTGCATTGAACAATGAGTGGTCAATTTGAAGACTACGATGAGGGCTTTGTCACTATCCAAAAAACATACGTGCATATGGGGTTTACCAACCCCCCTCAGTTCTGTTGTATAAGAAAACTTGACAACCTGCATTACGCATTTTTCCACGAAGAAACAAGCGAGCGATGAGTAACAACGCAAAAGCCCAAAAGGTAGCCTCGCATTGTAGTCTTGGGTGGTTGGGTGGTTGGGAAAATCCATTAGGGGTTGGGGTTTCCCCCTGCTAGAAAAGCAGCAAGCACTCTACACTCGGAAAAACCACCCTACGCACTCGAACTACGCAATTTTCTGTTATTGCCGGCCCAAGTTTTCTCGAAAAAAACGCGAGAGGGACAGAGATGGAGAGAGACAGGGAATGAGATACGCAACTACGCATTAGGTTGAACTGTTGGGGTGTTGTGAAATTTCCCAGATTATTGGGAAATTTTTTTGCATCCTGTAAGCTTGCAAGCCGGTATATTTAGACTCTCCCTTTCTCTCTGTCTCTCTTTTGTTGTTTGTTATTTTGATTGACTCTAAATACTCCCCCCGTTTGTTGTAACCCCCACCCCCCACCAACCAGCAGCAGGAAAAACTGCGTATACCAAAACAAAATGGCGTACTCCGCCAAAGGCGGAGTTGGGGTCTATAGCAAAGCTTTTCCGGCCTATTCCTTGAACTTTCTTTGCGTTGGTTTTCAATTGTTTTTTTGTTTTACCTTTTCCATTCGTTTTCTTTTGTGCTGCTTTAGTTTTGGTCTTCGATATATCCACCAATTCCGTGCCGGATTTGTTGAGTGCATCCTTTATCCAATTCGGCTTGGCTGTCCAAGTCTTTTTCTCATTGGTGCGTTCAGTCATTTTGTATTTGTATTTTTATAATAATTTCCCCAATTGGAATTTCCTTCGTTTTTTTTACGCAGTCTAGTTTAAATGCAGTCTTAATTTGTAGTTTATTTCTTTGTTTTAATTCTGAGATCTTTTGATTTATGTTAGGAAATTTTCGAAAGTTCTCGTTTTTTTACATGAGGTAGTCAAAAAAAACTCTTGACATACTTTTTTTTGTACTGTAAATCAGTCCTGAGTTTATAGAATAACAGCAGTCTTAAGTTCTATGCGTAATTCTTTTATATTTTATTTATGACATATTATTAAAATGATTTTTTTTTTTGTTCACTTAAAACTTTTTTTTGCGTTTCTTTCCAGCTGTTTTTAAACGACAATTTTCATTTTTCGCGTGATTTTCTGCTTGATGACATGCTTTTTTATAATTTTGATAATTTTTTTCAAATCTTTGGACTGTTGCGCGCCTGTAGCCTGTGGATAGTGCTGAAAGTTTTGGGGCTGTTGCTGATGATGATGATGATGGTGATGATGATGCTGGTGTGGGTTCAGGTGACTGGAGCCTTGAGCCGTGCCCTTATTCATGCGCATTTTTCTAAATGATCTCAAGATATCGTTCATTGAGAAATCAGTCATTTTAGAGCTTAACACTCGGGCACACACAACCACAATCACACACACACACACTCATACACACACTCACAGCACGCACTCGCACACACACGCACACAACGGAGAAGCGAGTGCAGAGTTCACATTGCCGCACGCGAGGTTGTACGTTTGATGGTGCGCCGGAGACTGGTGGGTGAGTTGCCGAAAAATAGACCAAGAACCCAAACCCAGAAATCAACGGCAGCAAACCAAACCACCACCAACAAAATTGAGCCCATTGATCTGTGAGACGAAGAAAAATGTCCCACAAATTTCCCAATGAGTATTTTATACTTTTTTTTTGGTTTTCCCTCCAATTATGAGTGGGAATTTATTTGAGCTTGAGTATGAGTATTATGTATGGGTATGAGTATATTAAATGGGAAATTATTTGAGTGCTGTCTTATTTGAGCATAAAACATTTAAGAAATATAATACGAATGCTATGAGTCATCGCAGAAGCGAACGAATAATCGGAATCTTATCATATTGATAAACAAGAACTTTCTGATTTTCAACTGAGTCACGCAGAATTTGATATACTAATCTACATAATACCTCCATATGTACAAAAATAATATATATATAATGTGTATATTTATAATTAGCGATTGACAAGGCTACAATAGTTTAAGTGACTATGTAAATTGTGAATATTTTTGCAAATCATTTGATTAGATAAGATATGATTTGGAGGGGCCTAACACAATAGGCTTAAAATAGCACCGAGCAATTTGAGATTAGAAATCGTATAGGTTTTTGCATTCAACTCCTTTCAAAGTCGAAGCAATAAAATGTAATCTCAATAATAAATAAATAAACGGTATAAGCCAATTTTAAATAAGTCGATACAAATATTTAATTGTAAAATGAAGTCTTAGTGAAAAACGAAAAGTTTTTTTTTCTGAATTTTATAAATCGAATTTATTATGATCTTTGTTTTGCCTTCGACAACTCAAACTATGAAAAGCACAAAAAGCATGAAAGATTCAATGGTAAATTAAACGTTTTTTATTTTCGGTTCTTCCACTGCACACAAGTTCAAAAAACTTTTTCAAGTTTGTTGTTGTCGTTTACACCACGACCAGGTGTGTGTGTGTGTGTGTTAGTGTGTGTTCGACTGTGCGCCTCACACAATTCGTTAAACTGGCGCAAAAGTTCATTAACATTCGACACAAAAACTATTTTCGTTTGTCTGTTGAAACGAAATTAAAGACATATGCACACACACACATACAGATTTATATGCATGTATTCTACTGATCGCCGCCTCTCCTTCTCTCTCTTTCGCTCTTGCTTAAGCATACACTCCGTCGCTTTGGACTTGCTGAAGGTAAACCAAAGAAGAAAAAAAAAGAATAAAGAAGAAACAACAAGCTAAAGTTTTATCTATTTATGAGGTTAAAAGCACGACGAGCGCACAACGAGCTCGGTCAATGATCGTTGAAATCTGAGATTCACCCCTCCCCTCCCTCAACCAAAACAATCATATGGGAAATGCTCGTATGTTTCGTTTGAAATAGAGCTGTGTGTGTACCGTTATTTTGTTGGGATAGCTCAGAAATGGAGCGCAACGCAACGCTTTTAAACATGTCTTAAAAAAAAACATCGAGCGTTGTCTGAGGTGAGTTGGCTATTGTTATTGTTTTTGTTTTTGTTATTGTTTTTGTTGTTGTGTTGGATAGATCAGTAAAGCAATGCAGTGGGAAAGAGGTGGAGCGAAAGAGAGACAGAGAGGGAAAGAGAGAGATGTCAAAGATGAGAATTATTCGATTTGTATTATTTTGTAAACAATTGAAAAACAAATGTATAGAAATTTTAAAATCATAATGCATTGACTAATAACTTTAATAAATTATTTAATTTTATGCCGAAATATTACAGATCATAGTAAAAAAGAATTGACTAAAAACATAAAATTATTATAAATAAAATCTAAAATAAAATAGAATAATGGTCAAAGATATCCAAGTATGGAATTAAGGCGTCGTTTTAGCTGAAGCTGTATTCCAGTCTAATAACTATCTTTTTTGTATGCATAATTGTCTTTGCAATTTGTATATGTTTAATATTTATCACGTATTACTCTACTTAGAATATGCAATAAATGGTCAGGAGGAGGCCACGCATAAGTCACACAATCCATAAATTAGTGAGTGCCCCTTGCAAAGAGCCCAGACCCAGACCCAGACCCTCAAGAATACAGCTCTACGAACATACAAATAGCCCCATTTACATATGTATGTGTATTTATGTATGTACATGTATGTAAATAGCTTCGAGTATCTATAGATACAGCTACAACTTGACGTTATTCATCGTTGTTCTGCTGCTTCTTTTTTTGGGAGGTCAATGAACATTTTGTGAGCTTTTCTCTCGTTTACTGCCTCCCTCTCTCTCCCACTCCGATTTGCTTACGTACAAAATATTTTGGGGCCATTTGTATGGCGGGTATCCATTACAAAATTTTGTGCTTGTTCGTCTTTAAACTGTATTTTTAGCTTTACGTTGTGATAAGATACAATTCGCTTAACGTACTTTTAGTTTAGTTTTTGATTGTGTCCAACGGTGAAACGGTGAAATGTGCAAAAATATTGAATGAAATGTTAGCTGTTGCGAAATCTGTTCAGGGACACACCTAAAAAGTCGCATGACCGATAAGATATTGATACTGATAAGCGAAACGTGTGGTATTTCACTCAAACTAAAAAAAAATACTTGTGACAACGAAATCTTTACTTGTCAAGTTTTTTTTTTTGGTTAAATACCTAAGCAAGTTTTTTTTTGTTGAAAGCTCTGACAATTCGAATATTCCAGAAATTATAAGACTCGTTCATAAAATTAGAATACCTGGCATTTATTTTAAATTCAGTCTACTCGCATATTTCAGAAATAAAATGCCTTTGAGTATACAATTTTGATACGTGTCACTTATTTTTAATAAAATATATAATTAAATTCATTAAAATATTGAACACTGAGCTTAAAAAGCTTTTAATGTGAAAAGCTTTCTGTTCAGCAAAGCGCTCTTCATTAACAATCGAAACGGTTAATCAAATGTTGATTCATTTCGTCCGCGCTCGATAAAAAAAATAAAGGATGTGCCCATCTAATGTCCACAACAAATTGCGAAGGTCTAGACGAAGAGATTAACGCAGAGGCGTCAGCAGTGGCCACCTACACGCAAATATCCACGTACCTTTCTGTAAGAGAGAGTGAGAGAGATAGACAGAGGAGAGTAAATACATACACATGGCCAAGCACAGTCAGTTAGTTGGCCTAGGTCAAAACGACGCAAAACGACGCCGGCAGTGAGAGGCGACGCAACGCAACGCGGCGCAGAGCAGAGCAGATATGCTCTATACAGTGTGTATGTATGTTTGCATGTGTGTGTATGTAGTAGTTGCTGCTTTGCGGCGCGTGTGCAAATTAAAATAATAACTTTAATATTAGATTCGCATCAGAGAATGACTTAACACTTTTTGCGCAATTCAATTCTGACGCAGTTTGTCATTGTAACAAGCGATTTTGTTGTTGTTTTGTTTCCGTTTGTGAAATTAAATATTTCCATGTCAAGGTAGTAGGCAAAAGGAAATCAAGGCTGCAAAAAAAATAAAACAACCCCCGTCAGAAAGAAATTCACTTTCGCAAGCGCTTCCCTTTCATTTGGCAACCACTCTTTACGGTCACCTTCCCAGTCGCCCACAGCAAGCAAACACACACACACTTACACAGCGTGCAATCAGCAGTCTGCTTACTCACTGCACATACAACTCACACATACACGCATGCATACAACGACATTTGCGCATTGCCTGCTCGCTGCTGCTGCTGTGGTTGAAAACTCATGCACGGCCTCAGCGGCGCGCACGTATGGCGACACAACCACCAGGCAATGTGCTGTTGAAAACACTTGCACGCCCTCCACGTGTAGTTCAAGTTCATGATAAACGAGTGAAGCACACGACGGGCAGCCGATATGCAGGCGAGCAGTGTGAGAGAAGAGAACGCGTTGTGACTCTGCCAACGCTCAGCGCTGTCTGCAGTTGTCGTTGGCGTTAGCGTAAGCAGCGCTGCCATTGCTGACGCCGGCAGCGCAGTGCACTTCTCAGTTTCTATGTGATATTTCTATGTGTGTTGCAAAATTTGCATTTCATATGTATATATATTTTTTTGAAGCCCCGTTTAATATTCAGAAATAGTGCATATGCTGAGCATTTTCTTGTGTAGTTACAGTTAACAAACAAATTACAAAATATCACTAAGAAAAGACGCTGCGCTCAGCGCAAGTTGAAGCGGCGACAAAGCAACCAACCTCGTTCTGCGCTCGCCACCCAAAAGGGTCATCAACCTACGAAAAGCTCAATGTACACACACTGACGCACATACGTACATACATATGTATGTGCTTTTGAGAAATGTAAAGAAAAGAAATCCGAAAACAAACTTAAGAGTGTGTGCGAGTGTGCAAAAAGAAATGTGAAGCTTTACTCAGAGTCGAAAATTTTGTTGCTGCCGGGGACTGGGGGATCGTGTTATTGTCTCCGCCGTCGCACAGGGATCGCACAGCCAACAACAACCACAGTCAATACACAAAAATTTGTGGAAACCTCAAAATAAATACATACATACACATACAATATATTCGGGTACATGAACGTGGAGAGAAGAGAAGAGAAAAAAGGGGCAGCATGCGCAAGTGTTTCTGTGGTTGTTGTTTGGTGTTGTTTTATACGTGCCGAATTTCATTTCTTCTTTGTTCGCTGGGTGAAGAAGAAAAGGGATGAAAGGGGCGAAAGAGAGAGAGAGGAAGAATGAGACAGTGGGGCAGACATTTTTTTCTTATTTGCATTTCGAGTTATTATTGTTGCTAAATAATTAATTTCAATGTATATATTTACAAAATGATATTTAAAAAATATTCAAGCAAGGAGTGGCATTAAAATATTTTTAAAAAAAACAAGTTTGCAAGTGCAAATAAGCATGACATATAAGAAATAATTCGCCAGCGAAGCGATGCTTTTTTGGGTGGGGGGCCTGAGGTTCCGGGTCCTGAAAATAACATTATTGTTTTAAAATACTTTTTTGGGGGCGCATTCTTCAACATTCTCACTTGGAGGGCGAGATTGCCAATGACTTAAGATAAAAAATGCATTAGTGAACCGGGAAATTAAATTCAACTTATTCTTAACTCAGGTAATTCCGTTTAATTTGAATTTGAATTCAAGAACAATTAGGAATACAATCTTCATATGCTTATAATAATATTTGCGTCAATACCCAATATCCTGTAGATACATTTCGTATGTATATAAACACACACACGTACACACAAAAAAATACCAGTTTTCAAATTTTTTTGGCAAAACTCGTTTCGCAGGTTGTTTAAAAAACTAACCCTCGCAGAAAGCTTCAGATTCACAATCTTGTTAGAATCTGTGAAAATACTGACCAATCCTAAGGCATAACTCATTATATATGTGTTTGAATGTGTGTGTGTGCACTACGTTATCTAGCTGATCATAAAAATCACAATCAAACAAAAGAGCTTTCATCTACATAGTGTGAAAATGTTAATTGCATTAGAAAGAGACAGCTGAATATGTATGTATAAAAAAGCTGCAGCTGCGCCTTGAACTTGAATTTCAGCAGGCAGTGCAGCAGCAGCAGTAGCAACTGCGACTGCGAGATGGCCTTCAAATGAAGTTCGGTACAGTGAACAAATTGAAAATGAAATGCGCATAACAAACACAAGCATGCAAAAGCTGCCAACCACAAAAAGCAAAGAGTGTGAGAGCGATGGCGATAGCGAGAGCGAGAGCAGCGCTGAGAGTGAGAGTCAGAGTGAGCAGAGTGTGCAATGCAGGCGCGTACAGCCAACGGCTGCGTCAAAAAGTGACGACGCCGCTGCAACTGTCCTTGAACTTGGCAAATATTATTTTTTTTTTGGTTGTTGCTGTTCTTGTTGCCGTTTGGCCAAACGAAGGACAGCAACAGCAATCACACGTCACACACACAGATGGACGGTAATCGAATGCAAGCGCTGCTGTGTCCACCATTTGCTTTCTTAATGTGCAGCAGCAGAAGTGTCGACGTCAGCAGCGACGTCATTGCTAATATGGCTTCAAAATTCTCTGCCCATATTCTGCGTGTGTGCGCGTTTAAGTTAAGCAAAATGGCTGACTTGAAATTTAATTTAAGGAATAAATAAATAAATAAAATAAATAAAATAAGCCTTTTAAAGTAAATAAAAAAGCAGCTTTGTAAAATTTCAATTTAAATAAAAATTAACCGCAACTTAGAGATTGCGAAAAAAGCAAATTCCAAAAAAACCCCAAGATTACAAGTGAATTTAAAAATGATAAGCTTAAATAAAGTACACAATTTTTTAATATGCGCACACATACACACACATGTATAATTCTTGATTTCTTGGAGCGGAAGTTTTAAGATTTCCGAGAAAGCGTCCACAGTTACCAAGCGACAAAACGAAGAAATCAACGATTTCTCAATTCTCCATAAAAAAAAAACAAAAAAAAAATCCAAAAACCTGACCACAGAGCACAAGAACAGCGTGAATCAAGCAGAAAACCAATAGAATGACGGGAGAACAGCTCACTTCATTTAGTCAGAATTGGCAATTAGAACAAAGAAATACACAAACATATATACACATATATATGTATGTATGTGTATATGCTGTACGTAGCTGAAACCGATATTAGTAAGTATAAGCATGTATGCATATAAACAAATACACGCGCAAATTTGTTAACCAAGGTCAACAATTTTTTTTGTTGTTTTTTTTTCGATTATATTAAAAATTATTTCACAAAAATAAATAGGCATTGGGCTTGGGGAGCGATTATATGTATGTCTATACATGCATGTGTATGTAGACAAACAAAGAACATTAAGGAATGCTAACAACAAACAACAATCTAACGGGCAAGTTACGAAGAACTACAGCAAGAACATGGCGGATCGAGTCAGTTGAGCAGTTGATACAAAATTGCGGGCGTCAAGGGGTAAGCTACATGCAGAAATACTACACTCTACTTGGATTGGGACACACACACACACATATACATATATAAACATATATACATATAAATATATATATATATATAAATATAAACATATACATGTTTATATATATATACATATCTGTATATATGTGTATATACAAAAAGCAAGCGAAGCTTATTTACGCATGTCTGCGAACCGGCTTTTTTTTGCGTTAGAACAAATCGGAGGCAAGAACTCTGTATCTGTGTGTATCCGTGTATCCGCCTGAGTTTGCCTGTTTGTATGCGTTGCAATACAAAATTTAATGGGGTAGGCAAAGGGTCGGCAAACAAATCAAAAAATCAACAATTCGTTTTTCTTAGGCTCACGATTTTGCCGTGTGACCATTAAATTAACGATAAGCAACCAAATATTTCAAATTCTCCATAAATTTTTAACAAGAAAAATATAAGCAAAATAAAAATAAATATGTATACTGATAAGCAAGAGAACAGTATAAATATCTGAGCTATTTATTGTATGGTATTTAAGCGATATGCTTTCTTTGCTTTGCAAACTTTATTTATGGGCAACACTTGATAAGCTGTTAAGCGATTAATTTTTGCACTCTGTGCTCAATGAATTCTTTAATTGTAAGTGAGAGTGAAGTTCAAAGGTATCTCGATTTATAGAGCCACATAAAAATGTACTCAAACGTTTGTGACAATATAACGATAAATTGCGATTATAAAGTGAAATGTATACGATTTGTGAATCACATTAATTATTGTATACAGGTATACAGCAGAGAATTGAATTTAGAATTGAATTTCAGTTATGACATTTTAGCCCAATCAAAGCGGGAAGTTCATTTGCAGAAATCTCCACATTAAAGTCGAAATTCTTCTTTAAAGCAGTCATCACTCGAGTAGTCTACATTTATCTGTCGATAACCGATCGCAATCGCCGTCCAATAATCAGAGGGCCACTAAAAAAAGTGAACTTTCAGCACGGCCCATTCATAAAATTCAGTCTGCGGACAAAAAACCGCATAAGACACATTCAAATACCGCATCGATAAGAAAAAATAAGAAAGAGCTGACGTGCCAAAAGATAACAAATAAAAAAGCAGGTGGAACGTGAATGAACGCTGCTAGCTCAGAACACCCGAACCCGAACCCGCAACCGAACCTGATACCCGATAGCCTCAACATGCTGAACCACCTACGTAAATCAATTGGCGATTGCCAGCCGATAACTAGCGTTAACTGTTCGGTTCTAGTACACTCAGGAAAAAATTGATAAGAAATACAAAGTTCTTCTGATTTTTAGACATCATTTCTAAATATTAGGAGAACAATTTCTAAAATTTAGAAAGTCTCGCTTATTCCTTTCTTAAGAAATATTTTCTATTATTAAAAAATATTACTGAAAAGTACAAAAGTAAAAAATAATCATAATTTTTGGAAATAATCCTTTCTAGAATTCTGGAAAAAGCCAAGGCTTTTATAATAAAAAATAATTCAATTTATAAACTAAGTAAAATAAAAAAGATAATATACAAAATGTTCACATCGAAAACAACACCTTGAAAAACATATATATTTTAGAAAAATTCTCCACCTTGAAATTTAGGAATGCAAATCTATGTTTTTAGAAAGCTTCATTCAGAAATTTACTTTCTGAATAATTGGCGCCAAAAGAGTGGCGATTTCCTAAAATTGAGGTTCAATTTTTGATGAGTGTATTGACTCCAACTGCCTTGGGTTTTCTAACTTTCGACTCGATACAATTTCCTGTGCACATGCCACAATATCAATTCCCAAGATTACCGCCAACAAGCGCTACGAATTTTTGGCATTTCATGCTGCTGCTCACATTTTGTTATTGTGTTTGGCCCGTTGACGCTGGTACTGACCTTCAGACACAAAATTAGCAAATAGATAAAATACGAAAATACTTCACCAACAACAAAAGCAAAAACAAACACCAAATAAAAAACCATTTTTTGCGTGCGCGGGACTCTTTTATCGCAGAGAAATTGCGCAAGTCTAAAGTCATATCAATAATTGTTATAGGATCTTTTTTTACAAAATCGTAGAATAAAAAGAAACATATCAACATTGATGCTAAATCTCTATAAAATATTAAGACTTTCTTCCATTTCTCTAATTCTTAAATTTATTTTTAACATTTTTCTTCATTTTTTTTTTAAATTTAAGGAAATAGTTAAAAATTAAATACCATTTCTTTTTCTAATAATTTTTTTTGGATTGTCTTTCATTCTGCTAATTTCAAAATAAAAAAGAAAAATCAAAAATTGTATTCAATTGTTTTTAAAATATTTTTTTTTCAAATTTTAAAATCAAAAACGATTTTATATCCTTATATAATCCTTCAATATTAAGTTTTAAGTATTAAGCAATTCCAAACAATAACTAATCAAAATTTAATATACTTGTATGTCATCATTTGCATATTACATTTTATTCTTGTTGGTAGAAAAGTCTGAAATCGATAATATAACAGTTAAGGTTCCGATCAATCAATGTCAGATAACATTCCCTAGTTCTATTTACTAATATCTGACTGTTTATGTTAACAAACCGATGTCAGTTTAACCCTGACCAGCCACATTCATAATATATCGAAGCACTATCATTATCCTTATCGTAGTCAAATCGGTCGAGTGCTTATTAGTTGGCGATCCTTTTATACTTTAAATTCGGCGCGTGGCGTCGTGACTCACTCGACTCGAGTGAATGAGTCAGGCGTGTTTAGGAAACCCCTTTGATATGGCCACAATTGATCATAATCAAATGCGATTGGAAATTGGTTAGAGTCACAAATTTTTATAACACCCATTGTGGATGAGTCAAGAGTGGTCAGAGGTTTGAGTCATCAGGAGTCTATATAGTTGAGATAGGCTCTTTCTCTGTCTTAGGTGGATGATAGGTGATATACATTTATATATGTGTGTGGGTGGTATTTTGATAAAGATATATTTCTGTGACAGTGCTAAAATAGAGAAATTCATCATTTGTTTTTTGTGTAATTTTTGCTAGTCATGGGGCGTATGCGTGATCATGGCGTAAAGTAATTGCTGATGTGTTCTCTCTTACGATATATTCTTAGTTCCTTTTTATAAAGCGTCATCTGCTTGATTCCAAGAACTTGACAAACATTGTGAAATTTATTGCAACTAGAATGCTCTACATTAAGTATACGCCAAGTGGACAATCTCAATCTAGCTTAATATTTTAACATTTAATTTTTTATTGACGATAAATTTAAAAAAAAACTATGTAAGATCTTAATATATAAACTTTTTCTAAACTGCTAATTTTAAAATCAACAAAAATTATTTAAAATTGTATTTATTTATTTTCTTTTTTTTTACTTATTATTAATTATTTTATTTATTATTTATTAATTTTTTTTTCTCCGAATTCAATTTAATGGTGTTTTAGTCTGATAATCAAGTTTTTATGTTGAATAATGACAGAAAAAAATCGATGAATTAAGTAATTAAAAATAACAACTAATCAAAATTTAATATACTTCTTAAATTGCTTAAATAATTTGTCATTATATAGTGTGTATTTACATATTTCGAAACTCACCATAAAATTACGAAAATCCAAAATAAAAAATGTAGAAATATTCCTTAGGATGTCCTTAATAATTCCAAAATGCAAATCCAAATGTTATGGTTTGAGATTGTATTTGTCTAATAACTGTGTATCTTTTTTTTATCAGATTGAACTGTTATTTTTTTATTATTATTTTTTTTTTGTGAAAAACACTTGTTGTCACGCGAACCGACGAGTGGCAAGTGTTTTGTAGAACTTTTTCACTGTTGCGCAGTCGAAGCGCGGCGAGGCATTCAAGAATAAAAAAACGTCGGCGGTATTCGCAAATATTAGATGTCGCCGCCTCTCCGAGAGTCTCTGCACTTGTGCCTCGTTTGCTCGTTCGCTCAGCAAATTACCAAATGCGATTCAAGTGTCCGTTAGAATCAGAACCAATATGCGCGAGGCGTCAGCGTCAGCGTCGACGATCGACTAACCGAACTTGGCGATCGACTCGCTCTGATATTGAAAATTGTATAAGAATTCAGCGGTCGAATGTTGACTGTTCTGTGTGTGCGAGCGAGAGACAGATTGAGACGGAGACGAAGACCGAGACGAATTCAAGCGAGCAGCATACGACTTGTGTGTTTTATAATTGCGAGCTGAGTTCGTGTATATGGCGTATGCGTTTGTGTGTGTGTGGGTGTGTGACGCTGCGACGTTCGTTCTGTTGCTGCTGGCGTCTCTAATGCCGGCAGAGCTTTATTCAAGTTTAATTTGAGCTCGTTGTTGTTGTTGCTGCGAATTTGTGTATCAAACGTATGTATTTGTGTGTGTGAGTGTTATTTATTATCTTTGCTGCTTTTGATTATGTCTGTGTGTGCGTAGCTGCGCAGCACTACGACGATTGCCGCTGTTGTTGTTATTGTTGCTGCTGCTTCTGCTGCTGCTATTAACGCTTTGTTGTTGCTCACATTCACACGCCACTATAAACAATATTGACCTAGGTTATATACTATATACATATATATATACTTGTACCTTAGTGTTTCAGATATATTTTTTCTTTCTACTTTTTGCCTATCGCATAATTTTATAGCTTTTTTCTAGGTTATATTTTAGCGATATATTCTTGGCATTTTTAAATTGATTTCTTTCATATATTTTTTTAAATTTATGTATATTATTTTTTTATCAGTCTTTTATAACAGTTAAGCGAAAACACAAATTAATTTTAAAATTGCACTTTTGTTTAGTTTAAACAGTTAAAACACATTTGCTAGTTACATTTTTTTTTATAGCTTAAGCGTTGATTTTTTTTAAGGCAAAGGAGATCAAATAACGTTTATAATTTTATTTTTCGTTTTTTAACTGTCAACAGCAGCTTTTGCTTTAGTTTGTTGATGTTGTTTTTTCTTTTTGCACGGTTAAAAGCTTTCTAATACTATTGAAAGTTCTTTCAAGAACAGAAACAGAAACGCTGCCTTTTGCCGTGTACCGTTTGCCGTGTGTTGACGCGTCGCCAGCTCGCTGAGAAATACGAAATGGCGGCCAGCGTACACAATATTTTTGCCGAGAACAATATGCTGGCAGCGCTGAGAACAGAGCAGTCGCGTAGCAGTTGCTGCGCAGCTGGCGTCGCAGTATTGAATAGCAGCAGCTGCGGCAGCGACGGCAACTGAAGAATGAAAGCGCTGCGTGTGCAAGCTTCAATATCTATATAAATATATAGATGTGTGTGTGAATGTATGTGTGTGTCTTATGTGAGCCGGCATTTTAGACAGCAGCAGCTGCTGCGCCCAACGCATACATACACTCAAAACAACGTAAAGGCTGAGTGCGATTTTTCCTTTTTTGCGGCCGCAATGAATATGTTGTTGTTATTTTCGGCAATTGTTTCGGCTTGGTTGCGTTGGCGGTGGCGTTGACAGCGACAGCGGCAGCAGCTACAAACACGCTTAACTTACTCAATAAAATTTTTATTACGCACACGAATATAATTCGTTTGGCGGTGT
Organism: Drosophila nr. fundita; assembly: GCA_035044245.1. Classification (NCBI taxonomy): domain Eukaryota; kingdom Metazoa; phylum Arthropoda; class Insecta; order Diptera; family Drosophilidae; genus Drosophila; species Drosophila nr. fundita. The sequence goes on from JAWNMG010000857.1 coordinate 1,174,952, forward strand.
ATGTTTGTATTGTTCTTCGGTTCATCCCAATGTTAGACATAGACATTAATTATTATTCTTTACTCTTTATTTTTTACTCCTCACATTTTTACAGATCATCCTCGAGAAAAAAACGCTTTTCGCACATTCAATGGTAGCAATTGTAGTCAGTGGATCGCAGGTGTTTGTTGCCTCGACTTTTTGTACCGTTGGCTGTCAGTAGAAAAGTACGGAGTGGAGAATGATACGATTCCTGCGCTCATAAAATACTTCGATTATTTCATCGATGTCGTTGTCGATGTCATTTGACTTCGCCATCAAATTGAGCATGTCCGTAATTAGGAAGGCGCCCATCAGTGCATCCTCCGTATTGTCAACGACATCTACATTCAGAACGTGCACGGGTCGATTATCGACGGAATTCATTGACTCCATGTGCAGCACAACCAAATCATACACACGCTCCTCCACCGTGATTATAATATCGAATTGTTCTTTGGTTTCTTGAAAGCGTTCCGGACACTTTTTAATACGCCGGTTGCGGTCCAGCGTGTGCAGCAGTCCGTTCTGTGTGTAAAATTGTTTGTCCTTGGCTTCCAGGTGGCGGAAGATTTCCTCGTAGCTGGTCCCAAATTCGTACACATTTGGTTTGTCCAACGCAAGGCCGGGCAACTTAACCCGTTTGCCGGTGCCGTAGGAGCGCACATTGAAGCCCTTTTTCGCCAGCAAACTGTGCGCCTCCATGGAACGGTTCATGTTCGATGAGCAGACCACAGCGACGCTCAGCTTGCTTGGGTCAGTCATGTCTACTTTGGCAGTGTTGCCAGACTGCGCTGAACAGTTGAGTGGAATTGGAGCAGTTTCTCTCAATCTACAAGAAACACATTCTAAGAAATCAATATATTTTAGAAGATAAGAATGGATAATTACCAAATTCAAAATTGTTTTAATTTGAATAAATCTTTGATTTTATTTTCCTAAATCAATTTACAATAACAACAACTATGAAAAATACGACTCTGCTCGCATTGACGAAGACGGTGTAGGCCGTAATTTGTGTTCTTCTTATTATTATTATTGTTGTTGTTGATGTTGTTCCTGTTTTTGTCTTTGCTTTGGTTCTTATCACGTTTTTTGTTATTATTGTTGTTGTTATTATTATTATTGTTCTTTCTTGTATTTGGTCAGTTGTTTTGACGCACTTCTGTTTTCGCGCTTTTTTTTTGTGACGTATGTGCGCGTGTATCGTGAGTAGGGTTGCCAGACTGCGCTGAATAGTTGAGTGGAATTATAATAATAATAATTTACAAGAAACAGATTCGAATAAAGCAATATATTTGAGAAGACAGGAATGGATAATTATCTATTTCAAAATTGTTTAAGTTTATATGAATCTTGTTAATTATGGTTTTAATAATAGTAGAAAAAGAAGAAGAAAACAAATATAATACTAAAACACTTATTTTGCAAAAGAAGTGGGAAAAGATGAATTTTGTACAGTTAGTAGAGTTTACCTCTATGTTTTCGGTCAATTCGCCTTTTTCGCCCCATATGGAATAATCTGGAATACAAAATGGTAAATTTTCGACAATATCTTTGGCAAGTCAATGCCCCAAACTTTATAGCCTGCCGTTGTCTGGTGTTCTGCACGTCGACATCTCCACATCTCTGCTCCTGCCCCTGCACCGCTTCACCGCTTCCCCTCCCTTGCCGATACGTGTGACAATCGGTGCGTCTGTTTGTCTCCTACTAAAGTGCAGTCATTATTTGGTTGTCATTATTATTATTATTATTATTACGGGGAGAGTATTGACCCGAAAGATTTCTTTTGTCGGGCAACATTTATAGTCAGCAGCGGCAAAAATTGGAATTATTGTGCATAAATAAGAAGTTCTCCAAAAAGTTCGTTGAAAATTTCTGAAATTGCAAGAAATGCAGAAGAAAGCAAACGAAGAAGAAGAAGAAGAAGAAGCAGCAGAGGAAGCAGCAGTAGCAGCAGAGGCCGAGGACAAAAAGCAGCGCAAAGCTGACGTCAAGCATTTCCTCTGCCTGCGCTGCAGTTGACGCAGCGGCCGCTGCTGCTGCTGCTGTTGCGGGGGGTGTTTGGTTTGGCGAACCGAACGGTGCAATAAATTCAAGCTTCATCCCTTTTTGGCAACGACCAACACCAACAGAAACAGCAGCGAGCCAAAAAACAAAAAAAAAAACAACAACAACGGAGAAGCAGAAGCAAAAAACAGCAACAAGAACCAAATAAAACTCAAACCCAAAATGTCTGCAACGTTGTCGCTTGCAAAGGGGCAACGGCAACAGCAAGCAGCAAGAAGCAGCAGCAGTTTAAGTTGTTCGCGTGGCGGCCGTGCAACGGTTTTCGACAGCTGACATCGGAGGCAGTGCCACAGTTTACAACATGTGCTGCACATGCAGAGGACTTGCAGCCAACGGATACTCAAGAGTCTGTTGCACGTCTCTCTCGCTCTTTTCGCACACATGCATGTATATATACATATGTGTGCATGTGTGTGTGTGTGTATTGTTGCAGCTGTGTGAGTTTGTGTCTGGGCGCTTGCCAGCAGGTTGAATCATTTGGCAAAGATGGGGCAAAGTCCAGCAAAACTTAGACAGCTAAAGTTGTCTACAAAAAAAAAAAACAGTTTTCAACTGGTTTTTGCACTTTTTTTATTTTTAGACAAATCATCAAAATATCTTTGCAGTGGCTAATTTAATTAAAGTTTTATGTTCTTATAAGTTATAAAATAATATTTGCAAGATAAAATTAATTAAATGGGTTCAGTTTGGGAAAGTTTATTGCATTGGAAATAGCATTTTAACATGAATTTTAAACAAATTTCACGTTAATGATATTGCGGCAGTTCACACAAAATAACAAAAACAGTTGTTAATGGAGACTGCTAATATATATATACATATATATATATATATATATAGATATATATGTATTGAAAGTATTGTTTTGAATTATTGTTGAAAGCAGTTTTTTTTTTGTTGACTACAACTTTAGAATTGTGTCTTTTATTGCTATCGATTATCGATTTATATCGACTCGGCTTCCTTCCTGCTTCCTTCCGGCTGTTGCACATTTTTGCATGAATACACTAAATATTTATAAAAAATCAATAATTATTGATAATAATTATGATTGTGGGGTTATTTTGCATATCTATTAGTTCTCCAAAGTATATTGCGGAGTACACATTTTGGGGCTAGACTTTTAATCTTATCTGTCGCCAGAGCTGTTAGGCATTATTATGTAATTGCATATACAGTGGCGGACAGCTTATTTGGTGGATTGTCAAAGAGAGAAAGTAATTGCCTGCCATAAGCTAATCATTCATTATTTTTCAGAAATTCCAAAGGCCGATGATAGGTACATTTATTAACCACCAAAATTTATATATGACCCCAATAAACTGGGGTTTCCTTACCTACTAGGTAGGATTATGTAAAAAAGTACCCTATTTTTAGGGGACAGCTTATTTGGATGAGTTTAAATAAAATAATATATTTGGCGTATAAAAACTTAAATACAAATGTTAATACTTAGTATTATATCCTTTAGCCTTAACTACTTCCCTTAATCTATTATTCATCGAAGATACCAGCTTCCTGGTAGATTCTAAGCTTATTTTGCTCCACTCTTCCCGCAGAGCATTTTTGAGGTCTTCTTTGCTGGATATCCTGTGCTTCCGGATGTTATTTTCCAGCAGAGCCCACAAATTCTCAATAACATTTAACTCTGGAGACTGGGCCGGTGGAATTATCACATGGGCGTCCTTCCTGACGAGTCAGGACTGTACTATCTTGGTCTTATGCTTGGGATCGTTGTCGTGGTTGAACCGGAAAGTACGTTGGATTCCTACCTTCTCGGCACTTTGGAGTAAATTTTCCTTTAGTACGTTGAAGTACACATTCTTGTCCATTGTTGTTTCCAAAATCACAAAATTCCCGAATCCGGCTGACGAGATACACACCCATACAATGTCACTTCCTCCACCATGCTTGACTGTTGCCTTTACGTGTTTGGGATTCAGCTCAGTATTGGGCTATCGCCACACATAACTCCGTCCGTCCGAGTCAAATATGATGAATTTGGACTCATCTGCAAATATGATTGTGTTCCAGAACTCCAGATCCCTGTCCAAGTGGTTTTGGCGAACGTCATCCAAGTCCCTCTATTTTTCACGCTTATAAATTGCTTTTTCCGTGGAACTCGGGCATTAAAGTCTGTGTCCGAAGAAACCTGAGCACAGTTTCCAAACAGCACTTTTTCCCCGATTCATCCTGCACCTGTGGAGCCACTTTTGGAGCCGACAGCTTGGGAGATCCCCTTATTATCCTGGTGATCCTTTGCTCCTCCTCTTCGGTGAAAATCTTGTTTGGTGCCATTCTGGCCTTGCCCTTAATCCGATTGGCGTCGACGAAGCGCCAAATGATGATATTCACAGTTGAGTTGCTAAGATTGACCATTTCAGCTATTTCGCGATATGAAAATCCGTTTTTGTGGTGTTCCAGGATGAGTTTCCGTTGCGCAATGGTAGTCCGTTTGCCCATAGTCGTTGTTGGCTTATTGCACCCGAGATGCAGGTTGAAAATAAACTGACTATGAAGAATTGGTCTATTTATACCGAAAATACTCAACTTTAGGTAAAAAAATCCGGGTTTTATGGCACCCAGGTGTCCACAATGTACCTGTTCCAAATAAGCTGTCCCCTAAAAATAGGGTACTTTTTTACATAATCCTACCTAGTAGGTAAGGAAACCCCAGTTTATTGGGGTCATATATAAATTTTGGTGGTTAATAAATGTACCTATCATCGGCCTTTGGAATTTCTGAAAAATAATGAATGATTAGCTTATGGCAGGCAATTACTTTCTCTCTTTGACAATCCACCAAATAAGCTGTCCGCCACTGTATAATGCGCCAATAACCACGTGCAACAAAGATAAACATAAACAACTCGTGGAATTGCGCAACCTTATTTGCGTTCTCGGAAACCAGCCTTCAAAACCGGGTATCAGAAGTTCAGCTTTGCTTAAAAAAAGAAAGCACAAAAAATGGTTTCAATTCTTTTATAATATTTTCTTAAAGTTTTTTTTTTAAAAAGTAAAAAACAAGAATTTAAAAATTGCTTATATAAAAATATAAGAAATAAACAAAAAAATGTTGTATTTAAAAATAAATAAAATAAAAAATGTGCAGATAAAATTTGATTAAAATTTAATTTTAATACCTAAAAATAAATATTTATTTGAAGTGCAAATCCAATAACTTACTAACTATTAATAATCAAGGGAAAAAACAAAAACATTTAACCGCTTATCTAATTTGACATTAGATAAAAATGGAAATGGAAAACTACGTCGCTTAATTTCCACAGATATTATCCCACAGGTACTCGAAGTAAACGAGTATATTACGTATACGCAGCGTGGAAAATAGTAGCAAGCTCAAACTTAAACTTGCAGCTGATGTAATCGTTATTATTATTATTGTAATATATTTGTTTACCAAAACGTGCTCATTCATAGCATCAGGGAGGGTAGAGAGATTGGAGAGATCAACAAATACTTGAGCAAATAATTGTAAAGAGCCGTATGGAAAAAGAAACCATTTGTTTACCGTATATGTATGAGTCTGTACATATGTATATATAGATATAGTCATAGACTTTTGTTATTCCCATTACGCTTGCTTTAGAATAGATTAGTAAACAGATACATATCTTTATATGTGTGTACATGGGCACATCCAAACAATCGGATAAATAGATATATATATGAACAACATTAAATGCTTGTTAAGCATATGATAGAAATGACTTGATTGGCGAATGACAATCAAAGGTGTATAATTACAGATACTACTTGGTCGAAATTAATTAACGATTTTTTTATTTATTCAGAAACCGTTCATATGATTACGGAAAAATACAAATTTGTTTAATAGTAATTACAACTAACTTTTTTAACAGCTTTAAAATGTATATAGAAACTAAATGGAAGCTGAAAAGGATTCTACAAATAATACGAGATCCGTAAATATGAATTTTGTTGAGAGGAAATTCAGGGTCTTATAGAAGAAGTTATCTTCCTCTTAAGCCTGCTTATGTAGAGCAATCTGAAAATAACTGTAAACAACGTTTGCTTAATATCAAAAAGCAAATCTTAAAATGACTAGCCAAAATTAATTATTTTTTTTATACATTAACATTTTCGAGTACTTTGTAATGATTTCATTTATTTCTATCATTAAGACCTCCAGTTTGAACGATTTCTCTCGCGAATACCATTTTCGCATGCATTTGTTGTTGGACATTTCAACTAATTACTCATAATTCATAGTAACTTTTTTATATTTCGTCTGATTGTTTTTTTTATGGGCTTCCCCAAATCCGTGCAACACATGTTGGACCAATTTTGTATATAGAATATCCCCTGAAATCTATTACATTTTAGTTTAATTTAAATTTAGCGTGTTTTCTGTGTCGAGTTTTTATTATTCGACATTAAATAAATAAATAAATTACAAGTACCTTGGCTGATGATGTGTGTATATTATTGTAAGCACATGCATGTATATACATATATATTATAGATTTATAGTGTAAATTTATAAGTATTTATGCACATCTGTCTTAGTTAATAACCAAGCGAATATCGTAAAATTACTAAACAGCTTTGTACTTTAGTTTAATAGTTATTGTAGTTTTAGCAGCAGCAGCTGTTTTTTTTTTTAATCTACTCTGCAGAGGGTATTTTGATTTTGTCGATAAGAATGTCACTTTTGCATCTTTCAAAGCAAAAAAGACTTTCCGTTGTAAATCATGATATGAAATATAGCATTAATCGGACAATGAGAAAAATTATTCCATTCAATATTTTTGTAAATTAATGTTAATGAAAAAAATTTCCATTTGCCAGGGTATGCAAATTTCGGAGTGCCCAAGTCAGCTGTTCTTACTTGATTTTTTTTTTTGTTGTTAACAATCAATGGGCATTATATAATTTGAAAAATCGTTGAGCTGATGTCGCCAGCTGTAAAATAAATTTACATACATTTGCGCAATTTATGAATAATGCCCATTGCATTGTAACATAGTAAGTCGAACTTGTTTTCATTATTGAGCTGCGCGATGTAAATGAGCTGTATATCAATTAGCCAGCAGCAGCAGATAGCACAACAAACAAAAACTGCGAGCACAATGGCAAACAGCAGAGGGAGTGTGACGGCCAGACTGCGTCAATAATAACTGCATTACACGCGGTAGCGACAAAAAATTATAGATACTCTCTCCCTCTCTCACAGAATCGCACACTCTTGAACAGACTCATACACACACTGAGAGCGCGAGAGAGAGAGACAGGGCTCGCGCACACTCTGGTGCTGCATTCGTTGCTTCCTCCCTCGCCGCTATTGCTGCATCGTTCTTTTCTCCTTGTGGCTTCGTGCGGTTCATTGACCGCCGGCACGTGCGTTGAAAACCCGTGCACATCCTCTTGCATTTGTATGTGGTCTGTGTGGAAAACATTGGCATTGCCTCCAAGGCGGGCAATACACGTTGCATTTTATCGCATGCACATGTCACTAGCGCTCTCTGTCTTTCGCTCGCTCTAGCACTATGCCAGCTACACACAAGTGTGTGTGTGAAATGGCTTATTATAGCCCCGACTGAATGCAGCAGCTTGTAGTTGTTGATGTTGCTTGAATTTCTTATTTGCTTTACAGTTGCGCGTGGCCTGCACTTGTGTGCGTGAGTGTGCATGTGTTTTTTTGTATTTTATTCTCAAGTAACTTGCATTAATTTTCCGTTTTATTTTCGGCTACTTTCGATGTTTACAGTTATTTTTAATTTATCGCCTTGCCTACATTGCGGGCCTCTTAAGTCATCGCCCATTCTTGTCGATTCTATTGCGATTCGCGACCGATAGATTGTTTGTCTAACTGCAAATGCATACATTGTATTTTGCACGTATGCAAGTAGGCGTGTTGGTATGTATGCATGTATGTTCATATCTAATAACGAAATGATAAGAAGAATTGCACACTATTGTTTGCATTTGACCATCAACTTGAGCTTCCGGTGTGGCGACCCAACTACTGGAAAACATATGACTACATTTGTTACATATTCAATCTAAAGTGCTGGGGACTAAGCTTTAAATTTATGCAAGCACAGGCCGAGATAACTGAATAGTGACAGTGCAAAATTAATAAGTATGCTAAAGCTTAGATTTTCCATGTCATTGCTGAGGTTATGCAGCACTTCAACTTTTATTTTGGCACATTTTATTTACAACTTGCGATTATGTGTTAAATTGATATTATTGATGACAGAAGAAGAAATTATTAAAACAATAAATATTTTAATCTTTCTCATATTAACAGCAATTTCACTTTTTAACTTGCTAAGCCCTCTCTGTTAATTTACTTCAGAGGTAGCACAATTCGATTATTCACCATAACCTAACCCAATATGAGTTTTAAACGAAACTTTCGACAACGAATACTAAGCATATATCTTATCATTATTATATAATAATTATAATTTATTATTTGCTTCTTGATTTTGTAAGCACACGTCTTTATTGAATAGATAGATGAATCCATTCCTATTCATATGACTCGGAGCGTATGCACACTAAATGCTGATATTATTTGTGAGTTATTGCTCTGTCGTTCCGCTTGAAGGGTAAATTTCCGGGAGTGTTAAACCCAAATTATTATTAAGTTGTAGCAGTAGCACTTAAGGTGAGAAAACTAATATAACAAATCAAGAATATGCAAACTATCTGTAGTGGAAAAATGTAAATTTAATTAAAAAAATTATGATACAAGTATACCATAAATTAACATGCGTTATCGAAGACGAATCAGTCTAGATCTATACATAAAAAACAATAATACGCACACATAAAGCTACACATGTAGGTATGTCTATGCAGAAGATGCTAATTAAATTTCTAGACACCAAAACAGATTATGAATTCAAACCAGTTGAATTGTTTGGGGCACTCATATCCCAAATGAATATTGAGGGACTACGCATTTTCATCATAATTTGTCGCTTCGATTATGCAATAGGTCTAGACGACACTTTTGATTGCTATCAGTGTTGATTGCAATTTTCGATTTGCAGTGTTTCAGGCCCTTCGCTTACGTAAACAAATCCATCCAGAGTGGTTCTACATATAGCAATTATTTACGAACCTCACACAATGTTGGCAAAAAGTGTTTAACGACGTGGGCAACTAAGTAGTCACTTTAACAATATACAATATAGTATCGAACTATTTGTACACTTAGAAAAAAAAATTAATTTAAAGTTTCTCAGTTAAAAAACTTTTCAAGGTTGCTTGCATTATTTTTAATTATGTTCTGAAGCTATTCATATTTTTAACATTTGTCATACAACAGTAAAGTGCAAAAATATTAAGCTTGCTTGAAGAATTGACAATATTTCGTAAATTTAAAAATTGTGTAGATTCCACAATTTTTTTTAAAATTTTTTTGGATGTATTTAATAAGCTCTTATTTAAGATATTTTAATAAAGGTTGTAAAATAATGTTGTAAAGTTATTATTATTATTCTAAACCGAGAGTCAAATAAAGGTTAAAGATTTTTAAATTTAGTTATTTTACCGATTGCATTTTGATCTGATTATATTTTTTTCTGGATTTTCCCAATTATTGTAATATGTTTTGGACCATTTTACATATTAATACGCTCATTTTTTCATTTAAAATTTTTCAATTTTATTCCTCTATTTAAATTTTAAATAATTTGATTTGAAATTTTTTTCTTTTTGTGTAGTTTGAAGTACTTTGACTAGTCGCAACCTTCAGAAGTGGCCGGTCCAATCTGTCGTACATTGACTTGGTAACTTGCCTCTCTCTCTCTCTTTCTCTCTCTCTCTCTCTTTCTCTCTCTCTACACTATTCACTGTGTCATGCTCTTTCACACCCGATCGTTTTTACACGTGCCGTGGGCAGCGTACGTCAAACTTAAGATGTAAAATTGCAATTTTTAGAACTGCACTAGTACCATGTATTTCTGTTAGTTTGTATATATAGTCGTATATGTGTATATATAATATTTTGTCCGATTTTATTATTGGCATTGTGAGCGGTTCCGGTGCCGTTGTACGCTTTATGCTAATGGCCGGAACGTGTTTTCGAACAAAATGCACAATTCGAGATTTTCATTAGAAAATTATTATTTATCGCAGAAAGGAGGGGATTTCTTTTGACTTATGGCTGAGACGATCCCTAGACAAGCAATTTTACACAGTTCTCCACATTTGTACAAATACTATATAATGCCATTCCCAGCGATATGAACAACTTATCGAAATTGAACTGAGCGAACTGATGTCATTTGCTTTCACATACATTTTTTGTTTGTTTATATATGTATTTAGCAATAAATGAAAAGTTTATGGAAATACTAAGAATACTTTATGGGCAAAATAGGTAGAGATACATTTACCTATATATTGTTGCAACTTTTGTGCCAAAGGGGAAAAGTATTATAATTTTTTAATCAGTTCTTTTTAGAGTTATAAGCTCATCGTTGTATATCTGGCATTATTTATATGCATTTTTTTTTTATTAACTTCTGATCCTCGTTAAGTGACTCAAATTTTATAACAAGTGTCAAGGTCCATAAAATTCCCAAGACATGATTGAGGAAATACCAGACGACCTGTAGACCCTGTAGATAAGGCCAAGCAGGCAGGCAAACTAACGTCTAACACATAATACATATAAATAAATAGTAAGAGTTAACTTTTTAAGTGTTGAGGCTAAAATCCGTGATAAGTGTTAGCTAAAGGTCGACGTTGTGCATAGATTACAAATCGAACTGGAAGCAGAAGCAGAGAAAGTACTTCAAATTAACTAATCAGGCGTATTATTTTTCTAAGATATTTGTAATAAATTACACAGAAGGATTTTCCCTTACTTTAGAGTTTTTCCATTTATTGGGCACTTCAGTCACTTCAGCTGTACATAATGCTGTGCATCAGTAACTGGAATTTATATGCCAGATGCAAATAAAAATCAAGAGAAATTACTTTAACGCATATAAATACACATACATATGTACATGAATGTATGTGAGTATGCATACACATATACATTTAAATTACGTTGCCAATAAATAAGCCCCCAAAGGCAATTCCATGGCATACTTTATGGCTGGTGACACTTGGGTCCGCAGTGCCCTGAAGGCCTGGCACCATTTTTTCCTTCTTTCTTCTCTATCTCTCTTTTCTCTTTTCTCTTATCGTTATTTTCTTCTTTTTTTTTTGCGCTGTCCTTCATTTCTTTGCACACACAATGGGCAAATTTGCTGAAGCGGCTCAATGCGATACAGATGAGGAGAGGAGGAGAGATGAGGAGAGGGGGAGTGCAAGAGAGGAAGAGAGAGCGAAGTTGATGGAAGGAAGCAAATGAAGCGTATATAATCGATACGACGTAGTAATAACTGCACAATCTATAATAAGATCTGAGTGATTAGCTCACTTGCCGCGATATGTTCTAATATTAGTTTTTATGCAACAAATTGGGCACGTAATATCTGTTATCGCCACCTGTGTCTATTCAGAGTGCCTAATAGATTTATTATTGTACATTCACCTCTCGCTTGAGCATTCAGTTCGATTACTATATACTCTATACTGAGCTGTTCTAAGGGTATTTTTACGTTATAGGTCACACAACACGTTACTATAATAGCATGTACATAAGCGTAAGAGATATGGAATACAAATTGTTTCGTAATTGGAAATAAAAACAGATTAGACGTATGTGTAAAAAGTTATTGTGTAGCTTCCATTAAGCTATAGTCTAAAACAGACTAAAACCATACTAAATAGATAAATATACATTTTATTCTCTAGTTTAAATTCAAGGGCGTACCTTTCAATAAATTTTAATGACTATTTCTGTAAATACTATTTTTTTTATTTGAATTTTAATTAAATATGAATAATATTTGATTTTGACATTCATGATATTAAATATACAACACATTTTCATAATCTTCTACTTTTTAATCGATATTATTATGTTCTATTTTTTTTTATTTATTAATATAATAAAAAGTAATCAGCGATCTCCTTGAAAATAAGTATAGTCCGCAGTTTCTTGAAGATGAAGCTGATGAGTAAATTTATTCGACGAATCCAATGAAATATCTGAAAAATTAAGCGAAAACAATTTATATAAAATCTCTCAAATGGTATAAATTGTACGTTTAGGAAAAGCTAATGCTAGCAGATTAAGGACACTATTGACAGCCTAGTACCCATTAAACTTCCCTAAGTTTATCCTTAAGATACCTCAACCCTCAACTGGAGCACCTTCCTCCCCTGCACAATTAAGGGCACATTAAGTTTATTGCAAATGGCCAAGATGTTTGAAAAGTTTTTGGCCTAAGCACATAACCGCCAACTGGTAGTGGCATAAATTACAAATTTTACGATTTAGATAGTCGGGCCCTCAAAGACAAGGAGTACGCCATAGATAGGCCCAAGAAAATGGTTGTACTCCGTTCTATTTGGCTGACGGTTTGCGTTTAATGCTCTCATTTCCGGCTTTTTATCTGTTTTCATGTTCAGATGTGTGTCAAATTGCCACCCACCCATGGTGCTTCACCCCCCACCACCCACCACCCATCACCCGCTTCGCCCCTTCCCCAGGCAAGGTGTGGAAACCACCACCTTCTGAGTTTCTGCATTATACATATGTTTACCCAACGCTGACCGAGAAATTTCCTTGGCTTTAGGGTTGGTTTGGGTTTTTTCCTTTTGGCTTGGACTTTGGTTGCAGCCTCTTGCCTTGGCTTGAGTTTTCCGGCTTAGTTTTCGCTTTTCGCTCAAGTTCAATGACCTTGCACTTTTCTTTTCACTTTCTTGACACAAAAATTTCCTTAACGCGAGTTGGGGGTGGCTGATCTCTCTCCATCAAGGGTGGTTTTCTCTCTTCCTTCTGCGCCGATTGACATGCGCATCATTTCCTTAATTGGGTTCGGTGGGGTGGAGGGAGTAAAAGTGCTCTCCTTCTACGTAGACCTATGCGTGGCAGTCCTTTTTACTTGGGACATTTTTTATTGTCACACTGGCAAACATTTTCGTTTGTTTGCTTTTTATTTAGATGGTGGGTGGTAGCGGGTGGGAATTGTGGCGTTTTCCTTTGGCATAAACCGGCCGGCATTGTTTTCTGTAGGGCATAATTTAATGGGCTTACGACAACTGAGACGATAATGGGGCCTGGGTCTATGGAAGTCGAAAGGGTAAGAAACATTTCCTTTTTAATGCTTACCTTTTATTTATTTAATTTGTTTGTTTAGCTAGTATATAAACATTTTCATTTAAATTTCGAGCCTTGAAAACCATGTACAATATTTAATTTTTCTCGTCTATGTATTTTTTTTTAACTATTGTTGCATAAGTTGACTTTAATTTATTAAGCATTTTTTGTTATTATTTAGCTTCTGATCTATTAGAATTTGATTGTAGTTAAGATGATCTAATTATGAAAACTGTTTTCCTCAAGCCTTTGGCTTCTGCAGTCTTCTAGCTAGAACTTAACTTTTTTATAAACACTAGAAAATAAATTACTCAGCATTTCCCAAAAAAAAAACGCTTCCAAACAACAATTTCAATTGCACAAAAGCCCAACGGAAAACTCTAGTTGATCTGCAATAAATTTCCACTTGAGCAATGATATCTAGGTGGATACTTTATCCGATCACAACAACACTCAAGTGCCTAGCCTCCCCCATCAAGCTATGAAATACATCCACACAACACGAGCCAACGAAAGATCATCGAAGGGCCCCAAAAAAAAAAAACGCCCCCCTCGTCCGAAATAGAAAGAATAAAAGCAGCGCTGCGGGTTGAATTATAAAAGCCGAAAATTACAAAGAGAATAACATAAAAGCAACGGAGAGCGACGAGAAATGCCCCGCACATGAAACAAATACACACACACAACAACTTATCTAATACTATGGATACCGTTACTTGAGGTCACTGGCCCACACAGAGCAACTGCACTTGTATACTACAACAAACAAACAGACGACGCCGAACAACAAGCGGCACTGAAAAATAAATACTCACACACACATACATACATAGGCACGTACGCACTCTCGTACGCACTCTCGCACGCACAAGCAAACAATTTCCAGCCGGTTATGTCATGCACATCAAATCCAATTGGGTGGGAAATTTACGTTGAGCGTTTTATCGCATTTGAGTGCGCGAGTCGTTTGAGTGCAAGTCATGCAGGGCAATTCTGTGAATGGATTAGGGCTGGGAAATTTGAAGCGCTTTGAGCGCAGGGCACTTGTGAGTTGAGTACTTTTGATGGGTAATTTTGTTGTTGCTGCGATTTGTTGTTGAGTGTTTATATATTGGGTAACTTGAGGTAATTTGATTTCGTTGGGTGTTTATTTATTGAGTCGTTTTATGTAATTTGAAACGCAGTCAACGCAAATAAAGCACTTGGAAAAGGGAAAAAATATCAAAAACATTATTTACTGCAGCTAAATGTTGTTGTTTATTTATGATTTATTTAAGAGTTAAAGAAAACAAGAACAAACAAAATTAAAAACCAATTATTTTTTAATTGTTTGATTTTATATGGAGTAAGAACTAATAACGGTTTATTTTAAAGCTTCAGTTGAGATTTCAGAAATTATTAAGTGAATTTCTGGAATTTAAATTATGTAAGTAATCAAAATCAGAAACAAAGATAAAACTCAAATTAATTTTTAAAAATCGTAATACTTTTCAAAGTGTATCAAATATTATAAAGCTAATTTAGGTTTTAGTTTATTGGAAAATTAGTAGTTCTTGAACACACTTATTTAATTATTTGTAAAATAGTATCAAATCTTTTACCCAACATTTAAAAGCTTATCCAAAACTATATTCTTTTTTTAGCTACCTCAAATTGCCCTCAGCCAGCTAATCTGAACTCAAAACTGCCAGTTTCATTGAAACTTGCGCATGAAACTCACTCAAACTGCCTCGAAATTCCCTCAACAATTTCCCTACACATGATTCTATGAAATCAGCTGTTTGAAATGCGCAAACTCCAAGCGACTACGCAATGCAATTGAAATTGATTTTGACTTACGGCGGGGAGACGACGAGAACACAAAATGCAGAACGCAGAATGTTGAACACTGAACGTTGAACGTTGAACGCAACACCCACCACCAACACCAAGTAAACGGACGCCAGGGAAATTTGGAAAAACACCAAAATTGTTGTATGACCCATTTTCAGTTGCAGAGTTCAAAGACCTTTCGCATGTGAGCTACGAGCTGCGAGCTGCGAGCTGCGAGCGGTGAGCGTTGAGCTTCGAACGGACAACCCCAAAAAAATAATGTATGGGGCTTTTGGTGTTGCTTTTACTTTCTGTATCTAATTTAATATTTTTTTTTCGTTTTTTTTTTTAACAACTGCAACTGTTTTCTAGTTGTGTGGGTGGGTTTCTCATGATGTCACTTGTGTAGTGGAGCCGGAGGGTTGATATAATGCACAATCATCGCAGTCGCTGTTATGCGTGTCCCAAGTTGTGGATTGGTAAGCTGTCATATTATGGTGGTTGCTATTTGACAGAGCCTCCCCCAATCCCCCAACCCCTACCCCACCCCACCTCCTCACAACCCCAAATGTTTCATGTCCAATTTGATTTGTGTTTGCTTGGCTTAGTTTGACCCACATCTGGGATTACTCAGTATGACTTTATTCATTATTCCATGTAAATATTTTATATGTGATTTTGATGGCATGGTGCGAAGAATATTATATTAGCTAATTAAATAGTTTTTGTTTGCTAAGAAATCAACAAATCACACAACATGCAAGCATAATAAACTTAATCAGTTTCTTTGTTCAAGAGTGTAATTTTAGATTCAACTGAACTTCAACAGTTTTTGTAATCAGATTTAATATCCACATATGTTTAATGATATGTGATCAAAATATTTATGGAGCAGTTGTATCTTTACAACACAATGCAAATAAATATATTGGAGAGTAGATTCAAGATCGAAGCTGATAATTTTTTGTTTCGAATGACAAACTTTTATAAATAAACTGTCAGATAAAATGTATATATAAATCTCTTCTTAATCAATTTAAAAAATATATAATATGTACATGTATTTAATATTTAATTCTTGCAAACTTCTCAGCTTACAAATCCCGAAAATATATATGAGAATATATAAAAACAAAGTCAGCGAAAAAAATAATTAAATTATAACAAAAAGTTAAACAAATAAAATGATGTACGTGCTTAATAAAGTAGCAACAGCCTTAAAAAAAGTTTAAACTTTTTTTTACCAATGTAAAAATCTATAAATCGGAGACGGAAACAACAAATCAAGCTGAAAGAACAAAAAAAACACAAGAAAAGCGAACGAAACACGTCAATCTGAAATGCAGCACGAAAAGCGATCAAAAAATTAATCGCAATATAATCTTCAACCGAAAATTCTTGGGTGTCAATAAAGCATGTGTGTTTAAATGTGTGTGTGTGTGTGTATGTGTGTGTGTGTTTGGTTGTGTGTGAATGTGGTGCTCCGAAAAGAAGAAATGAAAACAAACGCCGCAAATCTTGGCGAAGGGAAAGTTCAAGAACCCCATGAAAGCGTCAGCGCCATCGACTCTTACATTTACACACACACACACACACACACACAGACAAATATACATACGTACATAAATGGGGGAGCAGGAACAGGAGCCGGAGCAGGGCAGAGGGGCGCCGAAAGCATTGCCTGTCTCACTGTTGAATGGACGAGACCTCCCCTTGTGCCCAAGAGGAGGCAGCAGCAGGCAGCTACCAACACTTTTTCCCCACTCACCAAAAACGAAAGTGAGTCTCGTGCCACAATCGTCTCGATTCCTCCCACAACACCCGCAACCGAAAGAAAAGTTCTGTTTCTTTTTGCCGTCAACGCAGAAGAGTTCGTTGAACCTGCTGCCCCTGGGCAGAGGGGAGGGGGGGAGCAAAAATTCGGAAGCAAAATTTGTTGAAGCTCTTGCAAGTGGAGGCCGATTGTTCCCAACCCAACTTTGTCTACTTACCAGATATGCTTACCACTCCACACACCAACTCACTCACTCACTTGGTGGTTGAAAAGACTGCTCTTCTTCTTCTTCTTCATCATCACAAATTGGTTCATTTACGTGTGAGCTGGCCACACCCTCCACAACGCCTACGCCTATGCAATGAGATTGGAGTTTCCTTTTTGTTCTCTCTGTGAGTGTGTGTGTGTGTTTGTCTGTGTATGTGTGTGTAGAAAGTGAAAGCAAATGTTGCATTGATTTTTCGCTGGCATATTCACACTAGAAGCTGCACATATTGTATATTATGTTTGTTTACTAATATTATACACTTTGCATTTTAATTTAAATAAATTTTTTATACATTTTTTATTTCTATTTAAATAAATTTACAAGCCAATGAGCCACTTGGGGAAGCAATAAAATATGCTTGTTTATAGATGACTTGAATTTTTTAAACAAATATTTTTACAACAACAAATGTTATTTTCATGTATACTGTTATATAAAATTGATGTCCGATGTGTTAGGCTTAAAAAGTTGTTTCTTTAAAAAACACTGCATTTTGTTAAAAGTTGTGAAGTTTTTAGAACAAATTAAGCATGCCCATCTCGGTTCGGAAAGGGTTTAACATTGCCAGACATCTGACTGTTTTACAGCCATTAAACACTAACTAAAATTAGCATTTTATTTGGATTTCGGTCATCATAAATTTATGCAAATTGAAAAGGTCAACAATAGCGAGAGCATCAGAAGAGTATGTTAAATTTACTTCCTTGTCTTTAATGTGTGCCAAGCATTTAATTTTTCTTGTATTTGGTCCGCCTAAAAGTATGCAGCATTATTTTAAATATGTAAGCTGACACCGAGCACTCAAAACTCTGCTAAAACCGATAATTTGTTAATTTCTTTTCAATCAGTTTCAAATATATAAACCTCAAAATACATTTCGATTGGAATAGCCATGAATGTGTTGATAAATGTTTTATTTCAAACATATTTCGTTATTAAAAGAATATATTACAACTATATACTGACGAAAATTTCGGTGTTTATCCGCTGAAACAGAATCAGCAGCTGGCTGATTTTATCTTTCCATTAAGTCCATTTGCTGAGCAGAGCTGAGAGCTAAACTCCACGTTTATAAGTCAATAACCAAGCAGCTGATTGAAATCCACTTGTAAAGTTAAGCTGAAATCTAATAATTTTTAGATCTCGCTTGGTACAATTTGTTGTTGTTTCTACTCAAAAGTTCATCTTTGATTTGTGAATATTTGCTTGCTGTTTAAATGAGCACACAGCTAAATTCAAATTAATTACATTCCATCACGTGGGTAGCTTTATTAAATGTTAACATGCTTGTTCTTTTTGTTTAATAAAAATATATTTTTAAATGTTATGCATAAATATGTATGTAAATCATCAGTTGCCCAACGATGCAGATTTGCGGCGCATCAGTTTGTAGTCCTCTCTCATTAAGCTTGCACGATGTCAATTTGCTTAATTAAAATGAATAAAAAAAGGAGCAACAAACACATTTATATATATATATATATATACATATATATATAATTGTAACAAACGAATTGTCTGCATTAACGTTAATAATACAAGCGTTAAATTTGAAATCGATGCACATTTTGTTTTGTAAAGTGAACACAACTATGGAATAATTGGAAAGCAACAATAATTTAAATGCCCAAAAAAAGAGGCAAAATGAAGAAAATATACATAAAAGGTGAATATTTACTTATAGCATAAACCAATAATTTGTATGATAAACAAGCGTACGTTGCGAATTGTTTGTAGACAATTAAAATGTGTGGACCCCAAACTCTGATTGACGTGTGTGTCTGTGTGTGTGTGGGTTGTGTTTGAAAAAGACTTATTTAGCTAAAGATGCAGCTGCTGTTTGCTAGTCACTTGATTGTTGTTCTTTCTATAAAATGTGTGTGTGCTGATTGATTTCCTTTACTGCGATGGCGCCGGCTGCGGCTGTGGAGCGAGACGTTTCACAAATCCAACGCCACCACGAATGATCTTGGCAATGGCGGGCGGGGAGCGAGCGGCCAGCAGCTCAAAGGCCAGGCCCAGCTCGGCAAAGGCGTTGCGCGGATAGGGATTGCGACGCGAGCTGTACCTCATGACCAGATAGTGATAGTAGATAATGGGCGTCATCAGACCAGCGTGAGCCCTATTGGTAAAGAAGGAGGGATTAGCTAAGCACATAAATATTTATATAGCACACTACTCACATGAAGGTCAGCACAATTGTGTAGGGCATAATAAAGATCTCGCAGAAGGCGGTGGCCTTCAGTATGTTGGCCGCCTGGAACTCCACAATAGAGATGATGAAACGTGCACCCCACCAAGAGTTCTGACCAATCAGCTGAAAGAGATTATTTAATAAATTAGCAACTGAAAGAAAAGCTGCGACTCAGCTGAACTTACATCCAACAGCTTGAGCGAATAGCTAGACGCATGCAGCACGGAGTAGAGCACGACTGGGATGAGTACCAGCAGCGTTGGCCGAATGCTAAAGAAGATCAGCGAGTACATCATATAATGACAGGAGTCTTCGGCAAACAGGCGCGCCAGAAATTCGCGACTAAAGGAGAACGCCGGCACGCGCTGATGCAAACGCAGCGCCGAAATTGCCGCATTCGCCAGCAACACCTTGCTGAAAGCGCTCTGCTGTGATCTGCAAAAAAATATGGTCAGCAGGAATTAATATCACAATTAAAACAGCTCAATAAATACTAAATATCAAATTTTATGTGGCTTTCATCACGGTAGGATTCTTCATTGTTACCAATATTTATTTGAACCATATCGTATAGTTTGCTTTCGGATCAGATAATAAATCCAAAATAATTGGATTTTTCTGTCAGAGATTTAGGCAGTCAGCACCAACATAGATGCGAAGATATATTATTTATATATATATATACTTACATTAATATGGGCAATATATAGCTGATGGTAAAGAAGATAACAAGGAGGCGTAGCGCCCAAAGCGCCGAGTCGATGCGATTTGTTTGGAAATGCTGCAGCAGCTTTGCCGGTGCATTTTGTGTTGTCTGCTGTTGTTGTTGTTGAGATTGTTCCTGTTGCTGCTGCTGTTGTTGTGATGCGCTGCTTGAGGCGTTTGGCTGTGCATCGCCCTGGGCGCTGTCGAAGCTAGCCTGCTCATTTGTCGTACTCATGCTTGTAGTTGTGTTATTGTTCCTCCTTCAGTTTTCTGCTGATATTCTTAGCCTGCAAGTTGGTTATTAAAACACAATGAATACCATTAGACATTTGAACCTTATCAGTGGGCATTACAAACAAACGCACCGCTTATCAATGCCTCGCTAATCGTTGCCCTGATAAAATTTCTGCGCCTCACCACAACCTACCCATAAAATTAAGTGTAGGCAATAAAACAAAAGAGCAAAGGAACAAAACACAAAAAATAATTGCGACAGCAACAAAAAATGTTTTAAATATCTTGTTTAGTAAAAGTTTCTTTTTTAAGTTTCGCTGTCAGCTGTTAAATCTGTTAGCCAATTTATAAAACGATATTACGTTTCTATGTATTTTTACTACTACAATTTTGTTTAACTTTTAGAAATAAAATTAAAAAAAAAGGAATAATTTTAAAGTGCAACAAAGTGATGCAAGTAATATTTAGAAAACTGACACACAGCTTTGGTAGGGTTTTTAAATGGCACGCTCTTTTAATTGTAATTTACATAGACATTATAGAGATGTCGTAAAAAAAACACAAAAACCAGTTGAATGGAAAGTTGGAAGCACGCACACAAACACACACACACTTAATGTCGAAGGCGTGTTCAGAGTTGCCAAATCGGCGGCAGTGTTGGGGTTTCTGGCTTGCAAATATGATGTAAATGCAGACAAGCTGACTGCAATTATGGTCGAGCTTTGCACAAGAAAAAAAAAAACCAAACAATTAAATATCACTTTTTGTCTATATAAAAGCATGATTGTTTCTCTAGATTTATCTAACGATCTCAACTTTCATTTGAACTACTAAAACAACTGTTTTCTAGTGTTCACAATTAATTACGAGAGCTGCACTTGAAATCAAAAAGGAAGTTAACGAGGCAGAGAAATTAAATGAGCTTTTCACGAAATCCGAACACACATTAAAAGCAATTACAAGATTTTGTACGTCAATTGCAGTCCCGTTAAATCAGAGTTTTCCACTAAATTTCCAGTGAATATCAAAAACGTACTGAGGAGAAGATGCCGAGACGGTTCGTCTGTCACTGACGAAGTAATAACCACAATGCGCACGCCGTTACGACATACAGCCGTCAAAATACAATACACAATCGCACACACACACACACACATACTTCGATGTATTGATGTAAGTGTACGTGTTGGTCAAACAGGTGGCAGACACACAACAGAGGGAGCGGGAGAGATAGAGTGAGAATGCGGTGAGCGAGTGCAAAAGCAAAGTGTGACGGCGAAACATGAACGAAAAACGAAGCTTGGAACTGGCTGCAAAAGTGTTGTAAATATAATTCAATGTTGTCATTAGCGCTGTTTTCTAGCCAAACTTGATCAAATAAAAAAGGAGCGGGCAAGGAAAATGATGTGTTTGTCTAAAATGTATTATTATTATACATTTACAAGTTAAAATTATAGCTTCCTCGAATTTGTTTTTTTATTTTTTAATCTTATTTTTATTTACTCTAGCATTTACAAGCTAACCACAGAACTTCCTTCATTATGTTATTCATTTAACAACAGAAAAACAAATAAAAAGCATAATGAATTTGAATGCACATAAATTAGCAAACAAAATATATAAAATGAAATGACTCCTGGAAACACACGGTTTTCGCTTGGAGAAACAAAATGTATCTTTTTAATTCCTTTTCTATAAAAACTAAGTTGATTTGGTCGTCGCAACACTGGCAACACTGGCAGATAATAATGCATACAGGTGATAGATGGAAAACGTTTGTCAAATAGCAGTGACAGTAGTGGGTCATTAGGGGCCATCATTTCGTATGCAAATTGAAGGGCAGCAGATTAATATTGATTTTGAGGTCTTTCGATTAAACTGGGTTGAGTTGGCCGCTGGAATTTGACGAGTATCAAGCAATAACTGATACTTAACATCGAAACGAACTGATCAATTATTTGTGGTTTCAATTAAGCTTAACATTGTGAAATCGAAATATGCGAATATGCGACCAAAAATAAGTGACGTCACATGTGTGGCCACGAGGAACACGTCAGCTGCACAATTGAGAACAAGGTGCGCGCTCTTATTTATTGTGTGTGTGACATCCAATTCTGACTGCTCTGATTGACACTGCTGAACTCTCATGTTTGTAAATGTGTATATTCAAAATGACAATTTAATGACACAACTATAGGCGCATAAAGCGCGTATTCCAAAGGGCACACTTCCATTATAATTCATTTCAACATCAAGAAAAACAGACCCTCGAATTGCTTGTTTCCGTTTTTTGGGCAACACGTAGCAAATGCGTATGAGGAGCCGGTTGAGCAATTCTGACGACGCGACAACGACCTGCATATTTTGTCTGCCTGTGTTCACATTAATAAATGCACTTATAAATATATATCTATATATGCACAGCAATGTATGCACATCATAGGGAAATTAGGTTATTAACCATTGCGGGCGCACTTTTTTTTTATTCATTTTGAACACACTAATACTAGCAACGCGTGAGGAAAGTAAGCAAGCCAACAAGCGCGAACGGTGCAGCTGCTATATAATTAAAACCTAACACGCAAACTAAGTTTCAAAACAACACAGACTTACCCAAAAAATGTTGCTAACGCACAGCGTTGTCTTACAAAGCGAAATTAAATTAAACAAAATAAATGTGTCGACACCAACTTGTGATTGAATGACTCCCGATATATAATTGTATGCAATACTGGCATGCTTATCGATATTTAGCTATCTGGCAGCACTCTGGCCAGTGTATACATACCATATAAAAGTGTTGGCGTGCAGCAACAGGCCAACCAGCCGCATTTAACAATTATATTAATGGCACAAAGTTATAGCAAATTATAGCCATGGATAATAATGATGAGATGACATTACCTGCAGACACATTAGCCATACTTAATGAATTCTTGGCTGAACGCTCACAACGTGAGCAAGCCGAGGAGCAGCGCCAAATTAACAAAACCGGGAAGGATGCACATTTCGAGGAAGATTGGGTAAGTAAATTTTACTAGACACTTGTGTATGTAATATAATATTGGGCGTCTGCAGCAACTCAGTCAATTTTGGTACAGTGAGCAGACGAAACGAACAATAGGCAATGCAGTGAAAAAGATTCTGGCTGAACGAAGCAACGACGACTTTCGCATAGCTTTGTTATCCTGTCCTTCGCTGTACGCAACAATTAAGAATTTACACGACAAAGGTACAAGTAAACAATAAGTATAAATACATTTTCCGCTTAAGAGCAATTTCACTTTCAGTCAACATCTTTGAGTACGACCAGCGTTTTGCTGCCTACGGCAGTGATTTTGTGCATTATGATTTTAATGCCGTCGACAGCAGTTCGGATTATCTCAGAACCCATCACAAATGTTTTGATTTAATATTTGCGGATCCACCCTTCCTCTCCGAGGAGTGCATGTCCAAGATGTCAAGCATAATAATCAGTCTACAGCGCAACAGCGACTCCAAGATTGTATTTTGTTCCGGCGAAGTCGTCGAACCTTGGCTAATCGCCAGTTTGCCTGTGCATAAGTGCAGCTTTCGACCGGAGCATGAGCGGAATTTGGGGAACGAGTTCGTTAGTTATGCAAACTTTAATTTTGACCATTATATTATTGACAAATAAATAGCTCAAGTTTGATCGTGTTATGTTATGACTGAAATTGAATGAATCTAGATTTATTTCGTTGTTGCATCGGCGTCCTTGCGCTGCTGCACCAGTTCACGCAGGCCATCTTCTTGGTCCTTGAGAGACTTTTGCAGGAATTCCTTCTTCTTTTCGAGCAGCTCGATGGCTTTATCACACTTCTCCTGCTTGCCCTTCAGCTCGTCCCGCATGTTCTGCACATCGGTTAGCAGGAACATGCGCCCCACAGACAAGTAGACTCTGGAATTAATTATAGGTATAATAAATCTGATTAAAGTTTCTCATTGTTGAGCTCACCTGGTGTCATCTGTTAAATTGCTGGTGCCTTTTTCGGTTAGCGTATATTTGTGTTTGCCCGTCTTTACCATGTCGCATTTCATGTCAATCATGTTGATTTTTTTCGTAGTTTCCAACTTGTTAATCTGCATTTCAGTGAAGGCCTGTTTGAGATTTGGGGTTGGGTTAGAAACCAACAGTAAAACAGATGAGTGTGTTTTTTCTTGCCCACGCGCTGCCAAACCGGCAGTCGACTGGTTGCAGCCTTAAGCACATACCTTCTTCAATTCTAAATCCATTTGTGCCATTTTGTCTGTGTGTGCTTTGGGTTGTTGTTTATTTCGATTTTTAGCTATTTGTCTTAGGCACTAATTCTACAAAAGTTTAAACACCTGCGATTTACTCGAGAATTTTTTGTGGATAGCCAAGTAAATTGTGGCGGTCGGTCGATTGAATGTGATAATATATTGATATATTGTTAATGCAACGCTGATTTATTTTAATATATTCAAATGTTCACAGTTCTTATTAAAATTACTTTTTAAATATTTTGGAAGAAGAAAATAAGCTTATTGACAGAATCAGCAGAACGTATTTTTATTTATAAAATCACTTTTGTGTATTGCATACTTTTTGGCGTTTAGTGCAATTGTCAACAGCTGTTTTCCATACGATATTTTCCACGAGTTGTCATGTCTACACAGCCAAGAAAAATATTAGTATAGCAGAACCGTATATATTTTTAAATTAATGTCTGAAAATTATCCCATTAGCGTCTTAAGTGGCTAAATATAT